>CM065590.1:315579282-316779282 GCA_033119425.1 Bufotes viridis
GTATTAACAGCAATACTGTATTCTGTATTTAAGAACTTTACATATTGTGTTCACTTATTCAACAAATAGTCGTGATTGATGCATTTCTAGCATAAAAATATTCCCCTTAAGCAAACCTGTATGTTAGTTGCTAGATAGACACTCTCCTATGTTTTCTTAAGTCATCTCATTAATTCTGTGCAAGTTTGAATATTTCCGAAACATTACCAGGGGGTTTGAGAAAAAATAAAGAGTTGTAGTATAGTCATGGATCATGCTCAGTGCTATGTTGGAGGCAGATAACAAGCCTGAGCTTATTTCGTTATCAAGTATTCAGTACCCGAGAGGGCTACTGCCAGATAGTTAATTTGCTATTAATGGGTTATTGTTCATTGTTAATGTACGTATTGTAATGTGATAACCGATTAATTATGTTGCGCTGCTCAGTGGGAGGAGGTGGGCCCTTCTCCTCTGGGTCAGGAGTTTAGGGAGTGTGTGTAGGGCAGGCAGCCTAAGCGGAAGCACCTGCATGTGCCTGTGCAGAAGTGAGACCTGCTGTAAGAAACCTTCATTCTTGTATGTCTACCAACTACCACCGTCCTCTAAGAAAGAAAGAGAGAGAGAGGAGTACAGAATAGATGGGATAAAGCAAATGAGAGACAATAAGTGCAATTGCTCTTCTATAGCAACAGGCTATACAGCTAGTGGAAAGGGTATATTGCCGTAGGTGCCCACCATGCTTTTACCATGGATTAGCTACCCATTGGAAGATCTACATTCAGCGGTGGGAACTGTAGTTCATATGCAGCGAGCCCAGAAAGAGCAAGAATGGGAGTGGTAGTAGCTTTGGCGATGATCATTGAACTCATAGATAACGGTGGTAATCCTTACACTAATACCACCTAGGGCTGTGCAGTGGCAGAAAGGTGTATCCTTTCTTCCCTCGGAGCACACCCTGTTGTTTTGGCTCCTGTTTGGTTTTACTTGGGGTGCTCTTATTGTTAAGTGTTTTGGCATAATGCGAAGCAGGAGTGTGGATGCAGGTGCAATGGTCAACAAATGGTGATGGAGTCTTTGAATAGGTCATTTGGTGCAAATGAATAAGTCTCTCTTTACTAAAGTGCGGAATAGTCGTAGTGGCACATCTATCAGTATCAAGGCACAGTGTGAAGAAAATGCCAGTGCAATTCCTACCCAATAGTAAGGTATGGATAACAGCAATGATGGGGGTTGTGGTACTTCTTCTCTCTGTCTTTCTAAATTCTCTCTCAAGAACCTTAAGCAGGCAACTGAGGGTCTGATGATATATTCTGTAATTCCTGGGACAAGGGCTCCATTCAGCTTTCCATTAAAGGGAAATCTGATAGGTGCAGGTCCCAGAGGTGGGGCACCTACAAGGAGAAAGGATCAGGGAGAGCTGCAGGTGGAGGACCCTGGGGTATGTCCACCACCAAGCGCTGCTCTCCGCTGCTTCCATACAAGTGAATGGGAGTGTACCGCGCACGCGCGGCCCCTGCTCCCGTTTGTTTCTTTGGGGCAGACCAATTAAAATGAATGAAGGGCGGCTCCGCATGCACAGTGCGCCCTCCATTAATTTCCCCGCTCCGTTCTCGTTATAGGTGCGGGTCCCAGAGGTGGGACCCACACCTATCAGACAATGGGGGCATATCCTAGTGCAGTGATGGTGAACCTTTTAGAGGCCGAGTGCCCAAACTGCCACCCAAAACCCACTTATTTATCACAAAGTGCCAACACGGCAATTTAACCTGAATACTACAGTCCAATATAGTATATCTTCCATGTACTTTATCACTTAGCTATTATAGCCTGCCTACATTCAGTGCATTGCCGGTGCTGTTCATAGTGCGTCCTGCGCTGATGAATCGCTGGAGAAGTCTAAGGTATATTGGTACACCATAGACATTTTCCAGGGTGTGGGTGCCCACAGAGAGGGCTCCGAGTGCCGCCTCTGGCACCTGTGCCATAGGTTCGCTATCACTGTCTTAGTGATATGCCCCCATTGTATGTGATGGCAAAACCCCTTTAACTCTTACCAGTCTCCCTGTCCCCGCCACATGATGCCACTATGGTTCACCACAGGGAAGGTATGGGGCAGTGCTTGATTTCCTCCAAATATGATGCTTAGAACTGAAGCCAAAAAGTTCAATTTTGGTTTCATCAGACCATACAATCTTGTTTCCCACAGTCTGAGAGTCCATTAAGTGCATTTTTTCAAACCTTCTTGTGTCTTTTTACTGAGGATAGGCTTCTATCTGGCCACTCTGCTTTATATCCCAGATTGGTGGAATTTTGCAGTGACGATTGACCTTCTAGAAGTTTCTCCCGACTCCCCACAGGATATTTGAAGCTCAGCCAGTATCACCATTGGGTTCTTGGTCACCTTTCTTCCCAAAGCCCATCTCCCCTAATTACTTAGTTTGGGGGACAGCCAGCATTAGGAACAGTCCTGTTTGTTCAAAACTTCTTCCATTTAAGAATTATAGAGGCCACTATGCTCTTGGGAACTTTCAGTACAGCAGAATATTTTTGTACCCTTCACCAGATCTGTGCCTTCACACAATCCTGTCTTTGAGCTCTACAGACAGTTTGCCTCTTCATGGCTTGAATTTTGCTCTGATATGCATTGTCAGCTGTGAGTATTGTCAGTAATAAGTATCTTTCTATCTGTCCAGTCAACTGAATTTACCACATGTGGACACCAATCAAGGTGCAGACACATGTCAAAAATGATCAAGAGAACTAAGAACCCCCAGAGCTAAATTTGTGTCATAGCAAAAGGGCTGAATACCTATATCCACGTGACATTTTAATTTTTCCTTTTTCTAAAAATTTGCAAACATTTCTAAAATTCAGTTTTCACTTTGTCATTATGAAGTATTCAGTGTAGATTGATGGGGGAAGATGTAAACTTAAAAAAAAAAAAAAAAAAAAAAAAAACAAGCACAAGGCCACAACATAACAAATTGTGAAAAAAGTGAAAGGGTCTGAAGACTTTCAGAATGCACTGTGGTTAGGATCTGATAGAAAGAGACTCAGAGTCAGCGATCCTACTGCCCGTTATCTCATGACCAGCTTTGGGAATATTGTACAGTACTCTGGAGAGTCTGAACTGAATGCTACCAGTGTCTTTATAATATGCCTAAACTACTTCAGAGAAAAACACTGGATTTATTACCCTGATCTATTTGCCTTACACCAACATTTCATCATTTGCATTTCTGCCATTATTCAGCCCTGTTTCTAATCTCCTGGCTTGCACCCTACTATACACCTAACATCAAGGGCACCCATCTAACACCAGGCAGGGGCCCCCATTAAGGTCCAGGGTGTGCCCCAAGGGAAAAGCGAGTGTGCCCCCCATTCAGTGCGCAGCTTAGGGAGAGCGAGGCTGAGGACTGCCACCATGAACTGTGAGTACTACTACCATTATAATAGCCACTAACCTCCCTCAATCCTTGTCTCTCCCTGTGGGTCGCTGCAAATACAAAAATGTTCTTAGAGTGTTTCAAGACAGCCAAGGCCAACAGCTGACCAGTGAGATAACTTTTACATAAAAAGAGGTTGTTGTAATGTTATAACAAACGAAATATGTATTGTATTACTAATAAAATACATATTTCGTTTGTTATAACATTACAGCAACCTCTTTTTATGTATCAATAAATTATTAGTAATGTGTAAGGGTTATTTTATGCCATTTTTTTGCATCCTGTTCAATGGTACTCTATTTTGCTTAAATAAAGGTACCTTTAAAACAGCAGGACAGAAATAAAGTAGCCTGCGTCTTTTTTTTAAAATCTTTGTTCACTCTGTTTTAATGGTAAATTTGACTAAAATCAAATTCATTATAAAGAGCATGGACATGTGGGCACATAACACATCTAACATCCACGGACTTCCTAAACACGGTGTAACCACCAAGGTGAAGGTAGGGACACATTGTGTATGTGCAGCCATAACAGCGCAGAAAGTCCTTGTCTGAATAAATACAAAACCGCGCGGATATATTTGTTATTTAAAACATCTAATATTTTTTTTATTGTAAACTCTGCACATTATGTGTGACAGTCAGGCCTCGGGACAGGAGCCTGGACCCACTGGTCACTATTACATTTGCATAACACTAAACTGGGGGAATCAGTGTAGGGAATTTTGATAAAAAATGACTGTAAAGGTAGATAGAACAAAACACACTATGCAAAGCCAACATTACTATTGATACCACTGTAAAAGGCCTAAATAATATTGCCATATCATGACCACATAGTGGCTGAATAATACCACCATGCTGATATTATTAAAAACACCATGCAAAGACTAATATTAACTATAAAGAGACCATATTATGGAGAGATACCAGTTGTACACAGGCACTCTGTAGACCGTATAAACAAATATAATACAGTTATATCCAATGACTCACAGTCAGTTGTTCACTTTCCTGTCTTTTCTAACTAACTTAGACCACAATAAAGACTTCATCCAGACAGTACTGAGTTTACTGCCCTGATACAGTATCTTTGGCTTCTTACTTTTCTAGAACATTTTCTAACTTTTCACCTACACAAACTCCTCGCTTTGTGTGTGTGTGCCCGTTGCTACCCCATTTGTATCAATTTTTGTACCTGCTGTGTTGCACAGTGACCCAACATGTACTTGAGATATAATAACCATAACTATAATTACCACCCAAAAATAGTGCCACATATACATTGCCTCTGAAAACTATGGTCCTGAATTGTGTATCTGTAAAAAATAAATCAAGGCAAGTATTGCCTTGATTTATTCTCTACAGATATACCATGACCTAGATAAATGAGAACCTTCACAGACACGTCCTGAATTGTGGTATAAAAAATAATAGGGCCAAACAGATGGGGGGTCATTTATTAAACAGAAATACATCTATATTAGGATTATTTCTGGTGCAGATTGCGGCACGAAGGTCTAAAAAAGTAGTTGTGGTATGAATGGGGAATGGGACGGGTCGGCAGGCCATTTAAAATTTATCATTTTCTATGCCTGATTAAGACGTAGAAGATGGTCTAACTGTAAGACAGCTAAGAAGGCGGCTCCTCTTCATCACTTTGGTGGATCCACCGCCAGTGCAGGGCTTTATTAAGACTGGTGTCTAAAATGCCGGTCTTATTACATGTGCTCCATAGTGTCCCATATTGTACCACAGACATTAGTTGTGCCACAGATGATAATAGTGCACCACACATTAAGGCCTGATGCACACAATTGTATGTATTTTGCAGTCCGCAAATCGCAGATCTGCAAAAGACGAAGTACTCTCACACTGCAGTAGTGCCCCCTGAAAGGTAATAACGGATGTTTCATGCCTTCTAATTAGTAATAATGCTCCTGCAGTCTCTCTTGAAAGTTAAAATGCCCCATGTGTGCCCCAGTCTAGTAATTTGTGCCCCCCCCCCCAAATATATATAAACCTCCCTACTTTTGTGTCCCTTTATGGGTTATAGTGCCACCTTTGTGGCCCATACAAAATAAAATGTATGCTTCCCTTACCTGAAACTCACAATGAGTGGCTGTGAAGTCAGTGGTCCAATGAAGGCAGTGTGATGCAGTGATTTCACTGTGTCAGCTGAGCAGGAATGCTGACCTTCTGTGCGTGGTCCTGGTCATAGATGTAGTTGAAAGTGGAGCTTTTGGGTGCCACTGACTGTATCCTAAGCTAATAAATTGACGATATTACTGTGTTTTTAAAATTGGATTGGGTTCTTTTAAGTATTCATATGAAATCACATTCTTGGCCCATCCATACACAGCTTAATATGTAGGTGTTGATGTAAATGCTGGCAGTTTCAGCCATCCAAGTTTATTGCTAGAGATACATAGTGTATACTTGATTTTAGGAGTTGTAATTATATCCAGAATTTCAATCCCTTTGTTAGATTACTGCAGGTGATGGTTACAGTTATTTTGAAGCATATGGCATGTTTTCTTTTACTTGGCATACAGCAGATCTGTGAATCACACTTATTCATTTACTTTTTTGAAGCCTTATGAGTGCGTAACCATGCATTGAATAATTATACTAACCTGTGGGAAGAGCACGGTTACATTTTAATATGTTTTTGTTTTATATATAATTTTCTTTTTATAAGACTACCAAATAAAGCAGCTGTAAAAGATAATGAAAGCATTTACACACGCTTGCCAAGGAAAAAGACATCAACCTATTTTCCCATACAGAGGTGTAATTTGTAGCCAATCTTTTAGTAATCTTTCATTTCGAATAGTCTGTCGCCTTTAGAGAGTGTAAGTTAAAATTTGTAGATATAGCAAGCTTTGAGACTCCATACAACTCACTAAAGCCAAATAAAAGTTTTCTGCCAGTGGCGTACATACAAATCATGGGGCCCCATAGCAAAACTCAGAATCGGGTCCCCAATAAAAAGTACACTACAGCTGATTAGTGGGGGTGGGGGGTGGGGGTATTGGGGTGATATTGATGAAGAAAGTCTCATTAATTAATAAAAGTGTATTTAGAGTTTTTTGATTTTACTTTTCATTGCATTTTATGTTTACTGTATATTATGTTTGCAAAGTTCATGCAGAGCATTGTGAGGGTTAAAATGGTGGAATTGGAACTAGCTCCAATCCTGACAGCTGATGCAGTGTACACCAACAGCTCAGGCTCAATTTCTGAGCTTGTGGCATCACAGCGCTGTATTTCTATGGGGGGGGGGGGGGGGTTAGGGCATGATAGGCCCAGGGCTGTCTACCCAACTTGGGCCCCTCCATCCATTTTAAGTTTTAGTTTTTTTTCTGTACTAAGAGGCTGCGGTGCTTTGTGAACTCCACAGTCTCTTCCTAGGCCATATGACATCACATTCATCGTTCACATGGTTTAGGTGCAGCTCAGTCCCATCTGAGTGATTAGGTCTGAGCTGCAGTACCAGGCACAGTGCTATCAAATGGACAGCGCTGTGCTAGGTAAGGAGCAAAGAGCCTACGGCACTCACTGGAACATTGCGGTCTCTTCAAACAGCTGATTTGAGGGGGTGTGTCGGACCCCCACCATCTCATAACTCTCTGATTACAGATGTCATAGATGTTACCTGCAGTCCTATGTAACACGCTACATAACACAGTGAATTATTGTGTTATGTGGGGTGTTACATAGGACTGCAGGAAACATGTACAACATTATCTGCACACAGAAACTTATCACTGTTATCTGGGCTGTTACATAGGACTGCAGGTGACAAATTAAAATTTTAGTTGCCAAATTTTAAATACATATGATTATGATAAAAACTTGGAGAAGATGAGACGCAGGTCACAGTAGTAAGCTAGCTCTACATTTAGGAGAATACACCACCACATACCTCTTACATCCAGTGACTTCCTGTCCTGTAGATCTTCTCTTTCCTCTTCTCCTCCGTTTGAACCTGACCCAGACCGCCATGACTAATTCCTCCAGCCGCATCTGGTCTCTACATAGTTTGTTACACAAACATATGGATTTCTCATATTTAGGGTCATTTATCAAGCTGGTGTAAAATAGAACTGGCTTAGTTGCCCATAGCAACTGAGCCAGTTCTACTACAACAGTTTCATAAATGACCCCTAAAGTGCCCCCAGTAACACCCTAAAATAATGTCCCCACACTGCCCCATATAGTATTTTCCCTTCACACTGCCCCCATATAGTAATTTCCCCCACACTGCCTCTATATAGTAATTTTCCCCACACTGTCCCGATATAGTAATCTCCCCCACACTGCCCCCATATAGTAATTTCCCCCCACACTGTCCCCATACAGTAATTTCTCTCACACTGCCCCCATATAGTAATCTCTCCCACACTGCCCCATATAGTAATCTCCCCCACACTGCCCCATATAGTAATCTCCCCCACACAGTAATTCCCCCCACACTGCCCCATATAGCAATTTATCTCACACTGCCCCATATAGTAATTTCCCCCACACTGCCCCAATACAGTAATTTCCCCCAAACCGCCCCATATAGTAATTTCCCCCACACTTCCCCATATAGTAATCTCACCCACACTGCCCCATATAGTAATCTCCGCCACACAGTAATTCCCCCCACACTGCCCCCATACAGTAATTTCCCCCAAACTGCCCCATATAGTAATTTCCCCCACACTGCCCCCATACAGTAATTTCCCTCACACTGCCCCCATATAGTAATCTCCCCCCACACTGCCATCCATTAATTAATTTGCCCCCACACTGCCATCCATTAATTAATTTGCCCCCACACTGTCACCTGTTAATTCATTTGCCTCCACACTGCCATACATTAATTAATTTACCCCACACTGCTATACATTAATTAATTTGCCCCCACAATGCCATCCCTTAATGAATTTGCCCCCACACTGTCATCCATTAATGAATTTGCCCCACACTGACATCCATTAATTAATTTGCCCCCACACTGCCATCCATTAATTAATTTGCCCCCACACTGCCATCCATTAATTTGCCCCCACATCTGCCATTCATTAATTTGCCCCCACACTGCCATCCATTAATTAATTTGCCAATTGAAACATGCCCCCACTTTCCCTTCATTAATATCTCCTCCCCCACCTCCCAAGTTAGAACACACAACACACACAACACACACACAAAAAAAGGCTAATACTTACCTGTGTGCTGAATGGTGAGGCAGGCGCGCGTACATCAAAGCCTGCACGCGCCACTATAAAGGCGCACGATGACGTCATCACGCACGTTGGTCTTCTACCACCACATAGACCTCAGGCCTACTAGGCCTGAAGCCTATGGCGGTGATAGGCAACGGGGCCAGGAACTATGAGCTCCCGTGCCCCTCCGCAGTATGTGGGCATTCGGGTCAGCCCTGAGCCCCCCAGCAATGCCGGGCCTGGGGCGGCCGACCCAACCGCCCCAATTATAATCCGCCACTGAGTGCAAGCCACACAGACCCTCCCCATATTTCCCCCCTCCACATTGCAGCACAGTGTGAGTGACTATTTACCCTCTTAGCAGTCACTCACAAAATATCCAGCTGCAGTTGCCTCTGCTGGCTGGGTCAGTCACTCATACATACTGTCTAGTAGCCAGGCTCTCAGATCGCAGGGTCTCAGGGCGTCAGCTGCAGGCTGCACTGAAGATGGATGGGCTCTCACATTGCTCAGACGTGGGGCTGTGAAGCTTTTTTTCCTGGCAGAAGGAGACCAGAGGTCAGGTGTCAGCTGGCCAATAAGCAGCAAATTAGGCAGCTGTGGCAAGGAGTAGGACAGGGGCCCGTGTTTATCTCTGTATTAAGTGCAGTGTGTATTTAAATCAGAAAGGGGCGGAGCCATGCAGCCTAGCTGGGCCCCTCAACCTCACGGGCCCCATAGCAACGGCATGGTCTGCCTATATTGATGGTACGCCCGTGTTTGCTGCGTTTGTCACTTCTTAGTTTCACATCAAAATTGATAGTATTGCAAAAAATGATCCATATTATTGCATGTATCTATCTGTCTGTCTATGTTAACCCAGCTACCGGTGCCTGTTCGAACAGCAGGAATGGGTGTTAGGCTTTCTCACTCCTCCCCGCTGCTGCACGCCATGCTGACAGGTGCGGGTAGCGGGGTTCTTAGGCCTCATGCACACGGCTGTTTGGTTATTGGTTGCTATGATGCCGTGCGCTTCATGCTGCCGCTGTACTACAGTAATACATCTGTACGAGTGTTCCATGGCCGTGTGCATGAGGCCTAAGCTGTGGTCTGCGCTCCTTCCACCGGCATTCCCCTCCTGGCTCTGAGAAGTTCTTGGGCTCTGGCTCAGAGTTGCTTGTGTTGCTTGTGTGCATATAGGGTGTGTGCAGGCATGTCTCTCCTCCTTATGTGAGGCAGCACGACTTTAAGGGGGCGTGTTCTCCAAAAACGTCGCGTGGAGGGGAGGAGGTGTGAGCGATGTCTGTCTCAGCATCCCTCATGATGTCCAATTTTATACTGGAATGAAGTAAAGAAATAAAAAGAAACTAAAGGTTTTGTACCAGCAACTTGTGAGTATGACTTATATTACTCACTCACAAATATATATATATATATATATATATATAATTTATATATAAAAAATCTCAATCAGAAAGGTCCTGTGATAGGACAGAAACATTGCCATCTTCACATGGAGGAATAAACAGTCTTCACTTGTATGTTTTTGAAATACTGCCAAATTTGTTCTGGGCCATGTGTCCAATAAACGTGATGTCACTGGAGCACTGCAGCATCCTCGAACAGCTAATCAACGGGGGTCCCATATGGACTCCACTGATCAGATACCGATGACCTATTCTGAAAAACTCTTCTGAACATAACGGTAGTCACCAATTCACTGGCATAGTTGACAACAGTCCTGAATTTGCAGGGACTGTCCCTAATTTTCAGAGACACTCACTGCAAATTTAGATTGCCCATTTATGAGTGGCACTGGCAAATTTAGGATTGGGAAATGAGATGGCATTGCTGCATGTATAATTCTGGAGTGCCTCCCAGTCACAGTTTAGGTAAACATGGGGCGTGAGATGGTGTAGTAGTATTATAAACACCTCCTTTATAGCTCCTTATTATTGTTACAGCGGCTATTCTGGTAACTATCCAGTTACAAGATTTATAATCCAATTTGTCAGCATCATCCTGTGTTCTGTACTGAGATCATTATTTCCTGGCTCTCAGCTACCAGCAATACCTATAAATAACTTCCAACTAAAAGGCGACTGGCATTGAAAAGTAACATTTTATGTTTGCAGGTTGCTTTTATTTCAGACTAGCAGAAGGACTCGGCTTTGCACGGGTATATTTCATCTATTTCACTTAATGTTTGTGTGTGTCGTTAAGAGATATCGACAGTGAACTCCACAGCCTCCCCCCACAGCCTTCCTAAAATGGGACCTCCACAGCAGCCCATCCCTTTAACACTGAGTTTCACAACACCCTACTTCCTTGACAGTTACTTCCTCAGGGGCCTGTCCCCTTAACAGTGACCTCTACAGCACCCCACCCCTTAACATTGAACTCCATAGCGTACTGTCCCCTTATCTGTGTCCTCCACTGTTCCCTGCCCCCTTAACAGAGACCTCCACAGCACCTGTCCCTTTAACAGTGACCTCTACAGTACCCTGCTCCCTTAACAGTGACCTCACAGTACCCTGCTGCTTAACAGTGACCTCCACAGCAGCTATTCCTTTAATAGTGGCCCCTGCCCCCCTTACAGTAACCTCCACAGTGAACGCCCCTCTAATAGTGACCTCCACAGTGCCCACCCCTTTAACAGTGACCTCCACAGCAGCTGCCCCTTCAATAGTGGCCCTTCCCCATTAACAGTGAACTCCATAGTGCACGCCACTTTAACAGTGACCTCCACAGCAGCTACCCTTTAATAGTGGCCCCTACCAACTTAACAGTGTCCTCCACAGTGCCTTGCCCATGTAATAGTGGCCCCTGCCCCCTTAACAGTGACCTCCACAGCGCCCTGCCCCTTTAAGGCTACATGACAACATGTGTCGCGCGACATTTTGTCGTACCAATGTCGCGCAACAATTTTTATAATGATAGGCTATGGTGCCATACTGCGACACGACAGTCGCAAAAAATCCATCCAAGATTGATGCGTGTAACAGTGTAGTTGTGCCCTATGTGTCGTGCAGCCCTAGCCAAAAGCTGACCTACAGCAGTAAAGAAAAATGGCTGGTTTGTTATGGAAACCTGGAGTAAAACTGTGTGTGGAGACTAAGAGCCTGCGAACTTCTATTGGCTGATAAGGGACATGTGACTGTGTGTATGGCAGTTGGGATATGAAGAGAAAGACTAGCAGCCGCAGGCTGAGGCTTGTATTGGCTAATGCAGGTCACTTGTTTGGGAATATCTTAGCAACAGTATGTCCTAGAGAGCTGAGACCACCACAAGATTTCTTTCCAGGTAGCAAGGGATGTGTATACCAAGTTTTGTTGAAATTGATGGTTTTTTGATTGATCGCAGAACATACACACATATTTACGTCCTTCTTTATATATATAGATTAAAATGTCAACAAGAGAAATATCTCCATATCAGCAAGAGACATAAATGAATATAGAAAATGGGAGACATACTGCAGACCACTCAAAGCATTTCAAAACAGTCATCCGTGGCTGATGCAGGACGACAATGGACGGCTTATCAGAACTAACAGTATGGTATAGAGCTGTTAGGTGGGAGTTCACAACATCACCATTATTTTTCTGTTATTCTGATATGTTAGAAGAACAGAAAAATAAAGAAAAAAAAACGGATCCTGTGCGACAGTGCCAGCTGTGCCAATATTGTCAAGTTGAACGGTTCTGGATCCATCTGCGGCAGCTGCAGAGATGTTGTCCTTGCATTGGAGACTGCAAATTGCGGTCCCCAAGGCATAGAACAGGCAACGGCCGTGTGCATGAGCCCTTATGCTCATTTAGCATCTGTTCGATCAAAATCATGCACATGATCTGTGCATCCATTTTTCACTAAAGACTAATAGGAGATGTTCTGGAAATTAATTTTCAGCAGGGCAACGTCCTAGATTACAGATAACACAAGGAGGCTAAAAATGGACACACGGACCAAACATTGATCCTTCATGGACATCTTCATGGATGAAACAAGGACACTTTTTTCATGGACTTGAAAATGACAGAGAAATGTGGACAAGGCCTTAAACCTTTTGTCTGTAGATTCCACTCCTGGTTTTGGCTTAAAACTACTGATCAAATACTGGTCGTGTGAGAGGCCAAATGCAGCTCTTTTTCCACCATGAATCTGGAGCAAAGATGTTTAGTCTGGATGCTGCCCATCTGGATGGAAACACCTCCTGTTTGTTCAGGAAAACATCACAGCATCAGTTTTTAACTTCATCAGTTTCTCATGCAGAGCTGGTTCATTCAAATTAGTGGGTCAGTCAGAAAATAAATTGACAGCAAACGGATGGCATCAAGATGCAGTTGGGAAAAATAGACGAAAAACACACACAATTCTTTATTAACCCTTTCCCGACCACCTGTTGACTATATATGTCCGGGCGGTCATCCTTCCTCTCTACACGGATGTTTTAGAATGTCCGTGTAGAGATCATAGCTCCAGCATCATGCAGCTGCAGGAGAGGGCAGCCAGCTGTCAGTGACAACCATCCTCCCCATAGAGGTAGGCAATGATGTTTTTTCACCGTTGCGGCCTTCCCCATTCCTCTGTATACAGTGCTCATTGAGGGCTATTTATAAAGATCAGGCTCCGGTCTCATCTGTCATGTGATTGCATGGGGTTGGAAGTTTGTGCAAGCTGCTGGGTCTTAGCAGGCCCTGATCAGCACTGCAGTGAGGCAGTACAGCTTTAGGCCTCTTGCACACGACTGTATGGCTTTTTCAGTATTTTGCTGTCCGTTTTTATCGGATCCGTTTTTCCGTTTTTTGTTTCGGTTGTGTTTCCATTCTTGGTTCCGTTTTTCCGTATGACATTTACAGTATACAGTAATACCATAATTAAAATTGGGCTGGTCTGAAATTTTTCAGTAGATTGTTCAGCAAAAACGGAACGGATACGGAAGACACCCAGATGCCTTTCCGTATGCTTTCCGTTTTTTTTGCGGACCCATTGACTTAAATGGAGCCACTGAATGTGATTTGGGGACAAGAATAGGACATGTTCTATATTTAAACGGAATGGAAAAACGGAAAAACAGAAACGGAAGGCATACGGAGACACCAGTATTTTTTGCGGTCCCATTGAAGTGAATGGTTCAGTATACTGTCAGTATACTGAACTGAAAAAACTGCCAGTATACAGTCTGCAAAATACTGTCGTGTGCAAGAGGCCTTAGGCCTTATTCACACATCAGTGGGCAAAAACCAAGTGCAGTCAAGGACACAGAAAAGGTACAGATCTTTCACTTCTACCTTTTTTCTGTGTAGCCTCCAAATCTGGTTTTGGCTCACAATCAACGATGGAAATCACTGACATGTGCATGAGGCCTTATTTAATCTCTCTCAGCCAGGGCTGTATTTCTCAAGGAAAAATCTGCAATAAGAAAAGTAAATATCCCCAAAGGTCTTGAATGATCTCAGGGGTGGCACAAAATGTAAACAAAAAAAATAATAAAAATCTACCACATGCCACACTGCAGCTTTTAGCTCCACCCCTATAACCCATATGTCTTGTATATAAAAAAAATTATAAAAAAAGTAATAATTAAAAAAGTGCACGTTGTGTTATTAAATAGAGTTAAAAAATGAGAAAAACAGGCTATTTTCCCCTTTTTTACATTTTTATTTTTGTTAAAAATTTAAAAATCACTAAAATAAAAATAAAGCACCATGTATCACTGAAAAAGGTGCAGAAAAATGATTTACAGAATTGAACGGAAACCAAATGTTATGGCTTCCAAATTTGCATGTACTAAAAAAAATGAAACTGCACCTAGTAGGCACCTAGTAAATGGCCCAGTCTTGAACTGGTTAAAAAATGGAAGCAGTTCAACTTGCATCCAAAATCATCAATTTTCCACACTTTGTGTTGCCCGTTTTAAAGAGATTGGGAGAATTAAAATGAAAATTAAACCAAAAGAACAGTGTGGCTATTGTCAGCCTAAGGAATGTCTATAAAAATGCACCCGCTAGAATCCATTATCATCCTGGCCATGTACACTAGCAGATCAATGAAAGGATTCAAGAAAAATGTTTATTTGGTGTACTATACAAACTTTTCTGATAGGAGTGGAGCTTATGAAAACACCATCGAAAGAGCAGTTTCTTACTCCCCCGTTGTGACCAAGAACACATAACCTCACTTTGTAACAAGGCTTACATATCTTCCCATTGAAGCTAGTTCTCAGCCCCAGTGTGGCTTCTAACTCCATCTAGTGCTCAGTTTTTAAAATAACAATTGAAATTGAAGTAAGGCATTACAATCCTCCTCATCCACTTTCTGTACTTACAGCAAATCTTAGAAGTGACCTACCGAGAAAAGGAAATATCGTGGCTGCTGCTGGAAAATGTCTTCATGGAGTCTGAATGTTGGCCTAATGTTCACTGGTGTGTTTTCTGGGTGATTTAGCTCCCTCCCAAAATAAAGAAACTATTTAACTGAACAAAGAGATGCAATGTGTGGTCCAAACTAGTGATTATATTTTAATGAGACATGAATATCTAAGCAGGCTTTATATGAACCAGCTGTACCGCATTATCAGCATAAACACAATTTAGACAGATATATGGTGTGGTTTTATGTACAGTGCTGGAAGGCGTGTATATCCCACCCAGATACCTCAGCTAGGTGAGATAACTAAAATCCAGAAAGCTGCAGTGGTTTCAGCAAAGTGTAGTTTGCTGAGACAGTTTTGTCTAGATTTGGTTCTGGGCTGGATTTTATTTGGACTGATGGGTAGGTTTGGTAGTGGGCGCCGTTTCAGTTTTCGTCTCAGGCAGCGGAAAGGCTAAGTGCACCCCTGCATACAACTGGCATACCTTAACCCTGGGTTCACACCTGAGCGTTTATGAGACGCGCGTTTTACGCGCGTTTTTGTCGCGCGCATTACAGCGTGTTTTTGCAAATAGGAAATGCGCGTCATACGCGCGTTCGTGACTCTGGAGACCAATTGAAAAAGGCATATCTACACTTTAACCGTGTTAAACGCGCGTTTTACGCGCGTTCCCATTGAAGTCTATGGGTGCAAACGCGCGACAAAACGCCCCAAAGAAGCTCAAGAACTTCTTTGAGCGTAGGGCGTTTTACAGCGCGTTCAAACGCGCTGTAAAACGCTCAGGTGAGAACCATGCCCATAGGGAAATATGAGTTTTCTCCTGTTGAGCGTTTTACAGCTGCGTCGAACGCGCTGTAAAACGCGCAAGTGTGAACTGAGGGTAAAACATGGCAGCACTTAGCATTTACCCTGGAGCTTTGCAGATGGGGCTTTGGCCTCTTGTCTCCTCTGAAAAGTCCTTCGCCATTAGCTTTAAACCTTGGACAGGAGACCAAATGTGTTTCATAAGTGAAAAACTGCTTTAAGTTTCTTGGGCACAACAAGACATACTTAAGTTTTCACAGTCTGTAGAGGAGAAGATCAAACAGGTGCTAACTGTAAGCAAATGATATGAACCTCTGTAGGGGCAAGCCTAACTGACTGCACAATTTCATTGCTACAACATTATTTATTTATTTTTTAGAAGTAGGATGGCTTGTTTGTTTTAGGATCCATTGTATTTTTTAACCACTTATGAACAAGATAAATTTAAGTTTTCCTTCCTGCATTCCAAGAGCCATAACTTTTACTTGTTGTATTTTTTTAATGGTATCATTTAATATCCCATCACTTGTATTGGAAAATGGGAAAAAAATTCTTTGTGGGGTGAAATTGAAAAAAATGCAAGTCTGCCATGCTTTTTTGTACTTTGTTTTTGCAGTATTCACTGTGCTAAAAATGATATGGCATGGCATGCAGATCTGTATTATTACGGTGATACTAAATTCATATAGTTTCTATTATGTTTTACTACTTTAAAAAAATTAAAAACCTTTAAAAAATGTTTGCATTGCCATATTCTGACAGGCATGACCTTTTATTTTTCTGTCTACACAGCTGTGGGTCAAGCTGTAGTTTTTATTAGCACTTTTTGGGGTACATATGACTTTTTAAATGCTTTGTTCAGTTTATTTTTTTTCTGGGGGGGGGGGGGGTTGAATTGGACATGACAAGAAATAGCAAATTGGCTATATTTTTTTTCCCTCATGTCATTCACCACAGAGGAAAAATATTTTTATATTTTATTAGTTTGGACATTTTCAGACACGGCACAATACTAATGGTGTTTACCATTTTTACAGTTTATTTATTACTGTGTGCAAAATTGGAGAAAGTAGGTGATTTTACCATTTTTATTTTTTTGTTTTTTATTTTAAAATCATTTTTCATTATTCATTATTCACTGTACTTTTTAGTCTCCTGAGTGGACTTGTACATGCAATCTTTTGATTGCTTGTACCATAGACTGCAATAGAATATTGCAGTCCATTGGATTTTTACAATCTGTTTGTCAGGCTGTGCCTTGGGCATGATTTTTTCGGCAGCTCGCTATGAAAAGCCTGGGAGACTTCACAAGGCCCCAAGCTGTCATAGCAACTGATTGGAACCCAGCAATTTTGCTGCAGGGGCTCTGATCAAAAGACAGAGGGAGATTTTCCAAAAGGCTGTGGTTAATATTGACAGCAGCATCTAAGTGGTTAAATGATCTGGATCTGAGCCAACTCTATTCTTGGTCACTGTCAGCATGTGCCTGTTGTGTTATACAGCCCGCATCCGCTGCATATAACGCAAGCTAAGCTTATGAGCCTGCTCCAAACAAGCCCCTAATATATATGAAACACATGTATGTCATATGTCATTCCGGGATTAATGGTAGCATCCATTTTTGGGTATATAAAACAAATTTGCTCTTATTTTTTTGTGATGTAAGAAATAATAAAAATAAACCCAGCAATTTCACAATTTTATTTTGCATTCTGAATGTTAGCATTATCCTATGGGTATACTAAATATGTATAGAACCAAAAAAACTTCCCAAAACAAATGTACAATCAATGACCCGTATATCGATCAACTACAATAACCTACAAAAATGAGTCCGCGTATAAGAAAAAGTAATAACAACACAGTATACATCTCAAAAGAGCATTTTATGGAAAATCAGTTATTATTCACAAGATTGACAGACCACAAAAATTAAAACAATGTTTAAAACCCAAATTGGGGTGTGGACTGGTGGTGCACTTTCGTGGTGGAAGCTTTCTCCTGGTCAGTATGTATTGCACTACCTACGCACTAGTTTGGCTAATCACGCCAACACACTGTGTTTTATATAATACACCCATGATTTATTCAGCCTACTGACATCCCATGGGTCAGTATATGTACATGTTATGCAGTTACCCTGTATGTACTGATGCCACTTTTGTATTCAATGTGGTGTGTCTACCTTTTGTGTATTGTTGCATCCACATATCATCTATGTATTAAGCTTATTGAAATCCACCTTTGGGACTAACACACACTGTCTATCGTGTGATTAAATCTTTGCTATATATGTACCCAGCTTGTTCAATTCATATACACTGTCCCTGTTGTGACTTACTTGGCTTGTATATATGAATTCAGCTTGTTTAACCATTTGAGGGTGTGATTTAGTGTCTCAGCATTTATGTATTCAGCAGTGATATTTACCAGTCATTGAACTGAGGCTATAATTTTTCAAGCAATATTACTTTATTAACTTGTCACTCAGCTCCATACTGAGCCTCCCATTTCACTGACCCAGATAAATATGCACTAGCACTTTATTTTTCCCCCAACGATTATGCATCACCAGTCATTTGGGTTTTAAACATTGTTTTAATTTTTGTGGACTGTCAATCTTGTGAATAATAACTGATGTTTCAATAAAATGCTCTTTTGACATGTATACTGTGTTGTTATTATTTTTTCTTATACGCGGACTACTAAATATGTATAGTTTTAGTTGACTTTTACTAATGGTAAAAATATTTTGGCTCTTGACAGGGATTAAAAAACATAAATGCAAAAATTAAAATTGGACCAGTCCCAAAGAGGTTAATACTATTAAAAAATTATCTAGATGGTATATGCAACATTTAATTATTTTTTCACTGTGAAGGGATAAGTGAATTTCTTGTAATTCATTTCATGTCCAATTCGTCAAATTTTTGAAAAATTCTATTTCTGTCCAAATCGATTCTAAACGAGTATGCTTTAATTTGCCTGAAAATTCGTTTAGGTCTCCTAGGACTTATATTCACATATATATATATATATATATATATATATATATATATATTCATTAGTTCTCATTTTTATTTTTTTATTCATTTTTGCTCTTTCACCCCCCCCCCCTTCTCCTTTTAAGCTTTTTAACGCAATAACCACAATAGCAAATAATATCAGACACTGACACATATAGCTAAGAGGAAAAATGCAGAGTAGATGGTGTTGACAAGCAGTGTGTTAGGGGTGTAGGGGTAATGGTAGTGGCTGTAGGGGAATTAGCAGCAGGGATCAGCTGCAGTAAGGCCTTATTCACACGTCTGTAGTGTTTATGGATCCGCAAATTGCGGATCCATAAACACACCCGGCCAGCAGCCCCATAGAAATGTCTATTCTTGTCCGCAATTGCGGGCAAGAATAGGACATGCTCTACTTTTTTGCGGAGCTGCGGCCATAAGATCGGCGGCGCGCTCAGCAAAAACTGATGCGAAGAGCACAGTGTGTGCTCTCCGCATCGTTCCGTGCCCCATTCACAGTCAATAGGTCCGCATATATTCCGCAGAATTGCGGAATACATGCGGACGACATTGTGGACGTGTGAATAGGGCCTAATGGCAGCTGTGCAGTATGTAACATGATGGTAGGCAGGTTGGCAGAAGCAGTGGCATGATGGAGAACTGTGATTGGCAGATCCATTGATCATCCTCAGCCAGAGGTGTGTGGAAATCTTCACAGATCCATACCTTGTTCATTTTTACTAAAGTGATGGTTTACACAAGATGAAGGACAAAGTTGCGTGTTTGGGCGTGATGACACCTGCCATGCTGAAAACCCTTTCAAAAATGACATTGGAGGCTGGGCAAGACAGTACAGTTAGTGCAATCTGGGCCAGTTCCGGCCACTGTTCCAATCTGTCTGACCAGAAGTCCATGGGATCAGGGAACATGGTATGGGCTGGGAAAGGCCACAGTCATTTAGAAGAGAAGACAATTTTAAATAATTAAAAAAATGTTTTCCAGCTGGGCAGAAGTATATGTGCCATACAGCAGAATTTAATTTGGGTGGTGACATTACCTGCCTCTCTGAATACACTCTTCGAGATGATACGGGAGGCAGGACAAGACAGTACAGTGAGACCAAACTGGGCCAGTTCCAGACACAGAATTCCGTTTTTCAAAAGAATTACATTTTGGTGAAGCCGGGGAACTGTGACACATTAAGCACAACTAAGTGGTACGACAGCAACTGCACCACCAGCAACTTGGCCAGGTGGGAGTTCAGTTGTACAAGAGTTAATAGTCTCGAATAGTTTTCTTATGACCACACATTCTTTTATAGATGTCTCACGGTGGAGTGGAGGACAAAGAGGAAGAGGGGAGGAGTCTGTGTAGTAAAACAAGTAGCTAATGATGATAACAAGGCCTCTGTACTTCTGGGGATGCTGTCTGGCTGCCACAAAAATGACAAGGAATAGGAGGAAAGACTTGTTCCGATTCTGAATGCTGGCCAGTTCTATTTTTCCACAGCATCTGGTGATGCTGCAATAGAGCCCGGGTGCTTATGTTTGTGGTGAATGCCCATTTCTTATTTTAATTCTGCAGTTCTTGCACATGGCTGTGGTTTTGTATGCCGGCCTCATGGAGGAAAAAGCTCTATATTGGAGAAGCTCACACAGGCCTAGCTACAGCTGATCTTGGCTTAAGTTTAGCAAGTTTTGAGCCTCTGCCCACAGTATCAGCTGCATCACCAGTCCCCAAGCTAACCACAGTAGAAAATCTTGCCCTGTCAGTTCTTTTGGAGGTTTTAGCTGTACTTTGCCTCTGCTCTTTATTGCCACTGTGGCCACTACCCTTCTTCTCTGATGTCTCCTCCTCCTTCTCAAATCCAGCCTCCAGGTCCTGTTTAACATAAAATCATCAGACTATATGTCATTGTGGGCTTCTTGGCCCCCATTCCATTTCCATGCTCATTATTTACCCTGAGAGCCACTGTCGCTACTACTGCCCCTATTGCAATCACCATAGCTACAAGTGCTACTACTACTACCAACGCAGCTATATGGTTTCTTGAAGTAATATACAACATGTTCATTACCACGGGTATAATGCATTAAAATGGCCAATTATAAATAGTAAATAGAAACAGATTTTTAGAAAAAACTTGGCAATTCCTCAGTGTTGGAGTGGATCGTAAGCTATTGGGGTGCAAGCAATAATATGAACTGTGAAAATCCCCCCCCCCTCTCCCAAAAAAAAAAATGCCTGACTTTATCCAGAAAAATATGTTTCTTGCAGAATTTTGTAATGCAGGACTCGCTAGCAACCTACATAAAACAAGTCCAAGTTCCTCACTCACTCTATACTAAGCCAATTCTCTTCCTATAGTGTCCCTATTAAATACCTTGTGTTTGCAATTGTTTTTTGGCAGACACAGCCACAACGTATCCTATCACAACCCCAGCCGCGTACACAATAGTGTTTCTTCTTTTTGTGCAGAATGACCTGGCAGAATACTGCCTCCTGATTGACTGATCAGGCTGTCTGTCAACCTTTGAACCAATCAGGGCAAGCCATCCCACCTACCTTCCAGGGTCATATAATCCTTCATCCTCTTCCTTCCTGTTGTTTTCCCCACCAGTTTTCACAGAAAAATGGCACTGGGCTGTTTTTACATTATGTGTCAGAAGCAAATTGCCAAAACGTATGATTTGTTTGGCAGACACATTTTTCTGAAATTCGTAAGAAATCTAATTAATTGAAAATCAATTAGCTTATCTCTATTTAGGAGATCTTTGGAGATCTTGTCTTTTTGACATTCTCTATAATGCCTCAGTCAATAATCTTTTTGAGATCACCTATACAGAAGGGAAATGTGGTTAATCATCTCTGGACTCTGGACTAGTGCAAGAAGCAATTGAGAGATAATAGGGATGACCCAGGCTCTTACTCCTTTCATATCACATGGTTGTCCTAGACCTCTTTCCAAAGTTCAACTTAAAGGGGTTTTCCATGATTCTGGGCCTTTATTAGATCCCATAGCATAACCCAGCCAATGAGACAATTTATTGGCTGCAGCAGGGCACGTGACCCGGCCTCATCTGGCTGGGAGTAAAAAAGGCATGGACCAGAATATCGCTGGAATGGAGTGGCGTGGAGTAGGTGAATATGATTTTTTATTAGATAACACATGCTATGGTAGCTAATAAAAAAGGGTGATAGTTTCTTGATCAGTGCTGAAGGGTCAATACGGTGATTCATTGTTAAAGGCTTACTACTTGGGTTTACCACTTCAAAATGTTTACTGTGATGATGATTTACTTAATCTGGCAGCCTTTAGTTGGTTACCAGGAGACAGCCTGGTCCTGCCACTCCTGGCTTGTAGACAGTTCCTAGCAAGCAGAGCTAGATACAAGACCTCCTTTGATGTGCTTTGCTAAGGAGGCCCTAAAGAGAAGCCATCCAGCTTATCCAGCAAAACATTATTCCTGAGTGGAAAACTGTCAGTAAGCAACCTTACTAAGGATTATTCATCTGAAAGATAGAAAGCATTGAATGTTCATAGAAGGTTTAGGACTAAAAAGGTCATGCTGGACTGAGACCATAAGGTAAACGCACATTTATGGCAATAGACTTTACTGCGTGTAGCAAGGGATAATTGCCTCTCATGTCCACCACACTTCAGACAGGCTATATGTTGAAGTTCTGCACCCTACAACTGGAAACTGCAGAAAGTATATTGAGAGTGATTGCACATCTTTGGTTGATTTGGGAAGATGATTGCATACTGTTTTTAGAGAGCGACTCAGGGAGTATTACTGCTATAATTGCCACCTCCTATATACATCCTTTGGGAAAAGCCTATCTGTGATATTCCTTAGATCTGTGCATACAGCTTATATTTGAACTACAACTCCCATTATCTTTTCATTAAAGGGAGTAAAGGTTTGTCACAACCGATAAGGTCCTGGTCATTGCCTCCACAATCTGCTGGCCCTTTACCTACTTTCCTGCCATGCACCGTGTTACACATGCACCCAATATCAAGGGCACTGCAGCTACCACCAGACAGGAGCCCCCCAAAAAGTCAAGGGTTTGCCTAGAGGGAAAGAAGGGTTGCATCCCTCCCATCACTGCACGGTCCAGGGAGCACAAGGGTGAGGACTGCAACCATGGGAGCTACCACTTCTATCATTGGCACTGCAGTACAACAACCACTCTGCTCTCTCTCTCTCCTCTCCTGGGCTTGCTGCATAGCCAGTGACGTCTATAGCTGTCTTCTTTTCTCATTTTCTCCATCAGGGCCATCTTTCATTTGTCTCAATTGTGCAGTTTGCCATACAGACATGTTAGGTTCCTCATTTTTCCATCCTCCTCTTCATCTTCTCAACACTCTTGATACCCTAGTTCTTTGTCATCCTGCTGCCACCCCAATACTGTGTCTGCTATGCTCCCCACTGCTCCCAAATACTATACTGCAGAAACAGATAGTCCCCCTGAAAATATTGGTACCAGAAAAAGTCTCTTTCAATAACTATTGCCACACAGTGCCCTATTCCAGCAAATAGTGCCCTAATGACACTAATAGTGTTGCAAACATAGTCTCCTCCAAAAATAATTGTCAGGGTGCCACACTAATGATGCTCTCAAAGTCTTACTAGCAATAATTCTCTCCCAGAGTGACTTTACCAGTAATAATGGCCCTAGAGTTCCCCCAATAGTAATAATGTTCACCATTGTGCTTCAGAAGTAATAATACACCATTTTAAATAGATATTGAGCACCGCACACAACTATCCTAGTTGTCCCTTCTCAGATATTCTGTAACACCCCATAGTGGCATTACCACCTTTGCACATCGCTACTGTCTTTATTGGTTAACCTCATGTCATCATGTGTATTTATTCCAGGTCCAAACACTGCGTTTCTATTTCTAATGTAACTTATGTTCAAAGGTAATGTGCCTGGTTCACCAGCATATGACAGCAAACAAGGCAGAGCTATAGTTACATAGAGTGGAACCTTCTTTTCCATTCTAACCCCCCCCTCCCCCTGTGGTGTGGTGGGCATGTCCCACTTGCTGCAGGAAGGGTAGAGTTCTAGTTAGAGTTAGCTCCAGCTTACCCCCTGCTAAGGAGGTTGTGCGGGGCCATGTCTCTGGTGGACATGCCCAAGCCAGCTAGAGCACCTTCAGCTCTGCTGGATATGCAGGCCACAAACTAAAGCCTCAGAAGCCAGGAAGTAGAGTTTCCTGGTACTACTTAAGAGACAAACTACCAAGAGTGAAGTTGCAACATCCAGAGAAAGCTAAGTTATACAGCTACCTTGTTAGTACAGCTGAGCCAGAGAGCAACAGATGTAGCCGAGATGAGTTTGCCTGCCAGAGTGTAATGCTAAGCCTGCTGGAACCAAGACAAAGTCTGTAAACTGTTTGGAGAAACGTTTATGCCAAGTAAAACTGTTATTGAACTTCATCACAAGGTCTGGACTCAATTTATTCTTCATCCCCAAGTTAACTACCCCCCTTATTTGCTGCTTCGGAAGACAATGCCTGGGGTCCAGGGTATCCAAGTAGGAGCACCGTGACACATACAAAACAGTAAGGGACATTGTAGGCCACCCTATACCACTTGGCCATTCCTACACCTGGGTACCAACACCATTTCTTAAAGGTATTCTTTCCCATTGTTGCTTCACTGCAACTGGCATCACGAATATTTCTTAAAGGGACCCTTTGCCACTGTCGAACGTCGCAATTCCAATAAACCAGTTTCCTAGGGCTCGTCCAGGAGACAGTGACTCCCCCCCCTTTCCTCCCCTCATACACCCCTTTCCCCTTCAAGTTTCTTATCCCTTTCTTCCCTACTCTCTCCAGTTACATATTCTACTAGTTCTAGAGTGTCGAGACCTGTTACGATGAAATTTACGTAGCTCCACTTATTTTATTGAGCATTGTAGCAATTAATTCATGTACCAATTTGTATCTTTTTCGGCTTTATTCTGCCATAATGACCTGATACACTGAAACCATGAGTTTATTTCATTTATTGCTGTTTATTCTTCCTTACTTTGAAAACAATAAACAGATTTTGAAAATAAAAGTAGTAAAAATGCCCCTATTGTGCCCATACTAGTAATAATGTTCCGCATAGTCCCCAGTAGTAATAAAACCCACCATACTGACCCTGGTAGAAAAAATTCCCCCTATGGTGCCCTGTAGTAATAAAGCCAATAACAATGCACCCAGAAGTATTAAAGCCCCCATAGTGTGACCCAGTAGGACAAATGGCCCCTCATAGTGTCCTCTAGAGTACTAATGCTCCTTATAGTGTAGTGTACGGGAGTTGTACTACCCGTCACTACAGAAGGGTCACTTGGCTGCTGTCGCTCCTCTCATTTATGGGGAGGCTGGTAAAGGTCCTATTTATATAATGCAATGCAATTTATGGTATTTGATTCCCCTGTTACTGTGAAATGTGCCATGTGCAGGCCGGCTAGGGACGTAATTCCAGCTCTAGTCACTAGAGGGAGCTAGGTAGCCCTAGTCTATATAAGGCCCAGTCAGGGAAAGCTCAGTCAGTCAGCTCAGTTCAGTCTACTCCAGGCCATGAGCCTGTGAGGTCTACACCAGGCCCTGGGCCTGGGAAGCAGTGCAGACCCTGGAGTCTGTGTAGGCCACATGTCTCAGGCCTGAGCAAGTCAGCAGAAATCAAGCAGAGGCAATCCCTAGAGCAAGAGGTACTAAATGTCAAGAGGAGGTACACTGTCAACTGGAGATTCAAGGATATAAGCCAGAAGTAGGGCATTGGGGCCTTGAAGCATCAATTCCAGTCAGGACAAGTCAGGAAGAAAGTAAGGTTCACCTGCAATTCTAAGTCCTGTTATTTTACCCTCTGTTATACCTTGCTGGATGTAAGCCTGCTGTAACTGCGACTGTACAAACGTCTATTTTCTGCAACAAGAACTGTGTTAAGAGGTTGCCTGCTGTAATTTCCACTGTTCTCAGTAAAGTTGGAATTCTGTTTTCAAGTTACAAGTCTGCACCTCTGTTATTCCTACTATAAATACGGTGTGCCACCGCTTACTGGCACTGGCGCCACGACACCTCAGGGACTCAGCCATAGGCACGTTAAACTACAACACCAAGGGCACCTCGCATTCCACCTGGCTGTGTCCCTCAAGAACCCAGAGAGTGCCCCAGAGGAACAGCGTGCCGGCCTCTCCATCACTGGCATTCCCCAGGTTAGTCCCACACATTGCCCTGACTTGGGGATGCTACATTTTGGCGTCACGAACAGGATACGCACGTTTTACGGACTGTGAGCAAAAACGTGAACTTTGTGCCTTAACCAGTTTGCCAAGTGACAAAACGCCTGTTTATTTGAAGTAAATTTTGTGGACCTAAAACGTACAGAAAAGTGTCTCAAAAACCTCCAGAAAGCGCTGTGCAGTGTTGCGCTATCAAGAGGAAGAAAATCGCCACTTCAAAGTGCATTTTTGTGGACTTTTATGCTGTTTTACTACCACTGCTTGCTGTCATTGAATTGATGCATCATGGCGCCCAAGATGGCCGCCGGCGCCATTGGACTTCTTCTTGCGCCATCACTGTCTGCAGTGGCGCGAAAACTTGGCGCCAAAACCCTCCAAGAGTGAGGAGAAGACGACCTGGAGGTAACGCCTTCCTTTGAGGATTATAATATGGACACCGCCTACCCTATACTGGAATACCTAGGGGGCGTGCAAGAAACGACGGGGTGGAGCCTGCAGGAACAGTGGCTCACCCTGCTACGGGGCTTCCTACCTGTGATGTCAGAGGGATCCGGAGCCGTAGTTGGTGCAATGGAGGCGACCCCAGGAGCAACTAAGGAGCTCCCTGCGCCCCCAGCGTATACTCCCAGCGACATGGCCCAAACCTGTCCATGGCCACAAGCCGAGCCCTGCCGCTTCCACCCGCAGCGAGAAGGCTTTCTCCCGCGGAACCCCGCGTGGTCGGCCCTGATGGCCGAGATCCGAGTGGCGGCAACTTTAAAAACGACCACGCAGAAAAAGTATTTCGAGGAAGTCACCAAGCGGATTTATGAGGATTCCAGGGACAGCAAGCCCCAGCTTGAACGCCGCACTGGAGTAGTACTGGAGTTCGACAAGGTCAGAGGATTTGGATTCATCCAAGAAACCGGCACCAACCGGGACTATTACGTAAATCGCCGGTCTGTCAAGCGCAGCTATCTCCCGGGGCGACTGCATAATCTGGCGGTCGGAGAGAAAGTGGAGTTCACTCCCGCAGAGGGCCTGCGAGGCCCATATGCCACTGCGGTGACCCGTCCAGGACCGGTACCGGAGGACTGGGAAGAAGCGGAGGATCCGGTGGAAGCAGAGGACCCGCCGGGACCCATCCGGAATACATACCAGGAGAAGAGTTCCTTTCTCGGCCCGAACATCTTCTGGCAGCCGACGATCCTGGACAAGCCTCCCAGTCCTTACCCCTCTCCAGAGCTGCCGCGACGGGAGAAGACAGCCGCTGATTGGGCGCGGATGGCCCAGTTTAGTGAGGCTATGGATGACCTGCGGAGGAACCGCCATGAAAGAACCTCGTCTGAGCCTGCTGCAAGTGTGCCGGAATCCAGCAGTGAGATCTCCGCCCTGGAGGAGCGGATTGCTTCCCTACAGGCTTACCTGGATGGCCTGCGGCAAGTGACAGAGTCTAAGAAGGCAGCGCAGCAGTCCAGCGGTGGTGAGTTACCTGTGCCCCCTGTGCATCCTGAACCCGTAGTACCAAGTCCTACCGCTAGCGCTGAGCCACCCAAGGTCCGTGTAAAAGCGGATAAATTGACATATGCCAGGAGCCGAGTCCGCCTTGACGGGAGCATCATGTCCCGGCCAGAGGAAGTGTCTACCCCAGTGCCGGCCCGTGTCCCGAGACCAGCAGCTCCTATTTGTCCGCAACCCAGCGGGCCAGTGAGGTGGGTAGGCCCAATACCTGTGATGTTTCCAGCCCATTCTCTTTGGTGGGCACCCCCTCCAAGTGGCCCTGGTGCATGGCCCAGACTACCGGTAGCACAGGGCTGCACTACCTCTGATGAACAGGGTTCATTTGATACGTACCTGTGAGCAGGCCTGCTAGGCCATTTTTGCTCATCCTCACAGGGACATCATAATTGTTTGCAGGAACTGTCCCTTTAAGTTTGTCAGGCTGGTAGAGCTTGCTGCCAGTTCCCCACGGCCGGTGGCATGTTTGTGAAGATAAGTTGCCACTGTGGAACCACTGCTCCCAGCCTGCCTCTTTCTGTTCCGGGACATCCTGCCTGCTGCTACCATTTTGGTGTCAACTACTTTAAAAATTCCAGTTGTGCTTTTATTTGCACTTTATCCCCTTTTAACCCCCATTTCAGGTTGAAAAGGGTTCTTTTATGTCAGCACTTTAAAAATACGCAGGACTTGCCAGGAAGGTGTTACCCTGGTATTGTCAGAGTCCTGTATTGTCATTTTATGTATGTGCTGCTGACCGTATTTATTACTTTAAAAATTTTATCCAAGTCTATGTGCCCAGATATGGACTCCCTATGTGCGAACCTCTGAGATGTTGCTTTTATTATGGACTCATTCATTGTCATGGACTATCATGGTATTCCCTAACATCCGCTGTGCCAGGTCAGCGCCCCAGTTCCACTCTTTATCCTGAAGAAAGAGAGCGACGCCCCTTGTCACCGCACTTCTCCGTTACCAGCTGGACCTGATAATAATTGTCAATGCAGATGGAATTGATTACTGATATGTATGTATGCCTGCATGTTTTTCTTGTCTCTTTCAGGTGAAAATTCCAGCCGGGCGGTACCCTGTTAGAGTACGAGGTCGTACTCAGCTTAAAGCAGCGGGGTATGTAGTGTACGGGAGTTGTACTACCCGTCACTACAGAAGGGTCACTTGGCTGCTGTCGCTCCTCTCATTTATGGGGAGGCTGGTAAAGGTCCTATTTATATAATGCAATGCAATTTATGGTATTTGATTCCCCTGTTACTGTGAAATGTGCCATGTGCAGGCCGGCTAGGGACGTAATTCCAGCTCTAGTCACTAGAGGGAGCTAGGTAGCCCTAGTCTATATAAGGCCCAGTCAGGGAAAGCTCAGTCAGTCAGCTCAATTCAGTCTACTCCAGGCCATGAGCCTGTGAGGTCTACACCAGGCCCTGGGCCTGGGAAGCAGTGCAGACCCTGGAGTCTGTGAAGGCCACATGTCTCAGGCCTGAGCAAGTCAGCAGAAATCAAGCAGAGGCAATCCCTAGAGCAAGAGGTACTAAATGTCAAGAGGAGGTACACTGTCAACTGGAGATTCAAGGATATAAGCCAGAAGTAGGGCATTGGGGCCTTGAAGCATCAATTCCAGTCAGGACAAGTCAGGAAGAAAGTAAGGTTCACCTGCAATTCTAAGTCCTGTTATTTTACCCTCTGTTATACCTTGCTGGATGTAAGCCTGCTGTAACTGCGACTGTACAAACGTCTATTTTCTGCAACAAGAACTGTGTTAAGAGGTTGCCTGCTGTAATTTCCACTGTTCTCAGTAAAGTTGGAATTCTGTTTTCAAGTTACAAGTCTGCACCTCTGTTATTCCTACTATAAATACGGTGTGCCACCGTTTACTGGCACTGGCGTCACGACACCTCAGGGACTCAGCCATAGGCACGTTAAACTACAACACCAAGGGCACCTCGCATTCCACCTGGCTGTGTCCCTCAAGAACCCAGAGAGTGCCCCAGAGGAACAGTGTGCCGGCCTCTCCATCACTGGCATTCCCCAGGTTAGTCCCACACATTGCCCTGACTTGGGGATGCTACAATAGTACCCTGCACTAGTAATAAAGGCAACCATTGCGCCCCCAGTAATAATAAAGCCTCCATAGTATGCCGCAGAAGTAATAATGCCTGTATATAGTGCCTTCAGTACTAATGCACCTATAGTGCCCCCAGAAGTAATAAAGCCCACCAGAGTGCTACCCAGTGGTAAGAAAGGCCCAATACTGTGCCCCAGTAAAAAAAAACAACTCCTTATCGTGCCCTCAGTAGTAGTATTAATGCCCACATAATGGCCATCAGTAATAATAATGAGCCCCCTATTTTGGGCTCATTCCATGACCTCACTTTAGTTCTATGTTGTTGTCTGCGATGAGGTGCAAGATACAGGCCTCTTCTGGGCTTTTTTTTTTTAATGTATAAACTTTTTTTGAACAACAAAAATGTAACATGCAATAATTAAATATTTCATACATATAGCTTTGTCTGCTACTGTAGTAGGATATACTGATTTACATTGTTCATATTTTCATATTTTTCTATTTTGTAGAGAACCCTTTTTGCCTGCTATTCGATTTGTAAACTTGACTGTGTGGTAAGACACTGCCACCTAGTGGTAGAAATGAATTATGTAGTAATTCAAGACAAATTTGGATCATTAGACATCCAGTTGTTGTAGTTATTTCTGCACTGTGAAAAGGCATTTGGAAAGCATATGTCTTTATATATAATATCTTTTCATATCATAGTTACTAACATTAGCATGATTTCTGTGAACTCCCACACTTCCCCTGCTGTTAGCCCATAACACTATGTAGGTGATTTTCAAGGTAGCTTATGTTTAAGTGGATTTAATTTGCCTTGTAAAAGCTCTATTTTTCATCTTCTTGCTTTTATTGTACTGAAAGGAAATTGCATTGTCTATTGCACATTTTTGCTATGAGAAATTTATACTATTCAAGAATTTAATAAGGGCTGAGACAGAAATCCATGCATATATTTTTTTTTTTATTACAATGCATTTATTTTTTACAATGAAAGTGGGCCTTTAACTAAGGAACACTTGACAATAGTAAATGAAAGAGAATTATTCAAGCATGATTTTGGACAGCAATTGTCTATATTCCATAGTTAAATGGGTTATCCAGGCAGTAGATACTGGCCTATCCTTAGGATATGTCATATATTTCATATCAGTAGGGGTCTGACACCCGGTCCCTAATAAGCTATTTTCAGCAGGTTGGCACAACTCGGCTCCCATGAATGTCGCATTTTGCCAAAGTTTTTATAGTGAGTAGTTAAAGGTATGTTACAATTTTGCGCTGGCATCCTTCATTGTATGCAATTTTTGCTGGGGATGGCCGTTTGCTGCGAACCACATGCGGAGGAGCTGCTCCCCCAGTTAGAAACACGCTACTGTGTTAGGGGTTTGAGCAGTTCCTCCCATGTAGGCCATGTTTATTTCAGTGATTTTTATGTTACAATTTCCCCTAATATTCCATTCTTCCCATATTAGATTATTAGATATTAATTGACAGGTGGCTTCTCTATTGGTGTCTCATGGACAGTGGTGCCTTACATATATTAGTTACCCCAATGGAACCAGAAAATAAACAATACATAAAGATAATACGGGCACTCAGCTCTCCAATAATAAAAAAGCCTCCATAGTATGGAGACAAAACAACACCGGCGAACATTCGGCCACATACATGTGGTGAAAACACAGTAATATTTATATGTTCGCATAACACTTATGGTTTGCTTGCAGATCGATCTCCTTACAGGAATCATTCATGCGGTAAAACACCGCTAGGCGATTTTCTCATACGAATTTTCCCTATATGCGATTTTTTTTTTATACAATTCTTTTATGCTTGATCTGTGGCAATAATTGTCGATATTGATGATGAATATTGAAGGATGAATTAACCACATATTTGAAAGAACAAATCCCTTATATAAATCGGGGAATATAAAAGTGTGGATCACGGTTATCTACTTTGCATCAACTAACCTAAGTGTGAACAAGTGACTATTCATTCTATACTGTTTTTAAATAGGACCTAATTTTTTATATAAATGGCGATGCCTTTCCTCGTTATTGATTGGTGATCACTAATCTGTTTTGATTCAAGTAATTTTATGTTATATCTCAAAATAGTGTACTTTTTTTTTTGTGCTGGTAGATGTATCAAATTTTGGTGTAATTCCATAGAGCTGAGTGCCCGTATTATCTATATCTATTGTTCATATTAGATTATTACTTCCCTTGTCTCCCCTTGGTTTCTGTAGTAAAGAGAAGCATCTGTATAGTTGGGGAGATACCTGAGCTGATAAATTGATGACAAACAGATGGGTTTGTGCTGTTGAGAAACAATTTTTGGTGGCCTGTCTTCACTGAATGAAAAGCCCTCTCAAAACAATCAGACTGAATGATAAATCTGGCGCAGGGATAGACATCCATCTAATTTTTTACCACCTAGTGGTTGGCTTAGTAGAATTTTACACCAGAATAGTGCTGCAATTTTGGCACTAAATGGTGCACATAAGGTCTTGCCGCTTTGTTGCAAAGCTAAATCCATTTTCTGGTAAGCCACACATCTTATTAGGATAGGTCCCGATAATTTTTCCAAACCTAGATGCACCACATTATGCCACATGTTGGTGGAATTCACATCAATACAGCTAATAAAATATGTAAAAGGTGTTGTCCGGTTTATAGATATTGATGACCTTGGAATATACCACAGAAAAAAGTCAGTGGAACCGAAAGCAGAAGGCTTAGACACCAGTGGCTGATTACAATTAGGGCGTTTGGGTCTGTAGCCCCAGGCCTGGCATCGCTGGGGGGCCTAATGCTGACCCAAACACCCCAAACTATGAGTTCCCTGCCTCGCCAATCACCGATATAGGCTTTAGGCCTACTAGGCCTGAAGCTTAGATGGTAGTAAAAGCCCGGCGCAGACGTCATCACGCACGCCTGATGGTGTGCCTGGCTTTGAAGTACGTGCGACTGCCCTACCATCACTGACACAGGTAAGTATTAGCCTTTATTTTAATTTTATTTTTTTTGTGTCAACTTTGTGGGGCAGAAGAGTACATATTGCTATGGGGGCAAATCACTTAATAGGGGGTAGTGTGGGTGCAAGTCACCTAATGGGGGACAGTGTGGGGGAAAATTATTTAATGGGGGCAGTGTGGGGGCTAATTACTTAATGGGGGCAGTGTGGTGGCAAATTACTTAATGGGGGCAGTGTGGGGGCAGATTACCTAATGGGGGCAGTGTGGGGGCAAATTACTGTGTGTGGACAAATTACTTCATGGGTTGGGGCAGTGTTGGGAAAATTACTATATGGGGGCTATGTGGGGAAAATTACTATATGGAGCAGTGTGGGGGGAAATTACCATGTGGGGGCATGTTGCTTTTAAAGAGGCACTGTAGGGCTATTCTTTTACAGGACATATTAGGGGACATTATTTTGGGGATACGATTCAGGCATTATTACCTGAAGCACAATAACGGATGTTATAATTACTGGGGGCACTGTAGACACTATAGGGATCTTTGGGATAGTTTATCAAACTGGTGTAAAATAGAACTGTCTTAGTTGCCCATTGCAACCAATCAGATCTCACCTTTCATTTTTGACAGCTTCTTTAAAAACTGAAAGAAGGAATCTGATTGGCTGCTATGGGCAACTAAGCCAGTTCTACTTTACACCAGTTTGATAAATTACTCCATTATGTCTACTGGGGTCACTATTTTTCAGCAGTATAGTACCTGGGGCATTGGGGAGCACCACAGGCTGTAATGCCGCTATGGGTGCTCTTCTGCTCCGGCGGCGGCTTCCTTGCGTTCCACTGTGGAACGCGGAAGTCGTTGCTCTTGTTGCGGCGCCTGCGTTCCACGCTGGAACGCGGAAGTCGTTTCTGTGGAGCCGCGGCTCCTCCCCACACCTGGCGCTATTTAAGCGTGTCGGGGAGGCAACATGGCGTACCAATATCGTGGGTTGAACGCCTGAACCTCCCCGACCCGTACCCCACTGGATACCACGCTACCTCGGCAGAGCTGTGTCAGCAGTCCGCTACCCAGGAGAACCTCCGCTGATCAAGTCCTCCAGGACGACTAACTGCAAGTACTGCTCCAGTTGGAGCTTGCTCCTTAACGTCGCAGCTCCCTGTTGGAGCCTGGACTGTCCGGCATAACACTGCTAACCAGATACGGCACTCAATAGAGACTAACCAATCCTAACCTTGTTAAGTTCACCTGTATGCAGGTTATGAAGGAATAACCTTGCATACTCGTCCATGTTACTCTGGCTGTGATGTATGGGGACTCAAACTCGCCGTTGAGATTGTGAGTGACGCCTGAGCCCCAAACTGAGAAGCCTAACTCCAAATACATCTCCGCAGTTGCGATCCAGACACCATAGGTCCATATAGGCGTTACACAGGCACAGTATTGGGAGTGGCAGCAGGATGACCAGGATGGGGAGGTTGATGGAAAAATTGAGAAATCTAACGTGTCTGTGTAATAAACTCTGTAGAGACGAGATGTGGCTGAAATAATTTGTCATGGTGGTCTGGGTCAGACGCAGAAGAAGAGGAAAGAGAAGGTCTACATGACAGGAGATGTCCCTGGATGTAAGAGGTAGGTGGTGATGTATTCTCCTCCAAGTCTTTTTTATTATAATCATATGTATTTTAAATTTGGCAAATTTTGTAACAGCCCAGATAACAGTGATAACTTTCTGTGTGCAGATAACTTAGTAGTTGTTCCCTGCAACCCTATGTAGTACCCCACATAACACAATAATTCACTGTGTTATGTAGGTTCTTACATAGGACTGCAGATAACATCTATGACATCTGTACTCAGAGAGTTATGAGATGGTGGGAGTCTGACTACTGGCACCCCCGCCAATCAGCTCTTTGAGGAGACCGCGATGTTCTAATAAGCGCTGCAGCCTCTTTGCTCCTTACCTAGCACAGCCCTGTCCATTTGATAGCACTGGGCTTTGTAGTGCAGCTGAGACCCAATCATTCAGATGGGACAGCGCTGAACTTAAGCCATGTCAACGATGAATGTGATGTTATATGGCCGAGGAAGAGACTTTATAGCTCACAAAGCACCGCAGCCTGGGTAGACAGCCCCGGGCCTTTTATGCACTAATTTCGCCTCTGTTAGACACTGTGTAGTGGCTGTGCTGGCATAGTGGCTCAGCTCCCATTTAAGTAAAAAGGAGCTCATCTGCAGTATGCTGGCATGGACACTACCCAGCATTGGCGGATCCAGGGGGGGGGGCAACGGGGGCAATTGCCCCCCCCCCCCCGAGAATGTGGGCAGCAGTGGCGGCGGCGGCAGGACACAGAGAGATAAGCGCTTCCACTGTGGAAGCACTCATCTCCATAGCCATCTGTATCGCCGTCCTCAGGACAGCGATACAGATGGCTGTGCTGCGGCAGGGGAGGGAGAGGCGTCTCCCTTCCCTGCTCCTCTAATAGGCTGCCGGCGCAAGGCCCGCAGCCTATCAGAGGCCAGTTCAGGCGGCGTGATAACGTCATCGCGCCGCCTGAGCAGTACAGAGCGGGACACAGGCCGGAAGAGGCCTGCATCGCATCGCATGTAGGTAAGTATAAGTGTTTATTTTTTTATTATTTAACATTTGACAATTTTACTGGCACATGGAGGGGGTGGGGCAGACTGAGAGTATGGAGAAAGTGGCACTTATCCCTGGCACATGAGGAGGGGGGATAGGAGACTGGCACATGATGGGGGGAATGGCACTTATCACTGGCACATGAGGGGGAGAGGAGACTGGCACATGATGGGGGAGAATAGCACTTATAACTGGCACATGGAAGGGGAGTTGCAGAGAGGCTGGCACATGATGGGGGGAGAGTGGCACTAATCCCTGGCACATGAGGGGAGGAGAGGAGACTGGCACATGAGGGGGAGTGGCACTCATCACTGGCACATGGAAGGGGGCTTGCATAGAGAAGGCTGGCACATGATGAGGGGGAGAGTGGCACTAATCACTGGCACATGAGGAGGGGAGAGGAGACTGGCACATGATGGGGGAAATGGCACTTATCACTGGCACATGAGAGGGGGAAGAGGAGACTGGCACATGATGATGGGGGAGAATGGCACTTATAACTGGCACATGGAAGGGGGTTGCAGAGAGGCTGGCACATCATGGGGGAGAGTGGCACTTATCACTGGCATATGGAAGGGGGGGTTGCAGAGAGGCTGGCACATGATGGGGGGGGAGAGTGGCACTTATCACTAGCACATGAGGGGGGGGGAGAGGAGACTGCCACATTATGGAGGGAGAGTGGCACTTATCACTGGCACATGAGGGGGGGGGAAGAGGAGACTGGCACATGATGGGGGGGGAGAATGGCACTTATAACTGGCACATAGAAGGGGGGGTTGCAGAGAGGCTGGCACATGATGGGTGGGGGGAGTGGCACTTATCACTGGCTCATGAGGGGGGGAGAGTGGCACTTGTTACTGGCACATGATGGGGGGAGGGGGAGAGGCACTTTTCACTAGCACATGATTGGGGGGCATCTATGGGGGCACCTCTTACTAGCACATTATTGGGGGGCATTATGGGGACATCTACTGAGGCCATAAAGAAGGGGTATTTTATATGGGGGCTCTGTGTGGTACTAGTATTATCAGGGGTATTATCTGTTTCTGCAGTATAATATTGGGGACCACAGCGGCACAGTATTGTGGTAGGTAGCGGGGGTAGTAGGATGATTTGTCCAGAAGATAGTAGGATGATGGAAAAGTAGTAAACTGAGTTTTTTTTTTTGTCAAACGGCAGAGAAGAAAACTGTTGGTCTGGTCTGAAAGGAGAAGATGAGGACAGAGAACATCTACCTCACAGGAGACGTCACTGGATGTAAGAGGTAAGTGGGGCTGTATTTCTGTAGTGATCGGAGCAGGGGCGCATCGATTGCCGGAAGTGCCCCTCCTAAGACCAGGCTCTGGATCCGCCACTGCTACCCAGTGTCAAAGAATTCTGCCTCTGGCTCCGTCCACTGTTTTGTTTTCAGTGTTGGCGGATGCCAAAAGCAGCTGAACAATGGAGGGGGGGGGTGCGTGTAGGTATTGGACCCCCACAAACTGATATTGATGACCTATTCAGAGGACAGGTCATCAATGTCTAGAAATTGGAGAACTCTTTTGATGCTGGTAATGCCATAACAACTTTCATACAACCCTCCCTGCTTTTTCCTGTAAAGGTGAATAAACAAATTGGTATTGTGGTGTTTTTGCATTGACAGTATAAAGGATCAGATTGTTTCCACTAAAACAGGTATTAAAGGACAGGCAGATAGCACCCCAATACACAATAAACTGAAAATGGCAAGTAAAAGTCAATACAAATATAATACACATATGTATAATTTTACACATGTTGACTGTGGTACATAAATATTGGAGCTTCATGACATGTTCCTATGATATACTGTATATGCGGCCCCTGCATTTAGCATAGGCTTCAGCTTTAACTCCTTAGTGACAATCAATATGTCTTTTTAAAGCAGTTACTAAGAGGCTTTTTTGTGCGCGTTTTTGGCAATAGTAAACGTGCGTTTTACGCGCGTTTGTGTGATTGACTGCAGTGTTGGCTTCTCTCCAAACTGTGCCTAGCAACTGGGGTTTGGCCTTTCCAGCATGTTGCAAATTCATAAACGCGCGTTCGAACGCAAATTCATAAACGCGCGTGTCAAAAAGCTGTAAAATACAAGCGTTGTGCGTTCCGCGTTCCCATTGAAGTCTATGGGCCAAAACGCGCGACAAACGCCCTAAAAAAAGCTCAAGTACTTGTTTATGCGTCGGGCGTTTTTCAGCGCGGTCAAACGCGCTGCAAAACGCGAAAATGTGAACCAGTCCCATAGGGAAGCATTGGTTTTGCATCGGTTATGTGTTTTACAGCGCGTTCAAACGCGCTGTAAAACGCGCAAGTGTGAACTGAGGGTTAATGTTCCATGGGTCTTCTGTGCCAGGAGGAGTAAGTGCTTAGCTATTTTATGACAGCCAGACTCTTGCTCTAATGGCTGAACTGATGATTCCGGCTGTATAATCTCTTAGATGACGTTGTCAGTAGCAATCGTGACATCAAAGTGGTTTCATATGGAGACGGTTCCCTCTGTCACCCACTTACAGCCCCCTAAATGGAATCTCGTTATACAAATGCCTTTGATAAAGGCCCCCAGGTGTATGTATATAGGCCATGACAATTACCAGTCAGTTTTCCAGTAATAGCATAATACACTGCATTACATAAGTAATTAAAGAGGACCTTTCACTGGTCCACAGTTTATCAGTTAAAGATATCTACATTGAGAGCGGCACCCAGGGATGTCCCTGCACTTACTTGTATCCCTGGGTGCCGCTCCGTTCGTCCTCTGTAGCCCCCGGTACCGGCGCTCCTGCTGCTGTAATTTTGCCTGGGGCGGAGACTTCTTCTTCTGCCCTGGGCATCTCCTTCTCACAGGGCTGGAGCGCTGGCCAATCGCAGCGCTCAGCTCATATCCTGAATATGAGCTGAGCGCTGCGATTGGCAAAGGATATATTTTTTTCTGGGGTGAAATTCAATTGACAAAATAGCAATACCATTAATCAGTGGTTTCAGCTGTGGCTGGCCAAGTTTAATAGTGTCCGACAAAGGATATATATTTTTTCTGGGGTAAAATTCAATTGCCAAAATAGCAATACCATAAATCTGGTGTCCCAGCAGTGGGTGGCCAAGTTTAATAGTGTCCGGCAAAGGATTTATTATTTTCTGGGGTGAAATTCAGTTGCCAAAATAGAAATACAGTAAATCTGGTGTTCCAGCTCTGACTGGACAAGTTTCACAGTGTCCGTCATAGGATATATTATTTTCTGCGGTGAAATTCTGTTGCAAAAATAGAAATACCGTAAATCTGGGGTCCTAGCAGTGGCTGGCCAAGTTTAATAGTGTCCGTCAAAGGATAGATTTTGTTCTGGCGTGAAATTCAATTGCCAAAATAGCAATACCGTTAATCAGTGGTTCCAGCTGTGGCTGGCTAAGTTTAATACTGTGAGGCAAAGGATAGATTTTAAATTGTTGGGTGAAATATTACCATTTTTGCCAGGTACAATTGGCGGTTACATTCTTGCATGAAATAAAGCCTTTTTGGGCTGTGAAGCCAATGGTAGTCGCCAATTTTTGTTTTTTTATTTTTTTTACATAAATTAGTGTAGACCCCAAAACATTGGGAAAATATAAAAAATAAAACTAAGTGTAAGTGCACGGTAGTATAACAGTGGTTGGGTGAGGCCGGTATTCATGTCTATTCTGCATAAGGTACAAAGAAGTCCTGTGGGATCCATGCCTGGTTCTTTTTAATAAACGAAAGTTTGTCCACATTGTCTGCGGACAGGCGGCTGCACTTGTCTGTCATAATGCCACCAGCCATGCTAAACACACATTCAGACAATACAGTGGCTGCAGGGTAGGCCAGCACCTCCAAGGCGTAAAGGGCAACCTCAGGACATGTGCCCAATTTGATGACCTCGAAGTTGAATGGGGCAGACCCTGTGGCGTCGCTAGAAATGATTGGGCACCACAGCAAATTTTTGAATGGGGCCCCCCTCCCCCAGTAATTTTTGCGCAAACCTCTTCCTTTCATGCCGCCCTGCCTGTGGCTACTAAAGATCGCTCTCTCAGACCAGGCCCAGCAGCTGTTCCATTCGCTTTCTACCCTGTATACACTGCCACTGTATATAATTTTATTGTATAATACTGTTAGTCCTCCTCCTCCTCCTGGATGGGCCCTTTCTAGGTCACAGCCCCAAAGCAGTTGCTTCCCCTGCTTCGCCTGTTGCTATTCCCCTAGGCAGACCCATCAGTCAGTACGTGTACTGTTCCACCATGTTGCTGAAATGCTGCCTCTTGCTAAGATGTTCCAGATCTGCTGGTGGTGCAGGTTGTTGTGGCGTGATGACAAAGCTTTTTCACATTTTGCCCATGCTAACCCTGCCTTCTGTGGTGTTGCTGGTGACCCAGCTGCATTGGCAAATTCTTCCTCCTCCTCCTCTGCCTTCACCTTGTGCTTCCACTGAGTCCCCGGTGTCAGGTGTGAATGCCATCAGCAGCTAGCAGTCTACTAGCGGGCTCATCTTCCTATTACACTCCAGTGAGGGAATTAAGGACCGCACGTTGTCCTTGTAACGGGGATGCAGCAGGGTGGCCACCCAGTAATCAGCAAAAGTTAGAATGTGGCAGTTACTGGGCGGTCGTTGCGCAGGCACTGCAGCATGTAGTCGCTCATGTCTGCCAGGCTGCCCAGAGGCAAAGACAAGCTATCCTCTTTAAGGGAGGTATATCGTCTGTGTCTTCTGTATCCCCCAGTGTTCCTCCTACTCCTCTTCCTCATCCTCCAGAACTGTGCCCTGGCTGGACAATTGTGTTCTAGGCGAGGGCCTATGTTGGTGCAGATACCCACCCTCCGAGCCACTTGAATTTGGTTGGCCTTAAGTTAAGGATAAGGCGTGTATATAGTTTTGTTTGTTTATATTGTAAGTTTAGCTGCATTATAGTTATTTTAATATGTTTTTAAGAAAATTAGTAAATAGTTTGTTAATGGTTTGAATAAAAGGGGGGGGGGGGGTTGTTGTGTGTGTTCGATTAACTGAATTGATTTTCACTGTCTGGTGTTTAATATTTTTGCGTGATCCTTTTGTTTCCCAGGGAGATAGGCCACCGCCAGAGCTTTCTCCGGCAGCAGCTTTCTCCGCTCTCCTCATAGTTTACACAGGCACAAGCTGGGAGGGAGCTGAGATCACTTGGCTAACAGCTATTAAATGTGTATGGTCAGCTTTAGGCCCCTTTCAGATGACCAAGTTCTACACATCGGACTCACAGCGTGAGTATGCGGCAGCTCCCATCCTGACCTCCCAGCACTGCTGAGGTCACCTTGCATTATATTGACTTATGATGCTATGCAACCCTTACAGTTCTATTTGTAAATAGTTTGTTAATGGTTTGAGTGAAAGGGGGGGGGGGGTGTTGTGTGTGTTTGATTAACTGAATTGATTTTTACTGTATGGTGTTTAGGAATTTCTGCACCCCAAATTCAGCACATGTGTCAGGCAGGGGATGTGTGTCAAACCGGCTAGGCCCAGACCTGCTAGTAGATTTCGCCCATTAGTGCACAACACCAGGCTGGGCTGGAGGCTCAGTGGCACAAACCAATGGTCGGTCTGTTGTTCCATGCCTGTCCACAGCTCATGCGTGGTGAGGGGTCCCACAAACACACAAGTTTTAAAACAACCTGCTGTCGTTTCCCCCTGGCTGTGCTGCTGTGGGTGCTGAAGGTGTTACGCTGAGTGGATGAGGAGGAGGTAGAGGAGGAGGAAGCCGAGTAGGAGGAGGAGGTAACAGGATACAAAGGGAAATGCCCAGCAATCCTCGGGGGCAGAAGGACATTCACAAAAATTCTATCCGCCTTTGGGCCAGCCGCTACATTTACCCACTGTGTTATTGGTTATGTGGACGTTGCCACAGATAGCGTTGCGCAGTGCACACTTGATTTTGTCCGCCACTTTGTTGTGCAGGGAAGGGATGGCTCACCTGCAAAAGTAGCGGCGGCTGGGATACACGTACTGTGGGACAGCCACCGCCATAAGCTTTTTAAAACTGTCAACCAGACAGAATGACAGCATTTCAAAGGACCAGGAAGTTTGAAATAAGGCATTCAGAGCCCTGGGTAGGGGGGAACTTCCTCTTTCTATTTCTTTTTCTCTCCAGTGTTTGGGAGATGGACAGCTGATAGTTGAACACATGGGATTTGGTGGAGATGCTTGGTGACAATGACAGATGTGGTGGCGTTGATGCCACATCCTCTGTTTGCTGGGTGACAGGTGCCACTGTCACTCACTTGGGCTCAAGTTTAAAATGTTTATTTATTTTTTTCTGTATTTTATTTTAAGTAATTTCCCTATTCACATATGTTTGCAGGGCATTTGCCTACATGTTGCTGCCTTTTGCAGCCCTCTAGCCCTTTCCAGGGCTATTTTACAGCCATTTAAGTGCCCAAAAGTTCGGGTCCCCATTGACTTCAATGGGGTTCGGGTTCAGGGTGAAGTTCGGGTCGAGTTCGGATCCCGAAGCCGAACATTTTTGGGAAGTTCGGCCGAACTTCTCGAACCCGAACATCCAGGTGTTCGCTCAACTCTATCTATGAGTTATAAACTCCTTTCTGATCCTTAGCTATGTCATGTGACCAACACTCTCCAACTGACACAGGACAGGAGGTCAGTGGCTCTATTCATTTCCATCAAACTGAGGCTCCCATAGGAATACATAGAGAAACTGACTTCCAGCCCATTCATCAGATGCTGTTATTTGTAGAGTCCCAGTGTTGGTCACATGACACAGCTGAGGATCAGAGGGGAAATCATAACTCACAAATACAGTCACTAGTGAGAAAATGACATTAACGTTTACATTTACATCATGTACCTTTCTACTATTTTTGTTGGAGTGGTTCTTTAACCATTTCCCACTTCCTGAGGCTGCTCATAGAGTAGATAGACCTAGTACTTTCTCTTTCTGCGTCAATACCTCTGTTATTTCTCTCTAATCCAACCACAGAAGTGCAATATCTCCCGTCCTCTGTCTTCCTAAAATGTGACATTACAATGCCCAGCTATGGGGTGTAGTCCTCTAGCAGACCTGCAATCTCCTTGGGTGCCTGAAGTCCATAACCCAGACAAGAGTACTGTGAATGTAAAAAACCTTAGAGGTGCATCATCTCCAAAGCCTTTATCCAGCAACTCCCTTGATGGTGGCTATACAATAAAGAATAGGTCTTTTTTGCTTCTTCACAAGCAGATGTTAAGCTGGCCATCAGGATTGCCAACCAAAATTTTTCATTTTTCTGGATAACTTATCCCAAAATCATTGAAAGCCAACATTTGTTAAGGACAAATTAGAAAACCATAATGAATGATAAAGATCATATAAGTAGTACATGTCTATAGCTCACCATACTGATAAAAGCTCATTTACTGTGAGCTTTAAAATGATCTAGTCAAGTACCACCAGCCTCAAACAAATCAGGGACACATCTATTTTTTTCACAGACACCGGAAAAAAGTTGCCTATTTTTACGGACCCTCCAGAGATTTCTTTATGGTTGGCAATCCTACTGGTTATACACATTATACAATAAAATGTGTGGGAAGTTTCTGACTCTCACGATAGATGATGTTGGAGAAGACAAGGATCATTCAAAATTAATATTTTTGCGTGATCCTTTTGTTTCCCAGGGAGATAGGCCACCGCCAGAGCTTTCTCCGGCAGCAGCTTTCTCCGCTCTCCTCATAGTTTACACAGGCAGAAGCTGGGAGGGAGCTGAGATCACTTGGCTAACAGCTATTAAATGTGTATGGTCAGCTTTAGGCCCCTTTCAGATGACCAAGTTCTACACATCGGACTCACAGCGTGAGTATGCGGCAGCTCCCATCCTGACCTCCCAGCACTGCTGAGGTCACCTTGCATTATATTGACTTATGATGCTACGCAACCCTTACAGTTCTGGAATATATTGGATAACACTAACATAATGCTCTCAGTGATGTCCAATACATTTAATGGATGAAACTGAGTATGTGCGGTCTGACTTGAACAACAAAATGATCATGCGTTTATCCCATATGGTAAATGCTGTACAATGGCATAATGTCTTACTTGCTTTTTTTTTTTACCTGCGACACAGAAAAAAAAAACAGAATAAAAAGCTATCAATAAGTCTAATGTATCCGAAAATGGTACTGTACCTCAGGTCATACCACAAAAATCAATCTGTAAGATGGCTCCATTAAAAGAAAAATGTTAGGTCTTAGGAGGCAGCAATGAAAACACTTTTTTTTTAAAGAGTTTTTATTTCTTGAAGTAGTAAAGCTAAAAATCATATATATATTGTGAGACAAGACCATTCAGACTGTCTTTTTTTCCCAGGGTTTATTGAGCATACATAGCAAACCGATACAGGCTTGCTTCAGCAAACAAAATAACAGTTAATGGAAGTAACAAAAAATGTGGTGATAAAGGCTTCTCACGAGCTTGTAGGTTTTTTACCTAGAGATTGCACTTTGTATAGTGGTCTTGTCTAGGGATGAGCGAATTGACTTCGGATGAAACATTTGTTCTAATACTGTATGGAGCAGGAGCTCAGTACAGTATTAGAATTTATTTGCTGCGATGAGCAAATAAAACTCGAGTTTGGTTCCAAGTGATATCATCCAAAGTCGATACGCATAAAACTTCGTTCTAATATTGTACGAAAAAAAAATAAAAAATAGAATGTATTGGCCCCTCGATGAGCCGAAGTAATTACTTCGCGAAGTCTCGTAAGACTTCGGGTAATAACTTCAGTAATAACTCCTGCTCTGTACAGTATTAGAACGAAGTTTTATGCGAATCGACTTTGGATGTTTCATCTGAAGTCGATTTGCTCATCCCTAGTCTTGTCCATGGGTATTCCTTTCAGACCAGCACACACACACTGCTCTATAGCAGCGTGCCTTTTAATTAGTTTTCTACTTGTTTGAGGTAGGAACACCCGGGATGGAGTATGGGAGTGACCGTCCCACCCAAGCTCTTCAGTCACTCCTAAATCCCAGACTCAAACTCCAGCTACCACAAACTCAGTGATATAGCATCACTGGTCACAACCTACCTCCGGGACTTATATCACTGAGAGTAGCAGCCTCAGTGATACATACCTGCCATCTATGAATGTTTAATATATATATATATATATATATATATATATATATATATAGTTAGTGTTGATGTAATCCTTTCAACCCAAGGAATATATTAATGTAATTATATTGCATGGGAATGCTGAAAAAATAAGAAAAACACAAAACACAAAAGCCTCTTTACTGGCAGTTTTGTAGTAAGAATAAACCCCTTTCCCTAATAAAGAATATTACAAAAATATTTAAAAGGGATCCTAATGCAATGAAGAACATGTAAGCTCTGGTTCTCCCTTCTGGGGTCAATTTACCCTGCTGCAGCGGTGGTATCATGTTGACAACACTTGGCATTATCGGGTCCACCACTGAGGCTAGTGATTGGCTGCAGCCATGTTGTCGACATGACATAAATTCTGCAGCCAGGTGCATAGAGCCCTGCTGGGAGAACCGGAGCCGCAATATAGAATCTGTCAGGTAAGTACAGTACATACCTTTTCTTTATTTCAGGTGGATCCTGGTGGCTGTCCAGTTTCCTCCTGAAACCCAGACAACCCTTTTAACATCATTTTCCTTACACAATATTAACCCCTTTAACCACCATGACATAACGGTATATCACGGTGGTTTAGGGAATGTATGCCGGCTGCCGTGAGCCTGCTCCATATGCGGAGGGTGATGAATGTATTATACGTACATCAGCCACCTGACAACACTGACGAGGGATGGCGATTGTGCTGAACCCCGTCATATAACCCCATCAGATGCCGCAATCAACCTGATCTTTGCATCTGTGTGGAAAGGCAGAGGTAAATCGCGGGGCCCTGATTGGTTACCATGGCAGCCCGGACACTTCTGAAGCTTTCCAGGCTTGCCATGGTAAGTTCCCTGCTGAACTGTGCACGAAGCATGTCAAAATCCCATTTTCAAACAGACCTCTATTAAGGTAAATAGCACAAGGGATCAAAAGATCCCCAATGCTAGCCCTCTAAGTAAAATTTTATATATATATATATATATATATATATATATATAACACATTAAAAGTTTAAGCCCCCCCCCCCCTTTACCAATTTTGCATAAAAAAATATATTAACATAGTGTCCCAAAATGTCTGAACTATTAAAATGCAAAAAAACATTTCTTGGTGAACGCCGTAACGGGAAAAAATGAAAACCACATAATTTACAATTTTTTTGTCACCTTTTCCCCTACAAAATAACCCCCCTTGAATAACATTGATCAAAAAGTCAGACGTACCACAAAAATGGTATTAATAAAAACTACAGTTTGTTTCACAAAAAACAAGCCCTCATTCAGATTTCTAGATCGAAATATAAAAAAAGTAATGGCTGTCAGAAAATGGCGATGCAAACATTTATTTTTATTTTTTTTACATTTTTTATTTATTTAAAAGAACAAAAAACCCTATACAAGTTTGGCCTCTCTGTATTGATCTTGAGCAACAGAATAAGGACGTAATTTCATTTTCAGCACACAGTGAACGCCGTGATGTAAAATCCCCAAAACCCTTGTGGAATTGTTTTTTTTCCAATTTTACCCCACACATTTATTCCCATTTTCCAGTAACTGACATGGTAAATTAAATGGTGCCCTTAAAAAATACAACTTATCTCACAAAAAATAAGCCCTTATACAGTATGGCTATATGAATGGAAAATTTAAAAAGTTATGGCTATTTAAATGTGGGAAGGAAAAAAAAAATCTAAACCAAAAATGGGCCCAGTTAAAAACAAACTGAAATGACAGTTACATGTTAAATACCATTACCATCTAGATTTTTGGTTTAAAAAATAAATTGGCTTAATGCTTTTAATGCTGTTTCTGAGTAACTGCTACTTCAGTGGTTTCTGGCAGCATGGTAGATTTTTTGCAACCATTCAAATGTATGGAGCTTTAAGTTATATTGTGTTACATAGGATACAGACTCAACACCACCAAAGAAGCATGTAATCACATTGTCATTTTCAACAAAATAATGTCTCAGAGGTGATGAAGTCAAGCAGTTTGCTGCCAGTGATTATGTTGCAATGCATTGCAGGCCTGTCTGGCCTCCGAGGGGTTATCCAGGGATTAAAGTAGTTCCTCAGTAAAACCTCTACAACGCGTCCCCAGGGAAAATGAAATGGAATGACTCCAGAGGCAGGAAGCAGAATATAATATTGTTCTGTCCAACTGTTGATACAGAGCCCCAATCACAAGTGCCAGAGCAGGATAATGGCGGCTTGAATGACATATTATTCTACTCTCTACTTCCTTCTTTATACGGTTTTGTTCTTGATGGAAAGGAAAAACCGCAGCACAGATTCCAAAAGAAAGGAATCTACTGCTTTCACTGAATCTGAACTTTTCACAGAGAAAAGAACCAATGTTAGCCTTAACAAAGGCATTCTTTCTCCAGAGCTGAAACCTTCAGATATCATGTCCTAGTATAATCACTGTCTGTTCTAGGCTTCCTTTTGTGACGCAGAACAGAAAAGGTTAAATATTTTCTTTTTTCTCTTCCATATGTCTGTTCATATTGTGTGAAGTAAGGTTGGTGCCTTTTAGAAAATGAGACCTCCAGCGACAACTTTAATGGACTCCACTTTCTTTACTTCCTGGCTAGAAATGATTGGGTTGGAATTTGTGACATGTGTTTGCCTCTCTGAAATGAACTATTGACTATCCCTACTTTTTTGGATAAAGACTGTACAAGTACCTTGTGTAGATGCTAATCTACTAAATATGTTCATCATTCCCAGATTATTATTATAGATATTTTTTACATTTTTGATGATTTTTTTTTTTATTAATGTGTAATAATTTGAATGTGTCATTCACAATAGGGAGCCTGGGATGGCTATAATTACAACCAGTGAAAGCTTTTGTGACTATATGCATTACAATATTTAAGTTCTTATCTACAGGTATTCCCTGAAGAACACAATAGGCTTACATTTCTGTTTCTCTGCAACTTACTTTTTAGCTTTTCTGTGTAGACTGGGACTGGGTCTGGTTTCACGTTCATTTTAAAGTTTATTTTTTTGTTACCTCTTTTGTACAGATGATCTATCCTTTGGATAGGTCATCAGCATTTGATTGGCGGGGTCAGACACCCAAGACCCTCACCAATCAGCTGTTTGGGAAGGCAGCAGTGCTGGCAATAGCCCCACTGCCTTCTCGCAGCTTCCCGTAGGCCAGTGACACCATAACTATGTCATGTGGCTTGGGCACAACTCAGACCCATTCACTTCAATAATAGATCATCAGTAAGAAAAAAGGTAAAGAACCCCTTTAATATTCATCAGTTAGGGAAGATCACTTATTCACATAAAAAAATTGCAGACCCTTCTCTGTCTTTCCCTTTGACATGTTTCGAATCCTTTGGAATTTCTGAGCTATAGTGTTAGGCAAGACAGAGAACATTTAACTATTTTCTGTTGGTAAGAATATTTATAGCCTTAATTAAATATAATAAAAGTAAATTTTTATTATGACAGTGGAGAAGTGGAAAATATTTGCCAATAGACAATTAATCCCTTTGTTCTCGTAGTTTACCATACCACCTGCTATGGTTCATAAATTATCCGGGGCTGTACTCAATCTCCTTCCTGAAGACTTTATTATTGTATCATCAATTTTCTGAGAATTAACTACTGCTGTACTGTACATGTAATTACAAGATAGATGCCAAAGGGAATAAAAAAATAATAAAAAAATATAGCCATAACATTTACAGAATATATATCGAACCTTATTTCCTTTCTTCAATTACTGAATCCCACAAATAACCAGTACATCTCACACTGCTAGTTTCAACAATTTAGACTATATGAAATATATGTTATATATTTGTGTGTATAACTATTTAATAAATAAAAAAGTCTACAAAAATGATGTTTGTAGACTAGGGCAATGTGCCATTGCAGTAGTGTACATAGAAGAGAGGGGCAACATAGCAAACAACAAAATTGGTTTCCAAATTTAGCAACTAATAAACTTATACTCGGCTAAATCAGAATACAGAACAGACGACTTGTTCTCCCGTAGCCATCTGTTGGATCAAATAGTCAACAATTTCACCACGGAATGCTAGATACCGCCACTTGGTGTTTCTATGAGCCACGCCCCCTTTCTTAGGTATCATAAGTTCACCAAAATCGTGGTTCTAGACCAGGGCAATGTGCCTAAAAAATTGCATACATAAAAGAAATGGGGCAGCATAGAAAACATCAAAATGCACCCCCCCCCCCCTCCCAGGTTGTACTATACATTTTCCAATATGGACCATGCTAGGGAAAAATGCTATGATAATGATACTATGAAAACCTGTAAAACTTTGTATATTAAAGGAGAGATCAACCTTTCCAACCATTTTTGTTATTGGTCCAATGCATCTAAAATGAAAAAATGAGTAACTTTGCAGATAGTACTAGTAATAAATCTGATAGTGTTTTGTATTTACAACTAACAAGTAGACCTGTGTGTCTCCATGGTAACAAACTACAAACAAATCCTGTGTCTTCTGATTTTGTAGTCATGTTACCATCCAGCTCTCCTCTATATTGTACTGTAAATTAGGAAGATTAGGAGATAGATGAAAGGCAATATGACTGTAGTTTGTTGTCTTTTACCATGGAGATACATGCGTCTGTGTAGGAGGAGTACACCGAGTCATTTTCTAAAAAGGACTTTTCACCACTCCTGACATGCCTGTTTTAATAGCTTCATGCATTCCCCATGTAATAACAATTCTGGAGCATCTATTCTTATGGCTTTATGCTGTCCCATTCCTTTATTATCTCTACTAGAAGTTATAATTGAATTGCTAGCAGTCTGCAGTAAGGGTACAGAGGGGTGGAAACCAGTTAGCGGTGTGTACCCGCATAGTGTGAAAATAGCAGCACTAATTGGATAGAGTGAGTCTGTGCAAGTACACACCCCCAACTGGTTACCTCCCCTCTGTACCCTTACTGCAGACTGCTAACAATTCATTCATAACTTCTAGTTGAAATAGTGATGGAATGGCACAACAATAGATGCTCCAGAATTGTTATTACATGGGGAATGAAGCTATCAAAACAGGAATGTCAGGAGTGGTGAAAGGTCCTCTTTAAGGCTTCATTTATTTGAACAAATTATGCAATTGATGCAGCCTGTTTAGTTCCATCTGAATGAGTGTTCATAAGTTTGTAAGGATACAGTATAATGTGGAACATTAACACCACATATTATTTTTTCCTACTTATCTTCTGTATATAGGTTAGAAGTGCAGTATGTAAGCACCAGATAACACGTATCATGTCTGGTAAAATAGTTATATAGCTATTTTCTTCTGTTAAGACACTATATTTCATTTGTTAATTCTAGGTCTGGAATGCTTTAATCATGTCAACTGGTCCACAGACTTCCAGCCACAAGATTTTTTTTCATGGAAGTAATAGGTTTGATTGAGTCAGAATAAGCCAATAACCGCAAACCACTTCAACAACAGAGGTAGAGATGTGGTTTATGATTCATAGGATTAGTGTAGGAGGGTTCTGTGTGAGCCTCTGCCCTGACTTCACTGATGATCTGCCCAAAGTCAGGAGTTCTTTTTTAGCTACTTGTAGATACTGTGACTGCAGATGCCTAACTATGCAACCTTTTTAAATACTTCATGAATAAAAAATTTAACCTTGGAATTACCTTGTGTGTTTTTGTGAATGAGTAAAATGGTTGTGTCACTAAAACAAGTGGCATTTATTATGTAGACGCAGTTAATACAAGTCACTTACTAATGCATTATTATTTTCCATATTGTTTCCTTTGCTTGGTTCATTCATTTTTCCATCACATTATGCACTGCTCGTTTCCATTGTTACGACCACCCTGCAATCCATCAGAGGTGGCCGTGCTTGCACACTATGGGAAAAAGCACTAGTCTATGTGAGCTCCTATGGTCCTAGCTAGAGATGAGCGAATCGACTTCAGATGCTTGCACACATGGGCGTAGCTATAGGGGGTGCAGAGGTAGCAGTCGCTACCGGGCCCAGGACCCTAAGGGGGCCCAAAGACCCTTGTGCTGCATAGGAAGACACACAAAGCACTGAGGAAAGGGGGGCCCAAGCTGAATTCTTGCACCAGGGCCCATGAGCCGTTAGCTACGCCCCTAGCATGTATTAGCATGTATTGGCTCTGATAAGCCGAAGTTATTACTTCGCAAAGTCTCTCAAGACTTCTCGCAATAAGTTCATAAACTTATTTGTACTGTAAAAAAAAAAACATTTCCCGAACTCGGGTTCGGTTCCAAGGTATGAAGTTATTACGTGAAGTCTCGCGAGACTTTGTGAAGCAATAACTTCGGCTCATCGGAGCCAATACATTCTAATAGTGTACGGAGCTCCCACTTCGTACAGTATTAGAACAAAGTTTTATGCGAATCGACTTCGGATGTTTCATCTGAAGTCAATTCGCTCATCCCTAGTCCTAGCCACTAGAGAGGCTGGCGCTTTTTCCTGTAGTGTGCAAGCACGACCACCACTGATAAGTAAGTAGCTTGTATTAACTTTCTCTAAATTAGAAATGCTGCTTGCTCAAATTAAATAACTCCTTTGCAGTGTTGTCAGAAGAGACTGCTATGTTATACTGATGCATCAGATGGTCAGTACCTGTTTCTGCCTTTCTTTGTACTGTAGGCCACACTACATGATAGGAAGAAGTTTTTCCAGCTCACCATATTCTTCCCATGCGCAGAACAGACCGGAACCACTCCTTACTTGAAATATGAAGAAAACAAAGGTTCCAGCATTTTGGGTAAATAACTTGGCGTTCACTTTATTCATAATGGTCACAATTCACAGATGTGGACAATATCTCCCTCCACCGCTAGGTTAACATGTTTCGGACTTGCTAGTCCTTACTCGTAACCACGCCAAGTTTTTTACCCGAAATTCTGGAACCTTTGTTTTCTTCACACTACATGACCACTATAGAAGGTCCTAATTCAACATACTAAAAGGAGCAATCCTGGGACAGGTCCTTTGATGTAAAAATAACATTTCAGATTTACTCAATGTATCCTGAGCAAGTTTTATCATTTTATCTATAGTTTCTGCGGGTTTGTCCAACAGGATAAGTCTTTTGTTGGTGAGCCAGTTAATCACGTGTACCGCATACGTGATTTCATCAACTGCCGCACGACGGATGTCATATATTTATGCACCTGTGAATGCGGCCTAAGATATGTTGGCAAAACCCGCAGGAAAATGGATTGGCGAGCATACAGGGGATATTAGAAATAATAAGGATACTCCTGTGGCGCGTCACGTACAAACATATCACGCAGCCGGGTTTCGGCTATTTCCTTTTTGGGAATAGAACGGATACGGAGGTCAAACCGTAGAGGGGACTGGGACAGAAGGATCCTCCAAAGAGAAACTTGGTGGATCTTCAGACTCAACACCCCTAACCCCCACGGTCTGAATGAACAACTCAACTTTAGTTCATTTGTGTAACGATGCAATCGCGATTATACATTTCTTTAATTAGCCCTCCAGTGTGGAGGTTTCTCCCTCTATTGCTATCGTAATTTTTATATTCCCCTTTGCTTATTGTTTTTGGTTTATATATTAGGGGTATTAACATCGCATAATGTCATGTCCCTTATTGTAAGTATACTGTCCTTATTGGTTGTTAAATGGCTTTGCAATTAAATGTTCCTCTTTTCATCTATGGACCTGGGAACACGATGTCCCTCTGTGTCATATACCGGAGGGGAGTTGCAGCGGTATTGTGCACTCTGAGTCCGCTCCTCCTCTCCCTATATATACCCCTATCCCCCTAACCTGTCTTGTCATATGGCTATCACCGCTTAGGTTTACCAGTTTACCAATGTTTCTGTAGCGGTTTACTTTGTTTTTAATTGGGACATGTGTTTTTTTGTCTGTGGGGCTTTGCTATTTTAACACTACAAATAAAAGCTTTAGTTTAAGTTGTTGCTCCCACTTTAATATTTTTCATTTTATCTATGGGTCTTGTAAAGCGATTACGCTAAAATGTGCAAATCAGGGCAATACACTTTATAGGTAGCTAAATGTGATTGACACTGCAGACATAAAACTGATTATTGCGGCAGAGGAAAAGCCTGTGGCACTTATACTGGTCCACGACGTCTTTCTTTATTCCATCAGATTAAGGCAACATGCACACGACCGTGTGTGTTTTGCGGATCCGCAAAACACGGAAGCCGCTCTGTGTGCCTTCCGCGATTTGCGGAACAGGCGGCTCGTTATAGAGATGCCTATTCTTGGCAAGGATAGGACATGCTCTATTTGTTTTGCTGGGCCACGGAACGGAGCAACAGATGCGGACAGCACACAGAGTGCTCTCCGCATCTTTTGCGGCCCCATTGAAGTGAATGGGTCCATGCCTGAGCCGCAAAATATGCGAATATACGGTCGTGTGCATATAGCCTAAGGATTGCTTTTGCTCTGCTACAATTGTGACCCTATGTCGACTCTGCTAAGCACCTCCGTGACTGCCATAGTGCAGGGCTGGACTGTTGGAGCCTGGAAGTTTTGTCCTAGTATTATAAAACTGATTATCACATGGTTTGTTGGAATACAGGAAATCATGTAATATGTCATATAGTTCCCTCTTCTGTCAGGAAACACAAATAGCACTTTTCACTATGGTAGTCAAACCTTTTTGACTAAAACATTTATAAATAGAGGTATAACTTGAAGCTCATAAGCCTCACTGCAAAGTCTTTAGCAGGACCTCCACATACCATTCATAAAAGCTACTGACTCTTCACCCCCTATATCTACTCCTCTGTTTATATAGTACATCAATCAAACCGCTGACAGCTGAAGTGAATAACTTTCATTATTTCATGTCAAAGGGTGACAAGGAAAATATTAGGCAGCAAGTGGACAGTTAGTTCTTGAAGTTGATGCACTGGAAGCAGGAAAAAAGGCAAGTGCAAGGGTCTGAGCGATTTCTGACAGCTAGATTTTGATGGCTAGATGACTGGGTCAGGGCATCGACAAAACATCTTATGAGTTGTTCCTAGTATGCAGTGGTTAGTATAGAAGAGATTAAAGGGAGGACAAGTGGTGAGCCAGCGAATGGCGATAGGTTAATGGACCCAAGGCTCATGTATGCACATGGGGAGCAAAGGCTAGTTCATCTATCTGTACATAATAAATCAAGGCAACTGGACTTGCTGTAGATTTCTTGAAAACGTTTCACTCATTCTTCCAACGAGCTTTCTCAATTCTGAGTGACTTGTACAAGAATTCTCTGGGAATAAATATGTAACTGAATCAACATCTGGTAATTAGGTCATTATACCCAGCATGGGGTCTGTGCCATACGCTGATGGCACAACTACATCAGCGTATGGCACATTATAGAAGAGCCAAAACCTCTGTTCAAGATTCAGCCGTGTACTTACATCTAAAAGAAACAGGTCACACCTTTGAAGACAGTCAAGTACCTGTTTTGGATAAGGAGGCCGATTGTTACAAACGAGGTGTGAAGGAGGCCATCTACGTAAAAATGGAGAAGCCAAGCTTGAATAGAGGCGGAGACGGTATGATGACGTGAATACGTCACGTCGCGCTCTCCTCCTCCCCCTCCTCCTCCAACCTCCACCTCGCTCTTTGGCCCTCCGGCTCCCTGTCGGTGTTTGAGTCCGGGACACGCCCGAATCCTCTGCCGCCGGCCGCCTGCTGCCTTGGTCCGCCTGCTGCCTGCTGCCCTGTGATGGACGCCGGACTACCTGTGTCTCCGGTCTCCGCTTGTCTCTGACTTGCTGCCTGCTGTTTGCTGCCGTTCACTCCCTCACAGTCGCCCTCAGCTGCCCTGCTTCTGGGAGGAACGCCAGGCTCACACTGCCGTCTGTTGTTGCTGCCTACAGGAGAGTGGGTTCCCACCTCCCCCGTCTTCCTTCACTGGCTGGTTTCCTGCTCCGTGCCCTATTCTCTTGCTCCTTCTGCTCCGGTTTTGCTGGTTTTCCCCTGCTTACTTCTGCTCCTGGACTCTGGAAATGGAAATGTGGACGCTGGACACGTGAGGGGAAAAAAAAAAGTTTTTCTGTTTTACCAATTGTTTATTGCCTTGTGCTAGTTTATAGATTTTGGTGACTGATATTTAAGAAGAGAGAAATAAGGAGAGTAAAAGGGGAATAAAGAACAAAAAAAAGAGAAATAAAGAGGGGAAAATTTAATAGAAAAGAGAGAAAAAAAAAAAAAGCGCTGAAATCGGTAGTAGATGCGGGTGTGAAAGGAGGGAGGAACCAGAAAATTTGTTAAAAAGGAAAAAAAAAAAGGGTGAGGGAGCACTCAAGGCCCTTAAGGACTTCTTAAAAAAAAAACAGAAAAAAAAAAAAAAAAAGTATATATATATATATATAGTAAAAGGGGTCTCCAACGCTTAATGGCTCCAAAGCGGCGGTCGGTGGATTCCTCTGGAGCAAAGTTGGGGACTAAGACACCAGAGGGTAAAATTGATACGTTTTTGAAATCCCCCTCCCTTAATGAAAAGGGGTTAACCAAAGGAAAAATGAGTATTAACTCCAAGAAAAATTTTAAAACTCCCCAAACTGAAGAACTATCCGAGGATGGACTATTAGATCAGGAAGGAGGGGAGGAAAGTCTTCTAGTACGAACAGAAATTGAGCATGACCCCTCAGTTTTGGAAAAAATTCTGCGCGCTGTAGAAAATAACGGCATGCTAGTGCAAGGAATATCTATTCAACTTGGGTCAATGCAGAGCGATATATCCCTAATAAGAGAAGATCTGACTAAAATCCGGGATCGAGTACTTAATATGGAGAAGACGGTTGACTCCCTCCAATCCGACATGGATATGATTAAATCTAAGACTCTGTCTCTTTCTTCCGAAAATCACCTCCTACAAAATAAACTGGAGGATTTGGAAAACAGATCAAGGCGGTATAATATCCGCTTAGTCGGATTTCCAGAGGGAGTTGAGGGTTGGCAGCTAGTTGAACAACTTAAGGATGTAATTTTGAAAAATTTGGGTAGTGAACATTTTTCCTCCATGTTCCAAATAGAAAGAGCCCATCGGATTCCAGGGGGGAAACCCATTCCAGGGAGGCCGCCGCGAGTAATTCTAATGAAAGTATTACTATCCATGGATAGAGATATGATACTGAGAAGGGCAAGAGAATGCTCACCCATTGACTATCAGGGCACTAGACTGTTATTTTTCCCTGACTTTGTTCGACAGACCCAGGAAAAAAGGAGAAGTTTCAGTGAGATAAAGAAACGTTTGGCGCTAAAAGACATTAAATATTCCCTACAGTACCCAGCGAAATTGAGAGTGATTTATAATGGGACTATTCAATTTTTTGAGAAACCGCAACAAGCACTGGATTGGATGGAGAAAATGGGCATTTGATATATTTCTATATTTTTTCTAGTGATGGAGGGAGGAGGGGACTAGTGGGGGGGGGGGGGAGAATGACCGGAAGGTAGAGGTTTGCTGACTAGATCGGGCGGACCAGAGGGGGGGGGAGGGAATGGGGGAGGGAATTCAACCTGCAGGGAAGGGGTTTAAAAATTTTTTTTTTTTTTCTCTTCCTTCCCTCCTTAATTAATGTCTGTTAGAATCGTTTCTTGGAATGTCAGAGGGCTTGGGGAGAGGGTTAAGAGACAAGCTATTATGGATGCAGTGAAGAGATATCTCCCTGCAATTATCTGTATAGTTGAAACTCACCTTACTGAAGAGACCGTGTCCCGGTTGATGACGGGATGGCATTCCCAATCCTATCATTCTACTTTCAGCAGTGCCTCTAGGGGTGTATCGGTTCTGATTCATAATTCTATAGATTTTTTCTTAATCGAATCTCATATAGATAACCAAGGCAGGTTTATTTTTCTGTATGGGAGGCTACATGGATATAGTTACATTCTCGCCTTTTTCTATATTCCTCCGCCATTCTCTATGTATCCACTCATCCAACTACTGCGTTTTTTGGAAGGAAAGCCAGAATGTCGGCTCGTACTGATGGGAGACTTTAACGCTGTTATGGATCCCAAAAAGGACAGACTGATTTTAGACGGAGGTAGAGCAATGTCTAGGATTGATTTGGCGCTTACTAATGAGAATAACTTGAATAATATTAAAAGGATACGATATGGAGTAAGAACAGTTTCAGACCATTCACCGGTCCTAATTGAGGTTCGCATTGGGGAGAATAAAGACAATAGGGGATTTGGGTTTAAGCTGAACCCGTATTGGCTTACTATTATGGATAACTATCAGTCTATTAAAACACATGTATCTTCCTTTTGGGAGGTGAATCTTCCCTCTGCTAACATCAATTCAGTTTGGGACACTTTGAAAGCATATCTGAGGGGGGTTCTTATTAGTGATATTACGGCTGTGAGAAGATCATTTAAGAAGAGGGAGAAAGACCTGACTGATACTGTGGCTTCTACAACGGAGCGATTTATTGATCAACCTACTGAATGTGGTAAGGAAGAGATGCAGAAGGCTAGTTGTTCCTTGAAGGAATATGTAATTGAGAAAGCAAACCATAGGCTACTTTTTAAGGGTCAGAAGTATTTTTCAGAATCTGGACGTCCTGGTAAGCTTTTAGCTAAAATAATATCACAACAGGACAAAAAAAAGAAAGCTATTACTTTAGTTCGTAATTTAGATGGGGTAATAATATCATACCCAGAGGGTATAAGAGACACTTTCCTGCAATACTTCTCCCAGATATATAGAGCTTCACCTGGTCTGCCAACTGACCTGGCGAGACAGTTCCTGGAGAGAATTTCTCTTCCAATGCTAACAGAAGCCCAAAAAGAATCCCTGGAAAGAGAGGTGTCTCTTGTGGAGATTCAAGAGGCTTTGAAGTCTATCTCCGGGAACTCATCGCCAGGGTCAGATGGTTTTCCATATGAAATCTATCGTAAGTACAGCGATGTCATCCTCCCTCATCTACTGGAAGTGTTTGCTCAAGCATCGCAGGGAGGGGTTTTGCCACAGTCTATGATGGAAGCTGTGATAGTTTTAATCCCTAAAAAAGATAAAGACCCGGCGGATTTGAGCTCATATAGACCAATTTCCCTATTAAATACGGACGTTAAGTTGTTATCAAAGGTTTTGGCTAAGAGGCTCTCTCAGGTTATGTCCTCTCTGATTCATCCAGATCAAAATGGCTTTATGGTGAAAAGGGGTACCCATCATAATCTGCATAGGTTCTTTGCTAATATTCAGTCTCCCGGTGGGGGCGCCCGCTCGGTCCTGTCATTGGATGCTACTAAAGCGTTCGACAGGGTCGAGTGGACGTTTCTCTGGGAGGTGATGAAAAGAATGGGTTTTGGCCCCAAATTTATGGGGATGGTTCAGTTGTTATATAAATGTCCAGTGGCCAGAATTAGGATTAATGATATGCTGACAGAGAGTTTTGTGTTGGGCAGAGGAACTCGTCAAGGATGTCCTCTTTCCCCTCTCTTATTTAATATCTATATTGAACCTCTTGCAGCTAGCATAAGGCAAGACTTGAGAGTGGCTGGCTTTGGTGTAATGGGGGAGCAGGATCGTATATCCCTCTATGCAGATGATATCTTGTTTTTTATTCACCAAACAGAAAAAACACTCCCTCGAATAATGGAACTGGTCAGCCTATTTTCTTATTCTTCTGGCTTGGAGGTTAATTGGAGGAAGACTGTTCTTCTCCCTGTAGATAAATTGCGAGGATCTGTGGAAAATCTCCCTAATCGGGTATCGATCTCCGATTCAATAAAATATCTGGGGATAACAGCCTCTGCCAAAACTCAAGATTATCTCCAACTTAATTTGATCCCTCTACTGTCGAAAGTGAGATCAACAATTAAGATATGGCAAAAAGTTCTGCCTGCAAGAGGGGATAGAATTTCATTAATAAAAATGGTGGTGCTGCCCCAGGTACTTTATGTTCTTCGCAATTCGCCCGTTTGGATTGAAGATAAGTATTTTAGGTTGATAGAACGGATGATTAATGATTTATTATGGGGGAGGAAGCGGGTGAGACTAAAGTCGCTTTATTTTTCCATGCCCTACAACAGGGGAGGCCTTAACCTCCCCTATTTTAGGGGATATTTAATCATGGCCTCTCAACTTTGCTTCTTTAATGACTGGGAAAATAGCCAACTCTGTAGAAAACTGGTGAAAGACTCAGGCTTCTCAGATCTATTTACAGTATTGGAGTCCGACTATTTACTTAATACACAGATTGGCTATAAACCTTTCTGCAGAATGGCTACAAAGGCATGGTTGGTGATAAAGAGCTGGTTTAAAGTTAAGGCAGCACTTATCTGTAGCCCATTATGGCATAACTCAAAGCTTTTAAAATTAGATGATCTAAACTGTTGGCAATATTGGAGGACGAGAAATATTCAATATCTGAATCAGGTGGTTAAAAATGGGCAAGTCCTGTCTCTTATGGAGCTAAAACAGAATTTAAACTTAGGTGAGGTGGCTTGGTATGCATATTTTCAATTGAGGTCAGCACTTCTTAATATTGTCGATAGTTATTCACTTGAGGTAGACACTCCGGAATTTTTGCACAATCTGATTTGTAAGAAAGGTGGTATGAAAGTTAAATTATCACATTGTTATAGGCACTTGATGAAAAGTTTTTTTTTGGAATGTTTTTCTCCAGGACAGAGATCCTGGTCTGCTTTATTGTCAGAGGTGGGTTCTCCGGACTGGGAGAATATAGGGGAGAATTTTAGTCAGGTTTCGCACAATTTTAATCACACTGTTGTACAGTTCAATATCATACACAAAATATATGTGACACCTTTATGGCTCCATAAGAGGGGATTTAGAGCTGCCTCTGACTGCCTTCGCTGTGGGGACCCCGGGGAAGATCATATGCATCTGTTCTGGGATTGCCCGATAGTGAGTAAATATTGGAGAACGATTCAAACAACCTTGATTCGGAGACTTAAAATAGATATTCCTCTATCTCCTAAGGTATGGATTTTAGGGGACCTATCAGAGGTTAATTGCCAGCCCATGAAGGGCCGTCTGTTGACTAAAGTGATGTTTTTAGCCAGGCTTCTTGTAGCCAGAGAATGGTTTTCCCCCTCTGCTCCAGACTGCAATAACTGGTTATTTTTAGTGGATAAGGTGAAAATCTACGAGAGAATCATGCACAGACAAAGAGGGTCCTATGCGAAATGGGCCAATGTTTGGAGAGATTGGGATGGTGGAGGAATTTTATTACTTTTTTTTTTTTTTTTTTTCCCTGCAGGATTGGGGGGTGGGTTAAGGGGGGGTGGGAGGAATGGGGAGGTTCTTTTTGTAATTTTGTTTTATGAATTTTGTTTTTTGAGGTGATTGAAATAAAAAATACTTATAAAAGGAAAAAAAAGATATATTGGATCCATAATACATTTAAGAGAACAGTAGACCTAGAAATGACTTACAAATAGAAGATATACTTGCTTCCAATATTTGCTAGTCTGCAGGATTTTCTGTATATTCGTGAAACAGGCTGGTAGAAACCCTGCAGAGAACATAGAGCTTAATTTCCTTAAGACCACTCCCATTATTGGCTTACAATCAGTTTTAATTATAATACCGTATGAGACAAAATAGATTGAAAGGACACAGAGATTAAGGAAGGAAAAGCTGGGAAATTTATGGGTGTTTAATGTTCCTTTAACAGTTTAGTGCACAGAGCCACTATTCTTCTACTCAGATAGGCATATTTCTCACTAGAGGATTTCCTGAGAGCAAAGTTTGAGCTTTAACACTGATGTATTGTATACTTAGCAAGTTATTTTATTTGTCTTCACTTTTAAGTAATAGAAATGATGTCTCATTAGTAGTACAGGTGCAGTGTGAAAATGACATTGAAATCATTCTAAAATCTCACAAAATGTAATGGGAATATTTTTGTCTTTTGTGGACTGCGAATAAATGTTTTGCTTTGTATTTGTTAGGTTGAGAATCTTCTAAAACCTGAGGCAGTTTGCATGCTGCTAAAATATTATGGGAAATTAAAATCTGGATGTATTACTTAGTTAACCTGAAGGGAAGCTAATAAAATACACAATATTTTTTCTGTTAAAAAAAAAAAAAGCTTGAATAGAGGTGGTGGAGGTGGGGGTGGGGGTTTTAGACATCTATTGTCTGCCACTTACAAGGTGTCTTGACACCTTTTTCTGGGAGGTCATTATCACCTACTAAGTCCAATTAGGACTATGGAATCAACACCTTTGACCCCATGCTGGGTATAATGACCTATTTATCAGATGTTGATTAAGTTACATATTTATTCCCAGAGAATTCTTGTACAAGTCACTCAGAACTGAGAAAGCTAGTTGGAAGAACGAGTGAAACGTTTTCAAGAAATCTACAGCGTCCAGTTGCCTTGATTTATTCTTTACAGATATACCATGACCTGGATAAATAAGAACCTTCACAGACACCTGATCCCAGAGCTACTGTAGCATAAACTGCTCAAAAAATGTAATCCTGGCTATCAGATACAGATGTCAGAACATGGAATAATGGACGGAAGTGGTCTGGTCTGGTCTTTTATATCATGAATGTGTCACTTACCTGGAGAAGGGATGGCACCAGAATGCACTATGTAACAAGGCAAACTGACACAAGCAATATAATGTTCTGTACAATTATCTGCTGGGAAACTTTGGTTCCCAGTATTCATGTGGATGTTACTTTGACACATACCACCTATCTAAACATTGTTGCAGACCAAGTAGATCCCTTCATTGGAACATTATTCTCTAATTTCTTCTTTCGGCAAGTTAATGTTCCCTGCCACACTGCAAAAAAATCTCCAGGAACATGACCAAGAGTTCAGCATGTAGACCTGACCTATAAATGCCGTAGCCCTCAATCAGAAAAACACATTCTATCCATGCAGACAACTTACTGAACTTAAAAGATCCCCTGCTAGTGTCTTGGTGATAGGTACTATAGGACATCCTTTAATGGTTTGATGGAGTTATAGATTTGAGCTGTTTTGGCAGTTTTGACCTACATTTTTAGGCAGGTAGTTTTAGTGTAATGGCTAATCAGGGTATAAATAGTAAGTCAAGCTCCACATTTGAGCCAGTTGAAACATATTAGTGAACTGTACATGTATATTATGCATAATGACAAAGGTAGTTATTGGATAAGGGATGCCTGTACTCTCTGAATATAGTAAAAAAAATCAACAACATTTTTAGGGGGTGCAGTTTGATTGGTTGATATGGACAATCCTTCCACTGCGTCCATGGGCATCCTGTCAGTAAATTCTGTTTACAGAATTCAGGTCTTGAAAATGACACCTGTCTTCTGCTAGGGGTTCTACGGTTACAGGAAACAGGCATTAAAATTACTTCAGTCAGGGGCTGGCTTAGTTTTCCTTCCAGGAGTACGGACTGCCGGAGATGTGCCTAATTTATTACAAGACCTGCACCTTGTCATAAATTAGGCGCTTCCTCTGACAGTGCAGGGTCTCTTAAAAGCTGGCATAAAAAAAACGGTCTTTGATAAATAACCCCCATTATGTTTACGTCAGGTTGTCTATTACTTATATGTACCGGAGTCTTACATAATCTCTAGGTTCTATAGGACATATCTCTTGAATCACACTGTAATAATGTATCTCATTCATTAGGGCAGATATATTAATAGTGTCTAAAATTAAGACAGTGTAGATTTACTGTAGTTGTTCCAAATATATCCTAGATGATAAACTTGTTGCACCCTTAGGGTATTCCACAAATAACTGAAATGCTAATTTTCTGCAGCACAAAATTTTTTTTTTTTACAACCCTCCCTACAGGGCAGCATGCTAGTCTAGGGGAAGCATACTTACCTGCTTCCTGGGGTCTGGCTCCTTTGCTTCCTGGCCTTAGCTGGGAGGTAGCCCCCGTCAACATCCACTTTGACACCGCTGCAGCTAATTGCTGCCCATAGCGGCGAACTGCTCCCCTTGCATCATGTCAATTGGTCACGTGATGCAAAGGATCAGGTCATCGCTGTGGCCAATTAAAGGCTGCAGCAGGTTTTGAACAGGATATTGACAGTGGAGGACCTGAGCGAAGGAGACAGGTCAGCCAAAGAGGGAGAGTTTAGAAAAAGAAGTAGCCAACCCCTTCAAGCTAGGTCCCCTTTCCCACTAAATCATTCTGCCAAGCCATACTTGTTAAACAAGTCGCAAAGAGTGCCTGGAACTCTTAATAAATGTGGTGCAAAGCATGCAGGTTCTTTGTTTAAACTGTGATTTAATAAATCTAATCTTTATATTTACATAAAGCCTAAATAATTTCCTTAGTTTCGGAACAATATTGAACCCTACCTATGAAATATGTTGACCCTATAAAAATAAAACACCATTGGTTGCGATTACACATTTAGCATTTTAGACTTGTTTGCCATTACAGATACCACAGAATAATATAATAATATAATACATATGATACAGTATATACAGTATTTTCATATTTATAACTTTAAAAATCAAGTTTAATAAGTCAATAGTTCTAAAATGTCTACTTGTAGAATGACAAAAGTACACACTGTGACAGGATCATATTAAAAGGAAGGAGTCAGTGGTAATTAAATGCATATATCAACCCTCTGCAACCTTTTCTTGGCACTGTCAGACAGTTCTATTGTATGCCTCACAATCAGTAATGGGTAGTTTTATGGAACCTCTGTAGGAAGCAAGAACCTGCTGCCAAGGGTGAATTTTTCCTTTGTCAAGGTTATATCGCAAAGTACCAAAGCTGACCCTTAAAAGCCAAATATAATATATGTGACTGGTGCAGAATTTCTAGGCAGGACTACTGACTGTGGTGTAAGCACATAAAATTACAAGAATGATTTCTCATTTCAAAGGGAGAACCATACCCTTTGTCAAGGTCATTCTTGCCAACAATGGTGCTTCTGTGAAATACTAATACATGAAGGGCTCAAGGAAAGCAATTACTTTTGCCAGGCATTGGGCCAGACATGTTAGTCATTGACCTGCAGGGTGCAGTAAGAGAATACTCACTAAAAGTGGGATGAACACAAAATGTGAGAAACAGACAAAGAAAAAACATTTCTAGCACTGGCATCTTTTATGCAGAATTTATAACCATGTGGTGAGTACATTAATGGTGACATGACAGCCACAATTTCCATAAGTCTTCCTGATGCTGGATGGTTTTACAGCTTCCCACTTAATCCTCTAGTAGCTGGGTTACCACTGGCATCGTTTTGGGGTTGTAAAAACTGCTTGGCAGCAACAGCTCATGCTGAGTACCAATCTCTTTAGTTAATTCAGTTCCTAGGTCAGGACAAGAAGCTGGGAAATCATGTTGTGTGTTGAGTGCTATGCCAAAATACTCTTTTGAATAGTGATTGATGCAGTATCACTGCAAATGTTCCAAAATTTTTAATAGTCAACAAGGGACACTCATGGTTCATTGTATGGAAGATCTGCAACAAGCTCAGAAGGAGCGAGTGAAGGGTGGGAGTGGTAGCAACTCTGGCAATAGAAGCTGTACACACAGATCTCATTGGCAACTTTTACATTGATGCTTCCTAGGGCCATGCAGTGACAGTGGCACACCCTTTTTTATTGAGGGCACACCCTGATGTCTGTGCTCCTGCCTGATGGTGATTGAGATGCCCTTATTCAGTGGCCAGGTTTGGGTAGCCCCAATGCTATACTGGATCCCCTGGACACCATTGAGATGTCACCACGTGTTGCTGCTCTTGGGAAGGGATGGTGAGGCAAGGTTTATCTCAATTGGAAATAAGTCTAGAGAGTCAAGGTCTGTAGTAAAACAGTGTGCTTCTTTACTGGAAGAACTCAAGTGCAAGACAATACAGGCAAGGGATTGAGCGGGCTTTTCCAGTTTCTTCCCAAGTAAGAAAGTTTCTTGTTGAGGAAAGGCTTTAGCTAACTGTCCCTCTTTCTCTCTGAAGGCTGGTACCCTGGCCAAAGACTGCTGGCCAAGGGTCTGTGGCTCAGTCATCCAGCTGGCTCCCTGTTCAATGGCCTTGTAACCTGCGGTCTGTGACTCCTTCTAAGCACTGGTCCCTATCTGTAGACAACTAAGGTCTCTAACTGTTCTCCTTTCTGGTGGGAGGGGTGGAGTGGAGATGCACAGCCTAAAAAGAAACATTGTTATAATTTCTGTCTATCATAGACCTGTATAGAGCTTCAAGTCTAGGGAAATAAATGAGCAGTTTTTCCAGACATAAACAAGTCTTCAGACATAAACAACAGAGCTAAACCAGGCACTCGGAAGGTCCACAATTTTGCATAGGTAGAAAGTCATAAAGGCTCTCAGTATTAGCTGGCTGTACATTACCTCTTTCTACAGTGCAATGCAGCTATAATGTAATAACAGTGCAAATCAACAGAATATATTACAATAGACATTTAAAGACAGTTCAACAATGTGAACAGTATAAGTGAACACAGCAGCATAAATCACAGTGCAATTTAACACTTCAAAGTGCAATAAAGTAGAGAGTCAATGTCTTTGCATAGTAGCAAAAATGTCCACAAATACCCACAGTCCAAAGTTGCTCCAGGGCGCAACACTTGCTGTTAGGTGTTATGGCAGGGTGCAAGGCAGGAGGGTGCATGGTTCAGGAGTCAATAACCAGACCAGTGGTTGTAAATAAATGTTTACATCCAACAGTATCATTGTACAGTTCTGAGCAGTGCACAGTGCAGATCTTCTCCAATTGCAATGTATGGTTAACAGGAATGAAGAAGTTTGTAGTGCACTTGCTCTCTGAACCTCTAAAGTCTCTCTCCTTGCAGAAGCTTAGGCATTTAATTGAGGCTCTCAATCGATGTTTCTTTAATTCTTAGGCTGAGGGGTCCACAATTAAGATAGACTGGCTAAGCCATCTGCTGTGGTCCAGGAGGAGGCAGTGTGGAGAATGAGGGTGGTAGTGGCTCTGGCCGCAACAATCTCTCACAGTGGCTATCCTCTCCCTAGGTTCGGGACAGTGACAGAAGAGCGCATCCTTTCTTCTATATGGGTACAAGGCAGGGTGTGTGCAGTGCAATGACCTCGTGTGGTGCAGAAGTCAGTAACCAGGCCAGGTGTAGCAAAATAAATGTCTCTCTTTACTGAAGTACAACATGGAAGTTGTAGTACATCCAGTTAAAGGGAACATAGTTACAACTGTACACAGTGCAATTCTCTCCCAGATAACAATGTATGGATTTAGGCAAGGATGGGTGTTATAGCCTTCTTCTCTCTCTGTCTCAAAACTCCTCCTGCATAATGGTTGAGTCAGGATTTTTAACCCTGGCTCTGCCATTCGTAGCGAGCCGTGAGGAGCTGGAGCAGGGGATCAGAGTGGTAGTGACTTTTGGTGTGACACAGTCTCTTTGTGTCTTCTCTCAGGCCATTGCTTCCTAGAGCCAGTGCAGTGGATAGAGGACACGCCCTTTCTTCCTTTGTGGCACTCCCTGTTGCTGAGGTTCCTGTCTGATGGTAGCATGGGGAGACCTTATTAATTTAATGTACTTACTTATATAGTGCTGACATATTCCACAGTGCTTTACAAACATTATCATTGCTTGCTGCCCCAATGGAGGCAGCATATGTCTTTGAAGTATGACAGAAAATCAGAGTACCGGAAGGAAACCCATGCAAACATGGGAACAACATTCAAACTCCAGGCAGATGTTGTTGTAGGTCGGACCCCAATCCTGCAAGGCATCAGTGCTCACCACTGAGCCACTGTGGTGCTCTTGAAGCTAAATGTTCATATGGGTGCAAGGCAGGGTGTGTAGAGCACGTAATGGCTAGTGTTAGTGTGCACAGGAGTCAATAAACCAGGCCAGATTTAAAGGGAGTCTGTCAGCAACTTCAGTCATGTCAAACTGCTTACACCGCATTGTGGGTCACACATGCAGGTTATACAAGGTACTGTATTTCTGTTGCTGCAATGTTCCATAAATGAAGTTTAAGCCATATGCAAATGAGCTTTGGAAGTGCCCTGGCCCTTGGTGAAAAATCCTCTCCTGTATAGCAGTTAGGCTGCCCAGTATCCTTGTGAAATCCCACAGGCTCATGTGCGCCCACCAGCACCGACCTGGGAATGTGCCAAATAATACAGTGGCATAATTCAACTTAATACACAAGTCCATGGCGCATGGGCATTAGGTTGAACGATGCCCTTGCCGACAGTGGGTATTGTATGTAGGGGCAGATTAAGTGCATGAAAGGCCCGGGGCTGTCTACCCAGGCTGCGGTGCTTTGTGAGCGATACAGTCTCTTCCTCGGCCATATAACATCACATTCATCATTGACATGGCTTAAGTGTAGCGCTGTTCCATCTGAATGATTGGATCTCAGCTGCACTACAAAGCCCAGTACTATCAAATGGACAGGGCTGTGCTAGGTAAGGAGCAAAGAGGCTGCGGCGCTCATTAGAACATCGCGGTCTCCTCAAAGAGCTGATTGGCGGGGTGACAGAAGTCAGACTCCCACCATCTTATAACTCTCTGAGTACAGATATCATAGATGTTACCTGCAGCCCTATGTAAGAATCTACATAACACAGTGAATTATTGTGTTATGTGGAGTACTACATAGGGCTGCAGGGAACAACTACTAAGTTATCTGCACACAGAAAGTTATCACTGTTATCTGGGCTGTTACAAATTTCCAAATTTAAAATACATATGATTATAATAAAAAAGACTTGGAGGAGAATACATCACCACCTACCTCTTACATCCAGGGACATCTCCTGTCATGTAGACCTTCTCTTTCCTCTTCTCCTGCGTCTGACCCAGAACACCATGGCAAATTATTTCAGCCACATCTCTTCTCTACAGAGTTTATTACACAGACACGTTAGATTTCTACATTTTTCCATCAACCTCCCCATCCTGGTCCTCCTGCTGCCACTCTCAATACTGTGCTCGTGGTGCTCCCCAATGCCCCAGGTACTATACTGCTGAAAAATAGTGACCCCAGTAGACATAATGGAGTAATTTATCAAACTGGTGTAAAGTAGAACTGGCTTAGTTGCCCATAGCAGCCAATCAGATTCCTTCTTTCATTGCAATGGGCAACTAAGCCAGTTCTATTTTACACCAGTTTGATAAACTATCCCAAAGATCCCTATAGTGTCTACAGTGCCCCCAGTAATAATAACATCCTATATTGTGCTTCAGGTAATAATGCTTGAATCGTATCCCCAAAAATAATGTCCCCTATTATGTCCTTTAAAAGAATTGTGGGAGTTGTATTCATCAATAAGGAAACACATCCTCAACATAAGTCTTCTAGAGTCTCTGGCTGGTGAGACTACTCTTGCAATAACACCTGCAATTCACACTTCGACATGCAGGTCCAAATGACTATGATTGGCCAAGTCGTGTCCAAGTGTTGTAGGGTATCTTAGCTTGTTATCCTTCCACAGCAGCAAAGTATGGAATAACTGAAGTAGCAGATTACCTTGCACACTGACTCCTCGTTCAGCCATGTAGGCTCTCTATTTTCTAGATTTTTTTCCTTTCTTTCTCCAAGAACATGCAGAGAACTGTTAATAAAGCTTCTTACACAGTTTTTTACCCTCTTAGCGCTAGAATGCGCCACATGCCCCCCCCCCCCTCACAACAATGAGTTCCCCTCACTCACGGCATCTGAGAGTGTTAAAAACTGGAAGCGCGGGATTCCTCTTCAGGCACCCTGTTCTAAAAATGAGCCGCAGCCTGTACTAGGTTTCCAGGCTCATTGTTAGTATATCCCAGTTCAGGCCACTAGATGGCATATAGTGATTTCTATACAGACTAATGGAGCAATTTACATCTGATGATTGTAAGTTGTGGTCCACTTGGGGGACTTAACAAAAAGTTTAAAAAGTTAAAAAAAAGTTTTGAAAAAATAAAAAAACCTTATCTCCCCAAACCTTTATCTCCCCAAAAAATTTAACAAAAAGTGATCAAGTCATACACAACCCAAAATATTATTGTAAAAAAAACACAGATCGTCCCACAAAAGATGAGCCCCCACACATCTCCATAGACATAACTAAGAAAAAAGTTATGAGGGTCAGAATATCGCGATGAAAAGAAAAAAATAATTTTTTACAAAGTGGGTCCTGAGTTGGGGTGCTGTTAGGGTTGCCACCTTCCCAAACAAAAAATACTGGTTACACAAGTTAAGAAGGTTGGTGTGAGTTAATACAGGTGTTATTTGATTATATTTTACGTTATGCTCCATTTTTTTTCTCAATAAAATCAAACTTTTCACTGTTGGGGACACCCTGTGTATTTAAGTTTTTTTTAGCCTCTATTTTTAAAATGTTTCTGTGAGGATTCGAAATCAGAACCTTCTACAGTAAAGGCAAAAACCATAACCACTGGGCTATAGAGCTCAATGCTAAGTCATTGCTGAAAAACCTCATAGAAGTTTCTTCTGTGTTAAAAACCTCATAGAAGTTTCTCTTGTATTATATAAGAGAAACTTCTATGAGTTTTTTTTTATCATTGACTTAGCATTGATCTCTATAGCCCAGTGGTTCTTGCCTTTAATGTAGAAGGTTGTGAGTTCAAATCCCCACAGAAACGTTTCAAAAATAGAGTCTACATTAAATGTAAATACACATGGTGTCCCCAAGCATAATGACCATGGACACATCCTTATATGGAGTTAGAGCAGGGACTTCTAATTGGGGAAATTCCCCACTCTGGAGTCCCGACTGTGTGAGGGACTGAAGCAGGGGGCCCCTTAGAGGATCAGTTGTTCAGTTTGCACCCCCTAATGCCGGCCCTGCTCCTCCCTAAGAAAGCTGAGGCACTTTGACTACGCCTACACAATGCATAGCCAGAATAAAATAACACTGTATAACATTATATTAAGAATAAACCATTTGCAGATACCCCAGTACTGTGGTACTGCACATCTATTCACAGCTATGCTGGGCACATAACATTATATTACATTAAATAAAAAAAACATTTATAGATATCCTCTTATCATCTGCACATATAAAATTGTGGAAATATTGTTAGGAAAGGCAAGGTGATGCAAATTTCAAAGCTTTATAAATACCCAGACTCCTCTAACCTTGTCCCAAAAAACAGCAGCCATGGGTTCTTCTAAGCAACTGCCTAACAGTCTAAAAATGAAAATGGTTGAGGCCCACAAAGTAGGAGAAGTTAGAAAAAAGATAGCAAAGCGTTTTCAGGTTGCCATTTCCTCAGTAATTGTAAATGTAATTAGGAAATGCTTGTAGGATTTCTAGAAAGGCAAATCAGAATCCTGACTTGACTGCAAAATACCATCAGGAAGATTTTGCAGACTCTGAAGTTGTGGTACATTGTTCTACAGTTCAGCAACACCTACACAAATATGGCCTTCATGGAAACCTCTCTTGCATCTTCACCACAAGATTCAGCGTCAGAAGTTTGCAAAAGAATATCTAAACAGGCCTGATGCATCTGTAATTACCTTACTTTGTGTGAGAAATATCTCTGTAAACGACAACTTTTTAAAAAAATTTTATACAAAGTTGTCAATTTACAAAGATATTTCTCACACAAAGTATGGGTATATGTAAAAATACACCCCAAAACACATTGCCCTACTTCTCCTGAGTACGGCGATACTGCATGTGTGACACTTTTTTGCAGCCTAGGTGCGTAAAGGGGCCCAAATTCCAATGAGTACCTTTAGGTTTTACAGGGCTGCTCACAATTTAGCCCCGCCCAAAATGCCAGAACAGTACAACACCCCACAAATGACTCCATTTTGGAAAGAAGACACCCCAAGGTATTCGCTGAGTGGCATATTCAGTCCATGAAAAATTCAACTTTTTGTCGCAAGTTAGCGGAAAGGGAGACTTTGTGAGAAAAAACAATAAAAAATCAATTTCCGCTAACTTGTGCCAAAAAAAATCTTCTATGAACTCGCCATGCCCCTTACGGAATACCTTGGGGTGTCTTCTTTCCAAAATTGGGTCACATGTGGGGTATTTATACTGCCCTGGCATTTTAGGGGTCCTAAAGCGTGAGAAGAAGTCTGGAATCCAAATGCGTAAAAATGCCCTCCTAAAAGGTACTCATTGGAATTAGGGCCCCTTTGCGCATCTCGGCTGCAAAAAAGTGTCACTCATGTGGTATCGCCGTACTCAGGAGAAATAGGGCAATGTGTTTTGGGGTGTTTACTGTTCTGGAATTTGGGCGCAAAGGGGCCCAAATTCCAACGAGTACCTTTAGGTTTTACAGGGCTGCTCACAATTTAGCCCTGCCCAAAATGCCAGAACAGTAAACACACCCCACAAATGACCCCATTTCGGGGCATAGTGAGTCCGTGGTAGATTTTATATTTTTTTGCCATAAGTTAGCAGAAATGGAAACTTTATTATTATTTTTTTTCCTCAGAAAGTGTCATATTCCGCTAACTTGTGAAAAAAAATGAAATGATACATGAACTCACCATGCCCCTTTGCGAATACTTTGGGGTGTCTTCTTTCTAAAATTGTGTCATTTGGGGGGTATTTATACTATCCTGGCATTCTAGCACCTGAAGAAACATGACAGGTGCTCAGAAAGTCAGAGCTGCTTCAAAATGCGGAAATTCACTTTTTGCACCATAGTTTGTAAATGCTATTTCCCTTACGTCCTACCAGCAGCACAGATGGGGTTAACCACCCCCCGTGGACTGGCAGGACCGGCGGAATGTTTAATGAGCCCAAGACTAATAACTCAATTTAACAATTAAGTATCTCCTTAAAAGGAGGAAGTCAACCCCCAGCCCACTGTGTTTTTTTCTGTCCTCCTGGACAGGTGGACTAGGCCGCACTCTGGTTCCTGCAGACGATGGGTCTAGCTGCAGGACCCCCTTGCAGAGTGCACACTAAGACGGGGTGTTACGGCAGCTGCGGCTTCCGCTTCCACAGCCATAGCCATAGCGGCTTTGAAGTCTCTACGTTCCTCCGTTCTCGTATGGATCAAATTCAAGTTGATGTGAACCAGAGGTTTTTTCCAGGACGACATACTGGCTGCTTTCAAGACCATCAACCTAGCTACGGACTTCTTGTGCGATACCGCACAGCTCCAGTTGAAGCTAGCGAAGAAGTTCCCGCTAGCAAAGCAAGTCCTGGGAACGAGGCCAAGCACAGATCCTTGCTCTTGAAGCTAAGCAGCAGGTCTGTGGCTCATGGGAGACCAAGTGCGCCTTTGGCACCCTGTAACAATACTATCAAATAGTGTCAGGGGCCTATATATATAACATGGCCCTGGGGTCTGGCCAGCAAACAAGCTCTTGTAGTGGCTGGAGAGCACAGCGAAAGGGTCTGAGGTGCTCTCGTGGAGGAGCCAAGATGGAAAATCCACCTCCTGTCTACCGAGCCTCTGCGAGGCTCTTGGTTAATTCCTGTTACTCCTGCCGTCCTGCCAATAAGCTTCTCCATTCCTAAGCTTCATGTACCCGTCGGGAGTTGTCTCTCCCACTTCTGAGAAGAATGGATCCAAGAGATCTTGGGTCCTGAATATCATTTACAACGGTTATTTAGTCAACCTCACCTCTATTCCTCTGGACAGGTTTGTCAAGATCAACCTTCTACAAGCTGCCAAGGAGGCGATCCTAGAGGCCTACATTCAGGACTACATTTGCAAAGGGGCTCTGGAGGAGGTTCCGGCAGGAGAACGGGGCCTAGGGATCTATTCACCAGTTTTTCTGGTTCCCAAGGTTTCAGGAGATCTCCGGATGATTATCGATCTGAGATATTTCAATCGATTTATAAGGAAGGTGAAGTTTCGTGTAGAAACTATCAGGTCAGTAGTTCACGTCGTCAATCCTGGAGACGTGATGGCAACCCTGGACCTCAATAATGCATATCTGCACATCCTGATCCATCCTGGTTCCAGGAAGTATATCAGGATCACGGTCCAGGTGTCCGGTGTCGCCAGGCATTTTCTGTTTGTTGCCCTTCCCTTTGGCATTTCTTCTGCCCCTCACACTTTACCAAGGTGGTGGTTCTGTGGTGGCGGCTTTGAGGCTTCAAGGACTGACCATCATTCCTTATCTGGACGACTGGCTTTGAAAGCCTCTGCTCTAGCGGTCCTAACCCAACGCCTTCAGGTAATAATCTCCTTTCTGTTCCACCTAGGTTGGATCATCAGCTGGTAGAAGCTCGAACGTGAGCCCGTCGACTTCAGTAAGATATCTAGGCTTCATAATCGACTCCACTGGGATGTCGCTCCAGTTGATTCCAGAAAGAAGATTCCGGGTTCAGAACACGGCAAGTTCCTTTCCCGGCGAGTTCCAATCCAGACTCTCATGAAGATGTTAGGCTCATGTCAGCGCTCTGCGAAGCAGTCCCTTGGGCTCTATGGCACCTCCGCCTCTAAACAGTCGGAGGTCCTCTCCTAATGGAATGACAGCCCTGCTGGGCTAAACTCCCTGTGCTCCCTGACTTGGCAAACTCTGTATTCCCTCAGATGGTGGTGCCATCTTTTAGACGGAAGTCTATGACCCAGCCAGTCTGGGTCATATTGACTACGGATGCGTCCTAAGTAGGCTGGGACGCTCACCTAGACGACTCTCCAGTTCTCGGGACCTGGTTTCCTCAGGAGTGGCTTTTTCATCCAATCTCCGCGAGATTCAAGTTATCCGGCTAGCCCTCCTTCACTTAGCCCCTCAGATCAGGGGCAAAGCGGTGAAAGTCCAGTCAGACAATGTGACTGCGGTACTTCACATCAACCAGCAGGGAGGCACGAGATCACTTCCCTCTTGTCAGAGATCGGGTGATTCTGGATTAGACAGAGTTGTACCTTCCCACTTATCTGCAATCCACATCCAAGGCTCCTCAATATGATAGCGGCTGAGCCGCGGTCTTCCGTCAGGTGGAGTGGTCTTTACATCCGGAGAATTAAGCAGATAGTCCTCAAGTGGGTATGCCAGAGGTGGATCTCATGGCAACAAGGTTCAATGCCAAGGTGGAGAGGTTCTGCTCCTCTACAGGAGGACAACCCCTGGCGTTAGACGCTCTGTCAATATCCTGGAGGTTCAGGCTGGCTTACATCTTCCTCCCTTTCCATGATACCGAGGGTATTGATGAAAATCCGTCAGGATCAGGCCTCAGTGATAGCCATCATACTGTTTTGGCCGAAGAGATCCTGGTTTACCTAGCTCACCCAGTTGAGTCGAGGACAATATTGGAGGCTCCCCACAGCAGACCCTGGTGTCGTGGGACACTCACCTCTGCTCAGATCTGCACAGATTCAACCTGACAGCCTGGAGGTTGATCAGTCCCTTCCCAGAGTGGAAGGGCTTTTAGAGTCGGTCCTGAGAACGCTGTCTCATTCTAGAGCGGACTCTACCAAGAGAGCCTACTCTCATCCTGTTGTACCTCAACTGAGGTGGCGTCTGCAGATCCGCCCTCTCCGCTATCCTTCAGTTCCTGCAAGACGGCCTTGATAGAGGCTACTACTCTGAAGGTTCAAGTTTCAGCCATCTCAGCTTGCCTTGAACAGGCTTTTTCTCAGGACCCGCTGATCAAACGGTTCCTTAAAGGAGCTGAAAGATAAAAGCCTACAGTACTGAGACCCCTTTCTTCAATGGGTTTTTCAGTAGTTCTCAGGGGGTTAGCATCTCCCCCCTTTGAACCGTTAGAGGAGGTGGACATCAAGTTCGTCACTTGGAAGTTTGTGTTTCTCCTTGCAGTGACTTTGGCCAAGAGGGTCTCTGAGCTTCAAGCTCTCTCAGCACATGAGCCCTATTCTTACATGACCGGGACCTTCTTAGATTCCTCCCGTATTGTAGGCCTAAAGTTCCTTCCTTCCAGAACATCAACCAGGTGAGATTCCTCCCGGTTCTGTCGACATCTACCACCTCCTCCTAGGAACCTGCTAGACATCCTCTGGACGTCGAGATGTCTCCGGATCTATGTGGATAGATCAAGGAGTTCAGGAAAGATGAGAATCTGCTAATCCTGTTGCCGGTAAGTTTAAAGGCTATAAGGCATCCAAACCTTCCATCAGTCGGTGGATTGAGGAGGCTATTAAGGAATCCTTTGTCTCCACAATCTGGACCTCCAGGATTCGTGAAGGCCCACTCTACTAGAGCTGTGGCTATTTCTTTTGCCGAGAGGAATCTTCTGCCTCTCAACATGAGTTGCAAAGCTGCCTCCTGGAGCTCTGAATCGACATTCATCTCCCATTATAGACTAGATGCCAGTCTAGCTGAGTTTCGGCCTTTGGGCAGACTTTTCTTAGTTCTGCCAGGCAGGAAGGCCCTCCCTAGGGGTTTCTTCTTGCTATCTCCCCATCTGTGCTGCTGGTAGGACGTAAGGGAATCGTTAATTTCTAACGATAATTTGTTTTCCCTTAGTCCTAACAGCAGCACACAAATTTCCCACCCTAGTAAGTCTAGTTTTATTCTTGCTATAAACACAGTGGGCTGGGGGTTGACTTCCTCCTTTTAAGGAGATACTTAATTGTTAAATTGAGTTATTAGTCTTGGGCTCATTAAACATTCCGCCGGTCCTGCCAGTCCACGGGGGGTGGTTAACCCCCATCTGTGCTGCTGTTAGGACTAAGGGAAAACAAATTATCGTTAGAAATTAACGAAACTTTTACCCAAACCAATAAATATACACTTATTGGATTTTTTTTTATTAAAGACATGTAGAACAATAAATTTAGAGAAAAATTTATATAGAAATGTAGTTTTTTAAAAAAAAATTTACAACAGAAAGTGAAAAATGTCATTTTTTGGCAAAAATTTCGGTCATTTTTGATGAATAGCAAAAAAAGTAAAAATGTCAGCAGCAATGAAATACCACCAAATGAAAGCTCTATTAGTGAGAAGAAAACGAGGTAAAATTCATTTGGGTGGTAAGTTGTATGACGGAGCAATAAACGGTGAAAATAGCGTAGTGCAGAATTGTAAAAAGTGGCCTGGTCATTAAGGGTGTTTAACCCCTTAAGGACCGGAGGTTTTTTACTTTTTGAGTTTTCGTTTTGCGCTCCCTGCCTTCCCAGAGCCATAACTTTTTTATTTTTCGGTTCACATAGCCATATGAGGGCTTGTTTTTTGCGGGACAAGTTGTACTTTCCAATGCCACCATTTAATATTGCATATGATGTAGTGGGAAGCAGGGAAAAAATTCCAAATAGGGTGAAATTGCACAAAAAAAGCAATTCCACCACAGTTTTGCGGCTTTTTAAATTCTGACGTTGGATGTGCGATAAAACTGACTGGTTAATTTTACTCTACAGGTCAGTACGAATCCGGCGATACGCTATATGTATAGGTTTTCTTGCGTTTTGATAGTGAAAAAAAAATTCAAAAGTGGGAAAAAAATCAGTTTTACTTTTTTGTCACCATGTTTTGACCCCTATAACCTTTTTGTAATTATATGTACAGAGCTGTATGGGGGCTCATTTTATGCGTCATAATCTTATCTTTTTACCATTTTGGGATGTGTATGACTTTTTGATCACCGTTTTGCTGTTTGACGTATGGGGAATATTTTTTTATATTTTTATACTATGGGCGTTTTTGCACATAGCGACACCCATGATGTGTATTTTTAAAATTTTTTTAGTTTTTTAATTTTTATTTTAGCAAAAGGGGGGTGATTTGAACTTTTATGTTTTTTATTTTTATTTTTATTTTTTAACTTTTCATTTTTTTTTTTACACTTTTATATAGTTCCCATAGGGAACTATAACTTACAATCATTTGATTGCGATTATCATACATTCCAATGCAATAGCATTGGAATATATGAAAAAATTGCATATTTCCTATGAAGCCTATTACAGGCAAGGCTCCATAGGAAATATTACAGAGTAGCCTGGGTTTCATTCATAGAGACCCAGGCTACTACAGGCACGCTCCGGCTCCTCCGATCGCCACACGGGGGAGCCGGAGCGCAAACCGAAAGTAAAACTTTCGGTTTGTGCGCACTCAGATGCTGTGGTCAGGATTGACCACGGCATCTGAGGGGTTAAATGTCCGCGATCGGCATCGCTGCCGGTCGCGGACATTAGCAGCGGGTGTCTGCTACAGGAACCATGCGGACACCCGCGGCTAAGGCGCCCGCATGGAGCAGGAGCGGGCGCCATCTTTAAAGACCGGACACAGGACGTACATGTACGCCCTGTGTCCTTAAGAGGTTAAGCTAGGGGGGCTTATGTGGTTAAAAGCTTTGTTTACCCATAAGGGGAAAATGGAGGTGAAATTTCTAAATTTCTTTTCTCTTTTTCAGATTTGTTGTTAATAACTTAATAATAATAATATGTCTATTATTTTTGTTAAGTTCTATTATTTTTGTTAAGTTATACAGCAAAAGCCTTGATTGTCTCACAGGCTAACAGACAGTCTGTATGAGCCGATCAGTGCTGCAGCAGGCATGGAGTTGCCCTAGCAGAATGTCATTCTATGTTCGTTTGTGAATAAGGGTACATGGGTCTTGCAGTGTCAGAAAACCATCTTAGAGACAGTGTACAGTAATAAATAAGCTTCGATTCTAGTGTGACGGATATTGAAGGGACATGCTAGAAAGAAGAATAATTGTGTAGAATATGGAAAGACAGGGAAAACCGTGAGTCAGAGAGTGAGAAATGAGGAGCTGAGGCTGGGTGTGCCTCTGAACTCCGCTTCAGGACATTATTTTTGTTTAATTTTAGGAAAATAGCATACGTGTGTCTCACTGTCTTACAATACACAGGGTAGCGGACAATAATATCTGTAAGTGATAACATGAAATGGTAAACATAAATCCATGTTGGTGAATATCTAGTCAGCTCAAATGTATTTTTTTTAAGTTTTGGAAAATGGCATACATGTTTTTTATAATAAAAAGAGTAGCAGATGGTTTACATCAAATCCTTGTTGGTGCATCTTCAGTCAGTTCAAGAGTTAATGTTGAGAGTGGGGGAAATAATCGCATACTAGTTTGACAACTTAAATTTTACACTAGCGAAAGCTTTATTCTGAATCGGCATATTCGAACGCACAAAAGACATTAGGCCCAACTCTGTTAGTGGTACTGGTATCACAGTATTTTCAATGTCAGCAGTCAGTATCAGTGTCTTCAGTGTGTTTGTGAAATTAGAAAGACATTGTATTATGCCTCCCTGTCTTTTAGTTCTAAAAAAACAAATTTGTAAACTGCTCCATACTTTGTGTGACTGTGTACATTTAGGCCCAAAAATGTCAGGGATATGGAAGGGTTCCAAACAAAAGACCCAGAGCCAGAATGTGGGTAGCACCAGTTATCCGTCCAGAAATACTAGTAGTAGTAGTAGTAATAGTAGGCCGCAGTTGTCCCTGCTGGCTTCTGACAGGCACCACGATATTATTGAAGAGAAGGAAGATGAAATTGTCTCTCTGTCACAGCAGGATAGCATGGAGGTCACTTCTGAGTCTGACACTGTGCCAAAGAGCCAGGGGTCACAGCGATCCTACTGAGCCTCCCCTTTGAAGCCCCAGAGAAGGCTTTCAGTGGAGTCCTGTCTGTCTTCACTGCCTAGTGGGGTGAGAGAGACTCCTTGATAACTATTTGTGTGAGAGCAGTCACCGTTTGAGATGCCCTGAGAGGAGGAGGCTGGGGAACCCGTATATAGCGGTCTTGGTACTAATAGTGGCATCTGTAGCTATTGCATTGGCATTGTGGGCAGCAAAAGTTTGGGCAAATGCACAGCCGAGGAGGGGGGCCAGGAGCCCACCAAAATAGCTCACAGTCTGAAAAAAGTGGCAGGAACGGTGAGGAAATCAGAAGACAAGGTCGATTGTGGCAGCAATAAAGAGCAGAGGGGATGTACCTCCCAAAGAACAGCCAGGGCTATGTCTTCTTTGGGGTCTGGTGATGCCACTGACCCAAACTTGCTCAAAAATGTGCCAGAGCTAAGCTATGCTTGTTTGCCTGTAGCTCTGTGCGAGCAACTCCTGTATGGAGTTTTTTCTCCACAAGGCGGGCACACAAAAACACAGCCATGTGCAAGATCTTCAGGATTAAAATGAGCCGTCAGAGTTCCAACACAATCATAGGTACCAGAGCTCTATTGCAGCACATGAAGCGACAACACCAGATCCTTTGGGAAAATACAACTGGCCAGCATTCCCAATCAGAACTAGTCTGTCTTCCTTCTCCTGGTCCTCTTTGGCAGCCAACCCGCATCACCAAGCAATACAGTGTCCTTTTCATCATCATTATCACCACCATCTTCTTCTCCTACTAAGACTCCTCCTTGTCATCTGGTCCATCGTGAGACATCTATAATGGAATGTTGAAAAAACTATTCAATAGCAAATAGCTTGTCTACAAGCTTAACCCCCACCTGGCCACATTGCAGGCGGGTGTAATCGCTGCCATACCTTCGTAGTGGTGCCTTGTATTCTCACGTGAGAACATGGCCACTCCTTGTGATTCTCGTTGTCTGGCAAGCTGCATTGACAGTGGAAACCTGTCTTTCACGACCCAATGGGTTAATGTATTTTATGGCAGCCACGAGGTAACACCCCAGCAACATTTCCAGGTCTTTTTCCCCTCCCCAACCCACCACCCACTATTTCTTTAGAACGGCTCCCACAGTAGGCACTTATCGGCCTCCTCCAAGGACACTGGGACATATTTACTAAGACCTTTTACGCCAGTTTTAGATTCTTCCTTGTGCTCATCTAAAATTTGGCACATCTGTGGCAGTTATTGTGCCTTGCGCCTGTTTTCAGACGTAAATGTTATTAAATTTGCTTGGGCTGGAGTTCCGGACCCAGAATGGCCCTCAACACGCCCTGTCACACCCAACTGGTGGATGTGGAGTACAACCAGCCGTGTTACTAAATATTGTTGCACAGCTGGTTAAAAAAAAGGGCTTGAGACTATTTTACGCCTAAAATAGTCTCAGCTTCCTTCCTTCCTTCCCCCCCCCAGCCCCCCAGCCTCCAGTGTCATTTTGGAGAGGGTTTACAGTGCCACAGGGGGTGTGGTGACACCCAAACGGACCAGGTTGTCCACTGCCAGTGTCCAAAACAATCACTTTTGTCAAAATGAACCAAGCCTGGATTTGAGAAGATTTTCACACACCTCCATCCGGGGCCAATGAATCGATCTGGCCTTGCTGACGGTGCCACTGGTGCTGTCTGCCTGCCATCCCGGCTACCATTATGTTCCATACAGCTGCTGTCTCTGTCATGCCACTGCCACCGTCATGCCACTGCTGTGGCCTGCCCACCATCATGTTCCAAAAGACTGAAACTGCTGCTGCCTGCCTATCATCATGTTCCGTATGGCTGTTGCTGCCTCCATCAAGCTGCTGCCTGCTTGCCAACATGTATCATATGGCTGCTGCACCACCTCAGCTGATGGTCCTTGCTGCTAATTCCCTATCCCTACCGCCACCATCATTAACGCCACTACTACCATTCCCACTACTACTACTATTACTACCATCACCTATAGACAACCAACCTACTGCCTTAACACACAACGCCTTCAAACATGCGTTTACCCATAGCTATGTATGTCAGTGTCACTCAGATATGATTTAGGGCTCGTTCACATCACCGTTTCTCCTTTCCGTTCTCTGGCTCTATTAATGAGCAGGAGAACGGAAAGGACGGATTCTGCAGACAACTGACACCTAACTGAGCGTAAAGGAGCCTATAGACCCAAAAGACTATAATGGGGCCCGTTAGGTGTCTGCTCAGAACATGATTTTTGAGCAGAAACGAAAGCACTGCATGCAGTTATCTGCAGAATCCGTCCTTTCCGTTCTCCTGCTCCTTAAGCAGGAGACTACTATTATACCATCACTGTTCATCATACACTGCTGCCCCATATACTGATCACCCCCACAATAATAACAATCAGAGCACACCCCCACACACCAATCACATGTAGATCTTACCCCCCCCCCCCCCACATACAGAGTAATCACATTCATAGCCACCATTTTCACCACAACCTCCAAATTAGTCAGAGAGCTTATTCTCAATCCTTCCAGCAATCATTGTCATGCTCACCACTACTCCCAATACCCCAAAGTAGTCAGAAAGCAGGTTTCCATTTATATCCCCCCAGCAGTCACTTTTTGGCTAACCATCCTCCCGCTACCTCCTTCCCTCCAAGAATCACATGCAGGCTCACAATCCTGTCCATCTCCAAAGTAGTCAGAAAACTTGCTCCCCATCATCTCCCATTTCACCATGCTCAAACTCCGAGCTAATCACAGTGCTGGTTCTTCTATTTCACCATCCTCCCCAACCCTCAAACTAATCACAGTGCTCGTTCCCCCATTTCACCATGCTCCAACTACCCTCAAACTAGTCACAGAGCTAGTTCCTCTATCTCCCCAAGCTCACCATGCTCTCCTCATCCCCAGTCCATTCACATACCTTTCTGTGGCATAGCAGCAGGAGCAGTAAGGTAGCATGCAGGCAGGCAGCAACATAGCAGAGTCTCATACTAACTTCTCTTTGGTGAGTGGGGTGGGAAGTGTTTATTATATCAACATTCCCTCCAGTGAGCAGAGGCTATAAGTATATTTATTTAAATTGATATATTGTGCCTGCTCTTGGCTCCTGGAGCCAAGGGTGGGAAGTGTGATGCGTGTAAAGGTTTCTTCATTAAAAGATACAAGACAGTAACAGTAAGGAAAATAACAAATGACAGCAAGACTAAAAAATCTTGCTGTCATTTGGCTACAGCCGGTGTGGCATCAAATATGGCACATGGTCTGCGTGCTACCTCTGCCTTGTGTGCCGCAGGTCGCCGACCACTGGCATACACTAACCAGGGGGAGTACCGAGGTCCATCTCCTTACCTACTAAGGGGTTGCGTCTAAGTGTTACCCCTGACTTATCCATATAGTTAGGGTACTTTCACACTAGCGTTTAAGTTTTCCAATATTGAATTCCGTAATAAGGGCTCAATACCAGAAAAAAATGCTTCCGTTTTGACCCTATTCATAGTCAGTGGGGAAAAAAACTGAACTGAACAGAACGGAATGCTCCAAAATGCATTCTGCTCCATTTAGTTGCATTTCCAGCCTGGAAAGCAAACTTCAACATGTTGTATTTTGCTTTCCGTCCTGGGATGCGGGTGCAAAACAAGAGACAATGGGGACGGATCAGTTTTCTCTGCCACAATCGAAAATGGATCCATCCCCCATTGACTTTCAATGGAGTTAATGACGGATCCGTCTTGGCAATGTTTACCTCTTATGGAAACAGTGCGTTCCCCCCCGCCCCCCTCTCATTTTCAGGATGGCCAAGCGCTGAGCATTGTCGGCATCTGCATCTGTGATGTCAGCCGTTTAACCCCTTCAATGCCGCGGTCCGTAGGTACCGCTGTATGGAAGGGGTTAACAGGGAGGAAGCTCCCTCCCTCTCCCATCGGGGGCTGCTGTGCCGTTTCAGCCCCTGATTCTTGGCGGGATCACAGAGGGAGGGGGCCCCACCTCCCTCCCCATCACCCGCTGCTCTGTTGTTGCAGCGGGTGATGGTTACCATGGCAACCGGACTCCTTCACAGGCTTCTAGCTTGCCATGTTAATGCTAAGTCTGATCAGACTTCTGCTAAAGGCATACGTCTGATTAGACTAAGTGTAAAGTGAAAATACAGTACAGTACACTATATAGTGTACTGTGTTGTATTATACAGACATCTGACCCACTGGATCTTCAAGAACCAAGTGGGTCTGGGTCAAAAAAATGTAAAAAAAGGGAAAAAAGTAAAAATAAAAAACACATTTGTTACTGATTAAAAATAAAAAAAATAAAATACACTACACATGTTTGATATCGCCGCGTCCGTAATGACCTGATCTATGAAACGGTCATGTTGCTTTCCGCACACGGTGAACGCAATAAAAAAATTAAATAAAAACTACGATGAAATAAAAATTTTGCCCACCTTACATCCCAAAAAAAGTAATAAAAGTTATCAAAAAAGTTGTATGAACGCCAAAATGGTACCAATCAAATCGGCAACTTATCCCTCAAAAATGAGCCCCTACATGAGACAATCGCCCAAAAAGTTAAAAAAAATATGGCTCTCAGACTATGGAGACACTAAAACATATTTTTTTCCCCCTAAAACGCTATTGTGTTACAGTAAAATAAATTTTAAAAAGTATACATATAAGGTATCCATAAGAACCTGCTCTATAAAAATATCACATGACCTAACCCCTCGGATGAACACCATAAAAAATAAAAAATTAAAACTGTGCCAAAAAAAGCCATTTTTTGTCACCTTACATTACAAAAAGTGTAATACCAAGCGATCAAAAAGGTGTATGCCTCCCAAAATAGTACCAATCAAACCGCCATCTCATTCCAAAAAAAATTAGCCCCTACATATGACAGTCACCCAAAAAAATAATAATATGGCTTTCAGAATGTGGAGACTCTAAAAAAACATTCTTTTTCAAAAATGCTTTATTATGTAAAACTGAAAGAAAACCCCTCAAAAAGTAGTCATATTTGGTATTGTCGCATCTGTAACAACCTGCTCTATAGAAATGGCACTTGTTCTAACCTGTCAGATCAACTATGTAAATAACAAAAAATAAAAACGGTCCCAAAACAGCTATTTTCTTTTTGCAAATTTTCCATTTGAATCAATTTTTCCAGTAACAAAGCAAGGGTTAACAGCCAAACAAAATGCAATATTTTTTACCCTGATTCTGCGGTTTACAGAGACACCCCACATGTGGTCGTATACTACTGTATGGCCAAACGGCAGGGCACAGAAGGATGGGAACGGCATATGGTTTTTGGAATACAGATTTTGCTGGACTGGTTTTTTGACACCATGTCCCATTTGAAGCCTCCCTGATGTACCCCTAGAGTACAAACCCCCAAAAAGTGACTCCATCTAAGAAACTACACCCCTCAATGTATTCAAAACTGATTTTACAAACTTTGTTAACCCTTTAGGGTTATTGGCAAATGGAGATTTAAATTTCAGAATTTCTATTTTTTATTACCTTGCAGAGACCCCCTTACAGTTGGATTTGTATACATTATAAAAATGAAGATGGTTTCATCTGTTTGACACTAATGGGGATACCAGTCAGTATGGATACTGCTCTGTGTCTCCATGGGTCCTTGTGGTCGCTTTGCTACTAAATTTTACTTGATGCCTGATTTATGGCTGTGAATGTGCAGTGCACGCATCCCATATCGCAGTACCAGTCCACATTCTTCTTATGAAAAGGTGCTGTCTCTTAAAGGAACAACTTAACTTGTAACAGCAGTAATAAAGGCAGTAAAGCAGTAAGTTTAACATTGGTAAACATCTTCTTGTAGAAACGTTGTGCAACACTTCAACCTTCACTTTGTTACATAGGAGAAGGGATAAATGACTAATACTAGTAATACTAGTACTTGTCTTCCATTAGCACACTTGGAATAGCACTACCCCTCTTCATCAATTCGCTCTCACAACTAGTCTTGGGTCAACAGGTCACTAATGGACCTGAGGACAGCTAATTTTTGCTGGTCACTCAAACTATGAGCTAGCTCCTCCAAAGCCCACACTGACCAGCAATGGCTTCCATTTTCTCTCCCTCAATGGCTGTGCTAGACTTAGGTCTTACTGCACAGCACTACTAGGTTTTGCTATGGCAAGTTAGAGGCCTTGGTGCGTAGTTCCAGCTAGTTTCCCTCCAACAGTGTTTGTTTTGGTCACTGCACTCAGGCCTACTGCTCTGACACTTACACTCTTAGTGTGCCCTGCAGGCACCACATAAGGCACTGCCAAACTCCCTGCACTTCCACCACATTCTGCCTTATATCACATCTGCTGACCCCTCCTCTCAGTTTTGTAGCACAATGCTGAACACTACAATGCTTTACAGTAAATTAGTATTAGATTCTGCATGAGCCTGCACTTAAGCTTGTCACCTCTTTCTCCTCCTGCAAGCTTGCAGTCATGAAACCATGTTCCCTAGGACCCAGTGGTACTGGCAGGGTCCGGGGCTCCCTCTGTTTACAACGGTCTACCGGTCCTTTACAACACAAGCCCCAACCACGGCCTTAGCAAGCTTAGGCCATAAGGGGGCATATAAACATGGTAACAGTGAACTCTAAAAGGACTAAAAACTTTACCAGAGCTCAAGGGCTTTAAGATATACTTCTGATTTGATAGATGATTTCAAACTGCGCATCTAACTCTAAAGTTGTCACATACATTAGCGTCAAAGTAATTTGTATGAAGGCAAGCTGACAGTTTCCTGACTATGCATTTGCTTTGCTCTTCTCAGAACTCACATAGAAAAAGCGCCCCCTCTCCATTCACTGCAGTTGTGGTGCCAGTTAGAATAGGGATCTGGGGGACTCCACTTCTCAAGATAGATATAGGTCCTAGAGATGGCATCAGCCAGACATTTATAGTGCATACAGTTGATATGCCATAAATGTCTGCGATGAGGTTACCCCCCGTATACAACCACATTTTTCCTTTTTCAAGTATGAATGTACATAAAACTTTTTCTACAGAATTGAAGAAAAGGATGCAGCTGTATGTTAACTATATACTTTTTGATGGATTCATAAGAAAAATGGCATCTGACTTATCACTTTCTTTTGTTGTTGTGCAAATGAACTGTTTTTGGCTTTTTTCTTTCAAATTCAAAAATACACTGTGAAGCCCTATAGCATCATGCTCAAATACTCTTGCCATTGAACTCCATTCTAAAAAGAAATCTCCTCCAGTATACAGTACCTTAACTTTTTTTTTTAACTCTAAACAATAGCATTACCCAACTACCAATGTGCTATAAAAAAGTTATGTCATGTTTAGAACAAAAATTAAACTCTAATAATACTAATACAATGAATACTAAAAAGATGTACAAACGACCTTAGAGGACAAAAATATTCATTTAGAGAGGACATTGGGAGGAGGGCAACAATATCTAAAGATTATAATATATGAATATATGTCTGATTATTATTATTGAGTCAGCAGCACTTACTTTAAACTGTAAAATGACTAGAGTTCCATTCACAATAATCTGTACAAGCTCCAACAGCTATAAAAAATATCACATACATCTATTTATTATGAAAACTGGCCAAAAGTCATTATTTGATGACAGTCTGTGATTTTATGGCCAGTTGGTATCTGTGTACATTTCATTTTTTTCCATTGATTTGCTCCAGTTAAAGGGGTTTTCAGAGATTTTGATACTGATGACCGCCTATCATCTGTTGGAGAAGGCTCAGTTGGTCCTGTGAGCGCTGCAGCCTTCTCCGTGCTTACCATGCACAGCGCGATACATTGAATAGCAGCTGTGCTTTGTATCGCGCTCATCTCCATAGAAGTAAATGGCTCTGAGCGTGACTGGTGCCTTCTCAAACAGCTGATCGGTGGGGTTCCCGGGTGTTGGATCTCCCCCAATCAGATACTTATTTTAAAGAACAGGGGTTTTATCTTAAGCTCCAAAATAAATAAATACTTACTGCTGTAGCAAGAGTACTGTATATTTAATTATAAGAAAGGAAAAAACAAACAAATCCGAACCAGTACCTCCAGTCAGCATTTAATGCATTTACCAGCTCTCAGTTCCTAGAAATTGGACAGTCTGTATGGCTTCCTTTTCCAGGAGTGGGCTGCATAACGGATGTGGTTCTTTTCCTCCCACCTACCCTACTTTTAAAATATTAACCCTTAAAGGATGCAGATAGAGCTGCTACTTACTCACGCAGTCAAGTTGAAATGGACTTATCTTGTGACATTTTCTGTCATTGCACAACTGCCACTGAGTTTATACTCAGAAAAAAATAATTGAAATGCGAACAGTTTTTGTATTAAATTGAAAATGTAATACTTGATCTAATATATACACACTTGCAGCCATCCAAATATTCTGGGATAAGGTATATAATTTAAAAAGGTTGTTCAGGATTAGGCTGCTTTCTTTCAAAAACAGTGCCATACATGTCTACATAGTGTGTGTGGTATTGCAGCTCAGCCCAAGTCACTTTAGTGCAGCCAAGTAGAAGCCCAAAGACAGACATGGCGTTTTTTTTGCTGGAAAAAAAAAGAGCTATAATATTTTTGTACCCCTGGACAATCCTTTAATTTTTAATATATTGGGCACCCCAGTAAATTGAGGTCCTTAAATTAATGGATCCATAAAAATCTATGTAATGGGCAGTAGGTATGACACACTTTACCAACTAACTGGTTTGACTTTGGGCTAATCTTAAGGGTATTATGCTGGTGATCTCCTGTTTTTCACTGTTTAATCCCTATACAGGGATCGGACCTTTGCTGCAGAGGATTAACCAGGCTGCTACCTCTTGTAATAGTCCCAACATAGTTGGTAGCCAACCCACTGGAGTAGAGTCACCGTGAAAAGCATCAAAGGGTCAGACAATACTCATAGTCGGTAAACAGGCAAAGGTCAGGGCAGGAACAGTACAGGCAATTCCATAAAATCAATCCAAGGTCAAGACAAGCAGTGAAGTATCAGATTTTGTTAACAGGCAGCAGTTCAGTACAGTGGCAGACAATCATAATAGCAGCAATAATGATACAAAATGGTCAGTCACCTTTTTTTGAAGAGGTATTGAGCAATGACAGTCTACAGGTTAAAACGAATCCACACCTTAGATTGTCTAAGTCCAAAAGACCATAATGAATGGTGCAATTATAATGTATTTTTGTGATATTATATGTAAGTATGGTAATTGTGTATGATATATATCTAAGGAAATTGAAAATGAAGGGTTAAAAGTAACCATTATTTGGTCTGAGTAGAATGCTTGAGAAAGGGGGGAGGGTTCCCCCGAAACGTAGCTTCATGCACGCTGCTTGCTAATCCCCTCTGGACGCATTGGGACTATAAAAGGACTCTTATGGACATTATGCACTTTATGGACTAATCTTGGATATGTGTTGTAAGTCATCATTATATTGTTTTCTATGGAGATTAAAGTGAACACTCGCAAGTAAGTTTTGTCGCGTCTTTAATAGACAATCATAATAGCACACCTACACTGTTAGACTAGGAACCTAAGCTCACTAAAATTCATTTAGCAGCACGTTCAGATTCATTGATCCACATTCGTAGACATATCATCCACACATACATCGATACTCGCAGTAACACCACATGCACGAGATTATGAAGGCTGCGCGAGATATGCGGCAATGTTAATCGGCAGTCGGAGCATCTAGACCTGGAGGGATGCTCCCTCACAAATGGAAATTCATTCAGATTAATTAATTGATTTGCACGAATCATGACGCTTATCCCTAATGCTGGCCCAAGTTACGTACATTGAAAAATGCTAATTAAAAAAAATATGTACCGGTATATGAAAAAAGTCATCAGTAGTGTCAAAAATGATCTCCTTTATATATCATAGGGATTCATTGAAACCTATTCAAAAACAGATCTACCATACCGGTCATGACACTAGTTTGATAACAGCGGAACAGTTTGCTCAATAAACTATCACTGTCCATTAGTAAAAGAATAATTTTTTTTGCTAGTTAAAACAAGTTGGTGATACGTATCCTTTTTTATATTTTTATTTTCTGACTGCAGATTTTTTAAATCTATTTCCTGAAAATGATTATGGCGGCAGCTGTTCTAAATGCCCCTTTCAGACAAGCGAGTTCCACACTCCGGGGTCGCATAGAATCATATTGATTTATTGATGCTATTTATCCCGTACAGTTCTGGAATGTATTGGATAGCACTGACATAGTTCTGTCAGTGTTATCCAGTACATTGCAGACCTCTAAAGGTTACATAGCATCATAAATCAATATAATGCTATGTGACCCAGTCAGTGCTGGGAGGTCAGTACAGGAGCTGCTGCATACACACTGCAAGTCCGGAGTGTGGAACTTGCTCGTCTAAAAGGGGCCTAACAGCATTTAGAGGAGTGCTTTACAGCAGCCCCATGGGCCATAGACACAATGGTCTTCACGGAACTCACTGACTTTTATGGGAGAGTTTTCTAGTTATGCTCTGTGACCTGTGCAGAGGTCAGGAGGGAGTAGATAAGCTGTGATATCACCTCTTGTTCCTCTACAGACCAAGAACTGTGCATATTATTAGATGGCCAGTGCAAAAACTGAAAGATGATGAAAAATTCTTCTAAAATATGTTTCACTTAAAAACACAATTTAAACAATAGGTCATTTTCCCTTTAAGGTCACGTTCCCTTTAAGCTTCCTGTGAAATATTCATTCGTAGTGTAATGTTGTAGTGATGTAACACAAGAGGTATCTTGTGGAAAGTCTTATAAACAATTTGGTTAAATGCAGGGCAGGAGCCCCATTGCAACCTACTAATTGTACCCCTGAGGTAGAATCTCTTCTCTTTCCTTTCCAATGTTTGTTTCTTCTAGTTGCTTTTAGAACTGACTAATACATTAAAATATAGAACAGAAGCCTATAATTAAAGACATTATATGTTTTTTTGGGCAGGCTGCTCTTTTCCTTTGCAAACCATTATGTTCTTGCCAAGTGCATAATACCACCCTATATATGGCCCCCATGTGTAAAATCTCAAAAGACTTAAGTCTGAGAAAACCAAGTTTTGGCCAGGAAAACAAAAAGAAAGTAGAAGGAGGCCTCACATCTCATTGCTTGTGGTATTGCTGTCGGCTGGCAATGAAACATATGATGTAAAAATACTATGTTAGAGATAAAATCATATTATTTCACGCCTTGAGATCTATTTAAGATTATGAGGCCATTGGTTTTGTAAGACCAAGTACAAGGTCAGTTATGACTAACTGCCCAGCTCACAAACCATTTCATATATTCAAAACATGATCTATCTCAAAAACAGGTCAGTGAAAAACTTCAGCAAGTTTTCCATGTAGATGTTTATATATCACATTTTGATAATTAAATAACTATTTAGCTCAATAAAACCTATGCATTTACAATTGCACTACGATGATCAGAAACCCACTGGTCATTTTAGGCTAGGTCTACATCTCTGTTTCATAACTCTGTTTTGTAATCTTTGAGCATGCAGCTATATTTCCTCAGCAGAAAGCCGCCATTTATGCCAGAAATCAGTTGGATCCCATTATAGGGAATGGGGATTCCATGGTGCCCTGCAGTGCCTGGCTATGGCGGATATAGTAACTTTCGCAGTTTGCTCCTCTGCCAGAAGGGACTACCAGATTTACAAAACAAGATGTGAACTAAGCCTAAAGGGGTATTTCCGTCTCAGACATACATTGGGGGCATATCACTAGGACCTCTGAGACCCGCACACATATTTAAAATAAAGCCTGCAAAGTGTAGGAGAGCACATCGCGCATGCATGGCCACCCTTCATTTATTCCTATGGGAGCGCTGAAAATGGCCCCCTGCTGGTGGACCTATCAGACATTGGGGGCATATCCTAGCCCAGTGGTGGCAAACCTATGGCACGGGTGCCAGAGGCCGCACTCAGAGCCCTCTCTGTAGGCACCTGTACCCTGGAAAAAGTCTATGGTGTACCAATATGCCTTAGACTTTACCTGCCATTCATCAGTGCAGCGCACACTATGAACAGCGCATTGAATGTAGGCAGGCTATTATAGCTAAATGATAGAGTACATGGAAGCTATACTATGTTGGACTGTAGTATTCAGGTTACATTGCTGTGTTGGCACTTTTCGATAAATAAGTTGGTTTTGGGTTGCAGTTTGGGCACTTGGTCTCTTAAAAGTTCGCCATCACTGTCCTAGCCATATCCACCAATGTCTGATATAGGAATACCCCTTTAAGCAGTCCAATTGTCATATGGACCTACCTTATCTTGTGACTTTGTTAGACAATTGCAGGAAATCTGCAATTGTTCCTGGATAACTGCATTTATTCCTGGATAATCAAGAATTAAAATACAAATAGATTGACTAAAAACTATTTAAGTTTTTTTTTTGTCTCATGATTAGTGTTGAGCGAACAGTTCGAGCATCGTTCGGGTTCGTACCGAATTTTGGGGTGTCCGGGACCCGGACCCGAACCCGGACATTTTCAAAAAAGTTCGGGTTCGGGTTCGTCGTTCGGCATGTATTTAGGCGCATTTTGAAAGGCTGCAAAGCAGCCAATCAACATGCATCATACTACTTGCCCTAAGATGCCATCGCAGCCATGCCTACTATTGGCAAGGCTGTGATTGGCCGAGTGCAGCATGTGACTCAGCCTCTTTATAAGCTTGTGCGCACGCCGGGACGTGCTCACTCCCGATGTGAATAGAACAGGGATAGACGCAGCTGATGCTAGGGCGAGAATAGGCAGGGATAATTGAATAACTGGAAGCAAATTTCTCTCCTCCACCTGTGATTCATCTGAACAACTGCAGCTGAGCTGCTTTTTTGATAGGGATTGGCTATTTTTAGAGTGGCCAGAGTGATTTTTCCATCCACATGTACCTGAGCTGACCGCCGGCCGCCATTTTGCGACTTGTAGTGCTGCAGCAGAAGCTGCCACAGTGTGCATTCCAAAGCTCCAAACAAGTCAGACATCTACACCTGGGATTCAGACCAATAGCGATTTAGCAGCACAGTCCAAGGCTATTTTTTTTAAAGGTTGTGCAGACCATTTTGTGGCACATGTTACTGGGCTGATAGGCGGCGGCCATCTTGGGACTAGTGCTGCAGTACAATCTCTCCCAACGTCCATTAATCACTTGTAATAGTGGTCTGTGCCATAGAAATCCTACATCAGGGACTTGGGTGTGCTTGTGTCACCCCTACTAATACCAGTCCACCTGTAATCCATACAGTGAAAAGCCATAATTAGCAAATTAATGTGCTGGGGTTGGGAAAACATATATGTACCCATACTAGAATCTGTCAAAGAAAGCGGTACTCACATATAACAGTTATTCCATCTGTAATCCATACAGTCAAAAGACTGAAAGTATTCCAGTGAGGGAATTTTTTTATTTAAAAAGGCCAAGTTAGTTTATCTCGTGATCAAGATAGAAGTACCAGCAACGATCTCGAATGTTCGATAGGTTTATTTGAGAATAATATAGTCATAAGCACAGGATGCTGCCGCACGCAGGCCTTTCAACAGCCTGCGAGCCAAACGTGTCCTGTGCTCATGGACTATATTATTTGTCTAAATAAACCTGTCTTGACATATCACAGATCAGTTGCTGACTCTCTATCCATCACGAGTGAAATGGTCCTGTCCGTGCAACGCTACTAGCGAGTGCTGGCCATTTTCTTATACTAAAGTTAGTTTATCTGGCGTTCAATATACTAGATACAGTTAGGCTCATGCGTTTCATACATCTGGAATTAGCAAATTAATGTGCTGGGGTTGGGAAAACATATATGTACCCATACTAGAATCTGTCAAAGAAAGCGGTACTCACATATAACAGTCATTCCATCTGTAATCCATACAGTCAAAAGACTGAAAGTATTCCAGTGAGGGAATTTTTTTATTTAAAAAAGGCCAAGTTAGTTTATCTGGCGCTCAATATACTAGATACAGTTAGGCCTCATGCTTCATACATCTGGAATTAGCAAACTAATGTGCTGGGGTTGGGAAAACATATATGTACCCATACTAGAATCTGTCAAAGAAAGCGGTACTCACATATAACAGTCATTCCATCTGTAATCCATACAGTCAAAAGACTGAAAGTATTCCAGTGAGGGAATTTTTTTATTTAAAAAGGCCAAGTTAGTTTATCTGGCGCTCAATATACTAGATACAGTTAGGCCTCATGTTTCATACATCTGGAATTAGCAAACTAATGTGCTGGGGTTGGGAAAACATATATGTACCCATACTAGAATCTGTCAAAGAAAGCGGTACTCACATATAACAGTCATTCCATCTGTAATCCATACAGTCAAAAGACTGAAAGTATTCCAGTGAGGGAATTTTTTTTATTTAAAAAGGCCAAGTTAGTTTATCTGGCGCTCAATATACTAGATACAGTTAGGCCTGCGTTTCATACATCTGGAATTAGCAAACTAATGTGCTGGGGTTGGGAAAACATATATGTACCCATACTAGAATCTGTCAAAGAAAGCGGTACTCACATATAACAGTCATTCCATCTGTAATCCATACAGTCAAAAGACTGAAAGTATTCCAGTGAGGGAATTTTTTTATTTAAAAAGGCCAAGTTAGTTTATCTGGCGCTCAATATACTAGATACAGTTAGGCCTCATGCTTCATACATCTGGAATTAGCAAACTAATGTGCTGGGGTTGGGAAAACATATATGTACCCATACTAGAATCTGTCAAAGAAAGCGGTACTCACATATAACAGTCATTCCATCTGTAATCCATACAGTCAAAAGACTGAAAGTATTCCAGTGAGGGAATTTTTTTATTTAAAAAGGCCAAGTTAGTTTATCTGATGCTCAATATACTAGATACAGTTAGGCCTATGCTTCATACATCTGGAATTAGCAAACTAATGTGCTGGGGTTGGGAAAACATATATGTACCCATACTAGAATCTGTCAAAGAAAGCGGTACTCACATATAACAGTCATTCCATCTGTAATCCATACAGTCAAAAGACTGAAAGTATTCCAGTGAGGGAATTTTTTTATTTAAAAAGGCCAAGTTAGTTTATCTGGCGTTCAATATACTAGATACAGTTAGGCCTGCGTTTCATACATCTGGAATTAGCAAATTAATGTGCTGGGGTTGGGAAAACATATATGTACCCATACTAGAATCTGTCAAAGAAAGCGGTACTCACATATAACAGTCATTCCATCTGTAATCCATACAGTCAAAAGACTGAAAGTATTCCAGTGAGGGAATTTTTTTTTATTTAAAAAGGCCAAGTTAGTTTATCTGACGCTCAATATACTAGATACAGTTAGGCCTATGCTTTCATACATCTGGAATTAGCAAACTAATGTGCTGGGGTTGGGAAAACATATATGTACCCATACTAGAATCTGTCAAAGAAAGCGGTACTCACATATAACAGTCATTCCATCTGTAATCCATACAGTCAAAAGACTGAAAGTATTCCAGTGAGGGGATTTTGCTTATAAAAATAATATATTTCATTGTGGTGCGAGTTGAATCGCAACAATGAAGAAAAATACTATTAAGGGACGAGGACGCGGTCGTGGTGGTGTCCGTGGAGCCTCTGTTGCTGGTAGAGGACGTGGCCGCTCGGCCCCAGGCGCACACAGTAGGGAACGAACTCCTCAACTAGCCGGCAGAATGTACCGCAATATCTCGTGGGGCCCAATGCCGCTCTTAGGATGGTAAGGCCTGAGCAGGTACAGGCATTAATCGATTGGTGGCCGACAGTGCTTCCAGCACGTTCACCACATGGTCTTCCACCCAGTCTTCTGCGGAAAGCGCACAGGTGGCACCTGAAAACCAAGCCCATCAGTCTGTCACATCACCCCCAAGCATATCAGGGAAACGGTCTGAGCCACAAGTTATGCAGCAGTCTCTTCTTCTGTTTGAAGACTCTGCTTCCAGGGTTTCCCAGGGCGCCCACCTAGCCCTTCCCCAGTGGAGGAAGACATACCATGCACTGACGCACAACCACTTATGTCTCCAGATGAAGAGGACATGGGAATACCACCACAGCAGAGTCACCGACTCTCTGATGATGACGAAACACAGGTGCCCACTGCCGCGTCTTTTGCAGTGTGCAGACTGAACAGGAGGAGGTCAGGAGGGAGACTGGGTGGAAGACGATGCAGAGGACGATGAGGTCTTAGACCCCACATGGACTGAAGGTCGTGGCGATGACTTTCACAGTTCAGAGGAAGAGGTAGTGGTGAGACCGAGACAACAGCGAAGCCAAAGAGGGAGCAGGGGGCCAGCAGACGAGCCGCCGCCCCAGAGTTCGCTCTGCTACTGGACATCGCCAACAGGGACCCAGCCCCACAAAGGCAGCTTCAAAGAGTTCCCTGGCATGGCACTTCTTTAAACAATGTCCTACCGACAAGACCCGAGTGACTTGCACGCTCTGCCATCAGAGCCTGAGGCGAGGCATTAACGTTCTGAACCTCAGCACAACCTGCATGACCAGGCATCTACATGCAAAGCATGAACTGCAGTGGGGTACACACCTTAAAAACCAGGCACTCGCTGAGGCTCCCCTGCTCCCTCTACCGCTGCTGCCTCGGCTTCCGCCTCGAGAGGAATGTTGCCACCTGCCGAGCAGCAAACAGAGGATGTGCCACCGACACCACCACCACCGCCACCGTCAACTAGCGTCTCCACTATATCACACAGCAGCGTTCAGCTCTCAATATCTCAAACCTTAGAGAGGAAGCGCAAATTCCCCGAGTCACCCTCGAGCCCTTGGCCTGAACGCCAGCATTTCTAAACTGCTGGCCTTTGAAATGCTGTCATTCCGGCTGGTGGACACAGACAGCTTCAAACAGCTGATGGCCATGGCTGTCCCGCAGTATGTGGTTCCCAGCCGCCACTACTTCTCCAAGACAGCCGTGCCTTCCCTGCACATGCAAGTGTCCGATAAAATCAAGTGTGCACTGCGCAACGCCATTTGTGGCAAGGTCCACCTAACCACAGATACGTGGACCAGTAAGCACGGCCAGGGACGCTATATCTCACTAACTGCACACTGGATGAATGTAGTGGCGGCTGGGCCCCGGCGGACAGTTCCTTGGCGCACGTCCTTCCGCCCCTAGGATCGCAGGGCATCATTCTCTGCCTCCTGTAGCCTCCTCCTCCTACTCGGCTTCCTCCTCCACTGCTTCCACCAGCTCATCCGGTCAGCCACACACCTTCACCACCAACTTCAGCACAGCCCGGTAAACGTCAGCAGGCCATTCTGAAACTCATATGTTTGGGGGACAGGCCCCACACCGCGCAGGAGTTGTGGCGGGGTATTGAACAACAGACCGACGAGTGGTTTCTGCCGGTGGGCCTCAAGCCAGGCCTGGTGGTATGCGATAATGGGCGAAATCTCGTGGCAGCTCTGGGACTAGCCGGTTTGACGCACATCCCTTGCCTGGCGCATGTGCTGAACTTGGTGGTGCAGAGGTTCATTCACCACTACCCCAACATGTCAGAGCTGCTGCATAAAGTGCGGGCCGTCTGTGCGCGCTTCCGCCGTTCACATCCTGCCGCTGCTCGCCTGTCTGCGCTACAGCGGAACTTCGGCCTTCCCGCTCACCGCCTCATATGCGACGTGCCCACCCGGTGGAACTCCACCTTGCACATGCTGGAGAGACTGTGCGAGCAGCAGCAGGCCATAGTGGAGTTTCAGCTGCAGCACGCTCGCGTCAGTCGTACTGCCGAACAGCACCACTTCACCACCAATGATTGGGCCTCCATGCGAGACCTGTGTGCCCTGCTGCGCTGTTTCGAGTACTCCACCAACATGGCCAGTGGCGATGACACTGTTATCAGCGTTACAATACCACTTCTATGTCTCCTTGAGAAAACACTTAGGGCAATGATGTTAGAGGAGGTGGCCCAGGTGGAGGAGGAGGAGGAGGATGAGGGCTCGTTTCTAACACTTTCGGGCCAGTCTGTTCGAATTGGCTCAGAGGGAGGTTTGTTTAAGCAGCAGAGGACAGGTTCACAAGTCGCCAGCCAAGGCACTGTACTGGAGGACGAGGAGGATGAGGAGGAGGAGGTGGAGGGGGACGAGGATGACGCAAGTTCACAGCGGGGTGGCAGCCCAGGCCCATCACTGGTGCGTGGCTGGGGGATACGGTGGATCGATGACGATACGCCTCCCACAGAGGACAGCTTGTCCTTACCCATGGGTAGCCTGGCCCACATGAGCGAATATATGCTCCAATGCCTGCGCAACGACAGCAGAGTTGCCCACGTTTTAACGTGTGCAGACTACTGGGTGGCCACCCTGCTGGATCCCCGGTATAAAGACAATGTGCCCACTTTAATTCCTGAACTGGAGCGCGACCGTAAGATGCGCGAGTACAAGCGCACGCTGATAGAGGCGCTCTTGAGAGCATTCCCACATGTCACAGGGGAACAGGTGGAAGGTGAAGGCAGAGGAGTGGCAAGAGGTCGCCAACGCAGCTGTGTCACGGCCAGCTCATCTGAGGGCAGGGTTAGCATGGCAGAAATGTGGAAAAGTTTTGTCTCCACGCCACAGCTATCTGCACCGACACCTGATACGGAACGTGTTAGCAGGAGGCAGCATTTCACTAACATGGTTGAACAGTATGTCTGCACACCCTCCACATCCTGACGGATGGTTCGGCCCCATTCAACTACTGGGTTTCGAAATTGTCCACGTGGCCAGAGTTAGCATGTTATGCCTTGGAGGTGCTTTCCTGCCCGGCGGCCAGCGTTTTATCTGAACGCGTATTCAGCACGGCAGGGGCGCCATTACTGACAAGCGCAGCCGCCTGTCCACAGCCAACGTGGACAAGCTGACCTTCATAAAGATGAACCAGGCATGGATCCCACAGGACCTGTCCCTCCCTTGTGCAGAGTAGTCCTTATTAACTGCCTAAAACATGTCTTGTTGTGCTACGGGCCACTTCTTTATTTGATACAAATTTTATGAAACCCACAGTTGAATGAAACTCTTCTCTGTCTGGGCGCCGGGCCTAACCAGATGAAAGTGGCCGGTTAAACTAACGGGTGACATGAAGCCATAACCTCTGCCATGCTACCTCTGTCTTCTGTCTGGGTGCTGAGGCCTAAGTCAAATAAAGCGGTCTTCTGCTGTGCTGGGGATATGAAGCTAATCTCTGACCTCTCTCCTCTGTCTGGGTCCAAAGGCCTAAATCACTGAAAGAGGCCTTCTCCTGTGGTGTGTGATATGATGCCAGAATATGTGCTGTGGGGCCTCTCTCCTCTTCCTGGGTGCAGGGGTCAAATAAACTAAATTGTGGCCTACTCCTGTGGTGGTTGATATGATGCCTGATTCTCTGATGTGGAACCTCTCTCCTCTGTTTGGGTGAAGGGGTCAAAGTAACTCAATGGTGGCTTCTCCTGTGGTGGCTGATATGATGCCAGAATATGTGCTGTGGTGCCTCTCTCCTCTTCCTGGGTGCGGGGTCAAAGTAACTCAATGGTGGCTTCTCCTGTGGTGGCTGATATGATGCCAGAATATGTGCTGTGGGGCCTCTCTCCTCTTCCTGGGTGCAGGGGTCAAAGTAACTAAATGGTGGCTTCTCCTGTGGTGGTTGATATGATGCCTGATTCTCTGCTGTGAAACCTCTCTCCTCCATCTGGGTGTAGGGTCAAAGTCTTTCAAAGTCGCTTCTCCTGTGCTGATTGATATGAAGCTGATGGTTGTGCCATCTGACATGGTTGCCAGGGTCTGATTCAATGGGGGCCTACTCCTGTGGTGGGTGATCTAAATGCCTGATTCTCTGCTGTGAAACCTCTCTCCTCCGTCTGGGTGTAGGGGTCAAAGTCTTTCAAAGTCGCCTTCTCCTGTGCTGATTGATATGAAGCTGATGGTTGTGCCATCTGACATGGTTGCCAGGGTCTGATTCAATGGGGGCCTACTCCTGTGGTGGGTGATCTAAATGCCTGATTCTCTGCTGTGAAACCTCTCTCCTCCGTCTGGGTGTAGGGGTCAAAGTCTTTCAAAGTCGCCTTCTCCTGTGCTGATTGATATGAAGCTGATGGTTGTGCCATCTGACATGGTTGCCGGGGTCCCATTAAATTGGGGCCTACTCCTGTGGTGGGTGATCTAAATGCCTGATTCTCTGCTGTGTAACCTCTCTCCTCCGTCTGGGTGTAGGGGTCAAAGTAACTAAATGGTGGCCTACTCCTGTGGTGGGTGATATGATGCCTGGTTCTCTGCTGTGGGACCTCTCTCCTCTGTCTGGGTCCAAAGGCCTAAATCACTGAAAGAGGCCTTCTCCTGTGGTGTGTGATATGATGCCAGAATATGTGCTGTGGGGCCTCTCTCCTCTTCCTGGGTGCAGGGGTCAAATAAACTAAATTGTGGCCTACTCCTGTGGTGGTTGATATGATGCCTGATTCTCTGATGTGGAACCTCTCTCCTCTGTTTGGGTGAAGGGGTCAAAGTAACTAAATGGTGGCTTCTCCTGTGGTGGCTGATATGATGCCAGAATATGTGCTGTGGGGCCTCTCTCCTCTTCCTGGGTGCAGGGGTCAAAGTAACTCAATGGTGGCTTCTCCTGTGGTGGCTGATATGATGCCAGAATATGTGCTGTGGTGCCTCTCTCCTCTTCCTGGGTGCAGGGGTCAAAGTAACTCAATGGTGGCTTCTCCTGTGGTGGTTAGTATGATGCCAGAATATGTGCTGTGGGGCCTCTCTCCTCTTCCTGGGTGCAGGGGTCAAAGTAACTCAATGGTGGCTTCTCCTGTGGTGGCTGATATGATGCCAGAATATGTGCTGTGGTGCCTCTCTCCTCTGTCTGGGTCCAAAGGCCTAAATCACTGAAAGAGGCCTTCTCCTGTGGTGTGTGATATGATGCCTGAATATGTGCTGTGGTGCCTCTCTCCTCTTCCTGGGTGCAGGGGTCAAAGTAACTCAATGGTGGCTTCTCCTGTGGTGGCTGATATGATGCCAGAATATGTGCTGTGGGGCCTCTCTCCTCTTCCTGGGTGCAGGGGTCAAAGTAACTCAATGGTGGCTTCTCCTGTGGTGGCTGATATGATGCCAGAATATGTGCTGTGGTGCCTCTCTCCTCTTCCTGGGTGCAGGGGTCAAAGTAACTCAATGGTGGCTTCTCCTGTGGTGGTTAGTATGATGCCAGAATATGTGCTGTGGGGCCTCTCTCCTCTTCCTGGGTGCAGGGGTCAAAGTAACTCAATGGTGGCTTCTCCTGTGGTGGCTGATATGATGCCAGAATATGTGCTGTGGTGCCTCTCTCCTCTGTCTGGGTCCAAAGGCCTAAATCACTGAAAGAGGCCTTCTCCTGTGGTGTGTGATATGATGCCTGAATATGTGCTGTGGTGCCTCTCTCCTCTTCCTGGGTGCGGGGTCAAAGTAACTCAATGGTGGCTTCTCCTGTGGTGGCTGATATGATGCCAGAATATGTGCTGTGGGGCCTCTCTCCTCTTCCTGGGTGCAGGGGTCAAAGTAACTCAATGGTGGCTTCTCCTGTGGTGGTTGAGTATGATGCCAGAATATGTGCTGTGGGGCCTCTCTCCTCTTCCTGGGTGCAGGGGTCAAAGTAACTCAATGGTGGCTTCTCCTGTGGTGGCTGATATGATGCCAGAATATGTGCTGTGGGGCCTCTCTCCTCTTCCTGGGTGCAGGGGTCAAAGTAACTCAATGGTGGCTTCTCCTGTGGTGGCTGATATGATGCCAGAATATGTGCTGTGGTGCCTCTCTCCTCTTCCTGGGTGCAGGGGTCAAAGTAACTCAATGGTGGCTTCTCCTGTGGTGGCTAGTATGATGCCAGAATATGTGCTGTGGGGCCTCTCCTCTTCCTGGGTGCAGGGGTCAAAGTAACTCAATGGTGGCTTCTCCTGTGGTGGCTGATATGATGCCAGAATATGTGCTGTGGTGCCTCTCTCCTCTGTCTGGGTCCAAAGGCCTAAATCACTGAAAGAGGCCTTCTCCTGTGGTGTGTGATATGATGCCTGAATATGTGCTGTGGTGCCTCTCTCCTCTTCCTGGGTGCGGGGTCAAAGTAACTCAATGGTGGCTTCTCCTGTGGTGGCTGATATGATGCCAGAATATGTGCTGTGGGGCCTCTCTCCTCTTCCTGGGTGCAGGGGTCAAAGTAACTCAATGGTGGCTTCTCCTGTGGTGGTTAGTATGATGCCAGAATATGTGCTGTGGGGCCTCTCTCCTCTTCCTGGGTGCAGGGGTCAAAGTAACTCAATGGTGGCTTCTCCTGTGGTGGCTGATATGATGCCAGAATATGTGCTGTGGGGCCTCTCCTCTTCCTGGGTGCAGGGGTCAAAGTAACTAAATGGTGGCTTCTCCTGTGGTGGTTGATATGATGCCTGATTCTCTGCTGTGAAACCTCTCTCCTCCATCTGGGTGTAGGGGTCAAAGTCTTTCAAAGTCGCCTTCTCCTGTGCTGATTGATATAAAGCTGATGGTTGTGCCATCTGACATGGTTGCCAGGGTCTGATTCAATGGGGGCCTACTCCTGTGGTGGGTGATCTAAATGCCTGATTCTCTGCTGTGAAACCTCTCTCCTCCGTCTGGGTGTAGGGGTCAAAGTCTTTCAAAGTCGCCTTCTCCTGTGCTGATTGATATGAAGCTGATGGTTGTGCCATCTGACATGGTTGCCGGGGTCCCATTAAATTGGGGCCTACTCCTGTGGTGGGTGATCTAAATGCCTGATTCTCTGCTTTGAAACCTCTCTCCTCCGTCCGGGTGTAGGGGTCAAAGTCTGTCAAAGTCGCCTTCTCCTGTGCTGATTGATATAAAGCTTATGCTTGTGCCATCTGACATGGTTGCCGGGGTCTGATTCAATGGTGGCCTACTCCTGTGGTGGGTGATCTAAATGCCTGATTCTCTGCTGTGTAACCTCTCTCCTCCGTCTGGGTGTAGGGGTCAAAGTAACTAAATGGTGGCCTACTCCTGTGGTGGGTGATATGATGCCAGAATATGTGCTGTGGGGCCTCTCTCCTCTTCCTGGGTGCAGGGGTCAAAGTAACTAAATGGTGGCCTACTCCTGTGGTGGGTGATATGATGCCTGGTTCTCTGCTGTGGGACCTCTCTCCTCTGTCTGGGTCCAAAGGCCTAAATCACTGAAAGAGGCCTTCTCCTGTGGTGTGTGATATGATGCCAGAATATGTGCTGTGGTGCCTCTCTCCTCTTCCTGGGTGCGGGGGTCAAAGTAACTCAATGGTGGCTTCTCCTGTGGTGGCTGATATGATGCCAGAATATGTGCTGTGGGGCCTCTCTCCTCTTCCTGGGTGCAGGGGTCAAAGTAACTCAATGGTGGCTTCTCCTGTGGTGGCTGATATGATGCCAGAATATGTGCTGTGGGGCCTCTCTCCTCTTCCTGGGTGCAGGGGTCAAAGTAACTCAATGGTGGCTTCTCCTGTGGTGGCTGATATGATGCCAGAATATGTGCTGTGGGGCCTCTCTCCTCTTCCTGGGTGCAGGGGTCAAAGTAACTAAATGGTGGCTTCTCCTGTGGTGGTTGATATGATGCCTGATTCTCTGCTGTGTAACCTCTCTCCTCCGTCTGGGTGTAGGGGTCAAAGTAACTAAATGGTGGCCTACTCCTGTGGTGGGTGATATGATGCCTGGTTCTCTGCTGTGGGACCTCTCTCCTTTGTCTGGGTGCTGTGGTCAAAATAATAGTAAGTGACCTTCTCCATTGGTGGGTGACTTGAAGCCTGATTCTGTGCTATGGGACCTCACTCCAATTAATATTGTTTAATTTTTATTTATTTTATGTTAACTCATCATTTCCCTATCTACATTTGTTTGCAGGGGATTTAACTACATTTTGCTGCCTTTTGCAGCCCTCTAGCCCTTTCCGGGTGTGTTTTACAGCCTTTTTAGTGCCCAAAAGTTCGGGTCCCCATTGACTTCTATGGGGTTCGGGTTCGGGATGAAGTTCGGGTCGAGTTCGGATCCCGAACCCGAACATTTTTCGAAAGTTCGGCCGAACTCGTCGAACCCGAACATCCAGGTGTTCGCTCAACTCTACTCATGATGCCAACCCCTGCCCATATGCCCAATTAGGATATCATATGCTTGCACTCTAGATTTTTTTTATTCATTCTGTAGAGCAATTAAGAGAAACTCCCACACTCGGCACAACCATGTATAACATGTTCCCAATTTTTTAAATAGGTGCCATGTCTAACTGGTGAAGGAATGTGTGGACAGCCACAGCGTTACCAGCAATAACAACTCATTGCCATAGGTTTTAGGAGCCAGAGTGAGTTACTTCTCTTAATGGTTTGTCACCTTAAGGCAACCCCTTTAAAGCATACAAAAATGCCATGGAAAGCTGTCAGCAATCCTAGTTTTGCCAACCTACGTACTTCTAAATAGAAAGTGGGGAGAGGGATACAGCTGCAGTTTTTATGCATCTAAGTATTTTAGTAAAACAGAATGGGGGGGGGGGGGGGTTAGGGTGCACCAGAAAAGAGAGATTTGACTCATCAGGCATGGAAGAAGAGAATCTGGAGGTATGCAGCGGGATGGAAAAGACAAAAAAACACAGCTATAATACTTTTAACTTGTGTTTAAGACCTTATTTGGTGGTATATAGGTTGGGAGTATTTCCTGATGCATCTGTTCAATAGGGGACTTAAACATATTTGAGTGCTCTGACCTCTTCAAAGTTTACTTTGATCCATCCATCTACACCTCATCTAATTAGTGGCAATAGTGCAGGGTATTGCATCTTTATCAAATTCTCTTGAACGAGACGAAATTACGATACCCTGCACGACAACTACTAGCGTGCAGGTAGACTAAACCTGGAAAGCCCCTTTAAGACAAATCAATATTGGCAGTGCAAACCACAAGTGATTTCTAGAATGAAGGTGCTGCATGTTTTCAGTGGGAGACAGACCTGCCAACACAACTTGTAGATACAGAAATCTTGACTTGATGACAAAGAATCATGGTTCTCTGCCAGGGGCATTAATGGTCTCCACTCACAGAACCTCAACAATTTAAAATCCATAAGTGGTCTGTTAAAGTACTGATATCTTCTTATGTGGCAGGAATGCTTTCGGGCACCCTCGGGCACTAGAGCCTGCTTTATTTGCTATCTCTGCACCCCTTATTGCTATAACCCAGGCATTCACCACACTTTGAGTAAAACTTGTCTATTCATAGTATTATGATGTAAAGAGATGAAATATAGTGCAGTCTTTTTACTACCTATTTCTGACTGTCTACAAGAAGCATGATTTGTTCTAAATATGGAAAATTAAACATTGCACTTGACTTACGGAAACATAGAAATGCAATGGCAACCCAAGAAATGAGTTCTACTTAACACAGCTCTCATGTGGATTTTTTTGGCATTTAAACCAATAATTTTTAGCCCATGGTTTCCCACATAAGCTTTGCATTTTAAATAAATTATGGTTGTGTCTCCATATAAACAGCCAAAGGTTTGCTATGGTTTTAAAGGAAGAACAATAAGGAATGATCCTGAATCTCTGAAACACTATATAGGTTTACCAATGCAGACAACCTAAAGTCTTAGAAACAGAAATAGTCTTTGTGACTTGTCAGCATTAATGCATTAGTAATATGGAGCAATATCTGATGACCGACTTGTACACTGGACCAGGGGCTGACACAGACAGTAGAGGGCCCCTGTGCAAAGAATGTATCTGCCCCCCCCCCCCCCCAAACCACACATACAAATATAAACATATACGTGCTACACACACCAGCAGTGTAATATGTGACACTACATCCTGCTGCTGCTGTGGAGCCAGGGCCATATTTTGATTTTATGCTGCCCTAAGCACTTTAGTGCTGACTTCCTCCCCCAACGAAGTCCATATTGTTTTAGATAGCTGATGGTAAAATCCTCCCTAGGCCTTCAGCTATCCCTTAGGACTTCCTCATATGCTTGCACAATTAATGGGCTGACCTGTTACAAGACCTGCTCTTGGCAGCTGACAACATCTGTGTTGGTCCCATGTTCATATGTGTCCGGCATTGCTGAGAAAAATAATGTTTTATTATATTCAAACAGGGGAGTTACAATTACACCTATAGGCTCCCCTCTCTCTGTAACTGCCTTGCCCTCTGCACTTTGACATGGCCAGATGTGATGACAGTTTCACTGCCAGGCCCTGTCAAAGTAGACACACAGTGACAGTTGCAGAGAGTGTAGAGCCTCTAGGTGTAACAGCAATGTCCCCGTTGCTCCTAGAGGCTCATTTCCATATTTTAACCGCTCCAGGACCGCCTAACGCACTGATGCATTCAGCGGTCGGGTTATTCTGGGTGGACGCATCCGTGCGTCATCTCGCGAGAGGCGAGATTTCCTGTGAACGCGCGCGCGCTCACAGGATCCCGTAGGGAGGAATTCAAACTACAGCCTGCCAGTGCTGATCATGCGCTGGCAGGCTGCAGTAGTTAAAAAAAATCGCATATCAGACGCTGTTTTGTTAACAGCATCGGTTTATATGACTGTTGCCTGCTCCTCTGGTGGACCCCCCCATCCACCCCCCGTCACTGATTAACCCCCGATTAACCCTTGATCACCCCATTTCACCCCTCTGATCACCCCCTGTCACTAATCACCCCCCTGTAAGGCAAATTCAGATGTCCATATGTGTTTTGCGCGCGCGTTCACAGCGCCGTGCAGCTGTGAAGTTATGCTACAGCCTGCCAGCGATGATCAGTCGCTGGCAGGCTGTAGATGTAAAATAAATCGCATCAAATAGGTATATCAGACACTATTTTGTTAACAGCGTCTGATATACCTGCTACCTGGTCCTCTGATGGTTCCATTTACTTGGATCGACCACCAAAGGACACAGGCAGCTCAGTAAGTAGCACCAAACACCACACTACACTACACCTCCCTGTCACTTATTAACCCCTTATTAACCCCTGATCACCCCATATAGACTCCCTGATCACCCCCCCTGTCATTGATCACCTCCCTGTAAGGCTCCATTCAGACGTCCATATGTGTTTTGCGGATCCGCGGATCCACGGACCCGCAAAACACGGACACCGGCAATGTACTTTTTGCGGATCCGCACATTGCCAGAACTATATAGAAAATGCCTTTTCTTGTCCGCAATTGCGGACAAGAATAAGACATGCTCTATCTTTTGCGGAGCTGCAGCCGGATGTTTCGGGGCCGAAACCCGGAAGTTCGCGGCCGCAGATCTGCAGATGCTGATGCGGCGAGCACATAGTGTGCCCTCCGCATCACCGCCGGCCCCATTCACACAAAAATATCTCTGTAAATTGACAACTTTGTATACATTTTTTTAAAAGTTGTCATTTACAGAGATATATCTCACACATAGCATGGGTATATGTAAAAATACACCCCAAAACACATTGCCCTACTTCTCCTGAGTTCGGCAATACCACATGTGTGACACTTTTTTGCAGCCAAGATGCGCAGAGGGGCCCAAATTCCAATGAGTACCTTTTAGGAGGGCATTTTTACGCATTTGGATTCCAGACTTCTTCTCACGCTTTAGGGCCCCTAAAATGCCAGGGCAGTATAAATACCACACAAGTGACCCCATTTTGGGAAGAAGACACCCCAAGGTATTCTGTGAGGGGCATAGTGAGTTCATAGAAGATTTTTTTTTTTTGGCACAAGTTAGCGGAAATTGGCTTTTTTTTTTTTTTCTTACAAAGTCTCATATTCCACTAACTTGTGACAAAAAAATTTTTACATGAACTTACCATACCCCTCACAGAATACCTTGGGGTGTATTTCTAAAATGGGGTCACATGTGGGGTATTTATACTGCCCTGGCATTTTAAGGGCCCTAAAGCGTGAGAAGAAGTCTGGAATCCAAATGTGTAAAAATGCCCTGTGAAATGCTAAAGGTACTCATTGAATTTGAGCTTTGCACTCAGGCTGCAAAAGTGTCACACATGTGGTATCGCTGTACTTAGGAGAGTAGACACAGTTTGAGTGTATTTACATATACCATGCTGGTGAGAAATATCTCTGTAAATGACAACTTTTTAATTTTTTTTATACAAAGTTGACAATTTACAGAGATATTTCTCTCACCCAGCATGGGTAAATGTAAAAATACACCCCAAAACACATTGCCCTACTTCTTTTGAGTACGATGATACCACATGTGTGCCACTTTTTTGCAGCCTAGGTGCGTAAAGGGGGCGTAAAGTCCAACAAGTATCTTTAGGTTTTACAGGGTTGCTCACAATTTAGCCCCACCCAAAATGCCAGAACAGTAAACACACCCCACAGATGACCCCATTTCAGAAAGTAGACACCCAAAGGTATTCACTGAGGGGCATAGTGAGTCCGTGGGAGATTTATTTATTTTTTTGCCAGAAGTTAGCAGAAATGGAAAAAAAAATTTCCTCAGAAAGTGTCATTTTCCGCTAACTTGTGAAAAAAAATGAAATGATACATGAAATCACCATGCCCCTTCACGAATACTTTGGGGTGTCTTCTTTCTAAAATGGTGTCATTTGATGGGTATTTATACTATCCTGGCATTCTAGGACCTGAAGAAACATGACAGGAGCTCAGAAAGTCAGAGCTGCTTCAAAATGCAGAAATTTACTTTTTTGCACCATAGTTTGTAAACGCTATAACTTTTACCCAAACCAAAAAAATTAACACTTATTGGATTTTATGTAGAACAATAAATTTAGAGAAAATTTTTTTTTTAAGATTTTACAACAGAAAGTGAAAAATGTCGGTCATTTTTGATTAATATCAAAAAAGGTAAAAATGTCAGCAGCAATGAAATACCACCAAATGAAAGCTCTATTAGTGAGAAGAAAAGGAGGTAAAATTCATTTGGGTGGTAAGTTGTATGAGTGGTGTAGTGCAGAATTGTAAAAAGTGGTCTGGTCATTAAGGGTGTTTAAGCTAGGGGGGCTGAGGTGGTTAACACCTTAAGGACCCACACGCTGGCGGACATGACTTAAGGACCAGCGCCGTACATCAGCGGCAGCGGTCCGGCAGTCACTGATAGCTAGACCCCTGCTGTATGTGTCGGCATCCCTGGCGTGCAGGATCGTGCCGGGTGCGGGGTGATGGGGACCCGATGGCAGGGAAGGCAGCCCCCTGGATCTCACAGGAAGCAGGCTGTAAGAGTATTACTCAGTGTAATACACTAACAGCCAATGAATTACAATACAGAAGTATTGTGATGCATTGTAAAGGGGATCAGATCCCCAAAAGTTTTCCCAGAGTGGGACAAAAAATAAAGTGAAAAAAATAAAGTTTTCCCAAAAAAATTAAAGTTACAAGTAAAAAAAGTGTCCTTTTCCCCAAATAACTTACTTAAATGTAAGTAAAAATAATTGTAAAAAATAGGGAAAAAAAAGAAAAGTAGACATGTTCGTTATTCCCACGTCCGTATCGACAGGCTCTATAAAAATATCACATGACCTAACCCCTTTGGTGAACAACATCAAAAATATAAAATAAAAACTATGCTAAAAAAATGTTTTTGTCACCTGGCATCACTAAAGGTACAACACCAAGCGATCAAAAAGGCGTATGCCCCCCAAAATAGTACCAATCTAATCGTCACCTCATCCCACAAAATGTGAGCCCCTACCTAAGACAATTGCCCCCCCCCCCCAAAAAAAAAAAACCTATGGCTCTCAGACCTATGGAGACATTAAAACATGATTTTTTTTTTGTTTCAAAAATGCTTTTATTGTGTTAAATGTAAAAATAAATAAAAAAGTAGACATATTGGGTATCGCCACATCTGTAACAATCTTCTCTAAAAAATAACACATGATCTAACCCCTTAGGTGAACACCGTGAAAAATAAATAAAAAACAGTGTCAAAAAAGCTATTTTTTGTCACCTTACATCACAAAAAGTCTAATAGCAAGCGATCAAAAAGTGATATGCACCCCAAAATAGTGCCAATCAAACCATCATCTCATCCCGTAAAACTGACACCCTACCTAAGACAATCGGCCCAAAAAAATATTGAGTTTTGTTTGGCTGTTAACCCTTGCTTTATTACTGGAAAAAATTTATTAAAATGGAAAATCTGCCAAAAAAGTTAAATTCTAAAATGTCATCTACATTTTCATTTAATTCTTTTAGAACACCTAAAGGATTAACAAAGTTTGTAAAATCAGTTTTAAATACCTTGAGGGATGTAGTTTCTAAAGTGGGGTCATTTATAGTTGGTTTCTATTATGTAAGCTTCACAAAGTGACTTCAGACCTGAATTGGTCCTTAAAAAGTGGGTTTTGGAAATGTTCTGAATAATTTCAAGATTTGCTTCTAAACTAAGCCTTCTAACATCCTAAAAAAAGAAAATGTCATTTACAAAATGATCCAAACATGAATTAGATATATGGGAAATGTAAAGCAATAACTATTTTAGGATGTATCACTATCTGTTTTAAAAGCAGAGAAATATAAATTTTGAAAATTGCAAAATTTTCGTTAAATTTGGTATTTTCAAATGTACCACTGTCATAAAGTACAATATCTGATGAGAAAATAAACTCAGAATGGCTTGGATAAGTAAAAGTGTTTTAAAGTTATCACCACAAAGTGGCGCATGTCAGATTTGCAAAAAATGGCCTGGTCCTTAAGAGGAAAAATGGTAAGGTCCTGAAGGGGTTAAAACATCATTTTACTCTAATGTATGAAACATCCGAAGTCGATTTGCATAAAACTTTGTTCCAATACAATACGGAACTAGAGCTCCGTACTGTTTTAGAATGTATTGGCTCTCATGAGCCAATAACTTCATAAATTAGTTTTAATACCCCTGAGTTCAGGAAATGTTTTTTTACAGTACAAATTAATTATGAAGTTATTTCGCGAAGTCTCGGGAGACTTCGCGAAGCAATAACTTCGGCTCATCGGAGCCAATACATTCTAAAACTGTACGGAGCTCCTGCTCCGTACAGTATTGGAGCGAAGTTTTATGCGAATTGACTTCGGATGTTTCATCCGAAGTCCATTTGCTAATCCCTAGTCCTAATCAAGGCCCCCCACCCCCCGACCAGCACTCAAGGTTACCCTGTTGCCAAAGGAAGGAAGTGAAAAAAATAATAAATTATAAATAAATAAACACCTCTGCTGGCACTGGGAAGGGCCCTCTTCCACGCTGGGCCCCTGTGCAGCTGAACCAGCTGCACAGGCAGTATGTCCGCCCCTGCACTGGACACTACATTAAGTTAAACTGACTTTCACTTATGTTTTGGGGGTATTTGAGTCTCTGTAAACAGAACTTTACAATGGCTGTGCATTCTCTCTAAAATTTGGATACCTGCAATTTCTATAGGTATGGGATTCTTGGATGGTTTTAGATTTGGATGAAGGAACAATAAATCACAGATTTTGGCAGAAATGCTGAAGTCCATGGATTTTTATTTTTTGTTCAGCTACTGTACCATGGCAAAGTCCTTTATAAATTACCTCACAGAAAGGATTTATAAAAAAATGTCAATGTATTATATGTACCACAATATGGTGCCATTGAAAAATACAACTCGCACCAAGCCCTGATTTGGCTATTCATTTCTCTCTGAAGATAAACCTACAAAAACATAACAAAAAAGTGATCACATAAAAGACAAAACTGACTGCAACATTCAGGGGTTAAACACTGATAGCCCTATCTGTACCAAAACTAATAGACTGACAAATAAAAGGAGTTAATCGTAATGAGTATTTTTAGCAGTGAAGGAGGTGTGTAATTTTTTTCTTTACTGTAACCCTTTCCCGGCCGCTGTGCGCATATATACATCGGCGGTTGGGACTTTAAAGGGGCGCCCATTTGCGAGTGCAGCGGATGCCTGCTGTTTTAAACTAATGGCTAATGTATGCAATCGATGATATGATTGATTGAATACATTTAACCCCTCAGATGCCTAGTGAGGATCGAGGGAGCCAGATGTTGTGTGCGGCAGCCTCAGTCCTCCTGAGTGATCTGGGGCTTCCACATTTTAGTTCCGATGGAGTGTAAAAAAGTGTAAAAAAATGGCTGATTATACATTGTTATTTGGTTGCTTCACCACCCACAAAAATTGAATAAAAAGTGATAATGGAAAAAATCACCTTGTCATGAAGGGGTAAAAAGTCTTTACTGTGAGCTACTGATGAAGATAAGCTAGCCTGTTCACAAATACATAGAAAACATGAAAGCATTAAAGGGGTATTTAGAACAATAAGGTCTATCTGGTGCTAATATGTCAGTGTTTTGATGTAAAAATATTCTAACCCTATTCATGTACTTTTATCATTTCTGATTTATATTTGTATATTTTTTCAGTGTTAAAAGACAAGAATTCCCAAGAAAATCAAGAACATGGCTGAGGGGGATATTACAACTTTCAACCCAATGACAGAGACGTTTAACCTTCCCATGGGGAATTACAAGAAACCAAAGCTCCTTTACTGCAGCAATGGAGGGTACTTTTTGCGTCTACTTCCAGACGGAGTGGTAGATGGAACAAGGGACAGGGATGACCTGAACAGTAAGTGGTCAGCAGCTGCTAAATTACTTTTTACAATTGTAGTTTAGCAGATGGAGTTAGTTATCTAGAAAGTTTTTTTTAAAGGGCCTTCAAATGTGGTGTCATTTCAGTAGTGGCACTAAATTAGGGGTAATAATACTGTAATAATACAGTACTTGGGTCTGTCCCTAGTGCAGCCCCTGTCCTATTCACAACAGGTAGAAAAGCTTGTTAAATTAGCGGTGGCATTGTAATTTTATCATGCTTCTCTAAGCCCTGGTGATCAGCTGCAATTGCTGGAAAGGCAGTGTCTAGTTATCCATGATTAAGATTGATTTTTTGATCAAAACACATTTGTAGTGTCTGGCAGTATGGATTTTTAACATATGTTTCAATACAATGAAATTGCTTTTATCCCGATGCTGAATCAATATTATGTTATTTTGGATATACTACGTTGTTGGAGCAGTATTGCTGTGTCGGAATTGCCACCCAGATCTGGCCAGGTGGTATCTTCATTTTATGGTGACTTTCCTTTCTGGCTGATAAAGGGAGGTCCTGAGCAGGGAAGCCCCCTCCATGACATCCACTTTAAGGCACAATAAGTCAAAGAGTTCTGTTTCACACTCAGGACCCCCATTTATAAACCTCTACAAAAAGGAATAAGAAGTGTTGTTCAGTTAATGGGCAAGGCAACTCCATTCTAAGAAGAGGGTGTCCAAATGTGTCACTAAAGGCAGGAAACAAGTTAACTAAAGTTAAAATTATTTTAGAAATTATGTTGTTTTATACCATTATTCACCACAGTCAAACTACAGCCATACACTGAACTTTACTACAGACTGCCTCTTATATTAATATTGTTTTTGTGACGTAACTGTAATTGTTTTTCTATTTTTAGTTAGATTACAACTTAGTTCAGAAAACATTGGTGTGGTATGTATCAAGGACACTGGTTCTGGGAATTACTTGGCTATGGACTCCACTGGCCTTTTGTATGGATCGGTGAGTATAATAAGTATAAGATGGTTTTACCATTTTGCAAGGTGGACTTGATTGAGTGTGAAGCAAATACATTTTGCTGTTTATAGGTATAGGGCAGTCTCCAGCATATACTGTATGTTAAATTAAAGTTCCTTGTAAGGTCATCATCTTCTGACAGGTCATAAAAGCATAGAAGATCATTTAATTGGGGATCTGAGAGTTCAGATCCTACAGTTTTTATTATTACTGAAAAGACGGACTCCTTTTATGTAATTTTTAATTACCATGGAAATAAAATCATATCTGGGAAAAATGCAAAATAATATCAAATCATTGTATGATAGTGGTTGCTAATGGCAATAAAATCATGTAAAACAAATGGGATATGGCAGAAACAGTGTTAAAGGTTTTATGCCACTTATAACTAACTGATTGGCGGGGGTCCGATCATCTCTGGCAGTCCCACAGAGAATAAATGGATCATCCATCTGGATGAGAAAATGAGACCTCCATTCTCGGGATTGGAGGAGGTCCCAACAGTTAAAACTCAACTGATCAGTTAGTTAGCCGTCATCCTGTGAATAGGGGATAACTTTTATACATGGCACAACCCCTTTAAAGCACACCATCTATCATAGAACGGGAATAATGCACACAGTACAGTGTGACATCACAGTATCGAAAACGTCATAGTGATGACACATGATAGTACACAGATAATGCAGTTGTCTCACAGAACAGAAATAATAGAAAAAATAGCACAAAAGAATTATGCAGAGGGTGCCTATGGGCCTCTATAGTAGACCTGAAGAGGGGACTGTGTCCAAATACCCACACCCCTACAATAGTCCATTGCCTTTACAAACTCCATCTTATGTCTAAGTGATAAAGCAATTGCTATGTTTGGCACCATAATACCTATGGTTGTGCTGCCTTATTACTGACTAAATCTTACTGGTAATGCTTACAGATTTTAAGAAATGTTTGAAACTGTGTTTTCCCACAGATCTGTCAGTGTTCACTTTAAGGCCTCTTGCACACGAATGTTTTTTTCTGTTTACGTTCCTTTTTGCGTTCCGTATACAGAACCATTCATGTCAATGGATCAGTTTTTCCGTTCCGTTCAAAGATAAAACATGTCCTATTATTTACAATGCTTAGGCGGCTCACTAACAGACCAATATGGGTCAGGTGCTCACGTTAGGTGGTTCACCCCTATAACCTTATTTGTAATTTAAATTTTATTAGATTAACAGGCACTCAAAAATATGGTACTGTATCAGAGAACATATTTATTATTTAGAACAATAAGGCACAAAATAAAATAAAAATAAAAATCATAAATACATTAAAAAATCCATAGAAAAAATTATCTGTATAGATGTTAAATGTGCATTAGCTTAAAGAGGGTAATATCACCTGAATAAATTGGTTTACCATTATACTGCTGTCATATAATTTCCAAGATATATAGTTCTAGATTATCAATAGAATCTATATAATTTTCAGTATGTTATTAGCTATCAATCTATAATAATCTCTCTATTTCAAGACAGAATCCAAATGTTCATATCGAGCATTCCATTGGTTAGGAAGGCAGACAGCGAGTAAGCAGTTTCTATTATCTATAACGGCACTGTAACAGTATTGAGGAGAGAGTAGCAGTCTCTACCTTATCTTCACCACATTTAGTGGTTCGCTAGTTTTTTAATTTGCCCGCAAGCTTTGAAAGTGTTGCTCTTACCTCTCCTGATTCCACTCCTTTCTTAAAGGCTGCCATCTCGTCACTAATTTCTTGGCGTGGATATTTTTTAGATTTAGATTTTAGATCCGTATGGACATATTTGTGTTGAGACTGATTTTCTTCTCTTATTATTGGGTTTTTTAAATAGTATTTTTTAAACAAATTTTTCTAACAAATTTTTCGATCCCTATATATGTATTAAACTTATCTAGACCTACAGTTGGTGTGAATTTTAATCCTTTATTTAATAGATCTCTTTGCGTATTGGTTAAGTTGCATTTAAACAAAATTCACAGAACCTGCAAAATATTTGATAGCGTCTATAAAACGGGATATCACAGAAGGGAACGCTAAAATAGATAACTTTATTCGATATACATTAAAAGGGAGGGTCAAACACATAAACGGCCCTCAAGTAACTTGACACAAAGACAAGGCGTACAAGACATATATCCCAGGGACTTGAACAAATAGGTCCCGGGTCAGTAGGTCCCATATAGATAGAGACACTGCTGTAAACTTGTGTCAGTGAGAGGGGCACATTACTGCAGCAGTGATTAATCTCCCAATTCTAGGAGAAATGGAGGATCGCCTCCAATAATATAATCACGTGCAGTGCCTTCACTGTAAGGTATGGGCAGGATAGAGAGAGTTTGCTCTGTCTGCCAGAGGCTACAACTATCACTCACTCCAGGACCCCCAGGTAAATTGGGAGAGAGCAGGTCAATTCACTGGGAGAGCGTGGAGACCAGGTGTGCTGTATGAACCCTCGTTTGGCAGAGGGAATGCACCTAGAGGTCTCTCTGTAGCCACAAAATGAAACTAAGCTCAAAGGACTGGCATAAGGGTGTGCTCAACGCGTTTCTTCACATACAAGGAGAATCATCAGGAGCTAATCATTCCCTGCCTATAATCAGAGTACTGAGCTGGTGCTGTCCCAACACGTGGTGACAGCGTCCAGCGCTAGTTCGGCCGTGAAGCGGCGGCCGAGCGCGCCTCTATTTAAAGATGTAACTCCTCCCAGGGGTGGACGGGGGTATGTCTCGGCGGGCCAGTCACAGGCGAGAGTGGGCGGAGCCACATCAAACATCTCGCTCGTGACATGGACTGCGCGTACACCGAGATGTCCGTCCGATGGAGGGCATGTAAAAGGCAGGGTATATACCTAGAAGAAGGGGGGAGGACATTGCTGGCAAGAATGGGGAGATCAAATGAAAGGTAGTGAAAGCATATGTACAGATGTCGCTAGTATGTATGATCCATCACAATCTCCTAATAAGATGGAAATAAATTTACTCCCAAAGGATATACAAGGGATATCCATGAGTTAACTAGGATGGGAGCAGGATGGGATTGCATACTTATTCACAATGTGCCAGGACCGGACAGATAGGGATTGAAAGATCATGCCACAGGTATTGAATTAGGGACCCGGATGTTAGAAGTGTGCTGTTGGAACGTAACTCAATGTCAATATCAGGCACACATCATAAAGCACTATATAGTTCCATCCCTCACACTGAGGGTTGCCACTCTATAGGTTACTTCCTTCGGGAAAGAGGGAGAGAACTCTATGCTCACAACGAATTGGTAATCACGTTACTGGAATTTATACTACACCATAATATTTTCCTGTTTGACCGTCATATCTTCCACCAGCTCAGGGGTGTGGCCATGGGAATTCCGTGTGCACCGTCCTATGCCAACCTATACCTGGGCTGGTGGGAGAGAGAAACGGTCTTTGGTGATGAGATGAGTAGGTGGGCAGGCCACATCACCTTCTGGGCCAGATTTATTGATGACATTCTCATCTTCTGGCATGGCACAGTCGTCGAATTCCATGAATTTGTATCGGCCCTTAACATCAATCGATATGGCCTGTTCTTCACATCGGTCATCCATCCGACAGAGATTACCTTTCTGGACCTTACCATCACCAAGACCCCTGAGGGTCATATCCAAACTACGCTCTTTCGAAAGGAGACGGCAACTAATGCCCTTTTACATTGGGACAGCTGCCATCCCTTCGCATTGAGACGTGGGATCCCCAAAGGACAGTTCCTGAGGGTACGCAGAAATTGCTCCTCTCACACGGACTTTCAACTCAAAGCCAAGGATCTCTCTGAGAGATTTGCCATGAGAGGGTATCCACAGAGGATTCTCTCTACAGCATATGAACATTCTTTGGCGTGTCCCCGGTCATCTCTACTCACTCCTAAAATTAGAGAGTCCGTTCAGAATCAAGTAAGATTGGTGGCACCCTTTGATGCGGCCAACGGTCCTGTTAGGAAAATTCTCCAGAGACACTGGTATATCCTACAGATGGATTCCCATGTGGGCCATCTAGTGGGAGCCAACCCAGCCATAACCTATCGGAGGGGACGCAATCTGAAGGACCATCTTTGCCATAGTTTCTTCCAGACTGTGCCCCAACGTACATGGTTGGAGAATCTCCCTAAAGGGACGTTCAAATGCGGTTCTTGCATTGCCTGTGACGTTATCCGTCCAGGTTCCACCTTTCAGAGCACCACCACCAACAGGACATACTCCATCCGCAGTTTTATTAGCTGTAAATCCTCTGGGGTGGTATACCTATTGACTTGCACCTGCGGCATTCAATATGTTGGCAAAACCCTACGGGAATTTCGCCGCCGCATTGGTGAACATTTAGGTGACATTCGTAACAATAAGGACACAACTGTCGCACGACACGTCAATGCACGCCATTCTGGGAATATCTTGGCAGTAAGCTTTCAAGGTATTGAACTAATTCGTCCTTCCCCTCGCGGTGGTAATCTGGATCAAATTTTATTACAAAAAGAAGCCCAGTGGACATTCAAGCTTGACACTGTACAACCACAGGGTCTTAACGACCACATTTCATTTGTCAGCTTTATAGATTAGGTATGTCCTGTCCCTGAGGGCGTTATTCCATTCCTGCAGACGGACTCATATGATGTGTGCCTGAAATTGACATTGAGTTACGTTCCAACAGCACACTTCTAACATCCGGGTCCCTAATTCAATACCTGTGGCATGATCTTTCAATCCCTATCTGTCCGGTCCTGGCACATTGTGAATAAGTATCCAATCCCATCCTGCTCCCATCCTAGTTAACTCATGGATATCCCTTGTATATCCTTTGGGAGTAAATTTATTTCCATCTTATTAGGAGATTGTGATGGATCATACATACTAGCGACATCTGTACATATGCTTTCACTACCTTTCATTTGATCTCCCCATTCTTGCCAGCAATGTCCTCCCCCCTTCTTCTAGGTATATACCCTGCCTTTTACATGCCCTCCATCGGACAGACATCTCGGTGTACGCGCAGTCCATGTCACGAGCGAGATGTTTGATGTGGCTCCGCCCACTCTCGCCTGTGACTGGCCCGCCGAGACATACCCCTGTCCACCCCTGGGAGGAGTTACATCTTTAAATAGAGGCGCGCTCGGCCGCCGCTTCACGGCCGAACTAGCGCCAGACGCTGTCACCACGTGTTGGGACAGCACCAGCTCAGTACTCTGATTATAGGCAGGGAATGATTAGCTCCTGATGATTCTCCTTGTATGTGAAGAAACGCGTTGAGCACACCCTTATGCCAGTCCTTTGAGCTTAGTTTCATTTTGTGGCTACAGAGAGACCTCTAGGTGCATTCCCTCTGCCAAACGAGGGTTCATACAGCACACCTGGTCTCCACGCTCTCCCAGTGAATTGACCTTCTCTCTCCCAATTTACCTGGGGGTCCTGGAGTGAGTGATAGTTGTAGCTTCTGGCAGACAGAGCAAACTCTCTCTATCCTGCCCATACCTTACAGTGAAGGCACTGCACGTGATTATATTATTGGAGGCGATCCTCCATTTCTCCTAGAATTGGGAGATTAATCACTGCTGCAGTAATGTGCCCCTCTCACTGACACAAGTTTACAGCAGTGTCTCTATCTATATGGGACCTACTGACCCGGGACCTATTTGTTCAAGTCCCTGGGATATATGTCTTGTACGCCTTGTCTTTGTGTCAAGTTACTTGAGGGCCGTTTATGTGTTTGACCCTCCCTTTTAATGTATATCGAATAAAGTTATCTATTTTAGCGTTCCCTTCTGTGATATTAAGTTGCATTTACTCTAATTAATTATCGAGTCATCTAATAGTGTCGTGTTTTGTATCTTCCCAGTGGATTTACTGTGTCGCCCTCTACGTATCTTTCTACTTGTTGATAACCGTGTTGTGATCTGTGGTAAAGGGGTTTCTTGTGAGGTGATCTGTGTCTCCACTCTTCTTGATTGTCTTGATAATAGTTCCTCCTGTGCAAATTGGGTGATGGACTATTGTATCTGTGTATTTCTTTTTCCTGTCTGTGTCTTAAATTGTAATTGTGCATCGGGGATCTTCTTTCGCGTGTTGACTTGTGTGTTACTCGGTTGCGTGCCTGGTGATGGGGAGGAGTCTTGAATAAAAAAAGGGGATCGTTTAAGATTTCAAATCTGTTATTAACTGGTATGTCATAATGATTTTCATAATGATAAGTATTTTGGGGATTTCTTTGAGAATTTGTTTATATTTTAGTCCTTATTCCTCCTGGTTGGTCTTCTGTTTGCTTTTCTATCGTCTTAGACATTTCTTTTTGGTTGCTTTGATTATTTTTATTCTTTAATTTTTTTGTTTTTTTTGTGATTATTTCTCTTTCTAATTTATCTAACCTTTTACATATTATTGATTGCCATTCCATGTATTCCTCATTTTTTGTGAACCCATCTATATTTATTTTCAATCTATTTATCTTATCGATTGTTTCTTTTAAAATTTCTGTTCTTCTTTTAATAATCATCTGTACTAAACTCCCTGATTATTTTTTCAAAAATTCGTTCCATTCCGTCTGAAATGACTCTCGCTCCTCAATACTGTTACAGTGCTGTTATAGATAATAGAAACTGCTTACTCGCTGTTTGCCTTTCTAACCAACGGAATGCTCGATATGAACATTTGGATTCTGTCTTGAAATAGATTGAATTACTCCAAATTCTCAGGAGGAGTGGCTAATGATATACTGAAAATTATATAGATTCTATTGATAATCTAGAACTACATGTCCTATTATTGTCCGCATAACAGACATGGATAGTACTGTTCTATCAGGGGCCAGCTCTTCAGTTCTTCAAATAACGGAATTTACACGAACGTCATCCGTATTTTTTGCAAATCCGTTTTTTGCGGACCGCAAAATACTGAAAAAGCCATACGGTCGTGTGCAAGAGGCCTAATCCAGACAATGTGTTGCAAAGCAATAGAGACAGTAGAGAGTATACAGTCTGTCCCTCTAGATTACATATAAAGGCAAGGGTGGTTTACTGTGTTTGTCTTATGTGTGTAGGCTACATGTGTCTAATGCACATCCTATGTGTGTACTGCTACATACATCCAGTGTGTGTGTAACATGTATTTATTATATGACGTGTCAGTTAATCAAGTGCGACCCATACACAAACCTTGAACAAGGGCCCCTTTCTCTCCGTGTTCACCCCTGAATGAACATTAGCAGAAAATTGTATACAGTTGAATACTTGCTACATTTTAATATCTGCCTCAGATGTTTCCATTTTTGTAGAATTCCCCCTATTAAGTTTTTCTCGTCCTCCCTCAGAGCATGTAAATATGACAGTGAAAGAACCATAAGATGTCAGAAGTGGTTCTATTAGTGGTAAAACACTACACTACAGTGAACGAAAAATGCAAAAAGAGCAGATTTTAAATAAATCCCAGACAGTGCCGCAGCAGGAAGTCCAGGGTAGCTTTGGTTTCAAGTCCTGACCAACAGCAATAATTTGCTTAGCCAGAATGTAGCTCTAACACAGCAATCCTGTCCAACTTCTCTAAATATAACACCAAAGTTTAGTTTTCCCACAAGCAATAAACTGGGGTTATTATTGTTTTTTTAAGATGACGCAGAATGAGGAATGCCTGTTTCTGGAGACTGTAGAAGAGAATAGCTACAATACATACAAGTCAAAGAAATATGCTGAGCTCAATTGGTTTGTCGGTATTAAGAAGAATGGGACAAGCAAGCGTGGATCGCGGACTCATTACGGCCAAAAAGCCATCCTGTTCCTTCCATTGCCAGTGTCGAGTGACTAGACACCTCCCAGTGACTATGGTTACTTGCTATATGTGGTATTGCTGTAAATAATTGCATTGTGTTCAAAGACCAAAGTAAGGAATAAAAGAAAAGTGCTTATAAACCCTAATGTTATACAAAATGCATAGAAGTTACATTCTAATTATATCCAGGGAGATGATTCTGATGAAGGAGTCAATTTTGAGGATTTAACAATTACAGATACCAGTGAAAGACAAGGGCCCAGATTTACTAATCCTATCAATGGAGTAAACTAAAGGTTATTTTACATGGATGGATAGGCGATTATCAGGAATAAAGTAAACATTCCTGATCATTGCCTGATCATCAGCAGAGATGAGCGCTAGGTTTCTATTCAGCAATTACCTCCGCTGTATAGTGACAAGTGATTAATACAGTGATGCTTTCCCCACAGAGAATCATTGATCACTGTTTAGACAGCACAGAAACAATTATTTTTGGATCAACAGGAGCACCAGATGAACAAGCATTTTATTGTTCTCTGAGAGATCACTGGCACTTTTTACATAAACACTCCGATAATCAGCCTGATTAACAGTCCATGTAAAAAGACATTTAGACAGGCTGTCTAGACCTGCACCAGATGTATCACAGCGGCAGACACTTTTCTCTGACTCTATATCAACTATTAGTTGGCTTACTTTGAGAAATAATTTTGGTGCAAAATGGTGCATCTTAGGTCATGGCCCTTCCCACAAAGGCCAACCTCTTTTTTAAAAAGCCCGCCCTTTTTGGAAAATAAATCTGGGACAAGGGCTTTGAGGTATATTACTGACTGTGAAAACAAACAACTCACAAATAAAAATACTGGATATATAGGTAAATATACTATATTATTGTAGGCTATAATCACTGTGCATTTTGGAAACCTTTGTAGAGGGAATAAACAGTGGATTAATAAAATGCGTTATAGAACACTATAACTAGGGTGTAAACTTAGCAAATGGAAGCTATCATTATACCTTGAAACTGAATGGGCTCACATAGAATGACCCAGAAGTACGCATAAGTGTATCTGCATAGTACATAAGTATTCACATGACCATATTTATCACCCAAAAATCTACCTGTTCTACCTCAGATATGCAGGTATATCCATAGTTACATAGGAACACTAGGAACTACTAGGTATGGCTGCACTTGTATACCTCTTTCACACTTGCGTTGTTAGGAGGTTTGTTAGGATCCAGCGTGCACTTCCGTTGCCGGAAATGCCTGCCGGATCCGTAACAACGCAAGTGACCTGAAAGCATTTGAAGACTGATCAGTCTTCAAAATGCTTTCAGTGTTACTGTGGCAGCCAGGACGCTATTAAAGTCCTGGTTGCCATAGTAGTAGTGGGGAGCGGGGGAGCAGTATACTTACCGTCTGTGCGGCTGCCGGGGCGCTCCAGAATGACGTCAGAGCACCCCATGCGCAAAAATCACGTGATCCATGCGATCACGTGATCCATGCTCATGGGGCGCTCTGACGTCACTCTGGAGCTCCCCGGGAGCCGCACGGAAGGTAAGTATAATGCTCCCCCGCTCCCTACTACACTTTACCATGGCAGCCGGGACTTTAGCGTCCTGGCTGCCATGGTAACCATTCAGAAAAAGCTAAACGTCGGATCCGGCGATGCGGATTAATGCCTTTCAATGGGCATTAATTCCGGATCCGGCCTTGCGGCAAGTGTTCCGGATTTTTGGCCGGAGCAAAAAGCGCAGCATGCTGCGGTATTTTCTCCGGCCAAAAAATGTACCGGTCCTGAACTGAAGACATCCTGATGCATCCTGAACGGATTTCTCTCCATTCAGAATGCATGGGGATAAAACTGATCAGGATTTTTCCGACATAGAGCCCCGACGACGGAACTTTATGCCGGAAAACAAATGCGCAAGTGTGAAAGAGCCCTAAGGGAGCTGATCCTTTAGCTAGATTTTCAGAGGTAATTGGAAGCAACATTCCCTATACCAAATTTTTGTCAAGTTTAAAATTGAAAAATAAAACTTTTTTAGCAAAATTAGTAAGACTGTAGCACCAATACACTACTACAGGGGCAAGTCACAGCCCAGCCATTTACATGTTCCAACCATACAGAGATAAAATGTATTTATCAACGTGAATTTATTTATTTATCAATAATGAGTTTTCATGAGTGATATATTATTTATAGTTGATCATTTTGCAGATTTATACAGATTTATAAGTTATTATCTATAACCTCATACTATCTACCGATACACTATTTACAGTAGCCATTAAGGGCTCTCATTCTAGTTCTCCACCTTTTTATGGCAGACTAGTGTAAGTGCTGTACTGGTCTCCCATGCAGCAGAGAGCAGGAGCTCGGCAGTCTCATGATAGCTGTACTCCTGCTCTAAAGCACCGATCATCGCTGTCAATAGCTACTGTGGCATCTAAGTGGTTTAAGAGGGACAGGGCTCCCTCTGTCAGGCATTGTCACCACCGCAAATAAGATCATGGGGTGCCAGTGTCTGTACATGTATGACCCAATAGTTTTTCTGTCAGTATCCTTGTGACAGCATAATAAAGTGTACTACATACAGTGTACAGTGTATTATGGAAGCAATCAGAGAATTGCAAGTCAATGTCCCCTTGAGGGACTAATAGATGGTAAAAAACAAACAAAAAACTTTTATTAAAATAAAAACAAACAAAAAAAGGATAACATAAAAAATGTCGCCCCCTGCAAAAGTAGTAAAACTTAAAAAACTATAATATATATATATATATATATATATATATATATATATATATATTTTAATAATACTGACCCAGAGAGTAACATTATCCTGCTATTTATGTTGCAAAATGAATTTCACAAAATTTACAAGTTAAAAAGTCAATGGCGCTATTGTTTTTCTCCCATTTACTCTCCAAAAGGAGTTAATAAAAATTAATCAATGACTATATATATACCCCGAAATGGTGGCATTAAAAACTACAACTTGTCCCACAAAAAGCAAGCTCTCATACAGTTCTGTTGACTGAAAAATAAAAAAGGGGCAAAATGCATTCAGGACAAAGGGTTAAGATGATTTTAAAACATAAAATCATAGCAAAAACCAGAACATGTAAACACTACATCCACCTTTGTAACTAATTTTTTATTGTCCCAATGTTTATAAAATATGAAGCAACTTTGCGAATATGTTATCATACAGATTTTTGAGTCTCCACAGTAAACAAACTCTGTGTAGTCTGATCCTGCAGTCATTTCTTCCATCTGTCCCCTACTTTTGAATATTGTTTGAAAATATAGATTGGAAAAGAATCAGCTAGTCGTCTTTTTCACTATTTTTAAGTGTTTTTTCTGCCCTACAAGATATACAAAAGGAATGTAGACATGTGAAAATATTTTGTTTTTAATATCTGGAGAAAACTGATGCAGCTACTACTGTACATCTTGATCAATATGACCTAGCTTCAAAATCATTCTAGAATGGAAGAGGTTGACAATCCCAAATATTGTTTCTGTATTCTTGGATAAAAATTTTTTTCTTACAAAATTCACCTTGGTTATATTCACCTTCATTCCTAAATGAGTTTCACTGTGATCTTTTCATTGTTTACATTAGTCCATCTACTTGCGTGCAGTGTACTCGGTTTTCACCTGCAGTCTTAAAGGGGTTTTATTCGTTCAGAATATTAGTGGCTTATCCTCAAGATGCCTTTTAGAGATCATTTCATCTTCAACTTGCTGAACTGTTTACAGCACTAATTGCGACCAGAGGTACACAAATGTTTGTATACCACTGTATATGTTAGAGGCAATGTATGAAATTAGGCATTGGATAAAATGCCTAGGCATTTTATACAACGTCTAAAGTATTCAGGCAAAGTATGAAACGCTAAATATTTCACACATTTACTAGGCATTCTATATAATACCTAAAGGGAAACCTGCACAGTATAAAATACTCAATTTCAGAGGTCATTGTTGTCACTGAGCATTCTATATAATGCCTAAAGGCAAACCGGCATAGTACAACATTCTCCCTTCCAGAGGTTTGTTCGACAGCAACAGTGCCATAAAATCACCCAGCGCTATAAAAATCACCCCCATACAGTGACGGCCTCATAACACAAGTAAAGACAATACTGGTCACTTTCTCTTTTTATCCAGTAAAAGTAGGAAAGTTCTGTACTTTAGCTGTTTTATAACAACAAGTGTAGTTTATTGAGGACATTTGCATTTCATCAGTGCAAGAAAAAGTGCCAAACTATGAAGTGCTCTTGTGTGAGGACAGTTAAGTGCAATTCTAAAGGCCAATCTAGCCTCCCTTGATCTCTTTCTCTTGCTTTTCAGAATGAAAGTTCTGTTTTCCGCTATTTTTGTAACAAGTGTAGTTTATTGAGGACATTTACATTTGTTCTGTGCAATAACAAGTGCTAAACTATGAAATGCTCTTGTGTAAAAAAGACAATTTAGTGCAGTAACAGACTAGCATAGGGGCCTTCGGGTCAGCAGCCCCGAACCCGGCATCGCTGGGGGGCCCAACACCGACCCAAACGCCCACATACTGTGGCAGGGGATGGGAACGGATAGTTCCCTGCACCGCCGCCAATCTCCGTCATAGGTTTCAGGCCTAGTAGGCCTGAGGCCTATGTGGTAGTATAATCCCGGCGCAAACGTGCATGATGATATCATCGCACACCTGCTTCGGGACGCAGGACAATGAAAATTGTGCGCCTGTGGCCTGCCTCACCATCCCGGACACGGTAAGTATTAGCTTTTAGTGTTTTTTGTTCTAATTTTCTGTGTGTGCCAACTTTGGGGGCCAGAGGAGGACATGGGGGCAGTGTGGGGGCAAATCACTTCAGGGGGGGCAGTGTGGGGGCAGATTACTACATGGGGGGCATATCACTTCATCGGGGGCAGATTACTACAAGGGGAAAATTACTTCATAGGGGGGCAGTGTGTGGGCAAATTACTTCATGGGAGCAGTGTGGGGCAAATTACTTCATGGGGAACAGTGTGGGGGAAAATTACTTCATGGGGCAGTGTGGGGGGAAATAAATAATGGGGACAGTGTGGGGGAAATTACTATGTGGGACAGTGTGGGGGAAGTTATTATATAGGGTACTGTGGGGGAAATCATTATATGGAGCGGTGTGAGGGAAATTGCAATATGGGGACAGTTTGGGGGAACTTACTATATGGGGAAGTGTGGGGGAAATTGCTGAATGGGGCAGTGTGGGCGACATTACTATATGAGGGAAATGTGGGGGAAATTGCTATATGGGGCAGTGTGGGGGAAATTACTATAAGGGTAAATTGTGGGGGGAATTACTATATGTGGGATGTGTGGAGGAAATTACTATATGGGGCAGTGTGGAGGAAATTACTATATGGAAATCACTAAATGGGGACAGTGTGGGGGAAATTACTATATGGGGCAGTGTGAAGGAAATTACTATATGGAGGCAGTGTGAAGGAACTTACTATATGGAGGCAGTGTGGGGGAAATTACTATATGGAGGCAGTGTGGGGGAAATTACTATATGGAGGCAGTGTGGGGGACATTATTATATGGGGCAGTGTGGGGGACATTATTATATGGGGCAGTGTGGGGGAAATTACTGAATGGGGCAGTGTGGGGGACATTACTATATGAGGGAAGTGTGGGGGAAATTGCTATATGGGGCAGTGTGGAGGAAATTACTATATGGGGCATTGCGGGGAAAATTACTATATGGGACAGTGTGGGGGAAATTATTATATAGGGCAGTGTGGGGGAAATCATTATATGGAGCTGTGTGGGGGAAATTACTATATGGGGCAGTGTGGGGGAAATTACTATATGCTGGCAGTGTGGGGGAATTACTATATGGGGACAATATGGGGGGAATTACTATACGGGAAAATTGTGGGGGAAATTACTATATGTGGGATGTGTGGAGGAAATTACTATATGGGGCAGTGTGGAGGAAATTACTATATGGAAATCACTAAATGGGGACAGTGTGGGGAAATTACTATATGGGGCAGTGTGAAGGAAATTACTATATGGAGGCAGTGTGAAGGAAATTACTATATGGAGGCAGTGTGGGGAAAATTACTATATGGAGGCAGTGTGGGGGACAATATTATATGGGGCAGTGTGGGGGAAATTACTATATGTGGGCAATGTGGGGGAAATTATTATATGGGCAGTGCAGGTGAAATTACTATATGGGGGCAGTGTGGGGGAAATTACTAGGATAGTTTGGGGGCATTGTTATTAGGGGACATTATTTTTGGGGACACCATACAGGCATTATTACCTGGAGCAAAATATAGGGTGTTATTATTACTGGGGGCACTCTAGAGCAGTGTTTCCCAACCAGTGTGCCTCCAGCTGTTGCAAAACTACAACTCCCAGCATGCCCGCACAGCCAAAGGCTTTCCGGGCAGGCTGGGAGTTGTAGTTTTGCAACAGCTGGAGGCACACTGGTTGGGAAACACTGCTCTAGAGGACATTATAACTGCTGTAGACACTATAGGGATCTTTGGTATAATTTATCAAACTGGTGTAAAGAAGAACTGGCTTAGTTGCCCATAGAAACAGATTCCACCTTTTATTTTTGACAGCTCCGTTGGAAAATGAAAGGTGGAATCTGATTGGTTGCTATGGGTAACTAAGCCAGTTCTACTTTACACCAGTTTGATAAATGACCCCAATTATGAGAAATCTAACGTGTCTGTGTAACAAACTCTGTAGAGAAGAGATGCGGCTGAAGGAATTTGTCATGGCGGTCTGAGTCAAATGGAGGAGAAGAGGAATGAGAAGATCTACATGACAGGAGATGTCACTAAGTAAGAGGTATGTGATGATGTATTCTCCTATATGTAGAGCTGGCTCACTACTGTGACCTGCGTCTTATCTTCTCCTCCAAGTATTTTTTATCATAATCATATATATTTTAAATTTGGTAACTAAAAGTTTAATTTGTCATCTGCAGTCCTATGTAACAGCCCAGATAACAGTGATAACATTCTGTGTGCAGATAATGTAGTAGATGTTCCATACAGTCCTATGTAACACCCCACATAATACAATAGTTCACTGTGTTATGTGGGGTGTTACATAGGACTACATGAGAATGAGATGATGGGGGTCAGACTCTGGCACCCCCGCCAATCCGCTGGTTGAGGAGACCGCAATGTTCCAGTGAGCGCCATACAATCTTGGCTCGTTACCAAGCACAGCTCTGTCTATTTGATAGCACTGATTGGGTCTGAGCTGCAATACCAAGCAATCACTCAGATGGGACAGAGCTGCACCTAGACAATGTGAACGATGAGTGTAATGTCATATGACCTAGAAAGAGACTGTGGCGCTCACGAATCACCGCAGCCTCTTCATACTGCCTTTTCAAACTAAAATGGAGGGAGGGGCCCGGGTTGGGTAGACAGCCCCGGGCCTATCATGCACTTAATCCACCCCTGATTAAGTGCAATTCAAAATGCCATTCTACACTTCATTGTTGCAACAAGTGGGGACAATAATCGCCTCCGTCTCTTGTTTATCAGTAAGAACGTTCTGTTCTACAGCTATTATAAAATCAAGTGTAGTTTATTTAGCATTTCTTTCTTTCATGTTTAACATTTTACACTTATTAACATTTGATACTTTGCCTAAAGAGTACTTGTCATTCTATATATTGCCGAGGCATTATATGCAACGCTTAGGCAAAGTACTGTATAAAAAAGACTGAAATAAAAAAGACATTTCATATTTTGCCTAAATACTTTTAGACAATGCCTGTATTTCATACATTGCCTGTAACGTATGTGGCAAATTTGCTGAATGGATGTGGACCCATTCATGCGGACGTGTGAATGGACCCTTAAAGTGTATGTTCAGCTGTATTTTGGAGGAGAGAGAGAATTAACAAAAATGGGCAACTAGCTGCTTTCTTCATATAAACAAGATAACACAAAAAAAACATATTGTAATGTAACAAATACAATGCTGTGTTTGTGGGAATAAAATATCATGTGTGCGTTATATATTGAGTCAAAAAGAATATGACTCTAGATAATCAGTATTATAATGGTACAGTATGTACTGCATTGAGGTGTTGTGTAAAATGTCCATGTTATACACGTGAATAAATCTAATATGATTAAAGAATTAAATATAAAAAACTAATCATCATGAATTACAAAGCCATACGTTTTTATGGGTTCTTGTTTGTTTTGAGCCAGTATTTTGTTTTGCTTTCTATACAAAATCCTTGTGTGGCAAATCTTCATACAGCCACTGATTTATTTAAATCTTAGATTTTAAATCTACGACATGTTTTTGTTGAGGAAACCATGGTAGTTGTCTGTCGCAGAATAGCCCATTGAGTGAGCTCATCCACGGTCAAATGTGCAGCAGAAATCTGAGGGTCACCAATGTATTTCACAGCAAATATAAATGAAGTTTTTTCTGACTTGTTGCATCTGAACTTACCCCAAGTGTACATCTGCACAGGACATAAAATTAGCAAAAAGATTCAGCTGTGGAAGAATTTGTGGCAATATCTGCATGAGTTACACAGATTTGTCATGGATGTTGCTCTGGATTTTTTTCTCTGCAGCATGTGGATGAGATTTGGTAGTCTCATTTACCGCTATTATAATACCTTGCATATTTTCTGCCTGCAAAATATGGATAAAAAATGTGAGGCATATCCAATTATTTTCTTTTTGAAGGGAGGTACTATTACCAGATAAAAGGGACGGCAATGGGTACATCATGTGATAATTGTTTTTTGAGCTGTATGCTTTAGGGAGAATAATCTAATAACTGTTAGTGTGGCTTAATTGGGACCCTCTAAGTGGGAGAACCCCCCCCCCCCATCACATACCCAAATTGCCTCTGGGAGCACTATGGCTGGCACAAACCTTACTGTAGTGCCTCTGGCATAAATTGAATGGAAACCCACATGTATTTATCAGTACCCTGACATATAGATGAGAAAAAAATAAAGTCTTCAATAATAATAATAATCGTGAAGTGAATGTAAAGTGAGCAGAAGTGTGCTTGTAATATTGCAATAACATCCAACCTATTAATATAAGGTATAGTGGTGGTGGCATGAAGATTAATGATGCTGCAGTATCTCTATCAAAGTAATGATTTACATTGATGGCGTATAGAATACAGAAAGTAATCTGACAGGCACATAGCCAAATAGTCAGTGTACTATATGTTATATGTTATATATCCTTTACATAGTGCCACATTAATAAAATATACTAGGAATAAACTTTTCTCCTCTTTGAAGAGAGTATAAAAGTATAAAATCGTGCCTCTGTAAGTGGGCTATATAGCAAAAGAGAATGTGATATTGTGTCCATCATACCAACACGACACCCTCAGGAATATTAAATGTGTTTGACTTCATACAAATTACAATTTACACGTTAGGAGAACTGTAAAGCTTGATTTACATGACCCAATGTTTGGGCCGATTATCGGGAATGAAAGTTCATGCGAAACGCTCGTTCATCAGGTTAAATGAATATGAGGTGCGGATACCTCAATTATCGTTCCCTGGCAGGAGATCGTGCTTTCAAAACAGGACTCTGCTGCCCAGGAACAATAATTTTGTATGGGGATGAGTGATGGCAGCCATCACTCATCCTCATACTGTGAGGTGATCGCTACATGTAAATGCATTGCCTCAACTCCTTTTAACGAGCAGCCGATTGTCAGGAAGGAACGTTTCCTTCCTGACAATCAGCTGCTTCTTGCAGCATCTAACTGTGCCTTAAACCGAGTTGTAATTTTAATCCTATTTGTGGAGTTATTCTATTTTAAATTTTAAATAAATGTTAAGTTTTAACAATGGGGATGGGAGGATTTAAAATGGGAATTTGTGGCCCTTTGGGCCTTTGTGTATAATACTGGATTAGTTTCCTGGTGATCTTCCCAGTAGAATTAATGTGTCTAGATGCCTGTATAGTATACTCAACCCTTTGGTTACAAAGATGAACATAGCTTTTAAACTAGTTAGATATTTTTATCACTAGATGTTACAAAATATTTTTTATGCCATGATTTCTGTCAAGACATTAGGCAACCTTTAGAATAGTATTAAAGTGGACCAAGTGATGGGCCAATGATGTGATCCATTAAATCAAAAATTGGAAAAAGGGGTGGAAAGACAGTGTATCTGCATTCATATCAGTAACTATGGTAATAATGCTGCTAACTATATGTGTTAATTGACCTTTGTCTATGTTTAAAGAGGATGTCCAAGATTTTACTATTGATGGCCTATCCTTGGGATAAGTCATCAATAACTGATCTGGGTCCAACACCATGCCAATCAGCTATTTCAGAGTAGTTCTGGCACCAAAAACTGAGTTGGTTCGGCACCTATTTTCAAAGTCAGAGCTACTTTGGGACAGAGAATCATAGGGGAAGAGTGTTGGATAAGGATGAGCGAACCCGAACTGTATAGTTCGGGTTCGTACCGAATTTTGGGGTGTTCGGGACACGGACCCGGACATTTTCAAAAAAGTTCGGTTTCGGGTCCGTTGTTCGGTGATTTCTTCCGGCTTTCTGAAGGGCTGCACAGCAGCCAATCAGCTAGCGTTTTACTTCTTGCCCTAAGAAGCCATCACAACCATGCCTACTAATGGCATGGCTGTGATTGGCCAAGTGCAGCATGTGACCCAGCCTCTATTTAAGCTGGAGTCACGTAGCGCCGCACGTCACTCTGCTCTGATTAGTGTAGGGATAGGACGCAGCTGCTGTGAGGGCGAGATAAGGCAGGGAAAACTCAGCAAAAACACCTAATGAAGTGATCGATCTACAGCTGTGAATCATTCAACTTCTGCTAGTTAATTGCTCACTGGTTTTTAGGCTGCACAGAGCGTTTTTCTGTCACTTTTTTCTGGGGTGATCGGTGGCCATTTTGTGTCTTGTGGTGCACCAGCTGCCACCAAGGCCATCAATCCATCAATACTAGTTTATTTTTTGCTATATCCCACATCAGGGGCTTGGCTGTGCTTATTGTCACCCCTAGAAACTCAGGATAGAAATTTCTATATTTTATTGAGGGGTTAAATTCAATTGCCAAAATAGCATTACCCTAAATCTGGTGTTCCAGCTGTGGCTAGCCAAGTGTAATACTGTCTGCTGTCTGGCAAAGGATAGATTTTTTTCTGTGGTAAAATTCAATTGCCAAAATAGCAATCCCCTAAATCTGGTGTCCCAGCAGTGGCTGGCCAAGTTTAATAGTGGTCGGCAAAGGATAGATTTTGTTCTGGGGTGAAATTCAATTGGCAAAATAGCAATCCCCTAAATCTGGTGTCCCAGCAGTGGCTGGCCAAGTTTAATAGTGTCCGGCAAAGGATATATTTTGTTCTGGGGTGAAATTCAATTGCCAAAATAGCAATCCCCTAAATCTGGTGTCCTAGCAGTGGCTGGCCAAGTTTAATAGTGTCTGGCAAAGGATTATTTTTTTTCTGGGGTGAAATTCAGTTGCAAAAGTAGAAATACTATAAATCTGGTGCTCCAGCTGTGACTGGACAAGTTTCATAGTGTCCGTCAAAGGATATATTATTTTCCGGGGTGAAATTCAATTGCCAAAATAGCAATACCCTAAATCAGTTGTTTCTGTTGTGGCAGGACAGGTTTTATAGTGTCCGTCAAAGGATAGCTTTTGTTCTGGGATGAAATTCAATTACCAAAATAGCAATGCCGTAAATCTGGTGTTCCAGCTGTGGCTAGACAAGTTTTATAGTGTCCGTCAAAGGATATATTATGTTCTGGGGTGTAATTCAGTTGCAAAAATAGAAATACCGTAAATCTAGTGTTCCAGCTGTGACTGGAAACGTTTCATAGTGTCCGTCAAAGGATATATTATTTTCTGGGGTGAAATTCAGTTGCAAAAATAGAAATACCGTAAATCTGGTGTCCCAGCAGTGGCTGGCCAAGTTTAATAGTATCCGGCAAAGGATAGATTTTGTTCTGGGGTGAAATTCAATTTCCAAAATAGCAATACCATAAATCAGCGGTTTCAGCTGTGGCTGGCCAAGTTTCATAGTGTCCTGCAAAGGATATATTTTGTTCTGGGGTGAAATTCAATTTCCAAAACAGCAATGCCATAAATCAGTGGTTTCAGCTGTGGCTGGCCAAGTTTAATACTGTCCAGCAAAGGATAGATTTTAATTTTAAATTGTTGGGTGAAATATTACCATTTTTGCCAGGTACAAACCCCTGCACTGCATAACTGACAGGGAACTTACAATTGGCGGTTACATTCTTGCATGAAATAAAGCCTTTTTGAGCTGTGAAGCCAAAGGTAGTCGCCAATAGCTGTTTTTTTATTTTAAATTTTTTTAATTAAATTAGTGTAGACCCCAAAACATTGGGAAAATATGTGGACAGGTGACTGCGTTTGTCTGTGATAATGCCACCAGCCATGCTAAACACACATTCAGACAATACAGTGGCTGCAGGGTAGGCCAGCACCTCCAAGGCATAAAAGGCAACCTCAGGACATGTGCTCAATTTGATGACCCAGAGGTTGAATGGGGCAGACCCAGTGGCGTAGCTAGAAATGATTGGGCAACACAGCAAATTTTTGAATTGGGCCCCCCTCCCCCAGTAATTTTTGCGCAAACCTCTTCCTTTCATGCCGCCATGCCTGTGGCTACTAAAGATCGCTCTCTCAGACCAGGCCCAGCAGCTGTTCCATTCGCTTTCTACACTGTCTATACTGCCACTGTATATAATTTCATTGTATAATACTGTTAGTCCTCCTCCTCCTCCTGGATGGGCCCTTTCTAGGTCACGGCCCCAAAGCAGTTGCTTCCCCTGCTTCCCCTGTAGCTATTCCCCTAGGCAGACCCATCAGTCAGTACGTGTACTGTTCCACCATGTTGCTGAAGTGCTGCCCCCTGCTAAGATATTCCAGATCTGCTGGTGGTGCAGGTTGTTGTGGCGTGATGACATTTTGCCCATGCTAACCCTGCCTTCTGAGGTGTTGCTGGTGACCCAGCTGCATTGGCAAATTCTTCCTCCTCCTCCTCTGCCTTCACCTTGTGCTTCCACTGAGTCCCCGGTGTCAGGTGTGAATGCCATCAGCAGCTAGTTGTCTACTAGCGGGCTCATCTTCCTATTACACTCCAGTGAGGGAATTAGGACGGCACGTTGTCCTTGTAACGGCGATGCAGCAGGGTGGCCAACCAATAATCAGCAAAAGTTAGAATGTGGCAGTAACTGGGCGGTCATTGCACAGGCACTGCAGCATGTAGTCGCTCATGTCTGCCAGGCTTCCCAGAGGCAAGGACAAGCTATCCTCTTTGAGGGAGGTATATCGTCTGTGTCCTCTGTATCCCCCAGCGTTCCTCCTCCTCTTCCTCATCCTCCAGAACTGTGCCCTGGCTGGACAATTGTTTTCCAGGCCAGGGCCTATGTTGGTGCAGATACCCACCCTCCGAGGCATTTGTATTTGGTTGGCCTTAAGTTAAGTATAAGGCGTGTATATAGTTTTGTTTCTGTATTTATTTTAATATGTTTTAAGTAAAGTTGTAAATAGTTTGTTAATGGTTTGAGTAAAAGGGGGGGGGGTGTTAAGTGTGTAGGGTGTGAAGCTGTTTGGGTTTATTTTCTATCCACTTTTTACACTGTCTATACTACCACTGTATCTAATTTCATTGTATAATACTGTTGAGGGGGCCCTGACAAAGTCTTTCAGTCCTCCTTCTTCCTGGATGGGCCCCTTGTAGGTCAGGGACCCAAAAACAGTGTGCTTCCCTGTAGCTACGCCCCTGGGCAAACCCATCAGTCAGTACGTGTACTCTTCCACCATATTGCTGAAATGCTGCCTCCTGCTAGGACGTTTCAGATCTGCTGGTGGTGCAGGTTGTTGTGGCGTGATGACAAAGCTTTCCCACATTTCGCCAATGCTAACCCAGCCTTCTGAGGTGCTGATGGTGACTCAGCTGCCCGTGAGCTGGCTTGGGTGCCACCCTGCTGAGAACACGGTTCCTCCTACTCCTCCTCATCCTACTTATCCTCCTCATCCTCCAGAACTGTGCCCTGGCTGGACAATTGTGTTCCAGGCCAGGGACTATGTTGGTGCAGGAACCCACCCTTCGAGCCACTTGGATGTCACTGGCCTTAAGTTAAGGATAAGGCGTGTATATAGTTTTGTTTGTTTATATAGTAAGTTTAGCTGCATTATAGTTATTTTAATGTTTTTAAGAAAATTTGTAAATAGTTTGTTAATGGTTTGAGTGAAGGGGGTGGGGGAGTGGGGGTGTTGTGTGTGTTTGATTAACTGAATTGATTTTTACTGTCTGGTGTTTAGGAATTTCTGCACCCCAAATTCAGCACATGTGTCAGGCAGGGGATGTGTGTCAAACCGGCTAGGCCCAGACCTGCTAGTATATTTCGCCCATTAGCACACAACACCAGGCCGGGCTGGAGGCTCACTGGCACCAACCAATGGTCGGTCTGTTGTTCCATACCTGTCCACAGCTCCTGCGCGGTGCGAGGTTTGTCCCACAAACACACAAGTTTTAAAACAACCTGCTGTCATTTCCCCCTGGCTGTGCTGCTGTGGATGGTAAGGGTGTTACGCTGAGTGGATGAGGAGGAGGTAGAGGAGGAGGAAGCCGAAAAGGAGGAGGTAACAGGATACAAAGAGAAATGCCCAGCAATCCTCGGGGGCGGAAGGACATTCGTAAAAATGCTATCCGCCTTTGGGCCAGCCACTACATTTACCCACTGTGTTGTTGGTTATGTGGACGTTGCCACAGATAGCGTTGCGCAGTGCACACTTGATTTTGTCTGCCACTTGGTTGTGCAGGGAAGGGATGGCTCGCCTGCAAAAGTAGCGGCGGCTGGGATACACTTACTGTGGGATAGCCACCGCCATAAGGATTTTAAAACTGTCCACCAGACAGAATGACAGCATTTCAAAGGACCAGGAAGTTTGAAATAAGGCATTCAGAGCCATGGGTAGGGGGGTACTTCCTCTTTCTATTTCATTTTCTCTCCAGTGTTTGGGAAATGGACAGCTGATAGCTGAACACTTCCATGGGATTTGGTGGAGATGCTTGGTGACAATGACAGATGTGGTGGCATTGCTGCCACATCCTCTGTTTGCTGGGTGACAGGTGACACTGTCACTCACTTGGGCTCAAGTTTAGAATGTTTATTTATTATTTTTCTGTATTTTATTTTAAGTCATTTCCCTATTCACATATGTTTGCAGGGCATTTACCTACATTTTGCTGCCTTTTGCAGCCTCTAGCCCTTTCCAGGGCTATTTTACAGCCATTTAAGTGCCCAAAAGTTCGAGTTCACCTTGACTTCAATGGGGTTCAGGTTCGGGGTGAAGTTTGGGTCGAGTTCGGATCCCGAACCCGAACATTTTCGGGAAGTTCGGCCGAACTTCTCGAACCCGAACATCCAGGTGTTCGCTCAACTCTAGTGTTGGACCCCTGCTGATCAGATATTGATGGCCTATCCTAAAGATAGTTCATGAATAGGATGCCTTTAAATTCTATTTTGTAAATAGTAACCCAACATTTACATTGTTAAGGTTTCAAAATGACATTGTTTTGACATAATCTGGAAAATCCTTGCATAGATGTAAATATGCATGTTTTATTGCTATGCTTTTCCATAAAATGTATCCTGCTTGTAAATCTGGGTTTTTCACGTATTACTCTTGCCAACAACTATCCTCTGGTACCAAGAGTGTTAATAATCCAAGAAACTCCTTCCTCATCACGAATAACAGATTATCAATTTCATCATTACTTGCTGCAACCTGTTTGAAAAATAGATCTGGAAAAAAGAAATAATTGGGGCTTTGGACCATTACTGTGGAAATGGTATTTTGTATTTTTATCACTGTTAGCATGGAGCGGTATGGAGGAGGAGGCTGTGAGGTTGGAACAGTCTGTGTGCAGCCAGAAATTTCTTTACACATGGGGTGGTTGGAAATAGTCATAAAGTTGCCAATCCAAGCATTGTGAGTGAGCATTTTAAATCATTTTAAGTGGGAGCAGAGCACATTTTTGGACTAAAGTTGAGCACAAGGGGCACAGCTATTATTATATAAATGAGACATGAGGATCCTGAATTTTTGGTTTATAATATAATTGTACCATAACAAAATGTAGTCACTCTTGCCCATTCCCTTCTCTAGAGTTACTTGCTAGAATTTAAAGCTTTTTTTAAAAAGTTTTTCACAAAAACAAAATTTGCATAATTATGTCTAATAACTATGCGTTGTCTTTCTCTTGTTATCTCAACTGTTTGAGTTTTAAATGCAGTACCCTGGAGCAGTGGGTATTTGCAAATGGTTTGTTATTTATTGTTATGTAATATAATTTTATGTCATGTATTGTCATTGTGGCATTCATCATGTAGAGGAAATCAGTACAAGCCACTTACTAATGTGTTGTTAATGTGCTGACTTCATTCATTTTTCTATCACAATATATACTTCTCGTATCCATGGCTAGAAAAACCCTGCAATCCATCAGTGGTGGCTGTGCTTACACACTATAGGAAGAAGCACCGGCCTTTCTGGTTTCCTGGACTGTGGGAGCGCACACAGGCTAGTGCTTTTTTCTATAGCGTGCAAGCACGACCACCACTGATGGTTTGCCTGGTGGTCATAACCATGGAAACGAGCAGTGTATAATATGATGGAAAAATGTATCCAGCCAGCAAAGGAAGCAATATGGGTCATAACAACACATTATTAAATGGCTTGTATTAACTTTCTGTATATAATGCATGCCGTTTTCTGTGAGACAACCCTTTTAAAATCATGGACACCCCAACCACCATCAAGCCGGTTCCCTAGAACAAAGTGTGACCCAAAGGAAGAAACGGTGCATACTCCTTTTACTGCAAGGCCCTAGGGTGCGATCGTGTGAGTAAAGCCACCATGAGAGTGACAGTCAGAGCTACTACCACTCCTATCCTCTGCTCCATGATTGTGCAGCCACTGCTACTGTACCCACATAAATCTGCAGTTGACCATCTCAAGCCTGATCGTAGCACTGTACAAGGTTGCAGGACCTCCTTGTAGTCATAATCGCAAATCCCAGTGATGTCATTGCTAGTGTCACTATGGGGACTGTCTAAAACATGAAAAAGATCCCCAGGGCCGCATTTTGTTTAGGCATACCAGTGGTATGCCTTAACATCTGAATGTGCATATTTCAAGGCATAGGCACAAAATATTGGCATACTTAAGCAAGAATATCAATATACTGTTATAAAAGAACAAATTAAAAGTGTTTTTCAAGATTATTTTACTGATGACCACTCCTCTGGAGAGGTCATCAGTATCTAAGCGGTGGGGGTTCGACACCCAGGACCCCTGCCGATCAGCTGTTTGAGAAAGTACCGGCACTCCTGTGAGCACTGTGGCCTTCTCGTAGCTCATCAATCACAGCGCCGCACATTGTATAGAACCTGTGGTTGGTATCATGCTTGGTCCCATTCATTTCAATGGGGCTCAGCTGCTCCTGGGCCACGTGACGGATGAATGTGTCATCACTAGCCTAGGAAAAGCAGAGAGAAGGCCGTGGCACTCGCAGAAGCACCGGTGCCTTCTCAAACAGCTGATTGGTTGGGGTCCTGGGAGTTACACCCCTACTGATCAGATACTGATGGCCTATAATTTACAGAAGATAGGTCATCAGTAGAAAAATCTTGGAAAACCCTTTTAAAGTCCCTTTATGGAACAAATAGGAAAGGACGAGTATAGTGAAAAAAATAAATAAATATACAAACATTTTTAAATAATATATATTATATGTTTAAAACACTTACATTAACATAACTCTCACATATTTGGTATTCCCATAACCATCACAACGTGTACAATGAAACCAATTTGAGCTGATGACTGAAATTTGCACAAGAAAATGTTCTTTAATGGAGATGGTCTTCTAAAAGAAGAACATACACAGAATAAAGGTTAATGTGTCTAATAGAGACAGCAAACAAAGAGTGCACAAATTAACACTAATAATGATGAATGACCCCACAATCATGCAGTTTATGCTTGGCATCACATCCACATATGACACAGATACAGTCCCAGACTAGGACAAACAAAACAGCTGCTGTACCAAGTCACCCCAACCCACACACATTGCCATAGGTGTCTCCCTTCTTTCTTTGTGTCCATGGTGACCCCTCTCTTTCTCAGTTCAAGATGGCCCCATCATTCTTGTTTCCCAGCATGGCTCCCTTCTCATTTCTAGTCCTTAGCATGGCTCTCTACCACTCCTGGTTCCAAGCACAATGGTTCCACCTCTCATTAATAGTCTTCAGCATGACTTCTCCTCTCATTCTTGATCCCCAGCATGGCTCCGACCCTCATTCATGGTCCCTATAATGGTTCCCCCACTCATTGCTAGTCTTCAGTGTTGCACCCTGAGATTTCTAATTCCCACATTCCTAGTTCTCAGCATGGTTCCTCTCTCATCCCTGGCCCCCAGCCTGGCTCCCATTTTCATTTTATATCCTCACTGGTAACCTTGAAACCTGTGTCTCAGAAGCAATCAGCAAGTTCCCTTGTTCAGCAACCATGCAGGATGTTCAGTGTAGCACTCTATTTTTCTCTGACAGCCTCCCCTTATGTCCCTTGCAAGTCTCTTGTTCTTGCTCAATCCAGTCCAGGGAGGCAGCACAGCTCAGACTTATGTGCAGACAATTTACACAGGGGAAAATGTGTGTATGTGGGTAAGTTACTGGATCACTGATAGAAAACAGAGGGTGGTTATTAATGTTGCAGTCTCAGATTGGGTCACTGTCACTAGTGGGGTACCCCAGGGGTCAGTATTCTCTTCAAAATATGTATTAATGATCTTGTACAAGGCTTGCACAGTAAAATATTTTTGCAGATGACACTAAACTGTGTAAAGTAATTAACGCCGAAGAGGATAGTATACTGCTATTGATGGATCTGGATATACTGGAGGCTTTGACAGAGAAGTGGCAGATGAGGTTTAACACGTTATGCACATGGGAAGGAATAATGCAAGTCACTCGTACATACTAAATGGTAAAACACTGGTTAATACTGACATCGAAAAGGACTTAGGAATTCAAGTGGACAACAAACTTAACTGTAGAAACCAGAGTCAAACAGCTGCTGCCAAAGCCAATAAGAACTTGGGGTGCACCAAAAGGGGCATAGATGCCCGTGATGAGAACATAGTCCTACCTCTTTACACATCACTAGTCAGACCACACATTGAGTACTGTGTACAGTTCTGGGCTCCTGTGAACAAGGCAGACATAGCAGAGCTGGAGAGGGTTCAGAGGAGGGCAACGAAAGTAATAACTGGAATGGGGAGACTACAGTACCCTGAAAGATTATCAAAATTAGGGTTATTTACTTTAGAAAAATGAAGACTGAGGGGAGATCTAATAACTATGTATAAAAAAAATCAGGGGTCAGTACAGAGATCTCTCCCATCATCTATTTATCCCCAGGACTGTGACGAGGGGACATCCTCTGCGTCTGGAGGAAAGAAGGTTTGTACACAGACATAGAAGAGGATTCTTTACGGTAAGAGCAGTAAGACTATGGAACACTCTGCCTGAGGAGGTGGTGATGGGGCGTTCACTACAGGATTTCAAGAGGGGCCTGGATGTATTTTTGGAGTGCAATTGTATGACAGGTTATAGTTACTAGATTTCTGGAGAAGGGTCATTGATCCAGGAAATTATTTTGATTGCCTCATTGGAGTTGGGAATGAATTTTATTCCTTGCAGGATAAGCGGCTGAACTGGAAGGACAGATGTTTTTTTTCAGCCTTATAAACTATGTTACTATGTATATTACTATCTCAGTCTAATGTGTGTTTTTTTCAAAGGGGTTTCATGTGAAACATTTGCTAAAAAAAAGTGGTCTTTGGTTGGAAAGGGGAGTGGTCTGCTTTTAGAGAGGTACCTTTCCTAATGTATAATGGGTAGGATAATTAATCACTGAAGAAATCGGTTTGCGTGTTTGCCCTTAAGGGTTAAACATTGTATTGTATTTAGAGCCATGTGAGAGCATGGCAAATGAATACAAGAAATCCAGTAAAAAATTATATACATGTGTAAAAATGAGTTGAATAAATAAATATTCCTTGTGTCCAGCCTTATACCTGAAGCCAAATACATTGTTACATTTTAGGGGTTTTCATTTAATAGAGATGGAAATGCATTCCATACAGATTGTACTGTGACTTTTTTTTGTAGTGTTTTAAATACAAAGTTGCGTGTTACGTAAAATGTCTTGATTATAGTCATCACATTTTTTTCGGTGATAAATAGAATTGTATATAATTTTCTTGGACATGTTCATTTAGTTATCCATTTAAAGTGAACATATATAGCTGCAAAACTTTGAAAATGTGGTTTTAACTTGTACCCCACATGCTGAAATTGTGTTCTGCAAACTATGCTAAATAGGACTTCTTTCTGCTCAAGAAATGTGAGGAATTTACGATTTTCAGCCTAGAGCAACATTTCTTTCAATGGATCCTGGAAAAGACTCCTTACTGAATTTTTGAAAAAAACAGTTTTATAGTTTTCTACAATTACTAATTTGCAGCTGCTGGCATTCTCCTTTAAAATGCCTGGGGTGGAAATCTCTAAAAGAAAAACAACAGATTTTATTTCAAAGCTAAACATTAGATTTCTCTAGGTAACTCCATATTTGTTTTTTATTCTTCCCTTTTTTAACATGAAGATAATAAGAAATGTGTCGGAAAAGGATAGTTTGTAGGCAAGGTGTTAGTTTATTAATGGAGTAACTTGTCAACTGCACAACATGACCATCCTCTCTCTGGCTAATTAGGACACTTTACGACCATAAAAGTGAGCCAGCTGAGGATTAATCCAGAGGTGAGAAAATGCCCTGATTCACTGGTATTCATCTTTTTAGCTGCAGATCTGCAAACTACTAGGCTCCTCTTCTGCCTTCCAAGGTGGCTACACCACTTCTTCTTGATGCCTACTGTGAATTTAGTAGCCCAAGACATGCTCACGTGAACAGTGCTGACCAATTCAACAGCAGGGCTAGACAAGTTGGAAGTGCTTTGGGCTACCAAATAAATAGTTTGCATTAGGTAGTGTGAAAAGTGATACAGCCATCTTGGATGACAGAAGAGGAGATAGGAAATTTGTAGATCTACAGATAAGATAAAAGGGGCTCCAGGTAAGTGTTCTGTTCATTAAACAGTTTATCAATAGGTTCCCTTTAAGGAAATTCCTCCCTCCTGTCCCATATATTTGAATACTATTGTTGTCTACTCTTTTACTATTAGGCTACTTTCACACTCGCATTTTGTGCAGATCCGTCATGGACGGATCCATTCAGATAGTACAGCCACATGCATCCGTTCAGAACGGATCCGTTTTTTATTATCTTTAACATAGCCAAGACAGATCCGTCTTGAACACCATTGAAAGTCAATGCAGGACGGATCTGTTTTCTATTGTGCCAGATTGTGTCAGAGAAAATGGATCCGTCCCCATTGACTTACATTGTGTGCCAGGACGGATCCATTTGGCTCAGTTTCATCAGACGGACACCAAAACGCTACAAGCAGTGTTTTAGTGTCCGTCTCCAAAGGGGAATGGAGACTGAACTGATGCAAACTGATGCATTCTGAGCGGATCCTCATTCTGAGCGGATCCTTTTCCATTCAGAATGCATTAGAATGCAAACTGAGCTGTTTTGGACCGCTTATGAGAGCCCTGAACAGATCTCACAAACGGAAAGCCAAAATGCGAGTGTAAAAGTAGACTTACACTGTTTATCTATATATACTGTATATAAAGAAGGACGTATATACAGTATGTGTGTGTGTATTTATGTATATATGTATGTATGTTCCGCAATCACTCAAAAATGCAACCATTAATTTCAAAGAAACTTTGTATACACAACCCTTGCTACCTGGAAAGAAATCTTGTGGGGGTCTCAGCTCTCTAGGACGTACCGTTCCTGACATATTCCCAAAAAATGACCTGCATCAGCCAATAGAAGGCTGCAAGTCTTTCTCTTCATATCCCAACTGCCATACACATGGTCACATGTCCCTTATCAGACAATAGAAGCTTGCAGGCCCTTGGTCTCCACATACACACAGTTTTACTCAAATCACTCAAAAACGCAACCATTAATTTCAAAGAAACTTGGTATACACAACCCTTACTACCTGGAAAGAAATCTTGTGGGGGTCTCAGCTCTCTAGGACGTACCGTTCCTGACATATTCCCAAAAAATGACCTGCATCAGCCAATAGAAGGCTGCAAGTCTTTCTCTTCATATCCCAACTGCCATACACATGGTCACATGTCCCTTATCAGACAATAGAAGCTTGCAGGCCCTTTGTCTCCACATACACACAGTTTTACTCCAGGTTTTCAAAACTACCCAGCAATTTTTCTTCACTGCTGTAGGTCAGCTTTAGGCTAGGGCTGCACGACACATAGGGAACAACTACACTGCTATATGCATTCATCTTGGATGTTTTTTTGCGACTTTCGTGTTGCAGTTGCAGTATGTCGCAGTGCAAAACCATAGCCTATCATTATAAAAATTGTTGGGCAACATTAGTACTAGAGATGTCCCGAACTATTCGCTGGCGAACATTGCTTGTTCACGTTTGCCGCGGCGGGCGAACATATGCGATGTTCGGTCCGCCCCCTATTCGTCATCATTGAGCAAACTTTGACCCTCTACCTCACAGTCAGCAGACACATTCCAGCCAATCAGCATACCCTCCCTCCCAGACCCTCCCACCTCCTATCAAAAAGCAAGGACAGCATCCATCTTAGATTCATTCTGAAGCTGCAGTGTTAGTTAGAGCAGGGAGAGTGCTGCTGCTGCTGCTGAATTAATAGGGAAAGCGTTAGCTAGGCCAGTGTTCTGTGTCCACTCCAATCCTCAAAGACTCATCTGCTGTAAGGACAGCGTCCTGATAGCACCCCAAAAAGACCTTTTTAGGGATGGTACATCAGTCTGCTTTTATTTATTTTTTCTATATATATATTGCAGTTGCCTGCCCGTGTGTGAGAGGCCGTAGGCCCACAGACTGTGTGCACACCACTCATATAGAGTGGCACAGTACCTTGCAGATAAAAAAGTCATTTAATTTTTACCCTTATGGCTACATGCACACGACATTTTTAACGGACGTTTTGCCTGAGAAACGGACGTTAAAAATGGACCCATTCAATTGTATGGGGGCAGTCTGTCAGTGAAAAACGGACAAGATAGAGCATGTTCTATTTCTTGACGTCCGTTTTTCAAGAAAACTGTCATGTGAATAACCCCATAGACTACCATTGGTTTTAAAATGTCCATTTCATGGCCGTTAAAAAAAATGTACATTACATGTCCGTTTTTCACTGTCGTGTGCATGTAGCCTTAGGCCTCTTTCACACGGGCGTCATGTTTGACGCCCGGATAAGAGGCGGGTGCATTGCGGGAATATGCGAGTTTTTCCTGCGCGGGTGCAAACGTTTGTAACGCGTTTTGCACGCGCGTGAGAAAAAACGCCATGTTTGGTACCCAACCCGAAGCCGGACTTCATCACTGAAGTCCGGTTTCGGGTCTTCTGGAGAATTGATTATTTTCCCTTATAACATGGTTATAAGGGGAAATAATAGCATTCTTAATAAAGAATGCATTGTAAAATGAAGTGGAAGGGGTTAAAAATAATAAAAGTTAACTTACCTTAGCCACTTGATCGCGTAGTTGTAATCTGTCCTCTCTGTCCCTGCATCAGCTAAGAACTAAAGGACCTGTGATGACGTCACATCACATGGTCCATCACCATGGTAAGATGGACCATGTGATTGGACCATGTGATGTGACGTCATCATAGGTCCTGTAGATCTTAGCTGATGCAGGGAAAGAGAGGAGAGATCGCGACTACGCGATCAAGTGGCTAAGGTAAGTTAACTTTTATTATTTTTAACCCCTTCCACTTCATTTTACAATGCATTCTTTATTAAGAATGCTATTATTTCCCCTTATAACCATGTTACAAGGGAAAATAATAGAGATCGGGTCCCGTTGCTAAGCAACCATGCGGGAAAATTGCAACGCATCCGCACTTGCTTCTATGGGGCCTGCGTTGTGTGAAAAACGCACAATATAGAGCATGCGATGCAACGCAGAAGTGATGCGTGAAAATCACCACTCATGTGCACAGCCCCATAGAAATGAATGGGTCCGGATTCAGTGCGGGTGCAATGCGTCCTCCTCACGCATTGCACCCGCGCGGAAAACTCGCCCGTGTGAAAGGGGCCTTAATATAATTGCAGTTGCCTGCCAGTGAGTGTCAGGCCCACAGACTGTACTGTGCCCACTGCCAGTGCCCACCATATCGGGTGGCACAGAACCTTGCAGATAAAAAACTCATTTAATTTTTACCCTTTAATATAATTGCAGTTGCCTGCCAGTGTATTTCAGGCCCACAGACTGTACTGTGCCCACTGCCCACCACTCATAAAGGGTGTCACAGTACTTTGCACGCATAATACCACTAATCTAAAAAAAATTACAGACAGAGGCAGGCCACCCCGCAGGGGCCATCGTGGTCGTGGTGCTGTGATTTCCTTTGGCCCTAGAATAATGCCCAGTGTTCAGAGGCCACATACCCTGAACTCAAAATATTCTGAGGACATAGTTGACTGGCTTACACAGGACACCCAATCTTCTACAGCTTCCGCTCAGAACCTTGACGCACCATCCTCCTCCAGCTCAGCTTCGGGCACCTCTCAAGTTACCACATGCCCGCCGCCACCACCAACACTAAACATGTTTATTGGATGTCCACAAGTTAAAAACGTGGTCTGCCAATGTACACTCAACGGTCTCTAAACTGTACACTATAATAAGAGTGTGCCTTGTAATTAAAATATAACTTTTATTAATTATCCAACAAGAATTTTTGAGTGGTCACTCAGTTTACACTGATTATTTATTCCCTGTACCTATGGGAAACTGGTAAATCTTTGTAGGGTATTACAGGTTGGAGGTAAACGTGGCTGTGGGGGTTCCCTACCACACTAGAGCGGGTGCTAACTGAGTTCTGTCCCTTCAGGGCCCTAGATAATTCGGGAAATTCCTGTATGGCTGTAGTTGGAGCACCCGCCCCGAAAAGGGCGACCCCCAGCCTCTGGAACCTCGGATCTGTCTAATAATTCCTAGACCGAGCTACTATCCTATACGGTACCCCGCATTCCTAATGAAAGATTGTCCGACGCGTTTCGCCACTATCTGTGGCTCTTCAGGGATTTAAAGATCAGGGGAGCGCCTGGTGCAGTGGCAGCGCTACCACCTGAAAAAAGTTTTGGCAGTGGCCACCCCTTAACGATTATCAACCCTAAATTCTGGATTTTGTGGGCAGCTCTGGAATACAGATAGACTGTATGAGCTTCACTGAACTAGATTTTTTCAAAATCTTCTTCTCTAAAGATTTTGTAAATGTAATGGTGGCCCAAACCAATTTATATGCCCAACAATTCATTGATCAGAACCCTACATCGCCATACGTTAGACCCCTAGGTTGGACCCCAGTAAGTACAGCAGAGATGATGAAGTTTTGGGGACTCGTGCTGTATATGGGTGTTGTAAAAAACCCAAACGTTAGACAATATTGGAGTTCGGACATTTTCTGCCAGACTCCGATTTACAGTAAGACCATGACCGGAAACTATTTGAGTCAATTTGGAAATTCCTACACTACAATGAAAATGCATAGTGCCCACCCTAAAAGATGAGTCCCTATTACTTTTCAAAGGGAGAATTAGATTCCGCCAGTACCTGCCTAGCAAACAGGCAAGGTATGGCATAAAGATATACAAACTTTGTGAGAGTAGCTCCGGGGACAGCCACAAGTTCCGCATTTATGAAGGGAAAGATTCCCGGATAGAACCCCCAGAATGCCCCCCCATCTTAGGAGTTAGTGGGAAGATTGTGTGGGACTTACTGCACCCACTGCTGGATAAGGGTTACCATACCACCTCTATGTGGATAACTATTATACCAGCATACCCCTATTCATGTCCCTAACTGCCAAAGGTACTGTGGTTTGCGGCACAGTGCGCAAAAATCAGAGAGCCCTCCCTAGATCCCTGGTAGGGTAACCACTGAGAATGGGTAAAAGTAGGCATGAGAACATGCTGGTGGTCAAATACATAAGAGGGACGTCCTTGTACTGACCACCATTCACACTAACACCAGCTCCCTTGCTCCTGTACGAGGTACCTCATCCACTACCACCAAACCAGTTTGTATCCTGGACTACAACAGGCATGTGGGAGGGGTGGATCTTTCAGATTAACTTCTGAAGCCCTACAGTGACACACGAAAAACAAAAATGTGGTACAAAAAGTTGGCTGTACACATTGTACAGATGGCAATGTGCAATGTGTATGTGCTATTTCAATCTGCAGGCCACACAGGAACTTTCCTTCAGTTCGAAGAGGTGGTTATCAAGGCCCTAATTTTTCAAAGCCAGGCCGGGGAGGGTCCCAGTACTTCAGGAGGTCATGGTGCCCGTGTTGTACCAGAGCAAGATTTTCCAGGTCAAGTCCCCCAGACAGCAAGGAAGGGAAGGACCCAAAAAAGATGCAGGGTGTGTTACAAAAGGGGAAAAGGAAAGATACCATATACCACTGCAAAACCTGTCCTGAATAACCTGGCCTGTGCATGCAGGAGTGTTTTAAAATCTACCACTCATCCATGGAGTATTAATTTAATTTCATTCATGATGTACCCTGTAGTTTTACCACCTTATATCTCTGATTGAGGCTACATGCACACGACCGTTGCCTGCCTCCGCGTCCGCTCCTCCTTGAAATTTTGCGTCCGTCAAAAAAAACGGATGACGGACCGTTTTTTTTGACGGACCATTTTTTTTGACGGATCCATTGTAAAAATGCCTATCCTTGTCCGCAAACGTGAAAAAAATAGGACATGCACTATTTTTTTGACGGAATGAAAACACGGATCACGGATGCGGAACACAAACGGTTGACCATCCGCATTTTTTGACGGACCCATTGAAATGAATGGGGAAGCATCCAATCCGTGAAAAAAAACGGAACGGACGCGGAAACAAACAACGGTCGTGTGCATGCGGCCTTAGTCCACATAGCTTACAAATACACTTTTTACCAACCACTACATATTCATTTCTGTGAAACAACTGTTAGGTCAAAAGTACCCTTTCCACCACTTAAAATGTTCGTTCAAGGGTGCTCTTTCCAAAATGGTATCACTTCTTGGGGGTTTTAATTTCTACGGACCTCAGGAATTTTTTTAATGCGACATGGCACCTAAAATCAATGTCTGACAATTAAGGTCAGCAAAATCCATATTTTGCTGTTTTACTCTAGAGCCCTGCTGTGCGCCCATACATCATTTTTTGAGAACATATGGGGTGTTTCCCTATTCGGGGGAAATGGGAAACAAAATGCATTTTGTCCTGTTTTAATTTTTACTGCCAAGTGCTTCCTAATTCTAAGAAACACCTTAGAGGTCAAAGTGCTCACTACACACCTTGAAAGATTACTTGAGGGGTGGAGTTTCCAAAATGGGGTCACTTTTTGGGGGTTTCCACTGTAGGGCCACCTCAGGGTGTCTTTATATGCGCCATAGCTCCCAATTACCATTCCAGCTAAATCTGCTCTCCAAAAGCCATATGGTGCTCCTTCCACTCTGAAGCCTGCTGTGCACCCATACATCAGTTTTTGAGCACATATAGGGTGTTTCTGTAAACTCCAGATTCAGGGTAATAGATTTTGAGTTTTGTTTGGCTGTTAACCCTTGATGTGTTGCAGAAATAGATTAAAATTTAAAATCTGCTAAAACAAAGTGACATTTTGAAATTTCATTCCCATATTCCTTTAACTCTGATGGGACACCTATAGGGTTAACAAAGTTTGTAAAATCAGTTTTGAATAGCTTGAGGGGTGTATTTTCTAAAATGGGGTGATTTATGGGTGGTTTCTAATAAGTAAGCCGCACAAAGTGGCTTCATTACTGAACGGGCTCTTATAAAATTGGGTTTTGAGAATTTTCGTAAAAATTTTAAGAATTGCTTCCAAACTTCTAAGCCTTCTAACGTCCCAAAAAAATAAAATGTAATTTTCAGAATGATCTAAACATGAAGTAGACATGTGGAAAATGTAAAGTAATAACTATTTTGGAGGTATTACTTTCTATTTTAAAAGTAGAGAAATTTAAATTTGTAAATTTGCTAATTTTTCTAAATTTTTAGTAAATTTGGTATTTTTTTATAAATAAAAATGAAAAATTTTGACTCATGACTTTACCACTGTCATGAATTACAATATGTGACGAGAAAACAATCTCAGAATGGCCTGGATAAGTAAAAGCATCACCACATAAAGTGACACATGTCAGATTTGCTAAAAATGGCCTTAAAGGGGTTGTCCAAGTTATGGCAAAAAAAAATATAGCGCTGTAAATCTGATGGTCAGCAATATATAACTAAGCTAAGCAAGTTTTAGGCAAAAAAATATCTATTTTCTCATTTCCCTGGTTCTCTTAAAAAATCTCTGCCCCTCCCCCTGCACTGCTAAGGGAGTGAATACAAGTGCTGCCCTGAGCGACATGTCTGCCTGCTAGGAGACTCAGCAGCATGTTGTATTTGTAGGACTACAAGTCCTAGCTGTATAATGACACTGCTAAGGGAGTGAATACAAGAGCTGCCCTGAGTGCTGGGAGACTCAGCAGCATGTTGTATGTGTAGAACTATAAGTCCTAGCTGTACAATGACACTGCAAATACACACAGGATCTTCCCCTACCTGCAATTCTCTGCAGAACTTCTGCACAGCTCCTGTGCCCAGCATTTGTCTCCTCACTGCCTGCAGCTACACAGTAAACACTTTAGCCCTGAGTCTGTGCAGCTGAAGGGGTTAAGAATCCTGGGAGAGAGCAATAAGCAGCAGCCGGCAGTGAAGGGGGGCGTGGCCAGCACAGTGACGTCTTCTGTTCAGGCTTGCGCACGAACATTATCAGAGCACGGAGAGAAGCTGACATCACAGGTCATGTGACACTCAGTGAAATCTGAGAAACCAACCACTGGAGATAACGTGCCTAGTTAGGAACATACAAAAAACAAAAAACAATAACTTGAGCAATCCTTTAAGGTGAAAAATGGCAGGGTCCTGAAGGGGTTAAAAAAAGAAATCGATGCAAAAACCATTACAGCTTTTGTAACACACTTACAATGAAATATCACAAAACAAGCTGTACAATATAGTGAACACATTATTCATGGTGATTGTTAAATTAGCTTAAATTTTCCCTTTTATTTCAGAAATATACTTTTTATTTAATAATATGCCTGTAAAGAAAATAGCTTATTGAAGCACAAAAAATTCCGCCCTTCCTACAGGGCAGATCTGTAGTGTAATAGTAACTCTGGTCTGCCATACAGTAGATGTGGGGTTCAAATACCAGTAAGGACCTGTAAAATAATTGCTTTGGATAAAAGTCTATGTACTGGGAGAGGGCCCAATCCATATAAAGTACAGCTTCAGTAATATTCACAAAAGTAAATACTAATGAGGGTGCTGGGCCTTGACTCCAGTACCAATTGTACTGCGCTGATGGCATCCCTGGTTATAATGTATGTCTTTTATTTAGCATGTTGTGTAAACACCCACAGTGTCAGGTGGTAAAGTAAGTGAACCTCTGTCTTAATTGCATCCAGCTTCATGCATCTCCACATCTTCTGATGTTTTCTGAAAGTTGTTTGCATTGAGACACAGTTCACACTAACCAATATTTACAGTATGTGCCTTTACTTGATGGGCAAAGCACATGTGAAATACCAATCTCACCTTCTTAACTGAAACACCTTTTGTCAAGTAGACCTTAGACAAGTCACTAATAGAGAGGTTCAGTTAAGCTGCATTCACACGGGCGAGTTTTCCGCGCAGGCGCAATGCGTGATGTGAACGCATTGCACCCGCACTGAATCCGGACCCATTAATTTCTATGGGGCTATGCACATGAGCGGTGATTTTTACGCATCACTTCTGCGCAGGCCCCACAGAAGTGAATGGGGCTGCGTGAAAATCGCAAGCATCCGCAATCAAGTGCGGATGCAGTGCGATTTTCCCGCAAGGTTGCTGAAAGACGATTCCCTTATAACATGGTATAACATTCTCACTACAGAATGCTTAGTAAAATGTGCATTAAGGGGTTAAAAATAAAAAAAATAAACTCACCCTATCCACTTGATCGCGTAGTTGCCGATCTCTTCTCTCTTCTTCAAGCATTAGCTGCCAGCTAAAGGACCTGTGGTGACGTCACATCACATGGTCCAATCACATGGTCCATCACCATGGTGATGGACCATGTGATTGGACCATGTGATGAGCGCAGTGACCTCACCACAGGTCCTTTAGCTGGAAGCTAATGCTTGAAGAAGAGATCGGCAACTACGCGATTAAGTGGATAAGGTGAGTTTTTTTTTTTTACTCCTTAATGCACATTTTACTAAGCATTCTTTAGTGAGAATGCTATTATTTTCCCTTATAACCATGTTATAAGGGAAAATAATAAAATATACAGAATACTCAACCAGAAACCGACTTCAGTGATGAAGTCCGACTTCGGGTATGGGTACAAAACATGCCGATTTTTCGCACGCGCATGCAAAACGCATTACAGTTTGCACACGCACGGGAAAAATCGCGCATTTTCCCACAACGCACTCGCCTCTTTTCCGTGTGAGAAAGAGGCCTTAGTGTTCCTTCCGGAATTTTAAAGTTTTACTCAATGTGCTCAATAAAAGACAAGAACAGTACAACTATTTGTGTGTTATCAGTTTCGATTAGTCAATGGGACATACTGAATTTAAACAAAGACTATATTAGTAAGTGCCTTATAGTTATCTCAAAAACACATTGGTCATCAATAACCAGAAACTGGCCAACCCCTTTAATTTTGACAAATTCCCCATTTTCAGGTCCATGATTGAAGCTTTGCGCTAAGTGATTCCATATTAACTGAAGAGATATACAGGTCCTTCTCAAAAAATTAGCATATTGTGATAAAGTTCATTATTTTCTGTAATGTACTGATAAACATTAGACTTTCATATATTTTAGATTCTGAAGTAGTTCAAGCCTTTTATTGTTTTAATATTGATGATTTTGGCATACAGCTCATGAAAACCCAAAATTCCTATCTCAAAAATTTGCATATCATGAAAGGGTTCTCTAAACGAGCTATTAACCTAATCATCTGAATCAACTAATTAACTCTAAACACCTGCAAAAGATTCCTGAGGCTTCCTAAGTTCAGTTACGGTTTATTAATGGTTATACATGATTAAAAATGTGCAAGTTATATTAAATTAGCAGTAATCAAGTTCAAGCCAGCTATTTGGCTATTAATATTAACCGCTACAGGACCGCCTAACGCAGGGATGCGTCCTGCGGGCGGCCCTGTAGCTCTGATACGACGCATCGGCGCGTCATCTCGCGAGGCGAGATTTCCTGTGAATTAAGGGAAAGCGCAGCACAGCAGTTCGGCTACAGCCTGCCAGCGATGATCCATCGCTGGCAGGCTGTAGATGCTGAATAAAATCGCATCAAACTGCTATATCAGACGCTGTTTTATGAACAGCGTCTGATATAGCTGCTACCTGGTCCTCTGGTGGTCCCATTTACTGGGGCTATGCACATGAGCGGTGATTTTTACGCATCACTTCTGCGCAGGCCCCACAGAAGTGAATGGGGCTGCGTGAAAATCGCAAGCATCCGCAATCAAGTGCGGATGCAGTGCGATTTTCCCGCAAGGTTGCTGAAAGACGATTCCCTTATAACATGGTATAACATTCTCACTACAGAATGCTTAGTAAAATGTGCATTAAGGGGTTAAAAATAAAAAAAATAAACTCACCCTATCCACTTGATCGCGTAGTTGCCGATCTCTTCTCTCTTCTTCAAGCATTAGCTGCCAGCTAAAGGACCTGTGGTGACGTCACATCACATGGTCCAATCACATGGTCCATCACCATGGTGATGGACCATGTGATTGGACCATGTGATGAGCGCAGTGACCTCACCACAGGTCCTTTAGCTGGAAGCTAATGCTTGAAGAAGAGATCGGCAACTACGCGATTAAGTGGATAAGGTGAGTTTTTTTTTTTTTACTCCTTAATGCACATTTTACTAAGCATTCTTTAGTGAGAATGCTATTATTTTCCTTATAACCATGTTATAAGGGAAAATAATAAAATATACAGAATACTCAACCAGAAACCGACTTCAGTGATGAAGTCCGACTTGGGTATGGGTACAAAACATGCCGATTTTCAGACGCGCATGCAAAGCGCATTACAGTTTGCACACGCACGGGAAAAATCGCGCATTTTCCCTAACGCACTCGCCTCTTTCCGTGTGAGAAAGAGGCCTTAGTGTTCCTTCCGGAATTTTAAAGTTTTACTCAATGTGCTCAATAAAAGACAAGAACAGTACAACTATTTGTGTGTTATCAGTTTCGATTAGTCAATGGGACATACTGAATTTAAACAAAGACTATATTAGTAAGTGCCTTATAGTTATCTCAAAAACACATTGGTCATCAATAACCAGAAACTGGCCAACCCCTTTAATTTTGACAAATTCCCCATTTTCAGGTCCATGATTGAAGCTTTGCGCTAAGTGATTCCATATTAACTGAAGAGATATACAGGTCCTTCTCAAAAAATTAGCATATTGTGATAAAGTTCATTATTTTCTGTAATGTACTGATAAACATTAGACTTTCATATATTTTAGATTCTGAAGTAGTTCAAGCCTTTTATTGTTTTAATATTGATGATTTTGGCATACAGCTCATGAAAACCCAAAATTCCTATCTCAAAAATTTGCATATCATGAAAGGGTTCTCTAAACGAGCTATTAACCTAATCATCTGAATCAACTAATTAACTCTAAACACCTGCAAAAGATTCCTGAGGCTTCCTAAGTTCAGTTACGGTTTATTAATGGTTATACATGATTAAAAATGTGCAAGTTATATTAAATTAGCAGTAATCAAGTTCAAGCCAGCTATTTGGCTATTAATATTAACCGCTACAGGACCGCCTAACGCAGGGATGCGTCCTGCGGGCGGCCCTGTAGCTCTGATACGACGCATCGGCGCGTCATCTCGCGAGAGGCGAGATTTCCTGTGAATTAAGGGAAAGCGCAGCACAGCAGTTCGGCTACAGCCTGCCAGCGATGATCCATCGCTGGCAGGCTGTAGATGCGAATAAAATCGCATCAAACTGCTATATCAGACGCTGTTTTATGAACAGCGTCTGATATAGCTGCTACCTGGTCCTCTGGTGGTCCCATTTACTGGGATCGACCACCAGAGGACCAGGTAACACAGTAAAGTTGCACCAAACACTACACTAACCCCCTCCCCCCCACCCCCCCTCACCTATTAACCCCTTGATCACCCCATCTAGACCCCCTGATCACCCCCCTGTCATTGATCACACCCCTTGTAAGGCTCCATTCAGACGTCCATATGTGTTTTGCGGATCCGTGGATTCACGGATCCGCGGATCCGATCCGCAGATCCTCAAAACACGGACACCGGCAATGTGCTTTCCGCATTTTGCAGATCCGCACATTGCCAGAACTATATAGAAAATGCTTTTCTTGTCCGCAGTTGCGGACAAGAATAGGACATGTTCTATATTTTTGCAGAACGGAAGTGCAGACCTGAAGCGCGGATCCGTAATTCCGGATCCGAGCGGGACAAAGTCTGTCCCCATAGAAATGAATGGGTCCGCAATTCGCTCCGCAAAACAGAATTTCGGACGTGTGAATGGGGCATAAGGGCCCCTTTACCACCAGTTAGCTAGCTACTTGTTAGGTAGCTAGCGCCCAGCCCACCGCACCGCACCGCAGTCACTGATTTTGGCAGAGATTTTTCATCCACATTGACCGATGCGAATGAAAAATCTGTGCCGTTCATTTTTTTTTTTTCAGCGCAGAGGCTGAACGGAAAAAAAAAGTCTCATTACCCGTATGCTCAATATACGGAGAATCGCAGAAACTCCTAATGCTGGCCATACGTGTAATGATTGCGAAGACCCCTAAAATGCCAGGGCAGTACAAACACCCACATGTGACCCCATTTTAGAAAGAAGACACCCCAAGGTATTCCGTGAGGGGTATGGTGAGTTCATGTAAAATTTTATTTTTTGTCACAAGTTAGTGGAATATGAGACTGTAAAAAAAAAAAAAAAAAAAAAAACTATTTCCGCTAACTTGTTCCAAATTTTATTTTTCTGTGAACTCGCCATGCCCCTCACGGAATACCTTGGGGTGTCTTCTTTCCACAATGGGGTCACATGTGGGGTATTTATACTGCCCTGGCAATTTAGGGGTCCTAAAGCGTGAGAATCCAAATGCGTAAAAATGGCCTCTGAAATCCTAAAGGTACTCATTGGTTTTAGGGCCTCTTTGCGCATCTTGGCTGCAAAAGTGTCACTCATGTGGTATCGCCGTACTCAGGAGAAGTAGGGCAATGTGTTTTGGGGTGTATTTTTACATATACCCATGCTGGGTGTGAGAAATATCGCTGTAAACGACAACTTTTTAAATTTTTTTATTCAAAGTTGTCAATTTACAGAGATATTTCTCTCACCCAGCATGGGTATATGTAAAAATACACCCCAAAACACATTGCCCTACTTCTCCTGAGTACGGCAATACCACATGAGTGACACTTTTTGCAGCCAAGATGCGCAAAGGGGCCCAAATTCAACGAGTACCTTTTAGGAGGGCATTTTACGCATTTTCTTCTCACGCTTTAGGGCCCTAAAATGCCAGGGCAGTATAAATACCCCACATGTGACCCCATTTTGGAAAGAAGACACCCCAAGGTATTCGCTGAGGGGCATAATGAGTCCATGAAAATTAAACTTTTTGTCAAAAGTTAGCGGAAACGGAGACTTTGTGAGAAAAACAATAAAAATCAATTTCCACTAACTTGTGCCAAAAAAATTCTTCTATGAACTCGCCATGCCCCTCATGGAATACCTTGGGGTGTCTTCTTTCCAAAATGGGGTTACATGTGGGGTATTTATACTGCCCTGGCATTTTAGGGGCCCTAAAGCGTGAGAAGAAAATGCGTAAAAATGCCCTCCTAAAGGTACTCATTGGAATTAGGGCCCTTTGCGCATCTTGGCTGCAAAAAGTGTCACACATGTGGTATCGCCGTACTCAGGAGAAGTAGGGCAATGTGTTTGGGGTGTATTTTTACATATACCCATACTGGGTGAGAGAAATATCTCTGTAAATTGACAACTTTGAATAAAAAATTTAAAAAGTTGTCGATTTACAGCGATATTTCTCACACGCAGCATGGGTATATGTAAAAATACACCCCAAAACACATTGCCCTACTTCTCCTGAGTACGGCAATACCACATGAGTGACACTTTTTGCAGCCTAGATGCGCAAAGGGGCCCTAAAACCAATGAGTACCTTTAGGATTTCACAGGCCATTTTTATGCATTTGGATTCTCACACTTTAGGGCCCCTAAAATGCCAGGTGAGTATAAATACCCCACATGTGACTCCATTTTGGAAAGAAGACACCCTAGGTATTCTGTGAGGGCATGGTGAGTCCATAGAATTTTAATTTTTTGGCACAAGTCAGCGGAAATTGATTTTTTGTTACAAAGTCTCATATTCCACTAACTTGTGACAAAAATAAAATCTTACATGAACTCACCATGCCCCTCACGGAATACCTTGGGGTGTCTTCTTTCCAAAATGGGGTCACATGTGGGGTATTTATACTGCCCTGGCATTTTAGGGGCCCCTAAAGCGTGAGAAAAGTCTGGAATCAAATGCGTAAAAATGCCCTGTGATCCTAAAGGTACTCATTGGATTAGGGCCCTTTACGCATCTTAGCTGCAAAAGTGCACACATGTGGTATCGCCGTACTCAGGAGAAGTAGGGCAATGTGTTTTGGGGTGTATTTTATATATACCCATACTTGGTGAGAGAAATATCTCTGTAAATTGACAACTTTGAATAAAAAATTTTATACAAAGTTGTCGATTTACAGCGATATTTCTCACACGCAACATGGGTATATGTAAAAATACACCTCAAACCACATTGCCCTACTTCTCCTGAGTACGGCAATACCACATGAGTGACACTTTTTTGCAGCCTGGGTGCGCAAAGGGGCCCTAAAACCAATGAGTACCTTTAGGATTTCACAGGCCATTTTTATGCATTTGGATTCTCACACTTTAGGGCCCCCAAAATGCCAGGTGAGTAAACACACCCACATGTGACTCCATTTTGGAAAGAAGACACCCTAGGTATTCTGTGAGGGGCATGGTGAGTCCATCAGAATTTTAATTTTTTGGCACAAGTCAGCGGAAATTGATTTTTTTTTTTCACAAAGTCTCATATTCCACTAACTTGTGACAAAAATAAAATTTTACATGAACTCACCATACCCCTCACAGAATACCTTGGGGTGTCTTCTTTCCAAAATGGGGTCACATGTGGGGTATTTATACTGCCCTGGCATTTTAGGGAGCCCTAAAGCGTGAGAAGAAGTCTGGAATTCAAATGCGTAAAATGCCCTATGAAATCCTAAAGGTACTCATTGGTTTAGAGCCTTTGCACTTCAAGCTGCAAAAAGTGACACATGTGGTATCGCCGTACTCAGGAGAAGTAGGGCAATGTGTTTTGGGGTGTATTTTTATATATACCCATACTTTGTGTGAAAAATATCTCTGTAAACGACAACTTTTAAAAATTTTTATACAAAGTTGACAATTTACAGAGATATTTCTCTCATCCAACATGGGTGTATGTAAAAATACACCCTAAAACACATTGCCCTACTTCTCCTGAGTACGGCGATACCACATGAGTGACACTTTTTGCAGCCTGGGTGCAAAGGGCCCAAATTCCAACGAGTACCTTTAGGTTTTACATGGCGGCTCACAATTTAGCCCCGCCCAAAATGCCAGAACAGTAAACACACCCAACAAATGACCCCATTTCGGAAAGTAGACACCCCAAGGTATTCACTGAGGGGCATAGTGAGTCCGTCTGAGATTTTTTTTTTTTTTGCCAGAAGTTATCAGAAATTGAAACTTTTTTTTTTTTTCTCAGAAAGTGTCATTTTCCGCTAACTTGTGAAAAAAAATGAAATGATACATGAACTCACCAAGCCCCTCCGCGAATACTTTGGGGTGTCTTCTATCTAAAATGGTGTGATTTTGGGGGTATTTATACTTTCCTGACATTCTAGCATCTGAAGAAACATGACAGGTGCTCAGAAAGTCAGAGCTGCTTCAAAATGCCGAAATTCACTTTTTTGCACCATAGTTTGTAAACGCTATAACTTTTACCCAAACCAATAAATATACACTTATTGAATTTTTTTGTATCAAAGACCTGTAGAACAATAAATTTAGAGAAAAATTTATATAGAAATGTAGTTTTTTTTAAAAAATTTTACAACAGAAAGTGAAAAATGTCATTTTTTTGCAAAAATTTCGGTCATTTTTGATTAATAGCAAAAAAAGTAAAAATGTCAGCAGCAATGAAATACCACCAAATGAAAGCTCTATTAGTGAGAAGAAAAGGAGGTAAAATTCATTTGGGTGGTAAGTTGCATGACGGAGCAATAAACGGTGAAAGTTGTGTAGTGCAGAATTGTAAAAAGTGGCCTGGTCATTAAGGGTGTTTAAGCTAGGGGGGCTGATGTGGTTAAAGAACATGCAAAATTAATGCTGTTCTTATATGTTAAATGCTTGATAATTTAACTATATCTGTCCTTACTCATAAACAAAATGTATCGACAAGACAAGATATAAAATGTATCATACTATGGACAATACCAATGTTATGAAAGTAATAACATGCAAGGAATAATTCACATAGAACCTATACTGTCCATGTCAAGCTGATTGTTTACTTTTATTTGTGATATTTCAATAAAAATCACTTTAACAAGATTCCTGAGGCTTTCAAAAACTCCCAGCCTGGTTCATTACTCAAAACCACAATCATGGGTAAGACTGCCGACCTGACTGCTGTCCAGAAGGCCATCATTGATATCCTCATGCAAGAGGGTAAGACACAGAAAGAAATTTCTGAACGAATAGGCTGTTCCCAGAATGCTGTATCAAGGTACCTCAGTAAGAAGTCTGTGGGAGGAAAAAGTGTGGCAGAAAACGCTGCACAACGAGAAGAGGTAACCGGACCCTGAGGAAGATTGTGGAGAAGGACCGATTCCAGACCTTGGGGAACCTGCGGAAGCAGTGGACTGAGTCTGGAGTAGAAACATCCAGAGCCACCGTGTACAGGTGTGTGCAGGAAATGGGCTACAGGTGCCGCATTCCCCAGGTCAAGCCACTTTTGAACCAGAAACAGCAGCAGAAGCGCCTGACCTGGGCTACAGAGAAGCAGCACTGGACTGTTGCTCAGTGGTCCAAGGTACTTTTTTCGGATGAAAGCTAATTTTGCATGTCATTCGGAAATTAAGGTGCCAGAGTCTGGAGGAAGACTGGGGAGAGGGAAATGCCAAAATGCCTGAAGTCCAGTGTCAAGTACCCACAGTCAGTGATGGTCTGGGGTGCCATGTCAGCTGCTGGTGTTGGTCCACTGTGTTTTATCAAGGGCAGGGTCAATGCAGCTAGCTATCAGGAGATTTTGGAACACTTCATGCTTCCATCTGCTGAAAAGCTTTATGGAGATGAAGATTTCATTTTTCAGCACGACCTGGCACCTGCTCACAGTGCCAAAACCACTGGTAAATGGTTTACTGACCATGGTATTACTGTGCTCAATTGGCCTGCCAACTCTCCTGACCTGAACCCCATAGAGAATCTATGGGATATTGGGAAGAGAAAGTTGAGAGACACAAGACCCAACACTCTGGATGAGCTTAAAGGATAACTGTCACATTTAGACCCTAATTTCAGTTTTCATATATGTAGTTACTAATATGATAATATACCTGAATCAATAACTATTAGACTTATTTACCCCATATTTAATAAGATTCAGCCCTTAGCAACCAGTCTGCATAAAACTGAAATTTCACTATTCTGTTAAGATGGCTGCCCTCAGCCCTGAGGCTAATCCATAGGACACCTGCAGTGAAGTTAGTGAAGACCAGCTCTGTATATGGGGATTTGCAGTAAAGTTCCCAGGTCTGGCTGAAGCCTGTAGTCCTCCTACAAGCTCTCCTCTTATCAGATAAGGCTGTCATTTATACACTGGGCTCTACATCCTCCTTCACTGCTAAGGGAGTGTCTGCCAAGCACAGGCATGTGGAGAAGTTCACACAGCCCAGCACTGTTATCTCCTGTCAGGAAGAACCTGGCTTTTTATACATTCCCTTACAATGTTGACTCACTATCAGTTCCCAGTGCACGCAGCGTGCTCCGTCCTCTATCTGGTAGACGGAAGGAGCATAGCAACCTGATTTTATCTCAGGTAACAATAGCCAATACTGGGGACTTTTAGGTGGCTTTTAGGGGTTATTTATTTAAGAATCAGAAATTAAAACAGGGCCAACAAGGTAATATTAACCACTCCCGGACCGCCGTACGCAGGATTGCGTCCTGCGGGCGGCCGGGATCTTCTGAGTGGACGCATCGGCGCGTCCTCTTGCGAGACCCGTGAGTTCCTGTGAACGCGCGTGCAGGCGCGCGCGCGTTCACAGGAGCGCGCGTCTGGAGAGTTATACTACAGCCTGCTAGCGATGATCAATCGCTGGCAGGCTGTAGATGTGATATAAATCGCATCAAACATGTATACCAGACGCTGTTTTGTGAACAGCGTCTGGTATACCTGCTACCTGGTCCTCTGGTGGTCCCATTTGCTGGGATCGACCACCAGAGGACCAGGTAACTACAGTAAAGTTGCACCAAACACTACACTAACCCCCACCCCCTCACCTATTAACCCCTTGATCACCCCATCTAGACCCCCTGATCACCCCCTGTCATTGATCACACCCTTTATGTGTCCATATGTGTTTTGTGGATCCGTGGATTCACGGATCCGTGGATCCGATCCGCGGATCCGATCCGCAGATCGTCAAAACACGGACACCGGCAATGTGCTTTCCGCATTTTGCAGATCCGCACATTGCCAGAACTATATAGAAAATGCTTTTTCTTGTCAGCAATTGCGGACAAGAATAGGACATGTTCTATATTTTTATGAACGGAAGTGCAGACCCGAATCGCGGATCCGTAATGCCGGATCCGAGCGGGACAAAGTCTGTCCCCATAGAAATGAATGGGTCCGCAATTCCGTTCCGCAAACAGAATTTCGGACGTGTGAATGGGGCATAAGGGTCCCTTATCACCGCCAGTTAGTTAGCTACTTGTTAGGTAGCTAGCGCCCAGCCCACCGCACCGCAGTCACTGATTTTGGCAGAGATTTTTTCATCCACATTGACCGATGCGAATGAAAAATCTGTGCCGTTCATTTTTTTTTTTTCAGCGCAGAGGCTGAACGGAAAAAATCTCATTCCCCGTATGCTCAATATACGGAGAATCGCAGAAACTCCTAATGCTGGCCATACGTGTAATGATTGCGGAGACCCTCAAATGCCAGGACAGTATAAATACCTCACATGTGACCCCATTTTAGAAAGAAAACCCAAAGGTATTCCGTGAGGGGTATGGTGAGTTCATGCAAAATTTTATTTTTGTCACAAGTTAGTGGAATATGATACTTTGTAAAAAAAAAAAAAAAAATCAATTTCCGCTAACTTGTGCCAATTTTTTTTTCTGTGAACTCGCCATACCCCTCACGGAATACCTTGAGGTGTCTTCTTTCCACAATGGGGTCACATGTGGGTATTTATACTGCCCTGGCATTTTAGGAGTCCTAAAGCGTGAGAATCCAAATGCGTAAAAATGGCCTGTGAAATCCTAAAGGTACTCATTGGTTTTAGGGCCCTTGCGCATCTTGGCTGCAAAAAGTGTCACTCATGTGGTATCGCCGTACTCAGGAGAAGTAGGGCAATGTGTTTTGGGGTGTATTTTACATATACCCATACTGGGTGTGAGAAATATCGCTGTAAATGACAACTTTTACATTTTTTATTCAAAGTTGTCAATTTACAGAGATATTTCTCACACCCAGCATGGGTATATGTAAAATACACCCCAAAACACATTGCCCTACTTCTCCTGAGTACGGCGATACCACATGTGTGACACTTTTGCAGCCAAGATGCGCAAAGGGCCCAAATTCCAACGAGTACCTTTTAGGAGGGCATTTTTACGCATTTTTCTTCTCACGCTTTAGGGCCCCTAAAATGCCAGCGCAGTATAAATACCCCACATGTGACCCCATTTTGGAAGAAGACACCCCAAGGTATTCGCTGAGGGGCATAATGAGTCCATGAAAAATTAAACTTTTTGTCAAAAGTTAGCGGAAACGGAGACTTTGTGAGAAAAACAATAAAAATCAATTTCCACTAACTTGTGCCAAAAAAAATCTTCTATGAACCCGCCATGCCCCTAATGGAATACCTTGGGGTGTCTTCTTTCCAAAATGGGGTCACATGTGGGGTATTTCTACTGCCCTGGCATTTTAGGGGCCCTAAAGCGTGAGAAGAAAAATGCGTAAAAATGCCCACCTAAAGGTACTTATTGGAATTTGGGCCCTTTGCGCATCTTGGCTGCAAAAAGTGTCACACATGTGGTATCGCCGTACTCAGGAGAAGTAGGGCAATGTGTTTGGGGTGTATTTTTACATATACCCATGCTGGGTGAGAGAAATATCTCTGTAAATTGACAACTTTGAATAAAAAATGTAAAAAGTTGTCGTTTACAGCGATATTTCTCACACACAGTATGGGTATATGTAAAATACACCCCAAAACACATTGCCCTACTTCTCCTGAGTTCGGCGATACCACATGAGTGACACTTTTTTGCAGCCTGGGTGCGCAAAGGGGCCCTAAAACCAATGAGTACCTTTAGGATTTCACAGGGCATTTTTATGCATTTGGATTCTCACACTTTAGGGCCCCTAACATGCCAGGTGAGTATAAATACCCCACATGTGACCCCATTTTGGAAAGAAGACACCCCAAGGTATTCCGTGAGGGGCATGGTGAGTCCACAGAATTTTTATTTTTTGGCACAAGTCAGCGGAAATTGTTTTTTTTTTTTTAATTTTGTTTTTTACAAAGTCTCATATTCCACTAACTTGTGACAAAAATAAAATTTTACATGAACTCACCATACCCCTCACAGAATACCTTGGGGTGTCTTCTTTCCAAAATGGGGTCACATGTGGGGTAATTATACTGTCCTGGCATTTTAGGGGCCCCTAAAGCGTGAGAAGAAGTCTGGAATCCAAATGCGTAAAAATGTCCTGTAGAAATCCTAAAGGTACTCATTGGTTTTAGGGCCCTTTGCGCACCCAGGCTGCAAAAGTGCCACACATGTGGTATCGCCGTACTCAGGAGAAGTAGGACAATGTGTTTGGGGTGTATTTTTACATATACCCATACTGTGTGTGAGAAATATCTCTGTAAACGACAACTTTTAATTTTTTTATACAAAGTTGACAATTTACAGAGATATTTTCTCACCCAACATGGGTATATGTAAAAATACACCCCAAACACATTGCCCTACTTCTCCTGAGTTCGGCGATACCACATGAGTGACACTTTTGCAGCCTGGGTGCATAAAGGGCCCAAATTCCAACAAGTACCTTTAGGTTTTACATGGCGGCTCACAATTTAGCCCCGCCCAAAATGCCAGAACAGTAAACACACCCCACAAATGACCCCATTTCGGAAAGTAGACACCCAAGGTATTCACTGAGGGCATAGTGAGTCCGTCTGAGATTTTTTTTTTTTGCCAGAAGTTATCAGAAATTGAAACTTTTTTTTTTTCTCAGAAAGTGTCATTTTCCGCTAACTTGTGAAAAAAATGAAATGATACATGAACTCACCATGCCCCTCCGCGAATACTTTGGAGTGTCTTCTTTCTAAAATGGTGTGATTTGGGGGTATTTATACTATGCTGACATTCTAGCACCTGAAGAAACATGACAGGCGCTCAGAAAGTCAGAGCTGCTTCAAAATGCCGAAATTCACTTTTTTGCACCATAGTTTGTAAACGCTATAACTTTTACCCAAACCAATAAATATACACTTATTGGACTTTTTTTTATCAAAGACATGTAGAACAATAAATTTAGAGAAAAATTTATATAGAAATGTAGTTTTAAAAAAAAAAAAATTACAACAGAAAGTGAAAAATGTCATTTTTTTGCAAAAATTTCGGTCATTTTTGATTAATAGCAAAAAAAGGAAAAATGTCAGCAGCAATGAAATAGCACCAAATGAAAGCTCTATTAGTGAGAAGAAAAGGAGGTAAAATTCATTTGGGTGGTAAGTTGTATGGCGGAGCAATAACCGGTGAAAGTAGTGTAGTGCGGAATTGTAAAAAGTGGCCTGGTCATTAAGGGTGTTTAAGCTAGGGGGCTGAAGTGGTTAATCACCAGAATCCAATAGTAAAAAAAAAAAATTTGACAGTTATACTTTATGGCTGCTATCGAAGCATCCTGGGCCTCCATAACACCTCAGCAGTGCCACAGGCTGATTGCCTCCATGCCACGCCGCATTGAAGCAGTCATTTCTGCAAAAGGATTCCAGACCAAGTATTGAGTGCATAACTGAACATAATTATTTGAAGGTTGACTTTTTGTGTTAAAACACTTTTCTTTTATTGGTCGGATGAAATATGCTAATTTTTTGAGATAGGAATTTTGGGTTTTCATGAGCTGTATGCCAAAATCATCAATATTAAAACAATAAAAGGCTTGAACTACTTCAGTTGAGTGTAATGAATCTAAAATATATGAAAGTCTAATGTTTATCAGTACATTACAGAAAATAATTAACTTTATCACAATATGCTAATTTTTTTTAGAAGTTCCTGTATTTATAGTTGTCTACTATGGACATGTAACATGGTGGTTGAGTGTTCCTCTTTAAGTAAAAATTTGCATTGGTGGTTGAAATTACTTATATAAGGAACAGTAGCTTCGTGACTGCAGTTCACTCTTAGATTCACAGGGTCCTCATGATGGTGTAGTCTTTACAAATCCCTGTGGAACGCTGTTGACTTCATACATTCCTGGTATGTCTGCATTAAACCTAACTGCTGCACTCAACTTTTCCAGAGTCTGATATTGTCCACACCCTCATCTTTTCTTCTCATTCCCTAGTATGTCTGCATAGAACTTTAATGTCTTTTTCCTGCTGGATTTATGAAGTATTTGTTTACATTGACTATTTCACCCCTGTATCTGGTCCTCCCTTGATTAGGCTATATGTAGCCCCCTCCCTCTTGTTCACACCTGGTTGAACACTGAGTGGTATAAATCTAAGTCCTTGGGTCTTTTCAACGTGCCACATCTTTCAAGTGCAACTCTTTAAGTGCACATACCGAATTATATCAGAATTGAAGCAGAAGGGGACCAAAGGTAATTACAGAAATAGTTAATGCAAACAATGTTTCTATCTTACTCTTCCCACTTTTCCAAAACCTTCTGAAATACCCCAACATTCATTCACCCAGCAATAAACTATTCATCTCTCCCTCCATCTTACCATATCATCTGACCACTTGCACAAACCTGTTTGGCAACATAAAACAGTTCCTTCCCAAACACACACAGATACCTCATATCCTCTCTTATTCTCACCTACCAACACTTTCTCTGCTTCTCCTTGTAAGTGATATCTCTCCAAATCCAGGCCCACCTCTGCAAATCCTCACTATCACCTCTTGCCTCCCAGTACAAATCTCCTACAAATTTCTGAAACCCCTTAAACCTAATCATTCCTCTGACCCCTGCTCCTTTGGTTTCTCTTGCAGGAACATTATGGAACCCTCGCTCTGTCTGTAACAAACTGTCCAACATTAATGACCTCTTCATCTCTTGAAAATTTTCCTTTCTGGGTCTCACAGAAACATGGCTGACACCCTCTGACACCTCCTCCACTGCTGCACTTATAGCAGATTTCATTTCACGCACACCCCCTGTCCCGGCTACAAACATGGTGGAGGAGTTGGTCTTCTCCTATCAGACACCTGCTCCTACAGCCCAACTCCACTGCCACCCTCCATTACGCTCACTTCATTTGAAATACACTCTGTTCGCATCTACTCTCCCTCCAACTTCCAAGTAACTGTAATTTACTGCCCCCAGGCCCAGCCACCATCTTTCTTGACCACTTTAACACCTGGCTCCTACACTTTCTTTCTCCAGACATCTCCACTATCATCATGGGTGACTTAAACATCCCCATTGACATCAACCACTCAGCCGCCTCTAAGCTCCTATCACTCTTTTCCTCTTTTGGCCACAGGGTCTTCCGCTCCCACCCAAAGAGATGGATTACACTCTGGATCTGATCTTTACCCGTCTCTGCTCCCCTATCTAACCTTTCTAAATTGTTTCTTCCCTATCCGACCACAACCTACTCCTTTCTCTTCACTCGTCTCTTCTGCTGCTCCCAGGCAACACACTAACACACCGCCACAGGAACCTTAAACATCTCGACTTTCGCTTGCTTTCTGACTCTCTTCTGCCAGTCTCTACCATTTGTTCCCTCCAAGACCCAGATACTACCACCACCCCGTATAACACCACGATAAGTAAAGCTCTGGACATTGTTGCCCCCTCACACACCCCAAAACCCGAAAAATCACAGCCCTGGAACACCAACCCGACCAAAAACTCAGACAAGCTTCCAGGGCTGCAGAGCGGTGATGGAAGAAATCCCATTCTAAGGATCACTTTACCGCATACAAGAAATCCCTCCTCATTTTCAAATCCTCACTCGCTGATGCAAAACAGGCCTACTTCTCATCTCTCATATCTTCCCTGTCCCACAGCCCTAAACAACTTTTAACACTTTTAACTCCCTATATACGTCCCCCAGCGCCCCTCTCCTCTCATCTCAGCTGAGAACTTTGCCACATACTTCAAACAAAAGATAGTCAACATCAGAGAAAGCTTCAGTGCACAGTCCCCACAGACCCTCTACACAATTGCTCAGTCCTCTAGTCCCAAAATCTACTTCTCCACCATTACAGAAGAAAAACTCTCCACTCTACTTTCCAGATCACATCTCAACACCTGTGCACTCGACTCAATCCCATCCACCTCAACCTAACCTCACCACAATGTTTACCCCAGCCCTAACTCATCTCTTCAACCTATCACTAACCTCAGGTGTCTTCCCCTCTGGTTTTAAACATGCTACCATTACACCCATCCTCAAAAAGCCTTCACTTGACCCATCTTTGTCCAGTTATCGCCCATATCACTTCTTCCATATGCCTTAAAGCTACTCTCAACATGTCCATTCTGAACTATCCTCTCACCTCTCCTCCTGCTCCCTCTTTGACCACCTACAATCTGGCTTCCCGACCCCACCACTCAACTGAGACTGCCCTTACCAAAGTCACCAATGACCTTCTAACAGCCAAAACCAAAAAGCATTACTCTGTCCTCCTTTTCTTTGGAAGAGGTAACCGGACCCTGAGGAAGATTGTGGAGAAGGACCGATTCCAGACCTTGGGAACCTGCGGAAGCAGTGGACTGAGTCTGGAGTAGAAACATCCAGAGCCACCGTGTACAGGTGTGTGCAGGAAATGGGCTACAGGTGCCGCATTCCCCAGGTCAAGCCACTTTTGAACCAGAAACAGCAGCAGAAGCGCCTGACCTGGGCTACAGAGAAGCAGCACTGGACTGTTGCTCAGTGGTCCAAGGTACTTTTTCGGATGAAAGCTAATTTTGCATGTCATTCGGAAATTAAGGTGCCAGAGTCTGGAGGAAGACTGGGGAGAGGGAAATGCCAAAATGCCTGAAGTCCAGTGTCAAGTACCCACAGTCAGTGATGGTCTGGGGTGCCATGTCAGCTGCTGGTGTTGGTCCACTGTGTTTTATCAAGGGCAGGGTCAATGCAGCTAGCTATCAGGAGATTTTGGAACACTTCATGCTTCCATCTGCTGAAAAGCTTTATGGAGATGAAGATTTCATTTTTCAGCACGACCTGGCACCTGCTCACAGTGCCAAAACCACTGGTAAATGGTTTACTGACCATGGTATTACTGTGCTCAATTGGCCTGCCAACTCTCCTGACCTGAACCCCATAGAGAATCTATGGGATATTGGGAAGAGAAAGTTGAGAGACACAAGACCCAACACTCTGGATGAGCTTAAAGGATAACTGTCACATTTAGACCCTAATTTCAGTTTTCATATATGTAGTTACTAATATGATAATATACCTGAATCAATAACTATTAGACTTATTTACCCCATATTTAATAAGATTCAGCCCTTAGCAACCAGTCTGCATAAAACTGAAATTTCACTATTTTGTTAAGATGGCTGCCCTCAGCCCTGAGGCTAATCCATAGGACACCTGCAGTGAAGTTAGTGAAGACCAGCTCTGTATATGGGGATTTGCAGTAAAGTTCCCAGGTCTGGCTGAAGCCTGTAGTCCTCCTACAAGCTCTCCTCTTATCAGATAAGGCTGTCATTTATACACTGGGCTCTACATCCTCCTTCACTGCTAAAGGAGTGTCTGCCAAGCACAGGCATGTGGAGAAGTTCACACAGCCCAGCACTGTTATCTCCTGTCAGGAAGAACCTGGCTTTTTATACATTCCCTTACAATGTTGACTCACTATCAGTTCCCAGTGCACGCAGCGTGCTCCGTCCTCTATCTGGTAGACGGAAGGAGCATAGCAACCTGATTTTATCTCAGGTAACAATAGCCAATACTGGGGACTTTTAGGTGGCTTTTAGGGGTTATTTATTTAAGAATCAGAAATTAAAACAGGGCCAACAAGGTAATATTAACCACTCCCGGACCGCCGTGCGCAGGATTGCGTCCTGCGGGCGGCCGGGATCTTCTGAGTGGGCGCATCGGCGCGTCCTCTTGCGAGACCCGTGAGTTCCTGTGAACGCGCGTGCAGGCGCGCGTTCACAGGAGCGCGTCTGGAGAGTTATACTACAGCCTGCTAGCGATGATCAATCGCTGGCAGGCTGTAGATGTGATATAAATCGCATCAAACATGTATACCAGACGCTGTTTTGTGAACAGCGTCTGGTATACCTGCTACCTGGTCCTCTGGTGGTCCCATTTGCTGGGATCGACCACCAGAGGACCAGGTAACTACAATAAAGTTGCACCAAACACTACACTAACCCCCCCACCTATTAACCCCTTGATCACCCCATCTAGACCCCCTGATCACCCCCCTGTCATTGATCACACCCTTTTATGTGTCCATATGTGTTTTGTGGATCCGTGGATTCACGAATCCGTGGATCCGATCCGCGGATCCGATCCGCAGATCGTCAAAACACGGACACCGGCAATGTGCTTTCCGCATTTTGCAGATCCGCACATTGCCAGAACTATATAGAAAATGCTTTTTCTTGTCAGCAATTGCGGACAAGAATAGGACATGTTCTATATTTTTGCGGAACGGAAGTGCAGACCCGGAATCGCGGATCCGTAATGCCGGATCCGAGCGGGACAAAGTCTGTCCCCATAGAAATGAATGGGTCCGCAATTCCGTTCCGCAAACAGAATTTCGGACGTGTGAATGGGGCATAAGGGTCCCTTATCACCGCCAGTTAGTTAGCTACTTGTTAGGTAGCTAGCGCCCAGCCCACCGCACCGCAGTCACTGATTTTGGCAGAGATTTTTTCATCCACATTGACCGATGCGAATGAAAAAATCTGTGCCGTTCATTTTTTTTTTTTTTTCAGCGCAGAGGCTGAACGGAAAAAAAAATCTCATTCCCCGTATGCTCAATATACGGAGAATCGCAGAAACTCCTAATGCTGGCCATACGTGTAATGATTGCGGAGACCCTCAAATGCCAGGACAGTATAAATACCTCACATGTGACCCCATTTTAGAAAGAAAACCCAAAGGTATTCCGTGAGGGGTATGGCGAGTTCATGCAAAATTTTATTTTTTGTCACAAGTTAGTGGAATATGATACTTTGTAAAAAAAAAAAAAAAAATCAATTTCCGCTAACTTGTGCCAATTTTTTTTTTCTGTGAACTCGCCATACCCCTCACGGAATACCTTGGGGTGTCTTCTTTCCACAATGGGGTCACATGTGGGTATTTATACTGCCCTGGCATTTTAGGAGTCCTAAAGCGTGAGAATCCAAATGCGTAAAAATGGCCTGTGAAATCCTAAAGGTACTCATTGGTTTTAGGGCCCTTTGCGCATCTTGGCTGCAAAAAGTGTCACTCATGTGGTATCGCCGTACTCAGGAGAAGTAGGGCAATGTGTTTTAGGGTGTATTTTACATATACCCATACTGGGTGTGAGAAATATCGCTGTAAATGACAACTTTTTACATTTTTATTCAAAGTTGTCAATTTACAGAGATATTTCTCACACCCAGCATGGGTATATGTAAAAATACACCCCAAAACACATTGCCCTACTTCTCCTGAGTACGGCGATACCACATGTGTGACACTTTTGCAGCCAAGATGCAAAGGGACCCAAATCCAACGAGTACCTTTTAGGAGGGCATTTTTACGCATTTTTCTTCTCACGCTTTAGGGCCCTAAAATGCCAGCGCAGTATAAATACCCCACATGTGACCCCATTTTGGAAAGAAGACACCCCAAGGTATTCGCTGAGGGGCATAATGAGTCCATGAAAAATTAAACTTTTTGTCAAAAGTTAGCGGAAACGGAGACTTTGTGAGAAAAAACAATAAAAAATCAATTTCCACTAACTTGTGCCAAAAAAAAAAATCTTCTATGAACCCGCCATGCCCCTAATGGAATACCTTGGGGTGTCTTCTTTCCAAAATGGGGTCACATGTGGGGTATTTCTACTGCCCTGGCATTTTAGGGGCCCTAAAGCGTGAGAAGAAAAATGCGTAAAAATGCCCACCTAAAAGGTACTTATTGGAATTTGGGCCCCTTTGCGCATCTTGGCTGCAAAAAAGTGTCACACATGTGGTATCGCCGTACTCAGGAGAAGTAGGGCAATGTGTTTTGGGGTGTATTTTTACATATACCCATGCTGGGTGAGAGAAATATCTCTGTAAATTGACAACTTTGAATAAAAAATGTAAAAAGTTGTCGTTTACAGCGATATTTCTCACACACAGTATGGGTATATGTAAAATACACCCCAAACACATTGCCCTACTCTCCTGAGTTCGGCGATACCACATGAGTGACACTTTTTGCAGCCTGGATGCGCAAGGGGCCTAAAACCAATGAGTACCTTTAGGATTTCACAGGGCATTTTTATGCATTTGGATTCTCACACTTTAGGGCCCCTAACATGCCAGGTGAGTATAAATACCCACATGTGACCCCATTTGGAAAGAAGACACCCCAAGGTATTCCGTGAGGGCATGGTGAGTCCACAGAATTTTTATTTTTGGCACAAGTCAGCGGAAATTGTTTTTGTTTTTTTAATTTTGTTTTTACAAAGTCTCATATTCCACTAACTTGTGACAAAAATAAAATTTTACATGAACTCACCATACCCCTCACAGAATACCTTGGGGTGTCTTCTTTCCAAAATGGGGTCACATGTGGGGTAATTATACTGTCCTGGCATTTTAGGGGCCCCTAAAGCGTGAGAAGAAGTCTGGAATCCAAATGCGTAAAAATGTCCTGTGAAATCCTAAAGGTACTCATTGGTTTTAGGGCCCCTTTGCGCACCCAGGCTGCAAAAAAGTGCCACACATGTGGTATCGCCGTACTCAGGAGAAGTAGGGCAATGTGTTTTGGGGTGTATTTTTACATATACCCATACTGTGTGTGAGAAATATCTCTGTAAACGACAACTTTTAATTTTTTTATACAAAGTTGACAATTTACAGAGATATTTTCTCACCCAACATGGGTATATGTAAAAATACACCCCAAACACATTGCCCTACTTCTCCTGAGTTCGGCGATACCACATGAGTGACACTTTTTGCAGCCTGGGTGCACAAAGGCCCAAATTCCAACAAGTACCTTTAGGTTTTACATGGCGGCTCACAATTTAGCCCCGCCCAAAATGCCAGAACAGTAAACACACCCCACAAATGACCCCATTTCGGAAAGTAGACACCCCAAGGTATTCACTGAGGGCATAGTGAGTCCGTCTGAGATTTTTTTTTTTGCCAGAAGTTATCAGAAATTGAAACTTTTTTTTTTTCTCAGAAAGTGTCATTTTCCGCTAACTTGTGAAAAAATGAAATGATACATGAACTCACCATGCCCCTCCGCGAATACTTTGGAGTGTCTTCTTTCTAAAATGGTGTGATTTGGGGGTATTTATACTATGCTGACATTCTAGCACCTGAAGAAACATGACAGGCGCTCAGAAAGTCAGAGCTGCTTCAAAATGCCGAAATTCACTTTTTGCACCATAGTTTGTAAACGCTATAACTTTTACCCAAACCAATAAATATACACTTATTGGACTTTTTTTATCAAAGACATGTAGAACAATAAATTTAGAGAAAAATTTATATAGAAATGTAGTTTTAAAAAAAAAAATTACAACAGAAAGTGAAAAATGTCATTTTTTGCAAAAATTTCGGTCATTTTTGATTAATAGCAAAAAAAGGAAAAATGTCAGCAGCAATGAAATAGCACCAAATGAAAGCTCTATTAGTGAGAAGAAAAGGAGGTAAAATTCATTTGGGTGGTAAGTTGTATGGCGGAGCAATAACCGGTGAAAGTAGTGTAGTGCGGAATTGTAAAAAGTGGCCTGGTCATTAAGGGTGTTTAAGCTAGGGGGGCTGAAGTGGTTAATCACCAGAATCCAATAGTAAAAAAAAAAAAAATTTGACAGTTATACTTTATGGCTGCTATCGAAGCATCCTGGGCCTCCATAACACCTCAGCAGTGCCACAGGCTGATTGCCTCCATGCCACGCCGCATTGAAGCAGTCATTTCTGCAAAAGGATTCCAGACCAAGTATTGAGTGCATAACTGAACATAATTATTTGAAGGTTGACTTTTTTGTGTTAAAAACACTTTTCTTTTATTGGTCGGATGAAATATGCTAATTTTTTGAGATAGGAATTTTGGGTTTTCATGAGCTGTATGCCAAAATCATCAATATTAAAACAATAAAAGGCTTGAACTACTTCAGTTGAGTGTAATGAATCTAAAATATATGAAAGTCTAATGTTTATCAGTACATTACAGAAAATAATTAACTTTATCACAATATGCTAATTTTTTTTAGAAGTTCCTGTATTTATAGTTGTCTACTATGGACATGTAACATGGTGGTTGAGTGTTCCTCTTTAAGTAAAAATTTGCATTGGTGGTTGAAATTACTTATATAAGGAACAGTAGCTTCGTGACTGCAGTTCACTCTTAGATTCACAGGGTCCTCATGATGGTGTAGTCTTTACAAATCCCTGTGGAACGCTGTTGACTTCATACATTCCCTGGTATGTCTGCATTAAACCTAACTGCTGCACCCAACTTTTCCAGAGTCTGATATTGTCCACACCCCTCATCTTTTCTTCTCATTCCCTGGTATGTCTGCATAGAACTTTAATGTCTTTTCCCTGCTGGATTTATGAAGTATTTGTTTACATTGACTATTTCACCCCTGTATCTGGTCCTCCCTTGATTAGGCTATATGTAGCCCCCTCCCCTCTTGTTCACACCTGGTTGAACACTGAGTGGTATAAATCTAAGTCCTTGGGTCTTTTCAACGTGCCACATCTTTCAAGTGCAACTCTTTAAGTGCACATACCGAATTATATCAGAATTGAAGCAGAAGGGGACCAAAGGTAATTACAGAAATAGTTAATGCAAACAATGTTTCTATCTTACTCTTCCCACTTTTCCAAAACCTTCTGAAATACCCCAACATTCATTCACCCAGCAATAAACTATTCATCTCTCCCTCCATCTTACCATATCATCTGACCACTTGCACAAACCTGTTTGGCAACATAAAACAGTTCCTTCCCAAACACACACAGATACCTCATATCCTCTCTTATTCTCACCTACCAACACTTTCTCTGCTTCTCCTTGTAAGTGATATCTCTCCAAATCCAGGCCCACCTCTGCAAATCCTCACTATCACCTCTTGCCTCCCAGTACAAATCTCCTACAAATTTCTGAAACCCCTTAAACCTAATCATTCCTCTGACCCCTGCTCCTTTGGTTTCTCTTGCAGGAACATTATGGAACCCTCGCTCTGTCTGTAACAAACTGTCCAACATTAATGACCTCTTCATCTCTTGAAAATTTTCCTTTCTGGGTCTCACAGAAACATGGCTGACACCCTCTGACACCTCCTCCACTGCTGCACTTATAGCAGATTTCATTTCACGCACACCCCCTGCCCCGGCTACAAACATGGTGGAGGAGTTGGTCTTCTCCTATCAGACACCTGCTCCTACAGCCCAACTCCACTGCCACCCTCCATTACGCTCACTTCATTTGAAATACACTCTGTTCGCATCTACTCTCCCTCCAACTTCCAAGTAACTGTAATTTACTGCCCCCAGGCCCAGCCACCATCTTTCTAGCCCACTTTAACACCTGGCTCCTACACTTTCTTTCTCCAGACATCTCCACTATCATCACACAAACATCCCCATTGACATCAACCACTCAGCCGCCTCTAAACTCCTATCACTCTTTTCCTCTTTTGGCCACAGGGGTCTTCCGCTCCCACCCAAAGAGATGGTTACACTCTGGATCTGATCTTTACCCGTCTCTGCTCCCTATCTAACCTTTCTAAATTGTTTCTTCCCCTATCCGACCACAACCTACTCACTTTCTCTTCACTCGTCTCTTCTGCTGCTCCCCCGGGCAACACACTAACACACCGCCACAGGAACCTTAAACATCTCGACTTTCGCTTGCTTTCTGACTCTCTTCTGCCAGTCTCTACCATTTGTTCCCTCCAAGACCCAGATACTACCACCACCCCGTATAACACCACGATAAGTAAAGCTCTGGACATTGTTGCCCCCCTCACACACCCCAAAACCCGAAAAATCACAGCCCTGGAACACCAACCCGACCAAAAAACTCAGACAAGCTTCCAGGGCTGCAGAGCGGTGATGGAAGAAATCCCATTCTAAGGATCACTTTACCGCATACAAGAAATCCCTCCTCATTTTCAAATCCTCACTCGCTGATGCAAAACAGGCCTACTTCTCATCTCTCATATCTTCCCTGTCCCACAGCCCTAAACAACTTTTTAACACTTTTAACTCCCTTATACGTCCCCCAGCGCCCCTCTCCTCTCATCTCAGCTGAGAACTTTGCCACATACTTCAAACAAAAGATAGTCAACATCAGAGAAAGCTTCAGTGCACAGTCCCCACAGACCCTCTACACAATTGCTCAGTCCTCTAGTCCCAAAATCTACTTCTCCACCATTACAGAAGAAAAACTCTCCACTCTACTTTCCAGATCACATCTCAACACCTGTGCACTCGACTCAATCCCATCCCACCTCAACCCTAACCTCACCACAATGTTTACCCCAGCCCTAACTCATCTCTTCAACCTATCACTAACCTCAGGTGTCTTCCCCTCTGGTTTTAAACATGCTACCATTACACCCATCCTCAAAAAGCCTTCACTTGACCCATCTTTGTCCAGTTATCGCCCCATATCACTTCTTCCATATGCCTTAAAGCTACTTCAACATGTCCATTCTGAACTATCCTCTCACCTCTCCTCCTGCTCCCTCTTTGACCACCTACAATCTGGCTTCCGACCCCACCACTCAACTGAGACTGCCCTTACCAAAGTCACCAATGACCTTCTAACAGCCAAAACCAAAAAGCATTACTCTGTCCTCCTTTTCTTTGACCTGTCCTCTGCCTTTGACACTGTCTACCACTCCCTTCTGTTACAAACTCTCATCTCTTGGCAACACTGACCTGGCCCTCTCCTGGATTACATCATACCTCACAGAGCAGATGTTTAGCGTCTCCCACTCTCACACCACCTCCTTGTCTCATTCCCTCTCTGTTGGTGTCCCGCAAGGCTCTGTCCTAGGATCCCTGCTCATCTCTTTCTACACTTTTGGCCTGGGACAGCTCATAGAGACCCATAGGTTTTAGTATCACTTTTATGCTGACGACACACAAATCTACCTCTCTGGTGCAGACATCACCACCTTACTATTCAGATTCCCACATTGCCTATCTTCCATATCCTCCTTCTCCTCTCGCTTTCTAAAACTTAACATGGATAAAACAGAATTCATCATCTTTCCCCCATCTTGCTCAACCCCCCCAATAGACCTATTTATCACAATCAACGGCTGCACACTAAGTCCGCTGCCTTGGAGTGACCTTGGATTCTGCCCTCTCCTTCTGACCACACATCCAAGCCCTTTCTACCACCTGCCGCCTCCAACTCAAAAACTCAAAAACATCTCCTGCATCCACACTTTCCTCAACTTTGAGTCTGCGAAACTGATTGTACATGCCCTCATTATCTCCCGCCTAGACTACTGCAACATTCTCCAGTGTGGCCTTCCATCTAGCACTCCCGCACCCCTCCATTACTAATAATAATACTCTCTAGGAAATGTGGCAGTTCACTATAAATTCCCAGATTAACGCTGCAAAACAACATTCAGTATGCAAACAGGAAGACAGTCACTACTACTCGCACAGTAGCCCTATTCTGAGTCTTACCTCCACTGAATACTCCTACCTCCTTCCTGTTAGGTTTCCTACTAGGGTTAAGCGAACTTTTATTTAAGTTCAGCGTCCAAAGTTCAGGTTGGGGTTATCGAAGAATCCCATTATGGATTCCGCTACCATCGACCATAACGGAATTTGGAATCCATAGGTGGATTCTTCGATGAACCCGAACCTTGGATGCCGAACTTAAAAAACAAGTTCAACACTAAGGACCTGGGGTAACGTCACTATCATGTGATCAGTGTTACTGGATTGCATAAGAGGTGGTAAAGAGCCTGATATAATGATTATGTGACATGAGGGGTGGAGCTCCTGTGCTCTGTGTGGAGGAGAAGAAGGAAGTAGAGCAGTGAAGGATGGTTGCGCGAACTTGTTTTTTAACCTGAACCCGAACTTTGGACGCCGAACCTAAAATATAAGTTCGCTCAACCCTATTTCCTACCATTTCTTTTAACTTTGTTGCACCATAGGATTGAACCAATGAGGCCAAATTATGGACTCAGGGAAGCCAACACACCTTCCTTCTCCCAGAATCAACTGTAGACACCCCCGCATTTGAGTCTGGCACCAGAAAACCCAAGTAGGCTTCCTTATGGACTAACTTCTGTAACAGTCCCAGCAGGCTCCCCATAACTGTTCCCACAGCAAGTTCAGCCTGTGCCGCTTAAAGGGTTTCTGTCACCAACTTTTGACATTATAAGCTGTCTGACATTAGCTATGTGCTAATGTCAGACCAGCATGATAATGTCTTTTTTATAAAAATCCGCTGTATATTTAGTCTGAAAAACTTACTTTTATATTATGTAAATTAGCCTCTAGGAGCAGGGGGGGCGTTGCCCTGCTCCTAGCGGCTCCGTCCGGCAACCTGCTGGCACGCCCCTTCACACTTTGATTGACAGTGCAGGGCAGCGATCCTCCTGCACTGTCTCGTTCTGAAATCGCGTGCCCGCGCCGCCGCTCTGTATTCGGCGCAGGCGCGGTGAGCAGAGGACGCTGGTGCCTGCGCGATTTCAGAACGAGACAGTGCAGGAGGATCGCTGCCCTGCACTGTCAATCAAAGTGTGAAGGGGCGTGCCAGCAGGTTGCCGGACGGAGCCGCTAGGAGCAGGGCAACGCCCCCCCTGCTCCTAGAGGCTAATTTACATAATATAAAAGTAAGTTTTTCAGACTAATTATACAGCGGATTTTTATAAAAAAGACATTATCAAGCTGGTCTGACATTAGCACATAGCTAATGTCAGACAGCTTATAATGTCAAAAGTTGGTGACAGAAACCCTTTAAGCAACAGCCTGCACAGCGTCCCGCTCTTCCTGGCCATTCTGAAACATTAGCACCTTCTCCTGTTAGCTGACAGCTGAGAAACCAGTCATTTTCACTGCCAGTATGATGCAAGGCTACAGTGGTGCCACTGTTTACAGAAGATTGTCACTCCCAGCAACCCAGGATCTTAAGGTTCATTATCAGTTCATAATACAACATCACATAAACATAGTTTGACATGTGTAAATATATATATATATATATATATATATATTGTGGTAAGGTGCAGGGTGCCGTCGTGGATGGCAGGTATGTGTCACCGAGGTTCATAGCCTCGGTGAGGTAAGAGCCGTTTTTGTTGATGTCAGCAGCAGCTAGTGCTACTGACATAGTTGTTAAATAGCATGGCTGCAAAGCCGATCCGGGCCAGCTCTTACCGGGAGCAGCTAAAGTGTAGGGTGGGTGGCTGCTCCCCACGACCCAGTCCTGGTTTTGGGCTGGGTTTAAAAACACAGCCAGCACCAGCAGGTGGTGTGATTGTCCTGGAGCTGCTGTTGGCTGAGGAATCATTTGAATTTGGGAGTTCTCTGGGCTGGAAGCCAGAGCCCAGCAAGGAGGAGTGCAGACGGCCTGGAAGCCTGACGTCGACTGTCTTGCGGCTGGACTGACAGCCAGGTGTGAATCCGCACCTAAACCTCCCAGGTGACTGGAACCTGTATTTGACTTTTTGTTTTGCCTCACGTTTTTCTGCTGGGTGTGAATTAACCCCAAGTGACTGTATGCTGTTTATGTTGTGCAAGTGTGAATTAAACACTGTTTGCTGCACTTACTGGACTCCTTTTGCCTCTGTGCTGCACCCGCACCGCTATCTACCAGAGCGACTCCCCACAATATATATATATCTACTGTATGTACACACACACCACATGTACATTTCGTGTACCAAACAGAATAATAAAGCAGTTTTTAAACTAATCCGTGGCTTACACAGTGGCATATGTTGCCAATAGGTTTCCATTGTAAAAACATATACTTTGCAGTATACATATTTTTCCTGTATGCCTCTGTATTGGAAAAAAGTTTTACAGCTGCATACCATCATAGCGTATGCCAAAAGGAAACTTTCACACATGTCAGGTGCATGGAGCTCTATGGATATGTATGTCGTCATACTACACTCAACAAAAAATTAGATGTGAACAGAGGCTAAGGTGTATTCATAGAAGAGCCTCTCGACTTGCTTAGTGCATTCATCCACAACAGCTGTGCGATCTGCATTTACCAGGTGCAATGCATCATAATGAACTAAAAAATTTCAAGACAACGTCCGTTGTGTTTTCTAATGACACAGTGAACTGTTTTCCCTCCACAATCCCACTTTAGTATTAAAATAGCCAAAAGGGATAAGTCTTCCTTCCAGAAATGAGGCGTTTCCTTTTCACCGATGAAGTTCCTGTCATTACTTTCATGCTTTGAAAGGCGCGCTTTGTTCCTGGATAAACATGAATATGGGACATTTTGTAACCCGGGGACCATCTGTTCCAAAAGAAGCAGTGTGGGTTTCGGAATCCTCCTAGGCTGATTTACTGGTAATGTGAAACAATGTAGAAAACTGGAATCTGCCTGCAGCATCCAACTATAAAATGGAGACAATTTACAAATATCCTGAATTACAATTGCCCTTGGGATGTACAGGAAAGTTGTACAAGGCCAGAATCAGTTGCTTACAGGGAAGTGGTAAACCTCACTGCAAAAGAAGCTGTAAATGTAGTATTACATTGACTTGTTAGGATATAAACCTAATTACATAACTGGCTAGGGAAGCTGCTGTTTTTTATTCCATACGCTTCTATTAGGCACATGCATATAATGTTATGCTAAACTGTACTGTAATGCTGATATAATGTGTTATGCCTAGAGCAGGGCCTTGGGGGGAGCATCACAGAGGGACCTAAGAAACATTGAATCTCTGTGACATGCACCATTCTCTCTGGCTCTGCACTAAGCACAAGGGTATGAACACACATACCCTTTGGGTCGCGGCCAGCTACAGTCAAGAACCGCGCGGCCACTTGGGTCTCAGCTGCCTGATATTTAACTAATAAAGACCGCACTGTATAGGCAGTCTGAACTCTTAATCTGAACTCAATATCACGCAGCCATTAAGAATTCAGACTGCCTATACAGTGTGCTGTTCATTAGTTAAATATCAGGCAGCCGTGGCCGAATTGCCCTCATGGTTCTTGATCGTAGCTTGCCATGACCCAACCAGACCACGACCATGCTGTGTGGTCATACCCTAACAGTGTATGGCTTTTGCTTGTTCTTTTAAGAATTTATCATACTTTATGGATTATCGCCACACTGTACATTAATGAACACTTAAGATACATAGAGGCACATGGAAAATCCTCAGCACCCCTTGTCAAATTAAAAACTTTGTTCATTGCATTGTCATTGCAGAATGCTTCTTACAATCTATCACATATTTTCAATAATACTGAAACCCAAGGACTATAAACTTCATTTCTATACTCTCTGCCTGTTGTGGTAGCATCACTATGGGCTCATATTTGTATTGGTATATTACCCCCCAAATAAGCACATTCCCAAATTCCTTCATCCTTCTAATATTTCTAGCCACACAACCCCACAGCATAACAGAATGTTCTATATCAAAAGATCATTACCATATCTTTTCTTGAATTACTTCCCTTTTTTTTTTTATCCAAACATAACTTGGTCATTGTAACCATTGTGTATAATCTTTCATGCTTGATTCCAAAATGCCTCTGGTTTATCTACTGCGTTTCATACCTGAGATGTGGACTTCGGCGAACAGATTACAAGTAAGGTTTTTTTCTGATGATGCTTGTGTACTTCAGTTAACTGGAGCCACATGTCACACTCCTTCTAAAGACCTGAACAAGGTTTGGCATTTGTGTGTGAATTTGATGATGGATGGGTTAATAAAAGAAATTTGCCTTGCCAGTTTATAGCAATTAAAGTGCTGTTTTTTTCCTACCAGATCTATATGGAAATTAGCTGACCACTGAGCACCAACCTCTTGATACCAGGGTGCCAGCCAACCCAACAATTCTATAGATATTGCATTCAGATATAATTTTGTAACCTTCTCCAGCTTTATGAGAATGTATTTATCTTTCTTTTCAGATACTCATTCAATTGCTTTGAGGAGCACGTCTGCAGATTGTGTGCACAATAAAAAGCTTGAGGGTTCACAATATTAAAACATTATCCAAGTTATAAAGATAGGGCTGTTTACTTTACAAAAACAGTGCCTCACCTATCCATGGGCTGTGCTCTGTCAATGTGGCTGAGCTGCAATAGCACTTACAACCTGTGCTCAGGCTTGGCACTTTTAGAGACCTGGATTGGAGATGTGAGGGGTGAGGATGGGAGTGGTAGTAGTTACAAATGATGGTAGTACTCACAGTGGTGGTTGTCTTGCTTGAACTCTCCCTGGGCCACAGTGAAGGAGGGACACACCCTGGTTAGACTCTCCTGCCTGATGGAAGGTGGGGTGCCCTTGGTGTTGTTGCTGATGAGGTGCAAAGACAGGAGAGTTGCACAAGAGTCTTTACTGAGCTGAATTCATCATAGATCAGCATTTTACGCTGGTCTATGATCTCCCCTGTGCTGCTGGATGATGTGCCTCATTTATAATGAGGAGCAGGCATCACCCTAAATTAGTCATATCTCTGTCAGTGTGCCTAAACTGAAATATATGTGTGTAGATTTAAGTATTCTTTTACACCAGAAAACAGGCGTAAAAGAGGATAACGTTTCTGGGCCTGCTGGCTCAACCCCTTCCCCACCCTCACCACACTCACTTTTCAGGAAAGTTGCAAGGCAGTAAAGAAATGCCACAAATTGTGTTAAAAAGTCACAAACATGGTGTTTGCCGATTTCACACACACACCCTCTTTTTATGACTGCTGAACCTTCTTCAAGATGCTGATCTTAAATCTTTATCTGGGAGATTTCCTGGCTTCCTCCCTGAGTACCAAACATTGTCTGTCACTGCTGCAGGACTGCAGATGCTGCTTTCTGCTCACACTCCAATTTATAGACTTACTAACTTCACAGGAAAGAGCCAGGGCCAGAGGTTAGGGGATCTCCCTTTCTGGAGACCGTTCTCAGAGACTGGAATTAACCCTGCAATTCACGCTTACAGCGAATGCAAATAGTATAAAACAGCATGTGCAGCAGCAGGGAGTGCGTGGCTAGATGGGTGTAGAAGTAGCTGTACTCATTGTTCTGAAGCTGCCTAAGATGGTGTGCACTGTTGGGAAGGGTGTCAATTTCCTTCACTTTGGGGATTCTCTCTAGTTCTGGGGTTCTCCTGCCCAATGACAATTGAAGTGCTCTTGATGGTGGTAGTTTTGAGGTGCAAGGCAGGGTCCAGGTTGTTGTGATGCCAGCACTTTTCAGTTGAATAGGATTACAGGAAGCAAAAGGGAGGCAGTTCTTTTACTGATGAATTAAAATGCAAACAGATCAGGACAGTTCTTATCTTGCCAATGGACCAGCAGTTGATACACATAATGCACTTTCATAGATGTTACAGGTTTCACAACTGCACAGGTAGCAACAGGCCAAAAAGGTATCTCTTTAAGATAGTCTTTCTTACTCTGACTTTGACATACAAATCCAGATGTGGAGTGTATGTTTCAGACAATACAATGTAACCAGAGGTCGATCCCCTAAATGGCAAGCAAACCCTTCTGCACCTTTTTTTAACAGGTTGCTGCACTTACAGTACTCCTCTACAATATAGACCTTTAGATGGGGAGATTATCACAGGTGATCAAGCTGCTTAAATGTGTACCCAGGCACTGAAGGCTTCTCATTGACACGTATAAGTCCTTACAATTATCTCTACTGGACTTCCTCTAAACCTCTCCTTTCATCTGGTCTGCTTTTTATAGTTGTTCCAGCCCTGTCCTGGGTGGTCCAGGCTGAGCTTCAGTGTCATCGACATACATGAGCTTCCATCACCAAGCCCTATCTAAACTAGACTCAGAACTAACTAGAATGTTCCATCTCCTCTATCATCTATCTATGCATGTCTTAATCTAGTGTCGGACTGGGGTGCCTAGGGCCTACCAGAAAAATTCATTCTGGGAGCCCAATGTACAACTACATGCATTACCTATTCACACAGCTGCATCAGCAAGACACTACAAGATTAGAGATGGCCCGAACTATTCGCCGGCGAACAGTTCCCGGCGAACATAGCTTGTTCGCGTTCGCCTCTGCCGGGCGAACATATGCGATGTTCGGTCCGCCCCCTATACATCATCATTGAGCAAACTTTGACCCTGTACCTCACAGTCAGCAGACACATTCCAGCCAATCAGCAGCATACCCTCCCTCCCAGACCCTCCCACCTCCTGCACAGCATCCATTTTAGATTCATTCTGAAGCTGCAGTCTTAGTGAGAGGAAGGAGAGTGTAGTTGCTGCTGATTTAATTGGGAAATCGATAGCTAGGCTAGTGAATTCAGTGTCCACTCCAGTCCTGAAAGACTCATCTGATCTCTGCTGTAAGGACAGCGTCCTGACAGCACCCCAAAAAGCCCTTTTAGGGCTGCAACATTAGTCTGCTTTTTTTCCCTTTATATGCATATTGCAGTTGCATGGCCTGCCTGTGTGTGAGGAGCTGCAGGCCCACAGACTGTAGTGTGCCCACTGCCAGTGCCCACCCCTGTCATCCCGTGTGGCACAGGACTTTGCATCAAAAAAGGCATTTAATTTTTACACTTTAATCTAAGTTTAGTTGCCTGCCAGTGTGTGTCAGGCTGACTTCCAGTGACTGTAGTGTGCCCACTGCCAGTGCCCACCCCTGTCATCCCGTGTGGCACAGGACTTTGCATAAAAAAAAGGCATTTAATTTTTACACTTTAATCTAAGTTTAGTTGCCTGCCAGTGTGTGTCAGGCTGACTTCCAGTGACTGTAGTGTGCCCACTGCCAGTGCCCACCACTCATACCGGCTGGCACAGGACTTTGCATAAAAAAAGGCATTTCATTTTTACACTTTAGTGTAATTTCAGCTGCTTGCCTGCTGCTAGTGTGTGTCAGGCCGACTTCCACTGACTGTAGTGTGCCCACTGCCAGTGCCCACCCCTGTCATCCCGTGTGGCACAGGACTTTGCATCAAAAAAAGGCATTTAATTTTTACACTTTAATCTAAGGTTAATTGCCTGCCAGTGTGTGTCAGGCTGACTTCCACTGACTGTAGTGTGCCCACTGCCAGTGCCCACCACATATACCGGCTGGCACAGGACTTTGCATAAAAAAAGGCATTTAATTTTTACACTTTAGTGTAATTTCAGCTGCTTGCCTGCTGCTAGTGTGTGTCAGGCCGACTTCCACTGACTGTAGTGTGCCCACTGCCAGTGCCCACCACTTATACCGGCTGGCACAGGACTTTGCATAAAAAAAGGCATTTAATTTTTACACTTTAGTGTAATTTCAGCTGCTTGCCTGCTGCTAGTGTGTGTCAGGCCGACTTCCACTGACTGTAGTGTGCCCACTGCCAGTGCCCACCCCTGTCATCCCGTGTGGCACAGGACTTTGCATAAAAAAAGGCATTTAATTTTTACACTTTAATCTAAGGTTAGTTGCCTGCCAGTGTGTGTCAGGCTGACTTCCAGTGACTGTAGTGTGCCCACTGCCAGTGCCTACCACTCATACTGGCTGGCAGAGGACTTTGCATCAAAATAGGCATTTAATTTTTACACTTTAATCTAAGGTTAGTTGCCTGCCAGTGTGTGTCAGGCTGACTTCCAGTGACTGTAGTGTGCCCACTGCCAGTGCCTACCACTCATACCGGCTGGCACAGGACTTTGCATAAAAAAAGGCATTTAATTTTTACACATTAGTCTAATTTCAGTTGCTTGCCTGCTGCCAGTGCGTGTCAGGCCCACTTCCACTGACTGTAGTGTGCCCACTGCCAGTGCTAACCACTGATACCGGGTGGCACAGTAGCTTGCCGATAAATAAGGCATTTCATTTTTACACATTAGTCTAATTTCAGTTGCTTGCCTCCTGCCAGTGTGTGTCAGGCCCACCTCCACAGACTGTAGTGTGCCCACTGCCAGTGCCAAACGCTGATACCGGGTGGCACAGTAGCTTGCCGATAAATAAGGCATTTCATTTTTACACATTAGTCTAATTTCAGTTGCTTGCCTCCTGCCAGTGTGTGTCAGGCCCACCTCCACAGACTGTAGTGTGCCCACTGCCAGTGCCAACCACTGATACCGGGTGGCACAGTAGCTTGCCGATAAATAAGGCATTTCATTTTTACACATTAGTCTAATTTCAGTTGCTTGCCTCCGGCCAGTGTGTGTCAGGACCGTGGATTAAAACAGAGTGGAGGGAGCCAGCGTTTTTTCAACCATCTCCCCGTTCGAAAAATCAATTCAATTGACTTTTCGGGGACCCTTGGTGTTGTACGTGGCTGGGTGGAGGAAGAAACCTTCAATGACATCACCGGGACGTGGCTAGCTTGGTATCCAACCTTGTGCAAATGGGGAGTTTGCGGTTGTGCAAATGGACTGTTTGCGGTGCATTAAAAGAGGAGTTTGGTATGTCAATGTCTGAGAATCGGGCGTAACCCTTACACTACCTGATCGATACAACATCATACCTGATCGTATACACACACTGGATGTTTTAAAGCATGTTAATCCAAACAATTTAGGAATGTTACGTGATTTAAGCCCTTTATGGATTAAAACCCGACTCTGCGTCCACTACGTAATTTTCCATGGGAGTTTTGCCATGGATCCCTCTCCGGCATGCCACAGTCCAGGTGTTAGTCCCCTTGAAACAACTTTTCCATCACTATTGTGGCCAGAAAGAGTCCCTTTGGTTTTTAAAATTCGCCTGTCTATTGAAGTCTATGGAGGTTCGCCTGTTCGCGAACATTTGCGGAAGTTCGCGTTCGCTGTTCGCGAACTGAAAATTTTATGTTCGCGACATCACTATACAAGATGATGCAGGTCATTGGGGAAAGATGATACTGTCTGCTGGCATACCTTTGTACCTACAAGTAATGGCAGCCAACCAATGCTTCTATAATAATAAACTGTGTAGTGTGTTAACCTATGCAATGTTTTCTATGAATTTGAGGTTTTGTATGTTGCCTAACTACATGTAGGTTAGTCAGTCTAATGTGGCATGTGCTATTTGTGCAGGAGGTGGAAGACTAGGGGCCCACCCTGCTCAGGGGTGCAACCGGGGGAATCACCTGTTCCCCTGTGGACCAGTGCAATCCAGTCTATATCCGTCTCATGCCTCTTTATTTATCTGTAGGGGGACCCTGAGGAGAAGTTGTAGAGAATGGCAGTGGTAGTGGTCCTGATGTAGTGTTGTAGTGTCACGGTGTCCCTGGGGTCCATTGCAGTGTAAAAGGTAGTGTAAACTGACTGCAAAGTGGATAGTAGCACATCCAGCAGCAGCTGGTACAAAGTTCACTTTCTCTCCTCCCAGACGATGGGGTATAGTGGCTGGCAATGCAGCAAAGATGACACTCAGAAACTTGCTAGCTGACACTCTCTCTCTCTCTCTGCATTTCTTTCCCTATGGCTTTACTCTGGTACCTGTTAATGTAGATGTCCAATGAATGATGCAGGCTCTTAGCTATGCCTGTCCTGAACTCTCGTGATGGTGTCTGAATGTGTTACCCACCACTTTTGCAACTGAGTCTTGACAGCTTGTCTGCTGACTCTAATACACCGTAGATTGCTATATTGCTATTCCTCTGTAGCCTAGGACCCTGCATTCTCCCCGGGGCTATTACGTCCTAGTAGCATATAAAACTGGGGATCCGCCACCCAGATGGCGCCAACCTCGCGTGGTCCCGGAAACAGGACCACAAGCAAACGCAGGTAATATAAAGTTCATTTAAAGCAGCGTTTCTCAAATAGTGGGGGGCGCGAGGCTCTGTAAAGGGGGGCTTCAGGTGACAGGAGATGAACGCTTCCACTCTGGAAGCACTCATCTCCATAGTGATCTGTATTGCCGTCCTCTAGACAGCGATACAGATCGCTGTGCTGTGCGGCAGGGGAGGGAGAGGCGTCTCCCTCCCCTGCTCCTCTGATAGGCTGCGGGCCTTGTGCCAGCAGCCTATCTGTCACGACTGTGACTGATCCAGATAGGTCTGGGAAGAGAAGGTCGCAGCGACTTGCTACTCGTGATAGCTTGTGAGTTTGCTCCGTGGTTCAGGGTATGTCATCCGGGTTTTGCCTTGTGAACCTTTTTGTCCTGACTGGGAGTTTGTAGGCATTCTTCTCAGGTGAGTGCTGTCTGCCACTCCCAGCTACTATATTAGTTTCAGTTTCACTTGAAGTCATTGCCAGATATAGTCCTTACTTCCAGTGCTATTCTGACCTTTGAAGGAGATTGTTTGACGGTATTGCTGTGGAGCTCTTGTCTGGCGTGGACTGTCGTTATTGGGATCATCTTCTCTGCTCGTGACTGGATAAGTCTATCTCTGCTGGAGATTGTTTGTTTGTTGCTGTCTTCCCCTGTTGTTCTCCTAGACATGAGTGATGGTGACTAGTGCTCCCATCTGCCTTTCCCCAGTCTAGTCTTCTTAGGGTGACTCAGGGTTTAGGCATCCTGCTCGCCGCACGGGTTCACACCCCATCTAGGGTATCAGGGCAGACAGGTGCCAGCTTAGGGTTTGTCAGGGGTGGCCGTTCTATTTCCCATCCGTAGATAAGGGTCCCCCTTCCCCTCTGTCTGGTGCGACACGACTGCTGCTGGGATAGCGGTCGTGACACTATCAGATCGGTTCAGGCGGCGCGATGACGTCATCGCGCCGCCTGAGCAGAGTACGGAGCGGGACACAGGCCGGAAGAGGCCTGCATCCAGCGCTTCCAGGGAGGTAAGTATTGGGTGGGGGGACCCTGGACTCTATTGGGGGGGGGAGAGAGCCTGCACATGATTTGGGGGAGGGGGAAGCCTGGACCCTGCACATGATTTGTGGGGAAGGGGTTAATGTAGCCTGCACATGATTTGGGGGTTAATGGAGCCTGCACATGATTTGGGGGGTTAATGGAGCCTGCACATGATTTGGGGAGGGGGGTTAATGGAGCCTGCACATGATTTGGGGGTTAATGGAGCCTGCACATGATTTGGAGGGGGGTTAATGGAGCCTGCACATGATTGAGGGGGTTAATGGAGCCTGCACATGATTTGGGGGGTTAATGGAGCCTGCACATGATTTTGGGGGAGGGGGTTAATGGAGCCTGTACATAATTTGGGGGGTTAATGGAGCCTACACATGATTTGGGGGGTTAATGGAGCCTGCACATGATTTGGGGGGTTAATGGAGCCTGCACATAATTTGGGGGGTTAATGGAGCCTACACATGATTGGGGGTTAATGGAGCCTGCACATGATTTGGGGGTTAATGGAGCCTGCACATAATTTGGGGGTTAATGGAGCCTGTACATAATTTGGGGGGTTAATGGAGCCTACACATGATTTGGGGGGTTAATGGAGCCTGCACATGATTTGGGGGGTTAATGGAGCCTGCACATGATTTGGGGGAGGGGGTTTAATGGCCCTCACCTGTGGGGAGATTGGTGTACTTATAACAATTTTATAGACAAATGATACTATTTACAGTCTTGCGAGGGGGGGGGGGGCGCGAAATGTTTTCTTCTTCCTACGGGGGGCATGACAGAAAATAATTGTGAAGCACTGATTTAACGTAATATAATTAAAACATAAATCAGGGACAGTGATATAAGGAAGAAGCCGGTCAAGTCCAATGCAGGTAGTCATCCAAGCCGGAAGCAGATCCAAAGCGGGTAGTCTTCCAAGCCGGAATCAGGTCCAAAGCAGGTTGTCGTCCAAGCAGGGGTAAGGTCCAAAGCGGGTGGTCTACCAATGCGGGGTCGAGAGCCAGAGGAAGCGTCAGCCGGACCGAAACATACACAGGAACACACAAGGAGCTCAGACTTCCAGAGATGCACTTTGGAGCACAAACGCAAGGGCAATGAACCCGAAGCCTAAGCAGACTGATATAGTTAGGTGTTGCCACATCATCACTGTGCGATGCCCAGGCAGCAGGCAAGCGATTATGCACTCAGAGGTTATAAGAGACTGCAGTCTGCACATGTCCAAAATCGGAGCCACCATGAGGACAAGCTAAGACCTTGACACAATCTTGATCAGATGAGGTAAAGGTGACTTACTTCTCTGAGGAGGAAGTCAATGGGATGCAGCTCAAGACACCCAATGACCAAAACTTTTCCTCTTTTTCTTTCAAAAAATCACAGGTGGGCTCAACGCGTTTTGGGGCAGTGTAAGCAAGTATAAAACAGCTACAAGCAGTATTAAAAATATAACTCACCATTGGGCATTATATATCTGTCTTGATAATGCCATGTGCTGGGTAGAAGGTGGGAAGGATGTTACTTCCTGTTAGAGACAGGAAGTGTGCGTTCCACGTTGGAACACACATTTAAATGTGTAAAAACATATACAAATTAAATTTTAATTGGGGCTAAATGGTGGTGGGCTTAGGGATGGTGGCAGGGGTGATGGAGAGTTTCCAGGGTCATTGGGTGGTATGTAGATGGCACTCTAAGCGTATCGAGTGGGACCAGACGGGACTTCCGGTCTCGATCATGGTGGAACACATATGTGTAACGAACCTCCACTTCCGGTTTCCGGTGGAGGTGTGCTTCGGGCCAGCTGAGATCTGGGTGTTTCCGGTGGGTGGAATGCACCAGTGGAATGCTTCGGATCGCTATCCTCTTCTCCTATACTTGGGCTTGTGACTGGGGGGGGGGGATCGGATTGTCCCCCAATGTCTCCAATGTCGAATTAGCAGTGGGATTTCATACAATAAGGAAAAAAAAAATGGGTATTTTAGGGTTCGAAACAATTTAAAAATAGTATTTAAAAAAGTAGTATTACAAGGGTGATGTTGCTGATTTGTCTGGATGCTTAATGGTATATAGAGGGTCATTAGTATATATTCTGAATGATAAATAAAGCTCATTGGCATACATTATGGTGGATGAAATAAGAACACAAGTTTCTGACCTGAAACATAATTATTACAATCTTTAAAAAAAAACTATATAAAAATGTAGCTATATATATCACACCTATAAATATAAATATATGATGTAATAAATATATAAGTAATATATATGTACGACCAAATATATATATTTAGCAGCATAGTATATAGTAGCATATACCCTAATCCCGTTTGTCATGTTATTTCTAAAGAAGTATTAAAGGTTAAGGATACTTTCACACTTGCGGCATGGCTATCCGGCAGGCTGTTCCGTCTGATCCGCCATGCCGCAAGTACCCGTGTGCTGCCTTGTTGCCGCTCCGTCCCCATTGACTATAATGGGGAGGGGGCGGAGCTACAGCGCAGCACGGTAGTCATAGCCGGACTAAAAAGTCGGACCTGCAGTACTTTTAGTCCAGCGATATCTGGCCATGCACTGCTGTGCTGCGCCGTAGCTCCGCCCCCATCGCTATTATAGTCAATGGGGACAGAGCGGCAGCACACTGATACTTGCGGCATGGCGGGTCCGGCAGGTTAACAGCCTGCCGGATAGCCATGCCGTAAGTGTGAAAGTACCCTAAGATACCAAGATAATAGTAAAAAAAAAAAAAAAAAAGAATGATTAAAAAACATAATGGCAAAAGCCGTGATGATGAATAACCGTGATGATAAATAACCATGATTATAGAAATATAGTTGTTGACATTCGTGATAGTAATTATTGATGTTTATAAAAACAGTGAAGGGGCCTAGGTTCAATACCATTGTAATTCTCTTGTACAGTACCAGCTAGTAATTGGTGTACTCAAGGGACTCATTCAACCCGCAAGTGGATAATGTATTCAGATGGAAAATCCAGAACATCTCTTTCCTGCATAGGCCTTGATAGGATTGAGGGATCCATTCCAAGGGGTTGACACGGAGTAGGGAGGGATCGCTGTTATGATGAGTGGAGAAATGTCTTGAAACACTGTGAGTGAGAACTTTCCTATTGATATTAGGGCGGTGTTCATTCATTCTTTCGCACAAGGTCTGTGTGGTCCTGCCTACATATAATAAATTGCACGGGCACTGTATTAAATGGATGATGTTGCTAGTGCCACAATCCATATTATGTTTTAGGTGGAATGTTTCATTGGAAGAATTATGTTGCAGAATTTACATTTTTTATTTTTGCACCTGTAGGCCCCTTTCGAGATTGAATCTATTTTTCCTTTTCCTTTAGGCAGGGTAAGTTATCTTTTACGGTCTTGTTTTTAGGAAGGGATGGAGCGATCAGGTTTTTCAGGGTCTGTGCTCTCCGGTATGTTACAATGGGATAGGGTGGTAAATCTTTCTTTTGGATGGGGTCTTTCTTGAGTACGCCCCAATGTTTATTTAATATCTGCTGGATTTTCGTATGTTCCGAGTTGTATCTTGTTATCAGACTATATTAGAAATTCTTTTGAGAATGTTTGAGGATAATCCCTTGTGTTTGTGTGGTTTCTGTCTTTTTTGGTTGGAGGGCCTCTATTTGATTCATTTTAAAGGCTCTTTTGGTTGATTTGGCTATTAGTTTTTAGGTTAACCCTTTTCTCTAAAACGCTGTTTCAAGATCTCAAGTTGTTCTCTAGCTTTTGAATCATCCATACAATTCCTTCTGATTCTTTTCATTTGACTGTATGAGATGTTTCTTTTCCATTTTTGGTGATGGCAACATTTGTAATCAAGGTAACTGTTTGAATCTACTTTCTTGAAATGGGTTTTGGTGGTAATTGTGTTGGAAATTATAGTTAATTTTAGGTTGAGGAAAGTGGCTTTTTTTGATCATATTCAGGGCAAAATGTTAGGCCCCAATCATTGGAATTGAGCTTTTCAATATAGGATTTAAGCTCTTCTACACTATTGTCCCATACTGCTTGTAGCTGTTGTATACTTGCTTTCACTGCTCCTGATGAAGGGAGTTTGTATTCCCCCGAAATGCATTGAGCCCACCTGTGATTTTTTTGAAGAAATAAAAAGAGGAAAAGCACCAGAAGTGTTGTACACGGTCGTGTTTATTTTCTACAATACTACAAACGATCCTGGCAGGGGAGGTTTTGGTCCTTGGGTGTCTTGAGCTTCATCCCTTTGACCATGTCCTTAGTGAAGTAAGTCACTTTTACCTCAACTGATCAAGATTGATTTTATTGATTCTGCAAGAATAATACAACATTTTAGTATTTTTATATTTTTTCTCCTCTGATTTTACTTAATTGTTATACTTTTAGTCCTGTTTCTGGGACACGAGGTTTGCACAGTCTGGGTAGTGGACCCCTGTTTTTATATGCTTCCACTTCTCATTTATGCAGTAGCTTGTTCTACGCATCCAGCCACCCTTGGCAGCCCCTACGTTCGCCCTTCACTTTATATCTCTTTTAGTCGTTTCCCTCTTGGCGCCCTGCTTTGTCGTTTCAAAAACCCTCTTCCAGTCTCTAGAGGAGGGTGCGTTTTTATTGTTTGCTATTACGTCCTCCAGGTGAGCCACCTCTATGGTCCACCTGGCCTGGAGGAGTGGGAGATGGATCACATTCTCCCTCATTCCTCACCCTGGATTCAGTGGATTCACCGCTAGTGCAGGGCCTTTATTAAGACCGCTGTCTAAAACGCCGGTCTTAATAAATGTGCCCCCTAGTTTTTAAAATAGGGTAATTTCTGGGGGGATTCTATCGAATGGGCAGCTCAATGCCATTACAAGTGTACAATGGGGCCTGAAACATTTTCAATTTGTATTCTAAAAACTACTGGGTGCTCCTTTATGTTTGGGCCCTGCTGTCTGTCAAGACATTGGATTAGGACCACAATGGCGATATTGTCAGGAGACACGGGGCGATACATTTTGATTTGAATTCCTCCATTTGAATGTGCTCTGTACAAAAAAAGTTACTTTAAAATGACCCCATTGTAGAAACTACACCCCTCAAGTTACTCAAAAATGATTTTACAAACTGTGTTAACCCCTTAGGTGTTCCACAAGAAATAGAGGAAAATGGAGATGAAATTTCCAAATTTCACTTTTTTGGCAGATTTTCCATTTTAATCCATTTTTTCCTTTAACACATCGAGGGTTAACAGCCAAACAAAACTAAATATTTATTGCCCTGATTCTGCGGTTTACAGGAACACCCCACATGTGGTCGTAAACTGATATAAGGGCACATGGCAGGGCACAGAACAAAAGGAGCGCCAAATGGTTTTTGGAAGGCAGATTTTGCTGGACTGATTATTAGATACCATGTCCCATTTGAAGCCCCCCTGATGCACCTTTACAGTAGAAACTCCCAAAAATTGACCCCATTTTGGAAACTAAGGGATAAGGTGCCAGTTTTTTTAGGTACCATTTTGGGCTAAATATGATTTTTAATTGCTCTATATTACGTTTTTTGTGAGGCAAGGTAACCAAAAAAAAGGTCTATTTTGGCACTGTTTTATTTTTTACAAGATTCATCTAACAGTGTAGATCATGTGTTATTTTTATAGAGCAGATCATTACGGACATGGCAATACATAATATTTATACTTTTTCTTATTTATTTAAGTTTCACACCATAATAGCATTTTTGAAACACAAATATACTGAGAGCTATAGCTTTTTTAGTTTTTGACTGATTGTCTTAGTTATGGTCTCATTTTTTGCGGGATGAGGTGTCGGTTTGATTAATACTATTTTGGGGGGCATACGCCTTTTTGATCGCTTGGTGTTGCAATTTATGTGATGTAAGTTGACAAAAATGTATTTTTTGGCACTGTTTTTATTAAAAAAAAATTACGGTGTTCAGTTGAGGGGTTAGGTCATGTGATATTTTTATAAAGCAGGTCCTTAAGGACGCGGCGATACCTAATATGTATACTCTTATTTTACACAATAATGTCATTTTTGAAACAAAATAAATAGTGTTTTAGTGTCTCTGAGAGCCATGTTTTTTTCAGTTTTTAGGCGATTGTCTCAGGTTGGATATCATTTTTGCAGGATGAGGTGGCGGTTAGATGGGTATTATTTTGGGGTTCATATGACTTTTTGATCGCTTGCTATTACACTTTTTGTGATGCAAGGTGACAAAAGTTTTTATAATTTTTTTTTTTTTTACAGTGTTCACTTGAGGGGTTAGGTCATGTGGTATTTTTATAGAGCAGGTTCTTACGGATGCGGCGATACATAATATGTCTACTTTTTAAAAAAAAATTACATTTAACATAAAAAAGCATTTTTGAGCATCGGAGCGATCCATAACTTCTCTATCTCCATCCATCTGGAATAGGCAAAAAGAGTCGACCAAGCTGGGATACGTCTTAAGTGTGTTTCCCAGTAGTATTTAGTGACATCTGGAAACCCAAGGCCGCCTTGCGACTTAAGTGCGGTAAGAGTCCTGCATGAAATTCTATGCCTTTTGCCATTCCAGATAAACCGCAGGATCGAGGATTGTAAGGCTCTCAGTTCGCCCCCAGGTATAGGCACAGGGAGAGTCTCCAGAGCATATAATAGCTTCGGTAAAATAGACATTTTTACCGCTGCTATGCGTCCAAACAAGAAAATAGGTAGGGACATCCACTTATTCATTAAAGTTTTGAGCTCTCGGAAAAGAGGGGGAAAATTCTGGGTGTACAGAGAGGCGTAAGTCTTAGTTAAATAGACCCCTAAATATTTTAAGGAATTATCATTCCACCTGAAGCGGAAGTTTGCGCGTAATACAGTTAGCATGTCGGGGGGATATTTAGTGGCGAGGCTTCTGTTTTGGACGTGTTTACTTTATATCCTGACAGCCTACCAAAACTCTCTAAGAGGCTAAATAGATTTGGCAAGGTGACAAGGGGATCCGACAGTGTCAGAAGAATATCGTCGGCAAAGAGGGACAGCTCAAATTCCACCTGGTTGACCGTTATGCTGTGAATATCAGGGTGTGCTCTAATGGCGGCCGCCAACGGTTTAATGCAGAGTATAAAAAGGAGAGGGGAGAGCGGACATCCTTGCCTTGTGCCATTGTGAATATCCAATGTGCGTGAGTGGACATGAGGCGTCTTGATAATGGCAGTGGGTCAAGTGTAAAGGGAATGGAGTGCAGTCAGAAACGGACCTCCAAAACCAAAGTGCTTCAGGGTACAAAGCATAAAAGGCCAGCTCAGGCGATCAAAGGCCTTTTCTGCATCAAGGCTTAAAAGTAAAGCCTGTTGTCCCCGTCTGCCGACGACATCTATTAAGTCTATGGGCCTCCTTGTGTTAGCACCCCCCTGTCTATTTAGGACAAAGCCCACCTGATCTTTATGGATTAAAGACCACAGCCAGTAGGCTAGTCTGTTGGCCAGGAGTTTAGTGAAAATTTTCCGGTCCGAGTTAGGGAGTGCTATGGGACGAAAGTTGGAACACTCCAGGTGATCCTTACCAGGTTTAGGCAGGAGGGTAATGTATGACTGTAACATGGATGTAGGAATAGGCGTACCTTGTAGAAAAGCATTAAACAGGCCCACCATATGAGGAAGGAGGGTGGGCGCAAACGTCTTATAGTAGTGGTAAGGCAAACCATCCAGACCCGGGGCTTTGCGATTAGGGAGCTGTTTAATCACCTCTTGGATTTCTTCAGCAGTGAATTGGGCATTAAGGGAAGCAGACTCGGCGATTCCTTGGGGAGCTGATAGCGGTCTAAGAAAGAGGAGAATAACTTATGACGCTCCGCCGGATTTGAGGGTAGTTGTTGCGGTAAGGAGTATAAGGCCTCATAGTAGGTTTGAAAAAGATCCAAGATTTCAGCAGGGTTATAGGTGAGGGTCTCATCAGGACGCCTCCTGGCGGTCAGGGCGCTATGTATATTAGAGTCTCGCAGCTGGCGCGCTAGGAGGGTGTGTGACTTATTGCCCGACGTATAAAAGCGATGTCGAGAGTAAAGCAGCATTTTCTCTGTCTTAGCCAAGGCCAGGTCTCTCAATCTAGCACGGAGAACTACTGTACAATGCGTCTCAGCTGGTGGCGCGAGTTGCGAGACTGTAATTGTTCCTCCAAGGTCTGCAACTAGTTCCTAACCATGACAAATTGTAGGCTATGATCACGTTTTAGCCTAGAACCAAGGGCAATACAACACCCCCTAAACACAGCCTTATGGGCTTCCCAGAGAGTGGAAACTGATGGGGCCGAAGGTTGTTTAAGCCTAAAATATTCGGTCAGGCTATCCTGCAATTCCAGAGAGGTCTCAGGTCCGGCCAGGAGAGTGTCATTAAGTCGCCAATGGCAAACATTAGTGTGCACATGAGCAGAGCGGAGACCAATGGAGATCAGGGCATGAAATATGGCATGACCAATGGAGGTCCGACCATGAAATAGAACCTACATCTGCAGAGTCCAGCATCCGCAGGATGGAGATATTACCTAGGAAGTAGTCAATGCGGGTGTGAGTGCCATAAGGGTGGGAGTAGAAGGTGAACGTCTTAGACGTGGGATAATTTATATGCCACAAATCATACAACGCAAACCGCCTCACCAAGCGTCTGAATAAGCGAGAAAACCTGCGTTGCTCCCTAGAGGGAGGGTTTCCCTTCAGGGACATTCTGTCCAAAGTTTCAGAGAAGGAAATATTAATGTTTCCTCCCACCAACAATGCTGCCGGGAGGAGCCTAGATAACTTCACAAACACTTCATACATGTAACACAAAATGGAATAATCCAATCATTGGACCAAAAAGTCCAGACGGGGAGCAATAAAAGGACCCAAAGGAATGCTATCAAGCCCCATCTCATCTCCCCTCCTCCCGGAGGAATAGGGGAGAGGAAGGGGGCAAAAAAGTACCACCCTAAAAAGGAGACATGACTGGACAGACCTTGCAAAAAGGCGCAAGGAAAGAAGCATATAGCAAACAATACAACACAAAGTGGCATTCTAGCACCTAAGTGCCAATACTGGGCAGGCATATCTTAAGGAAAAATATAGGAAAAATCTCCAGACACTCCTGACAGAAAAAAAGAAAAACTATGCGAAGAAAAGACAAAACCGTCCTTCATGCAGATGATAAAACCAGAGAACGAATAGTGAGAACCATCCCAAGGGCAGACAGTTAAAGTGAGGTCATCCCTAGGCTTCTGCACAGGCGGATCTTCTTGAGGGGAAGCATGGTGCCTCTTGTGGTGGACCGGACTCCAGACCGGGGGGGGAAGAGCAGGCGGGGGATCTGAAACCTCTCATTCATCCAACGCAGGCATAGGAACATCCAAAGATTAGCAAAAAGATGGGAAATTCCCGTGAGATCTCAAGGTAGCAGTTTTGCCATTACGTTTAGCTACAAGAGCGAATGAGTAGCCCCAGCGGTAGGGAATCTTCCTGTCTCACAATGACGACAAGAGGAGTTGCAGAGCTCTCCGTTTTTGGAGCGTTAACCAGGAAAGGTCCTGATACAATTGTACAGGGATGCCCCCAAAGTCAATGACCCGTTGAGCGTGGGCTTTAGACATAGACTCCTTAAGCTGGAAATCATGGACGCAACATATGACATCACGAGGCTGACCAGACGAGAGCTTGGGTCTCAGGGCCCTATGAGCACGGTCCAATTTGATGGAATGCGGCGGTTGAGATCCCAGGATTGAGTTCAATAAGTCCCCCAATATATCATGTAGGTTCTCCTCTTTATCCGATTCCGGTAAACCGTGAATTCTTATATTGTTCCTGCAACCCATATTGTCCAAATCCTCCAGGTGCCTGGTGTTTTCCTTTATGGTTTAGGAGTAACAAGCAACAGCAGATTGTAAGCGGCCAATATATTTGCGGGTGGCATCATGGACTGTTTCAAGGGTGTCAACCCGCATTGTAATTTGCTTGAAATCTTGCCGCAGAGATGATATTTCTGCCTTACAAGTGTCCCGTACCTCAGCCACAAGAGCTTTAAAATCCTTCTTAGTGGGTAGCTGTTGCAGGGATCTGTGTAATGCATAAGAATCCTGTGAAAGAGGTAGGGGCCATCATCAGCCTCCTCAACTGTATCTGACATGTGTCCCCATGTGACAGAGTCCCCTCCACTGGTTTCCGAGGGCCGAAAAAAAATTATTTGTCTCTCTTAGAGAGCTTTCTGTGTCTCTCCAACGCTGCGCTGGTGTGGCCTGGGAGTTGCCACGTTTAGGCGCCATTTTGGGCGGCATGGGTGAGGCTATTGTGCCAGCGGTAGGCCGCGAGTGCAGGGCCGGCGATGGAGGCCAGGCAGGTGAGCGAGGGCCCTCTGGTGCGACGCAGGCTGTATCCTGCAGTGGTAGGCCGTGGTTCAGAGATGGAGCGGTGGAGCCACGCCGCCAGAGAGCATCGATGGTCGGGGACCACCACAGAGGGACCAGAGGATGCCTTGAGTGTCTAAGGGGTGAGTTTTTCCCCATGGGACGTCTCCCACTTGTTGGAATTTTTGTCATGTAAGGTGATAAAAAATGGCTTTTTTTACATGTTTTTTTTTTTTTTTTAAGGGGTTAGGTCATGTGATATTTTTATAGCACTGATTTTACAGACGTGGCGATACCAATTATGTATATATATTTATTTTTTATGACAAACTGATTTGAGAAAAGACCATTTTTATTTTATTTTTATTTATTTCTTTTTTAACTTTTTTTTACACTTTTTTTTTTTTTACTTATCAAGACCCATCTGGATCCTGAAGATCCAGTGGGCCTGATCACTATACAGTGCATTACAATAGTCATCTATTGCAATGCACTGTATAGTCAGTGCTTCATTTACACTAAGGCTGATGAGACCCTCAGGGTCTCATCAGCCTTAGGTAACTTGGTAACCAGGATGCCTTTGTAATGTGATCGCAGCAGCGCGATGGAAGAAGCAGCTGACTGCAGCATCTATGGGGTTAAATGCCCCAGATTGGTGCCAGTCCCGATCTGGGGTGTAGCAGTAGACTGTTCGCTATAAGTCACAGTCCGTTCCTGAGCCCTACCATTACAGCGACAGCACAAGAAGGAGGAGGACTGGAGGCATCAGGGACAATGTTGGCCACATGTGGGGGCATGGGTGGGGCATTTATTTATAAAAAGGCTCTGAGCACTGGGCACTGGGGGCACGGCAGCACACAGGGGCACTTACCCGATCTCAGGCTGCGGTCTCCGAGATCGCAGCCTTAAACTGGCATTTTAACACTAGAGAGCTCCGATTGGTTAGTCTCTACAGACTGGGCTCTGTCCGTGACAGCTGCAGAGCAGGGAGAGAAGCTTTAATCCAAGCGCTTTGTAGCGCCATGACGTCTATACACGTGCTATCTGCACGGGGTATGTGCAGATAGGACGTATATAGCCATACGGCGGTCGGGAAGGGGTTAAAATCACTGGGTGTTTTTTTATGTTTGGGCCCTGCCGTGTGTCAAGACATATTAGAGTCACAGTGGGGATAGTTCGGAAGTCAGGAGAAACATGGCAATAAATTTTGGAGTGTAGTCTTCCATTTTTATGTGCTCTGTACAAAAAAACTTTTTATTGACACACAGAAATTAAAATAATTTTTTTCACTGGCTTAGCATTAATTTCTTAAAAGAACTGGTGGGGTCAAAAAACTCACCACACCCCTACATTAATACCTTAAGGGGTCTAGCTTTCAAAATGGGGTTTCAAGCAGACTGCTGTGATTGGATCGCGATCATAGCCGAGGAAAAGGAGACACCCACAGCGGAAGACGGCGTCTCCGCCCCATTGCGAGTTTACAGCTCGCTTGCCGAAATAACAGGGGCTCTGAACCGGCAGAACGGGGGGAAGGTATGAGAAAAAAAATACAACCCGGGTATCAGTGAGGGCCGCACTATAAGGTTTTGACATAATTAACCTATGTCAAAACCGATGAACGGTCCTCTTTAAAGCCCAAACAGGCTTGGTCACTAAGGTGTCAACTATTGTACATTATGTGTGCATTCATTGCAATATACTGTATAACCAAAAAATAACGTGTTTAGGAATTTAGAAATGTCAGATTGCTGCAATTCTGAGCATGCACGTCTCAGGCAGATATGTAAATGATTACAGGTGTGTACTAATAAGACACTGGGTCTTGTCACAAGAGGGCATAAAAAGGATTCCTCTGCTGCCCTATAAAAGCCTCTCAGACACTACTTTTGAGTAGTATACCCCTTGGTAAGAGATCCTTGACTGCTAGACATGCCTGTATGATGCACTCGAAGAGATTTTGGCCTTTTGACAGACTTGGGGAAGATCTTTGGACTGATTGGATAGATATTTGGACTGAGAGAAGCAGGATGGTCATTTCAATGAATTACCTGCCACCTGGCTGTTTTGACCTAGCTGTTAGGAGGTGTTGGGGGCAGTGGTTATGCAAGGGAACACACATATGTCAAACAGGCTTTGGATGGCCTAGAGACAGACCACCATGGCCGGTGCAAGGATTTTTGCCAACACAAACTAAGCTACATTTTGGCGACCCCCTCCCACCAGAACTCCCCCTAACACCAGCATCCCACCCGGACCACACTCCAATTGGCTAAATGCCTGCCTCGCAAAACCCTGCAGTCCACCTACCGCACCCACCTCCTGTTCATATAGGTTTCTTTAACTTACAGTATTTTTCTTTTATGTAAGTTTTATGCATGTATGATGACCTTTTCTTTTATGTAAAAAAAATAAACTACATGTTACATTTCTCCCCCTCCATGGCACATTTCCCCTCTCCCATGTCACCAACCCCCCCCCCCCCATTAATGTTGTGCAAAAAACATTATGCTCACCTGGCCCTGGTCCAGTCTGCAGCAGCTCCCCTTCTCCTCTGTGTGGTCCTGGTATCTTCTCTGCTTAAGACAAATCGCTGAGGACCTTTCCCGCTGAGTGAATCACTGGCCTGACACGTGACACAGCTGCGGCCACTGATTGGCTGAGTGGGAAAAGTCCTCAAACTTGTCAGGAGCCCAGAGAGATGATGCCAGGACCACACTGAGGAGAACAGGAACTGTGGCTGACACTGACCTATGGCAGTCCGTCTAGCTGTGCGAGTCACCAACTCCTTGCTGCCGCTCGCCACCACGGTGCTAGTCACACACCCCTTGAGTGAGGGGCCACACAGCACACAACACAGCTGTCAGGGTGGGGGGTGGGCGGGCTGCCGGTGGCACAACTGATTTATTAAAAAGAAAAAAAAAGGTTTCATCCCCCCTGTCTCTGCACCCTGAGGCAGCTGCTTGGTCTGCCTTGTTATAGCACCGGGCCTGCAGGCCACCAATAGAGATAATAGTTTGATCCACCAACAAGCACACGCAGCAGCCACATCTTTGTTGCTCACCATCCAGTCACAGATGGCACCTTCATTACACACTGCTGTCTCTGCCTAGACCATTTCCAGGCGCTTAGAGAGAGGAAATTTGGTGTCAAGGCACCAGTTACATATCCTGCCTTTGTGAACGCGAAACCTGGACTACTATTTATTGTAACCACATTGTCTTTAGGAACAAATCGAGGACCTGTTTGGGATCCGACCACAGTCCTATTCAAGTATGGAGTCCTTGTGGTGAGTGCTTAAATCCTGCCTTTGTTTTGCAGTGATACAGTGCCCCAATTGTTGAGGTGATGATCTGGGGAGCCATCACATATATGTTAGTCAGTCACCCCTAGTAGTTATATGAGGAACATTAACAGCTCAGTAATATCTGCAGGGATATCTATTATTCTTATAGTAGGGCCTCCATCTCGCATTCATCAGCAGGATAATGCTCGCCAACACACATCAACAGTTTCCCAGGAATGTCTCCACTGGATTGCAACACACTTTCTTGGCCTGACTGGTTGCCAGATTTATGATGAATCAAGCATTTATGGGACCAGCTGGGAAGCAAGGTTCAGCAGCCTATAAATGTGCAGTATCTACAAGCCCAGCTGCAATATCTGTGGACAATTGTTCTGTAGGATACCACATGGAACCTGTATGTAGTCAGGAGTGGATTGGCCATAGGCCTTACAAGGAAGTATTTTGTGATGGACTATGATATTTGGCTCTGTTGAGGTGGTATAATATGTTATTGCTGGCCCCGACTGCTTGTGTTAACCCTGCCTTCCATCAATTTGGATCCAACTACAAAACTGGGACACTTTTAGTATTTTTTTCAGGGCCACTTTAAGTTCCCAGTCCATCCCTGTATGTAGTGTTGAGCGAATCAAACCATCCAAAGTGGAATTCGATCTGAAGTTTAGGAAAAATTTGATCATAATTTACATGCACTTCGTGGTAACAAATCTTTCTAAAATGGCTGCTGCACGTGTTACAAAGTCAAAGTAAGAAGACCGGGAAGATGATAAGCCCTATAAAAGCCTCATCCAACACAGTGGTGGAGGGAAAATGCCATACTCGGCAGTGTGGGAATTTTTCACCAAGTCGATGAACGATTTTAGCATGGCAATATAGAAGATATGTAAGCAGAAGGTGAGGTGTGGCCAGGGTGTTAATGTTGGCACGATGACCCTGCGTCAACACATGTCACCATAAAGTGGATAAAGTGGCGTGCGAAAACAATACCACTCATTTAGTGTTACAGCCTGATGCAGCAACTGCTGCATCTCCCCCTGGTCCACTCCATCTCTCCAGCAGTCAGGGCTCGATAACGTCATCAGAAGGAAGCGGTTTGTTCCCTTCAACTTCAGTGTTGTCTATTGCTCCTTAAAATCCTCCTCCTTCTCCTTATTTATTTTACGCATTTATATAGCACTACTATATTCCGCAGCGCTTTACAGACATTAGCATCAAGCTGTTCCCAATGGGGTTCACAATCTAAGGTCCTTATCACTTGCTTTAACAGAAATCGAAGTGATTCCATAAAGACAACAGTATGCAGGCACTCATCTAAATGCGAAGAAGCTGAATGTGCACCTGGCCAAGTTGCTGGTACTACAGTGCCTCCCTTTTCATGTAGTTAACTCTGCACATTTCAGAGAACTGAAGTCTGGTGCCCACCCAAGGTGGAGAGTCTCATTAATTTTCCAAAAAAGTTGGACTAGTCCTTGGGCTTCTTGCTGTCTGGTACAGTTCTGGCCAGCGCTAATGTATGGAATTGTAACTATAGTCACGGACAATATATGTCGTTCATATTAGCCCACTGGGCAAATGTTGTTCGAGCCCAGGCACACCAGCAACTTCGACAGGTGATGGCAATGTCTCTGCATTCTAATACTGGGGTTTCTGTGCCAATGTCCTCCTCTGCCTCCTCATTCGCCACCTTGTCCTCACCCTCCAATGTAGGAACAGTTCACAGTGGTCCTCCAGCATATCACCTATGCAAAGCTAGGCGTTGTCACGCTGTTCTGCACCTATTCAGCCTGGGCAAACAGAGTCACACCGGGGAGGAACTGCTAAGCGTAGTTAGGAACCATGGTTACTGTGGCAGGCGCAGCACTATGAAGTGTCTTTTGCGCTTTGGCATTACAAGAATTTAATATCTCTTAATATAACTTTAGTCCAACCAGACTGTCTGTTACTCTGCTTTAATTCTTCTAGCACCGTTCTATGGAAACAGTAGGCTTAAAGAGCACACCAAATGCTTAAGATAACTTCTTTATTAAATTCAACTTTTCTTCATATATAACACTGCCACCTCTGCAGCAGATATTTAACATGTGTTTTGTATATGCACTAAAGTATCACAAAATGGTGGTTCAACTGTTCAGTCTTTTCATTCAACATAAAATGGTGGATATAGTTATCTCTTTATTATCTGTACTCTCACTTTAAGTTATTTAAGCACTTTATGATGTCTCTGATATCTGAGGTTTAACCAATAGTTCTACTTGCTGAACTTAGTTTGCAGTTTGCTCTATACAATTGCTTTGAGCAGTTTGTTTGAACAATTCACAGGTTGGTGGAACTGTAAGTAAACATACATAACTGGTTCAGTATACAGTTCCAATCACAATACTAACAATAGGAACATCATATAACTGTTCTAAATGCCTATTTGTATAACACAAGAGAGTGAATCTGGATTGTACATCCTCATTACTATGCTTTTGATATAACAACTGTCCTTCAGCATAGTTACATGGCATCTGAGCCCAATTTATAATACATTCTATGCATAAAAGAGGCATTAGTATACAGTTTGATCAAAGAGCATAGGCCCACTTACCGCGACAAGGTTGCTTCTACAAGTGGGGACCTACTCTAAGCACCACACAAGCAGCAGACAGCGGGACCCAGTAGCTACACAGCTCCCCCACTGTGCAGCAAAGCTAAATACCTACTTGGCCTCTTGCTTCCATTAAACTCAGCTCTTAGTGGAGTGAATGTCTGTTTAGCTCCTCTCCTGGTCTATACTGTGGATCTCCACAGTATAGACCAGGAGAGGAGCTAAACAGACATTCACTCCACTAAGAGCTGAGTTTAATGGAAGCAAGAGGCCAAGTAGGTATTTAGCTTTGCTGCACAGTGGGGGAGCTGTGTAGCTACTGGGTCCCGCTGTCTGCTGCTTGTGTGGTGCTTAGAGTAGGTCCCCACTTGTAGAAGCAACCTTGTCGCGGTAAGTGGGCCTATGCTCTTTGATCAAACTGTATACTAATGCCTCTTTTATGCATAGAATGTATTATAAATTGGGCTCAGATGCCATGTAACTATGCTAGGGGATTTCCCACACAGGCTCAGTGTGAGGCTGACTGTGATTGGTCAAGACTCCTGCTCTGTGTGAGGCTGGCTGTGATTGGTCAAGACTCCTGGGCAGTAACGACAGTTTAACTATGCTTTCTGTTGTTAATTCTGCTGTGTCATTGAGCTTACCTCACATTCATTTTACTGAATCTTAAAGGCATATATATTTCTGCTTCTGTGAACACAATATATAACTGTTACATGACATCCAAAACATGAAGTCACTGTAAATAACTCTGCTTTTGTCTTTAACATATAAACATAGGAAGTGTATTAAGGTTTTTGGCAGGTCTAGCTGTATACACATATAAGCCATATTAGCAATCTAGGACAGGTCTTAGCTGGCCAGCTACAGTTACTGATAACAGTAAGAACATTTTGTCTGTGCTGCGTCAGCCATGGCTGACCGATATGCCTTGCAAAGCGCATATCTTTAATATTTGTTGTCAACCGGTTCTTCAAGTTTTCCACTGAACTGCAATGTCCAGGAAACTGTGCATGCACTTCAGCCACTCTTCCTGTGCAAAACACGCCCACCTTGAGCTGCAAAGGCAAAATGGTCTTCCCCAACATTGCCTGATATGTGATGTTTTCACCTGTTGGAACTCCACACTCCATATTTTAGACTGCCTGTTCCAGACAGACAGGTCTACTCTCCTGTGTAACTTACACATTAGCCAGTCGCAGCTCATGCGTGACACGTGCCGTTTGCTTAGACCCTTTGAGGAGCCCTCTTTATTTGTTAGTTGGCAGAACTACTGGATAAATTATATCATTCCACTCCTTCACATCCTGGAGGGGATCCGGAAAAATCTGATTGGCAAGGGGGACAGAAGATACTGCTCCCCTGCATTTCATGTCCACCAAATGACACAGATGACCCCAACATACCATGGCAGTATGCAGTGGATATTGAGGCAGGGCTGCCCCCCTTGCGCAAATTGGCAGATGCATGCTGTCATGTTTGTGTAGTGATAGCCGCATTTGTCAGGATTCAGCAGAGGGATGACTACTGGCTATCCACATGGTTAGACCCTCACTACCTGTCAAAAATGGGGGCATTTTTCAGACCTTCTGAGAGGGATACAAAAATGGACTACTGAGATATATGCTATGTAGTCAGTTGGTCGCTGCCTACGGTGCTCATCCTCAGGAAGTTCTGATCGGGGGACCCTTTGCGCTCACGCTCCACTGCTATAACTGGTGGGAGTAGTGGGGCGGCAGCATCAACAGCTCCATAACCAAAAACTTAAATCTGGAGTCTATAATGAGCAGTTTTCAGCCGCCTACTGAAGAAACCAGACAGCAGCAGGACATGCAACTGAACCTCAACCAGCAGGTGGTGGCAAACTTGGACTGCATCCTGTCACCCATAATCCGAGATCCTTTGGACTACTGGGCATGCAAACTTAAAGTGTGGTTGACACTGGCTGAGTTTGCCATGGGCATGCTTTCCTGCCCAGCCAGTAGTGTGGCATTAGAGTGAGAGTTTAGTGTGGCAGGGATCACAGTTACCCCAAAGAGAACTTACCTTTGCTCTCAAAATGTTGAGAGACTAACATTTATAAAGATGAATCAGGCATGGATCAACCCGGATTTCGAAATGCAGGTGCCTGATGCAACAGAATAAATAATTCTGCCACTAATGATCATACTGTAGTTTGTTGCTACACTGGAATATTTTGCAAAATGGGCCGTTACTTCTGGCCATGTGCTGCTGCAACCATTCTAATGCTGCCACCCGTCTGCTGCCTCTACGGCCATTCCTGCAATGGGACATTTTGCCCTACAGATATGTACATGTTACATTTTTAAAAGGGTATGCCTGCCACTTGGCCTTGCTATTACACTGCTGTTTTTGGATTCTGCTACTACTGTGATCTACCACCATCCTGTGCTGTATGCCACTGCTTCTGCTCCCCCTCGCCACTCAGTCATGGGGCAATTATTGTTCCTGTTATTGCCACTGCTGTTAGACCCCATGCCCACTCTCTTTTGGGTTCACTGTTATCCCTTTTACAGCCACTGTTATTGACCCCTGTCCCCACTCTGTCCAACTATTGTCCCTTTTTTTCCGTGCTGACATCACCGTTTATTGTTCCATTCTTCTTATTCGTCAGAAGAACAAAAATGTAAAAAACAAAAAGGATCCTTTATTTTTAGCATCCGTAAGGCCACTTTCACCCGGTCAGTAATTGATCAATAGTTTATCCCTATTTGTATGCCAAAAGAAGGAGTAGGTTCAAGACACAGTTGAGATGCAATTATTTCAATTACATTTAGGAGGGTCATTTATCAAACTGGTGTAAAGTAGAACTGGCTTAGTTGCCCATCAACCAATCAGATTCCACCTTTCATTTTCCAAAAGAGCTGTCTAAAATGAAAGGGGGAATCTGATGGTTTGCTATGGGCAACTAAGCCAGTTCTACTTTACACCAGTTTTATAAATGAGCCCCTTAATCTCTGTTTTTCCTTGTTAAGAAACTGATTTCAGGCATAAAAATTGAGCATAAAGCCTCTTTCACATGGTCTGTATTTTGCATTAGTATTTGATCAATATCTGTAAGCCAAAAGGAGGAGTGGGTCCAAAACATAGAAGCAAATATTTCTTTTACATTTTATCTCTGTTTTGGACCCACTCCTGGGTATGGCCTACTTTATGATAACTGATCAAGTACTGACTGTCTGAAACGGGCTTTATGGATGTTTAAAATACAGGCTTTGTTTTTTTTGTAGACCAGGGATGCTCAACCTGTGGCCCTCCAGCTGTTGTAAAACTGCAACTCCCATCATCCGCTGCTGTAGGCGGATAGCTGTAGGATGTCTGGGAATGTTGGAAGCTGTAGTTTTGCAACAGCTAGAGGGCCGCAGGTTGGGCATCTCGGTTTTAGAAGAACAGAGCAGAAGAATGAAAAAATAATCATTGATGCCAACACAGCCTTACTGCCACTGCTGCTGCCCCCTCCCCACTCTGTCATGGGGCCACTATTATCTGTGTTACTGCCACTGCAGTTGGCCTCCATCCCCATTCTGTTATTGGGCCACTGTTGTCACTGTTGCTGCCACCCTCCGCACTCTGTCATGGGGCCACTACTGTCGCTGTCACTGCTGCTCTTGTCACCCTCCCCACTCTATCATGGGGTCATTACTGTCACTGGTACTGCCACTTCTGCCACTCTCTCAACTCTGCCATGGAGCCACTATTTTCACTGTTACTGCCACTGCTACCACCCTCTCAACTCTGTGATGGGGCCACTATAGTCACTATTACTGCCACTGCTGCTGCTGCTACCCTGCTCACTCTGTCATGGGGCCCACTAGTATCACTGTTACTGCCAACGCTGCTGCCACCCACCCCACTCTTATGGGGCCACTACTTGAATCTTGGGGCACTACAAGGTTAAGTCCATGGCAATAAATTCAATCTAACGGCATTATTGACCTGTAATACTGATGTACAGTAAATCTACAGCTAACAGAATGGATGAAAAGGCATGTGCTTGGACTGGCACAACATGCATTATAAGAACTTTTGTTTGCTCAAGTACTTTATTGGCGCTGCCTCCTTTTCTTTATTTTGTTCCACTTAAGGAGCCATTGCACTGCAGTGGTAACAGAAGGGATTAGCTATGAATCTTGGTGAACTGGACAGTGATGTAGATGGCAATAAATTATACCTGTAATACTGATGGCACAGTACCTACAGAACGGATTAACTAAGAATGTGGGTGCATTAGAACGTAACACACTTGTCAATACACTCTCCCTAGAATCTCCCTGCAGTTTAAGTTCCAAGCATTCACACTGAGAATGGGTCACCAAGTGGGATAAATATGAATAGGCAGTGTGGCCTGGGTATATCTGATTTATTGTAAATCGTAACAAATTAATTCATAACAAATCGAATTTCTTGTCGATGTTCGAAGAATCGGCCGAATTGAATGTTTTAAAACTTCACTCATCTTTACCTGTATGTAACGGTCACGTCCACACACACACACAGGGGAAAGGATAGTGACCACTGCGCTCCACCCTCACCCCTGGCCCTGCCTACTTGCCTCACAAGTCCTGATGACAGGGGACAACTGGACGACAGTCCCTTACTTGGGATATGTGCAGGGAAGACAGACAAGACAAAATACGGAACGTGAACGGACCTGGTCAGAACCAAGAGAGCTACGCAGTACAAAGGGTTAAGCAAAGCATGGTCAGGAGAAGGCGGGGTCAAATACCAGGAGAGAAGAGAATTACCAGAGGTGTCCGCAAAATGAAGTTAGGTGGGAGCCAAGGTCACAATACCAGGAGGGATGCGCAGTACAGGAGGAGCAGGCAAAGGATCGTCACGGAACAGGATCAGGTGAGTATTCAGAAGTCCAACAAATAACCAGGAACCTAGAATTAAAAGGCAACCTGTGGTCAGCAGGCTGCCTGAATTTATAGTGGGGTCTGAGGGTCATGTGACGTGACCAGCGTCACATGACCGACATACAGACTAGTCGAGCACCGAGTGATCAGCTCTGCGCTCAAGGCAGACCTAGGAGCAGGGAGCCTCCACACTAGCAAAGCCACCCTGGGAACAAGGTCAAACACAGATCCTCGCTCATAAGCAGCAGGTCTGCGGCTGATGGGAAACCAAGTGTGCCATTGGCGCCCCGTGACACTGTATATCTCCATGCGCAACCATATGTCATCTAGAGATGGCCCAACAGGATACTAGAGCCTCCTTTCAATTGTACTGTTTTCTCTAATAAACTTATCATTTTGCTCTCATATTGTGATCACTTACATATATCATCATTACATTCACACATAGATTTCATTTGACTCCAACAACTTAAATTTGTTTGTCAGTAAGTGTTTAGTTGTAATATTGACACTGTTTCACAGCATTCTTTTTCAGAATTTATTAATCTATAATTTGCTATACATTACAGTATCACTAGTAGATAATAACACATCCGGGCTCTCTATTATTACTGTTCTTTGTACAATGTCATCTTTAATTCCAACAGGAAGGAAGGAATTATCCAGGAGAGCATATTGTATATCAATGACTGTTTTCAGTTACCACTTGGCAGAATGGATCCACAACTGCTGACCTCAAAACGACAAGCAATGTATTTTTCATTACCTTTTGTTTAACTCATCAGTGCACTGAGCCAAGCTTACTGCAGGCAAATTCTATAGTTGGCCTGCACTTATACATGACTTATAGTGTATATGAGGATACATTCATTCTGGCACATTTCTGTTATATTGTGAATGCTTTACCAAATATGTATCAGTGTTACAGAATCCTTATCCTACCCAGAGGCAAAACAATACATAGCTCTCTATAACAGGTCTAGGTTCTCAAGCTAACATGGAGCCGGGTATCTAAAAACTGCAGATGGTAATTTTATAAGATGTTTCCCTTTTCTGAGTAATAACACTAGTGTTGGGCAAATCAAAATATCCGAAGTGGACTTCAATCCGAATTTCAGGAAAAATTTGATTCATCATGAAGCCGAATTTCCTTATGCCTTGTGGTAACAAATACATTTTTCCTAAAATTGTGGCTGAAAATAAAAAAAATGATACTCACCTCATCCACTTGCTCGCAGAGAGGACATCTGCTCCCATCTTGATTGTAGAAAATCAAGTCTGTATGATTGTAGTGTGCATGTTGACATTGAGCAATTGCTTCACCTCACTATCTTATTGATAGCTATTGTAGGTTTTCTTCTAGTACAAGATATACTGATTGTTTTGACCTTTATCTCTGATTGTCAGTTGGTTGATTTATTTTCTTTTTATGCTGTGTATTGTCTTGAAAATCTAAAGACTATAAAAAAAAATTATAATAAGCGCACAATTTGGACCTTTTTTTTTATTAATCTTTTTTTCTTTATAGCAACATAAGTGTGAAACTTTAGATGTCAAAACATTAAGTGGGTCATTTATTATTAAATATATTCCAATTTCTCGCATATATCTGTCGCAGATTCTGTTGCAAAGGGAATTTGCGGGCAAATCTGCGACTTTTCCTTTCTCACGCCAAGTCTAAAAAAGGGGGCATGGCATGGGCATGGAAGGGGACGGGCCTATGCCTGTTTTAGGTGTAGAAAATGATCTAAATCTATGTCAGCAAGAGAGCTGATGTAGATTTAGGCCGGCGGTGGATGCGCCTAAGTTATATGCGGCTGGCTCCTCTGCATAACAAGCGGATCAAGCGCCAGCGCAAGAGGTATTAAGAGCAGCACCTAAAACACTGGTCTTAACCCTTTAAGGCCAGGGACATTTTTCACCATTCTGCCCAGGCCATTTTTTTCAAATCTGACATGTGTCAATTTATGTGGTGATAACTTTGGAACACTTTTACTTATCCAGGCCATTCTGAGATTGTTTTCTTGTCACATATTGTACCTAATGACAGTGGTAAAATTGAGTCAAAAAATGTCATTTTTATTTATAAAAAAAATACCAAATTTAGCAAAAATGTGGGAAAATTTGCTAACTTCCAAATTTAAATTTCTCTACTTTTTTAATAGATAGCAATAACTCCAAAAATAGTTATTTCTTTACATGTGTGAATGCGCTCCTATCCTGGGACCTAGCATTCATGTGCACTTTTGCCCTACTTAGCTAATAGGCGACCTTGATAAGGTGGTACATATAGCTGTGTGTGCTCCTCCTTTCATCGGCTGCTGTTGCACACAGAGATAACTAGGAGCAACACACTATATGTGCAGGGTCTGAGCTCCTGAATATAAATGCATAACGGCATAAGGAGGTTTAGCGTAGGACCTGCCTGAACTGAGATCACCTTGGTGGTGGGTAGGTGGACACAGATGTTTTTTGCTCAAAATGTGTTGGCTAAGAGTCTCAGATTTTATCATTAGAAAAAGGGATTCGTCCACATGTTATGTTTGCATCTAATATTATAGCGCTTTATTTTCTGTGACTTAAATGTAAAAAAATGTAAATTAAATGTAACCATGTACATCCACAAAAATTAATATCATTATCGTGCAGGATGTTTTATATTTATTTTCCATGATTTATTGCTTTACATTCCCCATATGTCTACTTCATGTTTGGATAATTTTGTGAATGCTATTTTATTTTTTGGGGACATTGGAAGGCTTAGAAGTTTAGAAACAAATCTTGAAATTTTTCTGAAAATTTCCAAAACCCACTTTTTATGGACCAGTTCAGGTCTGAAGCCACTTTGTGAGGCTTACATAATAGAAACCTCCCAAAAATTACCCCATTTTAGAAACTACGCCCCTCAAGATATTCAAAACTGATTTTACACACTTTGGTAACCCTTTAGGTGTTCCACAAGAAACTTTTTTTTGGTGGCGTGATGACGTGAACACCTCACGTCGCGCTCTCCTCCCCCTGCCCTCCTCCCTCCCTCCTCGTTCTCAGGCTAGCGCCTGGTGCCCGAAGCCTGAGTGCGCCGCCCCCCTGTGAATTCTCCTGCAACTTGTGTGCGCTTGTGTGCGCTGAACCCCGCGCGGCCTCCTGCTAGTTTGCTGCGCTTGCTGGCGATCGCGGTGGGTGCGGACTTCTGAGCAGCTGCAGCTTGTCACCTGACGTGTCCCTCTTCTCCTGCCTTGGCTCCGTTTGGCTCTCCCTGCTTCCTCCGCTCCTCCGCTCCTCTGCTGGCTCTGTTGGTCCTGCCTCCTCCCCCTGCTGGTGCCGTGCCGGTTCTTGACTGCTTCTGCCTCTGCTGGGTCGCATCTCCTGCTCCCGCCTGTGCCCGTATTTACTGGGCGAAGACATCGGACACGTGAGAAAACTGAGGGGAGAAAGTGTGTTTAATGCATCTGTCCCTGTTCCCTCTTTTTGCCCACATGTATGTGCCTTGTGTGGTGCTCTATTGAGACTAAAGGCTTTGGCATTTGAAGAAAAAGGACATCAAGGGAAAAAAAAATATATATATAAAAATAAAAAATAACATATATATATATTGAAAAGGGGCTTTAAATAAGAAATGGCTTCAAAGCGGCGCTCAATCTACTCTTCTGGAACAAAGCTGGGGTCTAAGACACTAGAGAGTAAAATCGATAAGTTCTTGAAATCTCCCTCTCTAAATGAAAAGGACTTACTTAAAGGGAAATTGTGTGTCAACCCTAAGAAAACTGTTAAAACCCCCCAAGCTGAAGAATTTTCTGAGGATGGGTCTTCAGAGGTAGGCCAGGAAGGAGGGGAGGAAAGTCTGCTAATGCAAACAGAAACCGAACATGACCCCTTAGCTTTGGAAAAAATCCTGTGTGCTGTTAAAAATAATGGCATTCTAATGCAAGGGATGTCCACTCAATTGGGGTCAATGCAGAGTGATATATCCTTAATAAGAGAAGACCTGGCAAAAATCCACGATCGAGTTCTTAATGTGGAAAAGACGGTCGACTCTCTGCAAACCGATATTGTTATGTTAAAATCTAAGACTTTGTCCCTGGCCTCAGAAAACCACCTCCTACAAAATAAGCTGGAGGATTTGGAAAACAGATCAAGGCGGTATAACATCCGCATAGTTGGATTTCCAGAAGGAGTTGAAGGTCGGCAGCTAGTTGAACAACTTAAGGATCTGATTTTGGAAAACTTGGGCAGTGAACACTTTTAGTCTATGTTTCAAATAGAAAGAGCCCATTGGATTCCAGGGGGGAACCCATCCCAGGGAGGCCGCCGCGAGCAAATTTTAATGAAGCTTTTATCGTCCATGGATAGAGATATGATAGTGAGAAGAGCAAGAGAATGCTCACCTACTGAATATCAGGGTACTAAATTGCTGTTCTTCCCTGATTTTGCCCGGCAGACTCAAGAAAAAAGAAGACGTTTTATTGAGATAAAGAAACGCTTGGCGTCCAAGGACATTAAATATTCTCTACAGTACCCAGCGAAATTAAGGGTGATTTATAATGGGACTTCCCAATTTTTAGAAAAACCGCAACAAGTGCTGGACTGGATGGAGCAACTGGGCATATGAAACATTTTGTAATGAAGTGATGGAGGGGATGGAGGGGGGATGGGTCTAGTGGGGGGGAGAATGGCCGGAAGGTAGAGGTTTGCTGACTAGATCGAGCGGACCAGTGGAGGGGGGGAGGGGTGGGGGTGGGAATTTACCTTGCAGGCAAAGGTTTTTTTTTATTGTTTTTTTTCCTTTCTTTCTCCATGCTTAACTGATGTCTATTAGAATCGTCTCTTGGAATGTTAGAGGTCTCGGGGAAAGGGTTAAGACTAGAGGCAAGCTATTACGGATGCAATAAAAAGATATCTTCCTTCAATTATTTGCATAGTGGAAACCCATCTCACTAAAGAGACCGTGACCCGCTTGATGACGGGATGGCATTCCCAATCCTACCATTCCACTTTTAGTAGTGCCTCTAGGGGTGTATCGGTTCTGATTCATAATTCTATCGATTTTTCTTTAATAGAATCTTAAATAGATAATCAGGGTAGATTTATTTTTCTGTATGGCAGGCTCTATGGTTATAGTTATATTCTCGCCTTTTTTAATGTACCTCCACCATTCTCGATGTATCCACTTACCCAACTATTTTGCGTTTTTTGGAAAAGAAACCAGAATGTCGGCTTGTCCTGATGGGAGACTTCAACGCCGTTATAGATCCTAAAAAGGACAGACTGACTTTAGATGCAGATCGGGGAAGGAACATTTGCAAATCTTCACTGCCCCAGTTTTGCTTGGAAGTTGGATTGGTGGATATATGGGAATATGTCGGCGGAGGAAAGAGAGTATACTCCTGTGTTAGCAGGGGGGGTAGAGCAATGTCCAGGATCGATTTGGCGCTTACTAATGAGAGTAATTTGAATAATATTAGAAGGATACTATATGGAGTAAGAACAGTTACAGACCACTCACCGGTATCAAGTGAGGTTCGCATTGGGGAGAACAAAGAGAATAGGGGGCTTGGTTTTAAGCTGAATCCATATTGGCTAACCAATATGGATAATTATCAATCTACTAAATTACATGTATCCTCCTTTTGGAAGGTGAATTTCCCCTCTGCCAACATCAATTCAGTTTGGGATGCTCTGAAAGCATATCTGAGGGGGGTCCTTATAAGCGATATTACTGCTGTGAGGAGAACATTTAGGAAAAAAGAGGAGGACTTGGTTAAGACCGTGGCATCCACAACGGAGCGATTTATTAATCAATCTACTGAATATAATAAGGAAGAGATGCAGAAGGCTAGTTGTTCTTTGAAGGAATATGTAATCGAGAAAGCAAACCATAGATTATTTTTTAAGGGACAGAAGTACTTTTCAGAGTCCAGACGCCCTGGTAAGCTTCTAGCTAGAATAATCTCAATAAGAGGATAAGAAAAAGAAAGCTATTACTTCGATTCATAACTTAGATAGGGTAATTATATCAGACCCAGAGGGAATTAGAGACACTTTTCTGCAATACTTTTCCCAGATATATAAAGCTTCTCCTGGTTTGCCACCTGACCTGGCGAGGCAGTTGCTGGAGAAAATGTCTCTTCCGATGTTAACGGAAGTCCAAAAAAAATTCTTGGAAAGAGAATTATCTCTTTCGGAGATCCAAGAGGCTTTGAAGTCCATCTCTGGGAACTCATCGCCAGGGTCAGATGGTCTTCCGTACGAATTTTATCGTAAGTATAGTGATGCCATCCTCCCTCATCTATTGGAGGTGATTTTGTAATTCTGTCTTTTTATAGATTGTATTTTTTGAGATGACTAAAATAAAAATTTATAAAAAAAAAAAAAACTGTGAGCCAGGCTATTTCATTTAAATGGAAATAAACGTCTCTTAATCAATATGGAAAAAAAAAAAAAAAGAATTAATGGAAAATTGAGATGAAATTTCTGAATTTTTGGCAGATTTTCCATTTTAATCCACTTTTTCTGCTAACAAAGCAAGGGGTAATAGACAAACAAAACTCTATATTTATTACCCTGATTCTGTAGTTTACAAAACACCCCATATGTGGTCGCAAACTGCTGTACGAGCATCAGGCAGGCCGCAGAATGAAAGAAACGCCATATGGTTTTTGGAAGGATAATTTTGAAGACTCCCTGACGCACCCCTAGAGTAGAAACTCCAATAAAAGACCCTATTTTGTAAACTACGGGATAAGGTGGCAGTTTTGTTGGTACTATTTTAGGGTAGATATGATTTTTGGTTGCTCTATATTACACTTTTTGCGAGGCAAGGTAACAAAAATAGCTGCCTTGGCACTGTTTTTATTTTTTGCTATTTCCAACGTTCATCTGACAGATTAGATTATGTGCAATTTTTATAGAGCAGGTTCTTACGGACATGGCGATACCTAATATGTATACTTTTTTATTTATTTAAGTTTTACACAATAATATAATTCTTAAAACAGAAAAAAAATCATTTTAGTGTCTCCATAGTCTGAGAGCCATAGTTTTTTCCTGTTTTTGGCGACTGACTTATGTAGGGTACTATTTTTTGTGGGATGAGGTAACCGAGCAGGCTGAACAGGAAAAAGACACTTCCCAAGGCAGTAATATCCGCAACGAAGCAACTCTCCAGATTTCCAGTCAAGAACAGGTTCATGGGTACAGAGCCATGGAAGCCCCAAAAGGAGAGGGTGAGAAAGACTTTGAAGAATCAGGAAAGAAATGTCTTCTGTATGTAGAGCCCCCACCTGTAGTCTTACAGGTTCATTACAAAATTGTACAGACTCAGATAGAGCCCTTCCATCGAAGGATTACACCATCATTGGTCTCTGCAGGCGTCAGACTGGAATACGATATTAATGTACTGTGGCTTGCTGCAGGAAGTTTCATGCTGATCCGGAATCCAGAAGAGCCGTCTTTGTGAACCGATTATCTCCAAATGACATAGTTGCCGGCAGAGTCAGGGGGAGAGAAGAATCATCTTCACCTAGGGCCGCCTCTCCAATAGACCCTAGGCTCGGGAGTTTCCCGGCTTCAGGGGACAAGCACGTACATGATCAGAACCACTACAATAGAAACAAAGTCCTTTGGCATGGCGGTGATCACATTCCTGTTCATACAGCTTACCTTGGTCGACCTCCACGGGTTCAGGAACTGCAGACAACATGGAAGGCAGAAGGTTAGGAGCTTTCTGAAGAGAAGATGCCAGATGATAATGCCTCTCCTTATGTGCCAACTCTCTAGCACGTTCCTGGAACCGAAAGTCAATTTGAGTAGCCAGGGAGATGAGGTCATCCAGAGTGGAAGGAACATCCCGTCCGGCCAGCTCATCTTTAATTCTCCCACAAGGGCCTTCCCAAAAAAAGGCCACCAGTGCCTCATTATTCCAGCCGAGTTCAGAGGCTAGCGTACGGAACTGGACTGCATACCGGCCTGCAGATTGGTTCCCTTGATGCAACCGCAAGAGAGAGGATGTGACAGAAGTGGTGTGTCCGGGCTCATCGAACACCTTGCGGAAGGTCTCTAGGAAGACCTGAAGATCCATTATGACTGGGTAGTTTGTTTCCCAGAGGGGACTGATCCAGGCCAGTGCCTCCCCTGTGAGGTGTGACATAAGAAAAGCCACTTTGGCTCTGTCCGAGGCAAATTGGTGAGGCAAAAGTTCAAAATGAAGGGTGCATTGGTTTATGAACCCCCGGCACTGCTTGCGGTCACCATTGAAACGTAGAGGAGCAGAGAGACGAGGTCCAGATCCCGGTATGTAGGAAGAGGGCAGAGCAGAAGTCGCGTTAACCGGGCTAGAGGCTTGAGGATGCTGGGTTAGCAGATGTCAGGTCACTTAGACGCATATTCACATTGTGTAGGTAGGATAGTATTTGATCATGACGCTTACGCTGCTGAGCCAACTCCTGGTGTAACTCGGTGGTACTTGGAGGGTTCGGATCAGCGGGGTCCATTGCCTGAGCAAAATATTATGCAAGCGGGTGTGGATTCACTGCACCACTGACTGCTTATACTCCAGAGGGGCGTAACTAAGCAGCTACCTGGTATTCACTAGAGCCCCTGGTGGTGGGGAAAAACTTAGGCCGTAGAGTAGCTGCCAGGTGCCACTCCAGAGTAGTCCCCAAATCAGTGGCAACGGACCAGGGAGTCAGAATACTCAGTGCGAGCACCGAGGGGACTTACGAGGCCTGGAGGTAATGAGTCTGGACAGTCGGCAACAAATAAAGTCCGTAAACAAGATCCGTGGTCAGGGGCAGGCGGCAAAACAGGCAACGTCTATAAACGAAGTCCGGGGTCAGAGGCAGGCGGCAATCAGGCAAAGTCCAGGAGTGTAATAGCAGGAGTCGGTACACGGAAAAGCAGACAAGATAACATACCTTTGCACAGTAGCTAGACAGGCTAGAGACTGAGGTTGGTCAGAACACTTCCTGTAGTAGGAAGTGCCTTTAAATACCTGCTGCAATGCAGCCATAAGCTGCTGAGACAGAGGACGTGGATGTGTTGCCTCATGGATGGAGAGAGACACACCCATGCTAGCTTCAGCACTGATGCAAGTCTCCAGCAGGAAGGAAACTCTGGCATGGAATGTATGTAGCAGAGCTAAGCCAGTTGCAGCCTATGTTTGTCAGCAGGGTGGCAGGAGGAAAACGAAGAAGCCCGTACCTGCAGTTAGGGGCAGCGGCGCCGGCACAAACTGCTGGCCTAACATACTGAAATACGCCCCTATACGCTTTCAACAGAAATCACTGCTGCAGTGCACTAAGAATATATATTTCTTGTTTCACTGAAATTGGCCACTATACGATTTGACTAGAAAAAAATTAAAGAGTAAAGTGCGTATATATTTTTCTAGAAGTACATAAATACGCCCCTCTACGCTTTCACCAGAAATAACTGCAACAGTCAACTGAGAATACATATTTTTGTTGGACTAAAATAGGCCACTATACGCTTTGACCAGAAAAAAAATAAAGACTAAAGTGCGTATATATATTTCTTGAAGTACTGAAATACGCACCTATACGCTTTCAACAGAAATTACTGCAGCAGTGCACTGAGAATATATATGTCTTGTTGGACTGAAATAGGCCACCATACGCTTTGACCAGAAAAAAATTTAAGCGTGAAGTGCATATATGTATATATATATTTCTTGCAATACTGAAATACGCCCCTATACGCTTTCACCAGAAATAACTGCAACAGTGCAGTGCATATATATTTTTCTTTTTTTACTGTAATATGCCCCTATATGCTTTCAAAAGAAATAACTGCAGAAGTGACCAGAGAATATATATTTCTTGTTTGACTCAAATAGGCCACTATACTCTTTAACCAGAAAACAATTAAAGAGTGAAGTGTGTATATATTTTTCTTGTAGTATTGAAATACTCCCCTATATGCCTTCCCCAGAAATAACTGCAACAGTGCAGTGCGTATATATTTTTTATTTTTTACTGAAATAAGCCCCTATATGCTTTTAACAGAAATAACTGCAGACGTGACCTGAGAATATATATTTCTTGTTGGGCTGAAATAGGCCACAAAATGCTTTGACTAGAAAAAAATTAAAGAGTGAAGTGCGTATATATTTTTCTTGTAGTACTGAAATACGCCCCCTATACGCTTTCACTAGAAATAACTGCAACAGTGCAGTGCGTAAATATTTTTCTTTTTCTACTGAAATACGCCCCTATATGCTTTCAACAGATATAACTGCAGAAGTGACCTGAGAATATATATTTCTTGTTGGGCTGAAAAAGGCCACTAAATGATTTGACCGGAAAAAAAATTAAAGAGTAAAGTGCGTATATATTTTTCTTGTAGTACTGAAATACGCCCCTATACGTTTTCACCAGAAATAACTGCAACAGTGCAGTGCGTAAATATTTTTCTTTTTTTACTGAAATACGCCCCTATACTCTTTCAACAGAAATAACTGCAACAGTGTAGAGCGTATATATTTTAATATTTTTAAATGAAATACACCCCTATACGCTTTCACTAGAAATAACTGCAGAGGTGACCTGAGAATAAATATTTCTTGTTGGACTGAAATAGGCCACTAAATGCTTTAACCAGAAATTAATTAAAGAGTGAAGTGCGTATATGTTTTTCTTGTAGTACAGAAATACGCCCCTATACGCTTTCACTAGAAATAACTGCAACAGTGCAGTGCGTATATATTTTTCTTGTTGCACTGAAATACGCCCCTATATGTTTTCACCAGAAATAACTGCAACAGTGCAGTGCGTATATATTTTTCTTGTTACACTGAAATGCGCCTCTATACGCTTTCAACAGAAATAACTGCAGAAGTTAAATGCTTTTATATTTTTCTTGTAGTACTGAATAAGATACTAAGATATAAGTCTCTAAAGGCTTTTCAACATAACACTTGCAGCCCAACAAAAAGCTGGAATGACAGAGCTTTCTAATTACTATTTGGATCCCTAAATAATCGTTCCCGGCACTTGTAAATCACTTTCCTATCAATGTCCCTAGCGCTTTCTGACGTCTCTCCCTGCACTAAGATGCTGTGAAATGATTCCTTCCTATCCCTTCCCTGCACTTATAAATCGTATTTTCTGTCTTTTTTTTCTATCAATTGTTTTTTATTGAAGAATTAAGTAAGTACATCTTACAGTACGGAAAATACAAAGTATAGAAATGTCAATGGGAGCATACAATACTCCGCATAAGGCAAATACAGAAGCAGTAATGAGGGTGAGGCACAAGACCCTCCATTCGCCTCAACATATGTGTCAACTGAGATCCGACTACGTATCATTTGGTGTGAAAGAAGGCGACACAGAAAAAACAATAAAAGCTAAAAGGAAAATATGACAATAAAGAGGAGGGGGGAGGGGGGGAGGGGTCACACCAGGCATTCCCGCAGCGGCATCATAGCATGATAGCAAAAAATAGGTTCATGGATCATAATGAGGACATGACTTCCAGGGGGCCCAGGTATGTGACTTCTGAGTTTGGCTTATCAACGTACTTGGGAGTAATGTTTCGTACCTGCAGGACACATTGAGGACCAGGAGGACCTCCGCAAGAGATGGGGGAACTGCGGATTTCCAGTGCCTAGTTATTACTAGTTTAGCGCTCAGTAATATATGACCCACTAGGCGCCGAAAGGTCGGTGGGACTGATGCAATATTCAAAAACAGAAGGGCCAAAGATGGAACGGGTTGAATGCGCAGGCCGGAAATTTGGAATATAAGATCAAAAACGGATCTCCAATAAGCTGTAAGTTTTGGGCAACTCCACAATATGTGTAGCAGGGTGCCTGTTTGTCCGCAGTTCCTCCAGCAACACGAAGAGACCCCAGGGTACATAATACTCAACCTATAAGGTGTGAAGTACCAACGGAGCAAGGTTTTTATGCCCGCTTCATAATGAGTGACACAGCGAAAGTTAGAGGAGATAAAGCGGACTGCCCCAGCCCACATCTCACTGGTAAATGAGGACCCCAGTTCGGTTTCCCATTTCAATAAGGGTGGGGACTTAATGAATGTAGTTTTAGCGTCCAAAATATCGTAAATACAGCGAGTAGTTTGACGCTTAAGTAATGCAGGATGCTGGAAGAGCCTCAATAATTCGTCCTGAAGTTTAATCTTGGAGGAGAGAAGTGAGCTGAGGCAGTGACGCACCCTCATATAAGAGAGGAATTCTGACGTGGGGAGACCATAATCTTGACGAACATCTGAGAAGGTTTTCACCACCTCTTTTGTAACCAACTGGGAAGCGCAGGTAATACCTTTATCTTTCCACGGGGAAAGGTCAATGTCGCCGATTAGAATGCAAAGCGTGTCCATTGTGGCCAACGCAAGTGGCGGAGGGTGGTTCAAACCAAATGCACTATGAGTAGCAGTCCATAAAGACAAAGCTGAGGAGCCCATAACAAGAGGATGTGTAACCGAGCCAGGTTTGAGTATAGAGAGGCAGAGAAGGTCACGCAGAGAGGTACTGGGGGCCATAGAGGATTCTATGTCCAGCCATGGTTTTACTGCAGTCGGTGCCCACCATTCTCGAAGGAACGAGACGCTTATGGCGTGATGGTAGTCCTTGACCGCAGGCAGACCAACACCCCCGCGGACCTCTTCCTAAACATCAAAGCTTGAGCTATCCTAGGCTTCCCAGATTTCCAAATATATTTATTGATACATAATTGCACTGCTTTAAAGAAGGAGTTAGGCACAGGGATTGGCAGAGCTCTAAAAACATAGATAAGTTTGGGTAGGGTCATCATCTGAAAAGATGCGAGTCTGCCAATCCATGAGATCTCCTGCATTTCAAAGTGTGCGAGGTCTTGCGACACAGTAGATAAGAGAGGGACATAGTTTAGCTGGTATGCATGTGAGCAGGGATACGAAAGTTTAATCCCTAGGTATGGTAGGGAAGATGATTGCCAATCAAGGGGAATAGGTTTTTCAAAATTCTAAGTTCCTCCAGAGGGATATTAGCCGGTAACGCTTGTGACTTTGCGTTATTGATTTTATAGTAAGATAGAGAGCCGAAATGGGAAATGATGGAAAATGCATGACGTAGGGAGCGGACAGGGTCCGTCACCGTTAAGATGATGTCATCTGCGTATAAGGAGATTACATGAGAAGAGGGTCCTATCTGAACACCAGTGATGCTAGCAGAAAGTCGAATATGCTGAGCTAGAGGCTCAAGCGCCATGATAAAGATCAATGGAGAGAGCGGACAGCCCTGGCGCGATCCGTTCGTGATGTGGAAAAGCCCGAAAGGACTCCATTAGTAAACACTTTAGCACAAGGGTCTGCATAAAGGCCCTTAATGGCGTGAATAATGGGGCCAAAGAGACCCATTTCCTCCATGACTGAAAAGGCGTATGGCCAATGAAGGCGGTCAAACGCCTTTCGGCGTCCAGGGTGACAGCCACCATGGGGATGTTGCGAAGTTCCGCTACGTTAAGGATATTATACAGTCGTCTAGTATTGTCAGATGCTAACCTGCCTTTTATAAATCCAGTCTGGTCTTCTTTAATTAACAGCGGAAGAACAGAAGATAGTCTAGTGGCAATAAGTTTGGCAAAAAGCTTAATGTCCGAATTCAGGAGGGAGATTGGCCGAAAGTTCTGGGGAATGTCTGGCGATTTACCCGGTTTTGGAAGGGTAACAATTAAGGCCATTAACATGTCTGAAGGGAAAGGATTACCTTGCATAACGTGTTGGAAGAGATGTAATAAGGTCGGGAGAGGGAGTGGGAGAACTGTTTATAGTATTCACCGGACAGGCCGTCTGGACCAGGAGACTTTCCGGACGGCAAGGAGCGAATTACATTGTCCAGTTCAGTAGCTGTAATTGGGGCATTCAAAACGGAAAGTTGGTCGGAAGTAAGTTTGGGGAGGTGCGCCTGTCGGAGGAAGTCCTGAACTAGAGCGTCATGGTGAGGGGGCAGGGAGCAGTTGTCTCTAAGATTATACAAGGAGTGGTAGAACATTCTGAATTGTTCCACTATGTCCGCCGGATCAGTCAATTTTGCTTTAGTGGTCGGGTGGAGAAGGAAAGGGATTCTAGATTTAGCTTGGCGGCGTTTGAGTTTATTTGCTAACAGTTTCCCAGCTCTGTTACCCTGGGCATAAAGCGAGCTTTACTGCGTTGGAGAGACTTAGTAAAATCCTTCGTCAAGAGGGCCATCAGTCTGTCCTGTTCCTTTCTAAGACAGTCGGTTATGTCCTGAGTGGTTTTCTGCTTATTCTGAACCTCAAGGGCACGGATTTTAGCTAAAGTGTCCGCAATGTCTTTTCTCTGTTCTTCTTCTCAAAGTGGCTAATTTTAAGTAGAACACCCCTGATGAAAGCCTTATGGGCCTGCCACACCACAAACGGATCAGACACCGAGCCAGTATTAATATCAAAGTATTCATTCAAGGCTTCAGTTACGTTTTGCCTATGTTTAGGATGGGTATAGAGAAAGTATTATTCCTCCATACTGGAGGGGAAACGCCTGATAATGTTCCTCAATAGTCAAGAATATAGGAGCGTGGTCTGACCACTTGATCACACCAATAGTGGTTTCTAAGGTTTGGCGGAGGACCGTATCGTCTACCAAAAACAGGTCAATGCGGGAATAGGAAAGGTGAGGTGCGGAGAAAAAGGTATAATCCCTTTCATGGCTATGCCGCGCCCTCCAGACATCCATGAGGCCTTCGGAGTGTATAAATTCTGCTAAGCCAAGCAATGGACGTCTGGAAGGAGTTGACGTATCCAGAGAGGGGTCCATTATGGTGTTAAAATCCCCGCAGATGATTAGTTTACCTTGTTTAATCTGATTAATCCGACGCATAGCTCTGTGGAGAAAGGATAACTGATGTTTGTTCGGAACATAGAGATTGGCAATCGTATAAGTGATGTTGTTCATCGTGCATACCAGTATTACGAATCTCCCCTCTGATCCACCACCTGTGAAATAGGCGAAAAGGAAACAGAATTTTTAACGGCTATGAATACGCCTCTGGACTTCTTTATGTTCGTAGAGTGTATAATATCAGGGAATAAACGATGACGAACTCTACAGGTATCTTTGCTCAGTAAGTGGGATTCCTGCACACACAGGACGTCCGCTTTACTGGACAAAGTTTCCTTCCATAAATGAGAGCGCTTTTGGGGACAATTCAACCCTCTGGAATTCATGGACATGAACCTCAAACCCATGAGTCAGGTAAGAACGCTGCAAAGGGCTACGGTAGTGCCTGGCGAGACCTGGGGAGGAAAAAGGAAAAGGAAAAGGATAACAAATTGGCTCAAAAATGCTGAAAAGGAACATGCATGGACAAAAACAAAAGAACAAGAAGGGCAGAGAATAATCTCTGCTGGCGTTCAAGGGCGAGAGTTCGCGGTTGATACCGAGGATAATCATATTAATCCTAACTCAATAAAGCGTAAACGGAGCACTCATCTATAAATGCACCAATGGGGTGCTCGACTTTAGTAGAACCCAACAGCGGTTCAAAAGGTAAACTAGGCATTTATGTCCCTGCTGAGGAGGAAAAAAGGGGGTTAATGGGCAACATATTGCAACGTATGCCGACAAAATGAACATTGATCACATCCACGACGAGGAGAATCAGGTATTCAGCCTGGATTGTGGTGCCTTGGTGCTGCAGAAGGCGGCGATGTAAAGTCCGGGACATGGAAATTCCAGGATTGAAGCAAAGATTTTCCATCCTCGAATGAGCTGAATAAGATGCATGCGATCTTCTTTGGTCACCAGCAGCTTCATAGGGTATCCCCACTTATAAGGCACGTTGTGCTTCCTGAGGGCCATGGTGATAGGCAGTAGGGTGCGACGTAGTCGAAGTGTAGCAGCAGATAAATCCGCGAATAAGCGCACTGACTGATAAGGAGCAGGCAGTTTATCTAGTTTCCTGGCCGCCATCATGGCTGCTTCTTTGGTGGTATAGAAATGGATGCGGGCCAGGGTGTCTCTAGGCAAGTCCGGATCAATGTGCTTGGGCCTGGGGACCCTATGAGCCCTATCAATAGCCAGGTCCAGCTGAGATAAACGTGGTACAAGAAGTTGTAAGAGCTTCTGGATATAGTCCGAAAGTTCAGCCGGGGAATCTCTTCAGGAATACCCCTAAATTTAATGTTATTCCGCCGGGAGCGGTCCTCCATGTCGGCCAACTTTAGTTTAACCGTTTCCAGCTCCTCCGCTAGATCATTATGGGCGTCTATCACCTCATTCTGAGACGCAGCAAAAGTGGCCATTTTTGTTTCTACATGATCAATTCTGTCATCCACCGATTTTAATTGAGCAGACAAAGGCGCTATGAGCGCAGCCAAATCGCGGTGCATAGAATCTTTTAAAGCAAGAAGCATGTGCTTCAAAGAGTCCTCAGATATGGGGTCGGTGGAGGCAGGATAAAGGCTCAAATCAGTCCCGAGTGGAGAGACAGGGTCAGGGGATGACAACTGACCTGTAAGTCTGCGGTATCTTCCAGCCTGGGCCTCCTCTTCTGCGGGCTGGAGGACGGTGACTGGGTGAGGAACTGTGCTGAGGAGCGCTCGGCGCCATCTTGGAAGCGGGGTCTGGCGAGTCCCACGGTCCTGATGTCCTCCGGTGTGGCCGGTAGAGATGGTGGATTATCAGGTGAGATACCCAAGGTGTCTTGAGCAGGTGTCGGGTCAGCGGTTCCCAGCGCCTGCACTGGAGAGGGTGTGCGCGGCGATGAGGATGTGGAGCCTGCCGCGCTGCGGGCGCCATCTTGTTGTCTGCTCCGCTCAAAAAACTTAGCCAGGGAATCGCCGTCCACCTTCGGCAACACTCTTTTCGACTTCCCCATGTCATCCAGGGATTCCCAGGACGCTTTGTAGGCAAGGGACTTGCGGCAAGGGGTCCTAAAATGCAGTGTATCGTCGCTCTGGTGCAGGAGCTGAGAGCTCAGACGTCCATGAGCCTCGGCAGCCAAGCCACGCCCCCATTTTCTGTCTTTTTTTAACACAATCGTTTTTCCACTTACTGTCCCTAGCGCCTTCCCACATCTGTCCTTGTACTCTGAACGCTGGAAAATGTCTGACTGTAAGATTGCCGACGTATTTATAGGGCTGTGACATCACAGGGCTAGCTGGCTGCTGATGCATGGCTGGCTGCTGATTGGCTGCATGCAGGCATATCAGTCTGGGTGATCCCGCCTTCCCAAAGTTCCTTGCCCCATGTCCTCAGTCCTCACACTTGTAGCCGCCATTTTAGGAAGATTACAAATTATTACCATGAAGCGCAAGGAAATTCGCATTCGTTGCAAATCAAATGTTTCCTGAAATTGTAAACAAATTCCACTTCGTCAGCTTTAATTCGCTCATCTCTACTTGCAACCCTTGACCATGGAGTGGGCCACCTGAGCAGACTACCCAATGTATGCATAACTTAGTTGTCCCACTAGCTAAGTTGTATTAGGGCTCCTCCACAACAGATCCTCAGTAAATGAGTTTCCCATTAGGAAAGTAAAGAGACTATGCTGATCCACCTGTCAGTATTTAAAGGTCTTGTGAAGACAACCCCATTTCTAGCTTTTCTCACCGCTGGCAATCAGCTGTTATCCTCAGGGAAAGCCACAGCCAGAAACAACACCAGATTTGTTACAGAACAGTTCTAAGTTCTTCTCTGTAGAGAGGGGTCCCAAGCAGGGGACTCATCTGTATGAGGTCCAAATGCACTAATAGGGCATATGGACAGAGGTTGTCCTTACAGGACATCCCCTTTATTATGAACCAAATGTTGGAAAGTACTTACTGCAGATGGGGCTACAAAACTCTTTTAGGCTGAACAGTAGGAGAACAAGCATTATAAAGATTGCAATTACTCAATGATGATAGCTATAACAAAAACTGCTCCTTGGTACACTAGCAAGTTGGCAAATCCAAGTGGCAGAATTAAAGAGCTCTACAAACAATTATTTTATCCAAGTGGGAAAGATCATTTTCTGTAAAATAGATGTCTTACTGCTATTTGTGCACTATGCAAATCCATGACACACTTAATTTCAAATTTTCTGCTGTCTAATTTTATTTCCTGGACGAATTTGCCTCTCTTAACATTGTTCCTAAAGCTGAAATATTAAATATTGCTGCCAACCCACCACAGCTATGAGACATATCACTGGTAAGTCTGGTATTCTAGACATGTTTCTGTAGATGGAACCCAGGCATACCCAGATCCACCTTGTTGCACAGCAGACGGAAAGAAAATGTGCAGGTCTGTTTCACTATTTCAGTGAATTGTACAGATGGGTATCGTCCCTAGTAACTTCCAGATGTTGAACATGCTGAAAGAACGTGTAACACATAGAACATCTGGACAGCAGAGGAGATGTGGAGCATTGGAATGAACAGGTCATTCGCACCTGCACTACAGCTGTTCCTGTACAGGAGTCATAAAGTAGGAGGGAAGGAGGTCCTATCCAAAGGGCTCAGAAGAAAGTTGTACTCACCATGCACCTGGTTCACATTGGATTTGATAACTGAAAATGTATTTTAGAAGTACAATGCACTTAGATCCTGACAGTTGCAACTGCATTAGCAAAGGAAGAGTACATTGATTTAGAGCTGACTTAGGGAAGTGAAAGAAAACCACAATCTTCAATGACTATGCTATTCTGTGCTGCCTAGTCATCATATTGATAATGCAGCACTGGACAGAGCCAGAGAAACCCATTACACTTCGCTAAGAAAATGTCATTTTTTACTAAATTAACCCCATAATAATATTAATATTCCATGCATACAATCCATGGTCATCTCGTAGATTTTGAGGTTGTGCCACTGCAACTGGCGCCTCGCCCCAAGGCCCATCCTATCCCGTCCGAGGTATAGGAAATGCCAAGTGGTATGTTGCGACCTAAAATGTCTCTTTATGTGTGTCACAGTGCTCCTACCTGTATACGGCTGGACCTCAGGCTTTGGCTCCAAAGCAAAAAATATGGAGAATAATTAAGGGCTGGGAGTTTCCCTGTTTTCCCACTCTTGAGGTACAAGAAGAATATGAGCCATTACAGGCAAAGATGGCGGATTAACCCTTCAGGAGCCGGCGCTCACTTTCCTGCGTCTGTCGCTCAGCAATAAACTTGGTAAAGTCATTTTTCATGGGGTTCTCTGTAAATCTATAGGCCTTGTAGTATAAAGACACAAAGGTAAATCCTTTTCGTAACGCCAGTAGCAACGGGCACCTACCCCTAAGGCCCCTCCTATCGCATCCCAGGTGTAGAAAATGCCTAGTGGTATGTTGCGGCCTAAAATGTCTCTTTATGTGTGTTACTGTGCTCCAACCTGGATATGGCTGCACCCCAGGCTTTGGCTCCGAACAGGGGCGGACTGAGAACCCTCAGGGCCCCCAGGCAAAATAAACCAAGGGCCCCTTCCAGGCCCCACCCATGTGTCGCCTCCAGCCACACCCATATCCTGCCTCCACCCCCAGTCGCACTGAGATCGTTACGCCCCTGATCCCATCACTACAGAAATACAGCACCCCATACCTCTTACATCTAGTGACGTCTCCTTTGATGTAGATGTTCTCTGTCCTCATCTTTTCCTTTCAGACCAGACCAACATTTTGTCATCATATTCCGTCTCTGCAGTTTGACAACAAAATAAAATCTTAGTTTACTACTTTTCCCTCATCCTCCCATCTTCTGGACAAATCATCCTACTACCCCTATACTGTGCCACTGTGCTCCCCAATACTATACTGCAGAAACAGATAATACCCCTGATAATACTAGTACCACATAGAGCCCCCCATTTAAAATATCCCTTCTTTGTGGCCTCAGTAGAAGCCCCCATAGTGCCCCATAATAATGTGCCAGTAACAAGTGCCCAGATGCACCCCAATCATGTGCCAGTAACAAGTGCCTCTCTTCCCCCCATGTGCCAGTAACAAGTGCCTCTCTTCCCCCCATATGCCAGTAAAAAGTGCCTCTCTCTCCCCTATATGCCAGTAACAAGTGCCTCTCTTCCCCCCATGTGCCAGTAACAAGTGCCTCTTCCCCCCATGTGCCAGTAACAAGTGCCTCTCTTCTCCCCCCCCATATGCCAGTAACAAGTGTCTCTCATTCCCCCCCCCTCACCCATTTGCCAGTAACAGGTAGTCCGATATAAAAAGAAAAAAAAAACACTTACTTTCCTCCGTTGCTATGCAGGCCTCTTCTGGCCTGTAACATCTTTGCGCCGCCTGCACAGGCCTCTGATAGGCTGCCGCCGCGGGCCCCCTGTCCGAAGTGCCCGACCGCTCAGTCCGCCCCTGGCTCCAAAGCAATGAATAGGGGGAATAATTGAGGGATTTGAAGAAATAACTTGAGTCCAGACCTTGAGATGAAGTTCAATGGCAGCTTTACTTGAATGCAAATTTCTCCAAACACTTTCAGGCTTTGTCCTGGTTCCAGCATGCTTTAGCATTAAACTGGTAGGCAAGCTCAACTCTGCTATATCTCTGTTTCTCTCTGACTCTGCTGTACTGACAGGCTGGCTGTATAATTCAGCTTCTTCTGTATGCTGCACTTATTCTCTGTAGTCTGATTCTAGGTTATGCCAGGGAACTTTCCTCCTGGCTCCTGAGGCTTTAAGCTTTGGCCTCCATGGCCAGCAGAGCTTAAGATGCTCTGGCATGCGTGGGCACGTCCAGCAGAGACATGCCCCTGCACACCTTTCCCCTGTCTAGGGAAGACTAGACTGAAACTAACTGGTCCCCACTAGAGTTGAGCGAACACCTGGAAGTTTGGTTTCGCCGGGTTCAGCCGAACTTCATTGTAAAGTTCGAGTTCGGGATCCGAAAAATGTGGATAGGGAAATGACTTAAAATAAAATATATAAAAATAATAATCTTGAACTAGTAAGAGGAGGTCCATATGGAGTAAGAGGTTCAGGAGGCGGTGGACGTGGCGGTGTAGGTGGACGTGGCGGTGTAGGTGGAAGCGGCGGTGGAGGAGGAGGTCGCCAACACATTTTTTTATTTAATTTGGGTAGACCACAAAACATTGTGGAATATATAAAATAAAACAAAGAGAGAGTGCGCTGGAGTATAACAATGGCTGTGTGAGGCCAATATACATGTCTATTCTGCACAAGGTACGAACAAGTCCAGTGGGATCCATTCCTGGTTCATTTTAATGAACGTGAGCTTGTCCACATTGGCTGTGGACAGGCGGTTGCGCTTGTCTGTGATAACGCCCCCTGCATTGCTAAATACACGTTCAGACAATACACTGGTTGCAGGGCAGTCCAGCACCTCCAAGGCGTAAAGGGCAAGCTCAGGCCATGTGCTCAATTTGGGGATCCAGAAGTTAAATGGGGCAGACCCATCAGTCAGTACGTGTAGGTGTGTGCTCCACCATGTTGCTAAAATACTGCCTCCTGCTAAGATGTTGCATATCAGCTAGTGGTGCTGGTTGTTGTGGCGTGGTGACAAAGCTTTTACACATTTCGGCCATGCTAACCCTGCCTTCTGAGGTGCTGCACTGGCAACCTCTTCCTCCTCCTCTGCCTTCGCCTTGTGCTTCCACTGAGCCCCAGCTGTCAGGTGGGAATGCCATCAGCAGCTCGTCTACCAGCGTGCGCTTGTAGTCGCGCATCACGCTCCAGTGAGGGAATTAAGGACGACAAGCTGTCCTCTGTGGGAGGTGTATGCCCCCAGCCACGCTGCAGTGATGGCTCCGAGCTTCTTTGGGTGCAACCCTGATGTGAACACACTTCCTCCTCATACTCCCCTTTCTCCTCATCCTCCTCATCCTCCAGAACTGTGCCCTGGCTGGACAATTGTGTACCTGGCCTATGTTGGTGCAGGAACCCACCCTCTGAGCCATTTGTGAATGACTGGCCTGATAACTGTGGAAATTATCCCTCTTCCTCCTTCTCCTCTTCCTCCTGTGCCACATCCTCTTCCATCATCACCTGAAGTGTTTTTTCAAGGAGACATAGAGTTGATGGAGTAGCCGAAACAGCCAACAAGGATCACAGGTCTCCCATGGAGGCCCACTCAGTGGCGGTGAAGTGGTGCTGTTCCGCAGAGCGACTCACCCGTGCCTGCTGCTCGCACAGTCTCTCCAGCATGTGCAAGCTGGAGTTTCACCTTGTGGGCACGTCGCATATAAGGCGATGAGCGGGAAGGCCGAAGTTACACTGCAGCGTTTATGCCTTGTTTCAGGCTCTGATTGCACAGCGTGCAAACCACTCGTGTCTTGTCATCTTGACATTGTCTGAAGAACTGCCACGCCAGGGAACTCCTTGGAGCTGGCTTTGTTGTGCTCGGTCCCTGGGTGCGGTGGGCAGTTGCAGGCGTACTGTCTAGGGGACGGCCGCTCTGCTTTTGCACCCTGCTCCCTCTTTTGCTTTGCTGGTGGCTCTATGAGACCACCGCCTCTACCTCCGAACTGCACAGGTCACTCACATGACCTTGATTCCATGTGGGGTCCAGGACCTCATCGTCCTCCACATCATCTTCCACACAGTCTTCACCCCTGCCCTCCTTGTCAGTTTTCACACTGCAGAAAGACGCAGCAGTTGGCATCTGTGTTTCGTCATCATCAGAGACGTACTGCGGTGGTCTTCCCATGTCCTCACCCTCAAACATTGGGCATTGGTGCACTCAATCTCTTCCACTTCTGGGGCAGGGCTAGGCGGATGGCCCTGGGAAACCCTGCCAGCAGAATCATCAAAAAGCATAAGAGACTGCTGCATGACTTGGGGCTCAGACTGCTTGGCTGATTTGCAAGGGGGTGAGGTGCTAGATAGCTGCCCATGGCCTGCAGGTGCCAACTCTGAGGTTTCTGCAGTGGACCGGGTGGGAGACAATGTGAAGGTACTGGAGACACTGTCAGCCACACAATCTACTAGCAACTGTACTTGTTCTGGCCTCACCATTCGTAGAGCGGCATGCAGGCCTACTAAATAACGTTGAAGACTCTGTCGTCTACGCGCACCTGAGGAAGGTGTTTCATTTGGGCGTGTATCTGGCACAGATCGACCATGTCCTCTCCCTGCAACCAGGCCCATGTCCCTTATTTGACGCTCTCCACATTTTTTGCGGTCACCCAACGAAGTAACAGACGTTTTTACTAAATTTAGTTCCCTGTCAGCAATGCAGAGCAGGGGTTTTTCACCGGCAAAACTGGGTTAATGTCACCCACCAATGGAAGAGATGATTTTTAAAAATTTAGGTCCCTGTCACCTATGCAGAGTAGGGGTTTGAATATGGCTAAACTGGGTTAATGTCACCCACCAATGTAACAGAGGATTTTTTTACATATAGGTCCCTGTAACCTATGCAGAGCAGGGATTTGTATACTGCAAACCTGGGTTATTGTCACCCACCAATGTAACAGAGGATTTTTAGAAATATAGGTCCCGGTCACCTATGCAGAGCAGGGGTTTGTATATGGCAAAACTGGGTTTACGTCCCCCACCAATGGAACAGAGGATTTTTAAAAATATAGGTCCCTGTCACCTATGCAGAGCAGGGGTTTGTATATGGCAAAACTGGGTTAATACACTCAGAAGTGCATAACCATAAGGCAAATAGAGTAAATCAACTGGTTAAAAAAAGCCATTTTTTAACCAGTTGATTTACTCTATTTGCCTTATGGTTATGCACTTCTGAGTGTAGAAACATATCTGCTTAGTCTGAACTCTGTCTTATAGTATATATTGAGGGTGGCGCCTCTTTTGGACTGAACAACGCCCAAGTACCTGCGACTTCTCAGCACAAAAGCAATTTAGCTGGTTCCTGCAATGCCCTGAAATAAGGAGACTGGTAAGCCCATATGAAGCAGTATCTGTAGCGTTAGGGACCCTTGTGCGGAAGCCGCCGTGAAGTGGTACTTGGGCCCGACATACTTTTGATCAAAAATGTGCGCTAAGAGCTTCCTTCATTCCAACTTTTGGAATGACCCCCTTTTTTTTATTTTCCTGTTAGTTTATGATTTATTGTGCAGCCATTTTTTAACCAGTTGATTTAAAACTGGGTTAATGTTACCCACCAATGGAACAGAGGATTTTTAGAAATATAGGTCCCTGTCACTTATGCAGAACAGGGGTTTGTATACAGCAAAACTGGGTTAATGTCACCCACCAATGTAACAGAGAATTTTTAGAAATATAGGTCCCTGTCACCTATGCAAAGCAGAGGTTTGTATATGGCAAAACTGGGTAAATGTCACCCACCAATGTAACAGAGGATTTTTAGAAATATAGGTCCCTGTCACCTATGCAGAGCAGGGGTTTGTATACTGCAAAAATGGTTCAATGTCAACCACCAATTTAATAGACCAATTGTAGAAATGTATTTCCCTGTCATCTATGCAGAGCAGGGGTTTGTATACGGCAAAAATGGATTAATGTTGCCCAACAATGTAACAGACGGATTTTTGAAAATTATTGCCTTGTCTGCTATGTAGAGCAGTGGTATAAAACAGCCAAAAAGGGGTTAATGTCACCCAACAATGGAACAGACGAATTTTTGAAAATCATTACCCTGTCTGTTATGCAGAGCAGGGGTATAAAACAGCCAAAAATGGGTTAATGTCACAGACGAATTTTTGAAAATTGTTACCCTGTCTGCTATGTAGAGCAGGGATATAAAACAGCAAAATAAGGGTTAATGTCCCCCAACAATGGAACAGATGAATTTTTGAAAATTATTACCCTGTCTGCTATGTAGAGCAGGGGTATAAAACAGCAAAAAAGAGGGTTAATGTCCCCCAACAATGGAACAGGTGAATTTTTGAAAATTATTACCCTGTCTGCTATGTAGAGCAGGGGTTTAAAACAGCAAAAAAAGGGTTAATGTCTCCCAACAATGGAAGAGATGAAATTTTGAAAATTATTGCACAATTTAACACAATTAAACAGATGGATTTAAGTGCATTTCTTTCACTATCAGAAATACAGCGCAGGCTGCAAATGTACTATCTAGAGCAAAAATTGTGCTTTTTTTCTACCAAAAATGTAAATGCAGTATTTAACAGTTTTATTGGACTGTCAGAAATGCAGCGCAGTCTGCAAATGTACTGTCTAGCACAAAAAGTGTGCTTTTTTAAACCAAAAATGTAAATGCAGTATTTAACGGTTTTATTCGACTGTCAGAAATGCAGCGTAGGCAAAAAAAAGTACTTTCTCCAACAAAAATTGGGAATTTGTCAATCGACAATGTAACAGCAGTATTTACTGGTTTTATTTGACTGTCAGATATGCAGTGTTGGTGTCAGAAAGAGAAAAATAAATCGCTTTAGGTCACACAAATATGTGACAGACTAATGTAATTGAATTATTTTCACTGTCAGGTATACACTGCAGGCTGCAGGGGGACTTGACCGCCAAAAAATGTGAATTTGTCCCCTGGAATCTAACAGATAGATTTACTAAATAGATTTTCCCTCAGATATTCAGCATAGGGGTAGTTCACAGAAAAAAGTGGGAGTATGTCCCCCCCCCCAACCCCCACCCCCAGGGTCCTGAAGTCACAGATGGATTAACTATATTATTTTCCCTTCCCCTGGCACATATGCAGTGCAGTTGCACTTAAAACATGGTTATATGTTGCCCACTGAACTAAAAGAACAGGATTAAATTATTGTCCCTGGCACATATGCAGGTGCAGGTGCACTACACTTGCACAAAATGGCCGCCAACACCCACCTAACTAACAGAAGGCAAAAACTTATTTTTCTGTGTCACTGGGCTCATGGGTAAAAAAAGTAGCAGAGCACCCACAAAAATAATCACTGTAGTTTGCAGATTTAACACCAAGTACACCAGACCAGAATTGTTTCCTAATGTCTCCCTCACAGCAGCAGCATCCTATCCCTACACTAGTAAGAGCATAGTGACATGCGGCGCTACGTGACTCCAGCTTCTATATAGGCTGGGTCACATGCTGCACTTGGCCAATCACAGCCATGCCATTAGTAGGCAAGGCTGTGATAGCTTCTAAGGGCACACTAGTTAAACGCTTGTTGATTGGCTGCCCTGCAGTCTTTCAACAAGCGCCATTAAATCGCCGAACACCGAACTTGAACCTGAACCCGAAGTGTTCAGGTCCGGGTACCAAAAACCCTAAAGTTTGGTACGAACCCGAACTTTACAGTTCGGGTTCGCTGAACCCTAGTCCCCACCCTTCCTGCAGGAAGTAAGACTAGCCCCAGAGGGGGGTTAGAATGGAATGGAAAGTTCCATTCTATCCAAGTACAGCTCTGCCATATTTGCTGCCACCTGCTGGTGAACCAGGTATATTACATGAACATAACAGTTGCAAACAGATTAGGAATGCACAGTGTATAGGACTTGGACAGAAATACTTAAAGAGAACCTGTCACCAGGAAATTCACTGATAAAGCAGGCATGCTGCCTTGTAGGGCTCACTCTGCTGAATATAATGATACCTTTCACTTGGTGATCTGTTGCTTTATTGTGGAGAAAAAGTACTTTTAATCCATATGCTAATGAGCTGATTGGAGTCCAGCAGTTGATATGAGTCCAGCGTTTTTTCTATTCAGAGCTGTAGCCCCTCCCCTATTCACGTCTTCAGTTGTAAAAGGGGCGTGGTTTATTTATTTATTGATCTATAGAAGTGAATAGGGGAGGGGCTACAGCTCTGAATAGGAAAAACACGCTGGACTCGTATCAACTGCTGGACTCAATCAGCTCATTAGCATATGGATTAAAAGTACTTTTTTTCCACAATAAAGCAACAGATCACCAAGTGAAAGGTATCATTATATTCAGCAGAGTGAGCCCTACAATGCAGTGTGCCTGGTTTATCAGTGAATTTCCTGGTGACAGGTTCTCTTTAAGATGATGTTTTGTTAGCCCAATATAGACAGTAGCAGGGTGCAGGAGTGGTAACACCACTCTGGGGTGTTACACCACCACAGGATATACTTGTGTGGGCATGCTAGAAGTGACCTGGTTATTATGCATACACATACCCGATATCAGTAAAAAATATTAATGTAATAAGTTTTATAACCCCCACCTTGTTCTTACTATAGGAATAATAAGCCAATTTTGGCCATATTTATGAAAAAAACAAGAAAAATAGCTGTTTGATACAGCAGAGACCTAGCAGTTTTCGTCTGCCCACTTCTCATCATATTTGCCGGGTAGCGGCCGAATCTCCGCAGTCCCCATTATAGTGAAAGGGCCAGACGGTATCTTGGCAGCGCACGGTTGCGCCCAGTATTCATAGATCTGGCAGACTGTTCCTGGCTGGAACAGGCTATTGGATCTGTTTACTGCGAATGTGAAACAGGTAATACCATCAGGTAAGGTAATACCATCAGCACTGATAGTGTTACACAGATCACAGACAGTAAAAGCAATACTCATCTATTTGAGGTGTGCATATGCACCGTCCAAACTCAATATTTAGCTGTTTGGAGATTTAGGGCCCTTTACACGGACTGAGGATTGGGCCAGTTCTGTCATGTAGCACCTAAAATCCTCATTTGTTAGCATCACATTGACCTCAGTTAACAGGGTTGTTCTGCCAGCAAACAATGAAACGGTATGAGAATTAATTAAATGAACGTCTTATTTAAAAGCAGCAAACAAATTGGCAATCATTGGGAAATCATTGGGAACCGTAACTTCCTCATTCCCGATCGCTGTAAAAGGGTCCTAACTTTCAAGGTGTCTTTGGTTGCAAACTCCCGAAGTTGACAGCAGGCATCAACCTAGAGGAGTATCCTGATATCCAAATTATGTATTTCATGTCTGATGAAGCACACGGCACGAGGTTGCAATGAATAGCATCATATGTCTAAAGAATAAACCTCTTGTAGGCAACTCTACATTTCTTCTGTATACATATAGCAGCACTGTGAGTAAGAATTTTTATAGGCTTTCTCACACCTTTGGAGCATATGTTTTTTTTTCATAACTGTCCGCTGCCTTCATTAATTGTACCATTTCTGTTGATGGTAGACATGGGTTTATCTTTCTGCTCATGTCTGCTATTTTTCTGAGATCACTCCCACTCACAAAGGAAGTTTTTTGGATTGTTGTTTTACATTAGAGAAATAGAGAACTGCTATAGGCATTCTTCTAAGCCAGGGATGCTCAACCTGCGGCCCTCCAGCTGTTGTAAAACTACAACTCCCACCATGCCCTTCGGTAGGCTGATAGCTGTAGGCTGTCTGGGAATGATGGGAGTTGTAGTTTTGCAACAGCTGGAGGGCCGCAGGTTGAGCATGCCTGTTCTAAGCGGGTTGTCTTCCAGAAACAGTGGCTGAGTGTGTTACTGCAGCTCATTCCAATTCAAATAAGTAGGTCTGAACTGCAATACTAGAAATAATCCATGGATATGCATGGCGCTGTGACTGAAAAAAAGCTAATAATTTTTTTCTAATTCTATGCAACCCCTTTTAATACACTAACCCATAGGCTCCCAGCGTCGTGCATGTATGGCTCTAGGAGGGTCTCTAAACATGGCACCCGACACGTGTGCAGTGGGCACCATGGCTGGTGGGTCTCTGCTGTATCAAACAGAAGGGGCACATGGCTAATATCCTTGACTGGCAATAATGCCAATCGCAGTCATGTAAGACTTTAGATGCCGTGGTCAAGCATGACCATGACATCTAAATAGTGAAAAACATAGAAGCGCGTGCTTCTGGTTTAAGACCGGCACCCCCTTTCGGTGATCGGGGATGCCATTCATTAATTCTAATATGCTAAGTCTTTCTGAAGAGACCTGGCATATGAGAGCTGCAGTTCCTATGTTGCCAACAGGTGGCATTTTATAATGTCATTCTATGGGAAGATAGTATAAGTTGTAATAAATCTCGGTACTGTATTTTGTAGCCTCCTAGCTATAAAATGTGAAAAATAAAATAAAAAAAATGTTTAAATGTAAAAATGTAAATGACCCCCTTTCCCCAGAATAAGGCTACATGCACACGACAGCTGTTTTTTGCTGTCCGCAAATCGCGGATCCGTCTTCCTTTTTTTTCACATTCACATCCGTTTCGTGTGTCCGCAAATTTTGTAGGTTGTGTTTCCGGATCCGCAAAAAAAACGGAAGGCTTGAACCAATTTCTTAAAGTACCTGTACAAGTGCCCTGATTTCCAAGCAACCATCCGCAAAAAAAACGGATGTGGATGACAAACGGATGGCTTCCATTGGTCATCTGCATTTTCTGCGGACCCATTGACTTCTATGGGTCTGCAAACCATTGTTTGCGGACAAGAATAGGACATGCCATATTTTTTATGCGGACAGTGGACGCAGACAGGCAACGGAAGAGGCATCCGCATTTTTAACGGATCCATAGAAATGAATGGAAAACCATCGGATCCGCAAAAAAAACGGAACAGAGGCTGCAAAAAACCACTGCCGTGTGCATGTAGGCTAAAGCAAATACATAAACAATAAAAAATATAAACATCATGTGCAAACATAACGTCCCAAAATGCCAGTACTATTAAAATGAAAAATATTTATCTCATAAGGCGGATGACGGAACAAAAAAAAAAAAAAAATGGCTGATTCTGCATTTTTTTCATCGCTTCTCTCCCCCCCAAAAAATTGAATAAAATGGGATCAAAAAGTCACATACACTCCAAAATGGTATCAATAAAACCTACAGATTGGCTGGCAAAAAACTTAGCTGAGATACAGCTCAGTAGACAATGTTTTTATTATTTTTTTTAGTATTAAAGCAACCCTACACATATGTGGCATCGGTTTAATCGTACTGACCCAGAGAATAAAGGCCACGGGTCAGTTTTTCGTAAAGAACGCTGTAGGGAAAAAACCCATAAAATTGTGGCTTAATTGGGTATTATTTCCGATTCCACCTAATTTGGGATTTTTTCCTGCTTCCGACTATTTGTATGTCATACACTGAAAGTCATATTAAATGGTGGCATTAAAAAGTATAACTTATCCTGCAAAACACAAGCCCTCATACAGCTATGTGAATGGAAAAATAAAAAAGTTATGTCTCTGGGAAAACAGGAGAGAACAATGAAAATGCAAAAACAAAAAAATCGTTAATTTCTAACGATAATTTGTTTTCCCTTAGTTCTAACAGCAGCACAGATGGGGTTAACCACCCCCCGTGGACTAGCAGGACCGGCGGAATGTTTAATGAGCCCAAGACTAATAACTCAATTTAACAATTAAGTATCTCATTAAAAGGAGTAAGTAAACCCCCAGCCCACTGTGTTTATAGAAAGAAAAAAACTAGACTTACTAGGATGGGAAATGTGTGTGCTGCTGTTAGGACTAAGGGAAAACAAATTATCGTTAGAAATTAACGATTCCCTTACGTCCTACCAGCAGCACAGATGGGGAGATAGCAAGAAGAAACCCCTAGGGAGGGCCTTCCTGCCTGGCAGAACTAAGAAAAGTCTGCCCAAAGGCCGAAAACTCAGCTAGACTGGCATCTAGTCTATAATGGGAGATGAATGTCGATTCAGAGCTCCAGGAGGCAGCTTTGCAAATCATGTTGAGAGGCAGAAGACTCCTCTCGGCAAAAGAAGTAGCCACAACTCTAGTAGAGTGGGCCTTCACGAATCCCGGAGGGTCCAGAGATTGTGGAAACAAAGGATTCCTTAATAGCCTCCTCAATCCACCGACTGATGGAAGGTTTGGATGCCTTATAGCCTTTAAACTTACCGGCAACAGGATTAGCAGATTCTCATCTTTCCTGAACTCCTTGATCTATCCACATAGATCCGGAGACATCTCGAGACGTCCAGAGGATGTCTAGCAGGTTCCTAGGAGGAGGTGGTAAATGTCGACAGAACCGTGAGGAATATCACCTGGTTGATGTTCTGGAAGGAAGGAACTTTAGGCCTACAATACGGGAGGAATCTAAGAAGGTCCTGGCCATGTAAGAAAATGGTATAGGGCTCATGTGCTGAGAGAGCTTGAAGCTCAGAGACCCTCTTGGCCAAAGTCACTGCAAGGAGAAACACAAACTTCCAAGTGACGAACTTGATGTCCACCTCCTCTAACGGTTCAAAGGGGGGAGATGCTAACCCCCTGAGAACTACTGAAAAACCCATTGAAAAAAAGGGGTCTCAGTACTGTAGGCTTTAATCTTTCTGCTCCTTTAAGGAACCGTTTGATCAGCGAGTCCTGAGAAAAAAGCCTGTTAAGGCAAGCCGAGATGGCTGAAACTTGAACCTTCAGAGTAGAAGGGCAAGGCCTCTATCAAGGCCGTCTTGCAGGAACTGAAGGATAGCGGAGAGGGGCGGATCTGCAGCGCCACCTCAGTTGAGGTACAACAGGATGAGAATATCCTCATAATACAAGAGTAGGCTCTCTTGGTAGAGTCCGCTCTAGAATGAGACAGCGTTCTCAGGACCGACTCTGAAAGCCCTTCTATTCTGGGAAGGGACTGATCAACCTCCAGACTGTCAGGTTGAATCTGTGCAGATCTGAGCAGAGGTGAGTGTCCCACGACACCAGGGTCTGCTGTGGGGGGAGCCTCCAATATTGTCCTCGACTCAACTGGGTGAGCTAGGTAAACCAGGATCTCTTCGGCCAAAACAGTATGATGGCTATCACCGAGGCCTGATCCTGACGGATTTTCATCAATACCCTCGGTATCATGGAAAAGGGAGGGAAGATGTAAGCCAGCCTGAACCTCCAGGATATTGACAGAGCGTCTAACGCCAGGGGGTTGTCCTCCCTGTAAAGGGAGCAGAACCTCTCCACCTTGGCATTGAACCTTGTTGCCATGAGATCCACCTCTGGCATACCCACTTGAGGACTATCTGCTTGATTCTCCAGATGCAAAGACCACTCCACCGACGGAAGACCGCGGCTCAGCCGCTATCATATTGAGGGAGCCTTGGATGTGGATCGCAGATAAGTGGGAAGGTACAACTCTGCCTAATACAGAATCACCCCGATCTCTGACAGGAGGGGAAGTGATCTCGTGCCTCCCTGCTGGTTGATGTAAAGTACCGCAGTCACATTGTCTGACTGGACTTTCACCGCTTTGCCCCGGATCTGAGGGGCTACGTGAAGGAGGGCTAGCCGGATAGCTTGAATCTCTCAGAGATTGTATGAAAGAAGCCACTCCTGAGAAAACCAGGTCCCGTGAACTGGAGAGTCGTCTAGGTGAGCATCCCAGCCTACTTAGGACGCATCCATAGTCAATATGACCCAGATTGGCTGGGTCATAGACTTCCCGTCTAAAAGATGGCACCACCATCTGAGGGAATACCGAGTTTGCCAAGTCAGGGAGCACAGGGAGTTTAGCCCAGCAGGGCTGCCATTCCATTAGGAGAGGACCTCCGACTGTAGAGGGCGGAGGTGCCATAGAGCCCAAGGGACTGCTTTCGCAGACGCTGACATGAGCCCCAATATCTTCATGACAGTCCGGATTGGAACTCGCCGGGGAAAGGAACTTGCCGTGTTCTGAACCCGGAATCTTCTTTCTGGAGTCCACTGGAACGACATCCCAGTGAAGTCGATTATGATGCCTAGATATCTTACTGAAGTCGACGGGCTCACGTTCGACTTCTACCAGCTGATGATCCAACCTAGGTGGAACAGAAAGGAGATTGTTACCTGAAGAAGTTGGGTTACGACCGCTAGAGCAGAGGCTTTCAAAGCCAGTCGTCCAGATAAGGAATGATGGTCAGTCCTTGAAGCCTCAAAGCCACCACCACAGAACCACCACCTTGGTAAAAGTGTGAGGGGCAGAAGAAATGCCAAAGGGAAGGGCAACAAACAGAAGATGCCTGACGACACCGGACACCTGGACCGTGATCCTGATATACTTCCTGGAACCAGGATAAATCGGGATGTGCAGATATGCATTCTTGAGGTCCAGGGTTGCCATCACGTCTCCAGGATTGACGACGTGAACTACTGACCTGATGGTTTCTACGAAACTTCACCTTCCTTATAAATCGATTGAAATATCTCAGATCGATAATCATCCGGAGATCTCCTGAAGCTTTGGGAACCAGAAAAACTGGTGAATAGATCCCTAGGCCCCGTTCTCCTGCCGGAACCTCCTCCAGAGCCCCTTTGCAAATGTAGTCCTGAATGTAGGCCTCTAGGATCGCCTCCTTGGCAGCTTGTAGAAGGTTGATCTTGACAAACCTGTCCAGAGGAATAGAGGTGAGGTTGACTAAATAACCGTTGGAAATGATATTCAGGACCCAGGGATCCGAGATCTCTTGGATCCATTCTTCTCAGAAGTGGGAGAGACGACTCCCGACGGGTACATGAAGCTTAGGAATGGGGAAGCTTATTGGCAGGATGGCAGGAGCAACGGGAATTAACCAAGAGCCTCGAAGAGGCCCGTAGTCAGGAGGTGGATTTTCCATCTTTGGCTCCTCCACGAGAGCACCTCAAACCCTTTCGTTGTGCTCTCCAGTCACTACAAGAGCTTGTTTGCTGGCCAGACCTGCCACCGCGGTCTTGTCTGCCCTGCCCTCGAAAGGACTTCTGGGGAAGGCTCTTTACCTTCTACTCTCAAAGGCCCTCTATGATCTTATCTAGCTCCGAACCGAACAAACGGTTGGGCTCGAATGCCATATAAGCTGTATTTTGAGGAATTGTCAGCAACCCAAGGCTTAAGTTAAAAATGGAATATGGGCCGCCGATCCCAGGGCCATGCTATATATAGGCCCCTGACATTATTTGATAGTATTGTTACAGGGTGCCAAAGGCACACTTGGTCTCCCATGAGCCACATACCTGCTGCTTAGCTTCAAGAGCAAGGATCTGTGTTCCCAGGACTTGCTTTGCTAGTGGGGAAGCTCCCTCGCTAGCTTCAACTGGAGCTGTGTGGAATCGCACAAGAAGTCCGTAGCCAGGTTGATGGTCTTGAAAGCAGCCAGTATGTCGTCGTGGAAAAAACCTCTGGTTCACATCAACTTGAATTTGATCCAGGCGAGATCGGAGGAACGTAGAGACTTCAAAAGCCGCTATGGCTGTGGAAGCGGAAGCCGTAGCTGCCGTAACACCCCGTCTTAGTATGCACTCTGCAAAGGGGTCCTGCAGCTAGACCCATCGTCTGCAGGAACCAGAGTGCACTTGGACAACTTGGCAATAGCCATGTCTACCTTGGGAATGGATCCCCATGAATCCACCAAGGGTTAAGCCATCTGGAACATGGATTTAAACTTCTTTGTTAAAACCGGACCTTTTCCAGGTTTTTTCCACTCTATATCATGACAGAGAGGAGGGTCTCATGCGCTTTGAAGACACGGGGTGCCCGAATAGCGGGAACGGGAGGCTCCCCACAGTCAACATCATGGTCCCCCGACCAGGGGAGAAAACACAACGTCAGCTCCTCCTTATCCGAGGAGGAAGAAACTAAGGAGACCAAGAAGGTCTCTCTACCGGGACAGAGGTCTCCATAGGGGCCTGGGCACGAATAGGAAGCCTTTCCATCCAGCAAGCCTATGACTCCTTTAACAGAGCCATTGATACATATCCTGCAACGTAGGTTCACTAGAGGTCAGAAACCTCTAACGGCAGCTGTAACACCTGGTGTAGGTTAAGTCAATAGACCCAGGGATTCCCAACTGGTCTCCCAAGCTGGTCTTAGCCCAGCCTTAAGCTGTTTAGCTTCTGCGATCTCACGAGTGCAGGTATGATCAGCTTACAATAACCGTTGACTGCTGCAATGGTAGCAGGATAGATGCTTCCTCTTAGAATCCACTTTCCTGCCTTCCGAATCCCGCGGAGAAGACATCACTGCGGGAAAAAAAGGGACAAATAAAACATTTGTAAACCACCTATCTACGCAGGAAAGGTAGAAAAATAGACCAGAGGCAGCTGAGGAAAAAAACACCACAAGTGGAACAAAACCAATTTTAGGACTCTGGGAGCTAGCTGAAAAAGCATATGTAGCCAGAGACTGAACTGGAGCACACAGCCTCCCAAAATATGGGAAGGGGAGGGATAGCCAATCCACCCTTCCCCCAGTAAATCCTCCACAGGAAGATGCATAAAAAAAATCGCATCTATGAAAGAAATCATGCCCGTGAAAAAAATCACGGCCGGATTACCCGGAGGTGATGCAAAAGGAGAGTCCCTGCGTCACCTCCGGAAGATGGCGGCGCACGGGGACCGGGAATCCTGGACCAAGGACGCCGCCAAAATACCCCAGCCAGGCGCAACTGCGCGGGACCGGCAGCAAATAAGCTGCCGGCCAAACTGACAAGGTACCTAGGAAAAAGGGCAACGCTGTTACCCAAACGAAAAGAAGGCTCCCCGCACTTTCCATAAGAAAGGGGGAACAAACCGCCTAGTCCACCTGTCCAGGAGGACAGAAAAAAACACAGTGGGCTGGGGGTTGACTTCCTCCTTTTAAGGAGATACTTAATTGTTAAATTGAGTTATTAGTCTTGGGCTCATTAAACATTCCGCCGGTCCTGCCAGTCCACGGGGGGTGGTTAACCCCATCTGTGCTGCTGGTAGGACGTAAGGGAACCTCTGGTATCCAAGGGGTTAAGCAGAAGTTAATGAAAGATGAACCTTTGCTGGAAGTAAAATACATATTGCACAAAACAAAGATCCATACATACGTACATAGAAAGGCATTAAGAAACTTTTCTAATACCTTACATATTTTAACAGTACTTTCCGTACTCAGTGGTATATTATCATTTTCAGACTCCTCTTCCTGCACTCCCTTCATATAGTCCCGACATGCATAAATTATATTTATAGTTATAACATTTATTAATTCTAGAATGATAGCTAATAGATAATAGTTGTTGAAATCAAATGAAACTTTATATGTGTGAATGTAATCATGATATACAATATTAGAGTTAGGCCCCATTCACGCGTCCGCAAAAGGGTCCGCATCCGTTCCCCAATTCTGCAGAACGGTGCGGTCCGTGGCTCTGCAAAATTGATTCTGTACAGTATCCTGTGGTACATTTTCCCACAGATGTTGCAGCTAGACCTGTAGATCCTGCACACTCATAGGTTGCTGAAGCTGCCATCCCCCATGCTGATCCCATAAATCAGAAAAACAGTCAGGCCAAGCAAATGGTGCAATCGGTCGGAGACATTCCTGAGAAACACTTGCTGTGTGTGGGTGAGCATTATCCTGCTGCCAGTTCGAAGACCTGCCAAGAGAGGCAACACATGTTACCACAGAACGTCCTGCACGTGTCACTGAGCTGTTAGTGTTTCTCTTATCTCTTATGACTGTCAAATGCAATAACTCCCAGTGTGTTGCTCCACAGCTATGGCAGGATTGAAGCACTCATCTAGATGGTGGGTAGTTTGTTAAAACGACCATCCTGCTTCTCTTAGTCCAATGATAATCACAAAGTTTGTCAACTGGGCAAAATGTCTTCAAATGTCATAGACACAAGTGTAGTAGTCAACAATCTCTCATCCATAGAAACCCTATCCAATAGTAGCATCTAGAGTCTTTTTATAGGGCAGTTGATAAAATGCTGCAGAAACTGGTTAAAGATAATTTTTACTAGTAAAGTGAAGTCATTTACTTCCATCCTGCCTCCTATTCATAAATCAGCATTTTCCTTCACTGCAGAGACCTGTGCTCATTGGTTATTACCGCCTCCTGCCCCAGTTATAGGGGCTCTGCAATAACCAATAAGCACTTTTCTTCACTGCAGAGGACGGCGCTCACCGGTTATTACCGCCTCCTGCCCCAGTTATAGGGGCCCTGCAATAACCAATGAGTACTTTCCCTCACTGCAGAGACCTGTGCTCACTGGTTATTACTGCCTCCTGCCCCAGTTACAGGAGCCCTGCAATAACCAGTAAGCACTTTCCTTCACTGCAGAGACCTGTGCTCATTGGTTATTACCGCCTCCTGCCCCAGTTATAGGAGCCCTGCAATAACCAGTAAGCACTTTCCTTCACTGCAGAGACCTGTGCTCATTGGTTATTACCGCCTCCTGCCCCAGTTATAGGAGCCCTGCAATAACCAGTAAGCACTTTCTTTCACTGCAGAGACCTGTGCTCATTGGTTATTACCGCCTCCTGCCCCAGTTATAGGAGCCCTGCAATAACCAGTAAGCACTTTCCTTCACTGCAGAGACCTGTGCTCATTGGTTATTACTGCCTCCTGCCCCAGTTATAGGGGCCCTGCTATAAACAGTAAGCACTTTCCTTCACTGCAGAGGACGGCGCTCACTGGTTATTACCGCCTCCTGCCCCCAGTTATAGGGGCCCTGCAATAACAAGTAAGCACTTTCCTTCACTGCGAAGACCGGCGCTCACTGGTTATTACCGCCTCCTGCCCCCAGTTATAGGGACCCTGCAATAATCAGTAAGTACTTTCCCTCACTGCAGAGACCTGTGCTCATTAGTTATTACCGCCTCCTGCCCCAGTTATTGGGGCCCTGCAATAACCAGTAAGCACTTTCCTTCACTGCAGAGACTGGCGCTCACTGGTTATTACCGCCTCCTGCCCCCCAGTTATAGAGGCTCTGCAATAACCAGTAAGTGCTTTAACATACTAGTGGGGAAGGAGCTCATTGGTTAACCCTTTAACCACTCCCGGACCGCCGCACGCAGGATCGCGTTCTCGCGGCGGCCGGGCTCTTCTGATCCGACGCATCGGCGCGTCATCTCGCGAGACGCGAGATGACGCGAGCACGCGCCCGCACATGCGCAATGCGCGCCATCGGCGCGCTCGCATGTAGTTATACTACAGCCTGCCAGCGCCGATCGTGCGCTGGCAGGCTGTATATGGCAGAAAAAATCGCAGATCAGACGTTGTTCTGTGAACAGCGTCTGATCTGCTTGCTGCCCGCTTCTCTGGTGGTCCCTTTGCTTGGGACCACCAGAGAAAAAATATCAAAGTGCACCAATCACCACACAACCCCCCCACCGCCCCCACCCACCCACCACCCCCACTGTCACTGATTAACCCCTGATCTCCCATGTCACCCCCTGATCACCCCCTGTCACCCCCTGTCACTGATCACCCCTGTAAGGCTCATTCAGATGTCCGCATGTGTTTTGGCGGATCCGCAAATCCGCGGATCCGCAAAACACGGACACCAGCAATGTGCTTTCCGCATTTTGCGGATCCGCACATTGCCAGAACTATATAGAAAATGCCTTTTCTTATCCGCAATTGCGGACAAGAATAGGACATGTTCTATACTTTTGCGGATCTTCCACCACGGATCCGCAATTATGGATCCGAGCGGGACAAAGTCTGTCCCCATAGAATTGAATGTATCCACAATTCTGTTCCGCAAAATTTTGCGGAACAGAATTGCGGACGCTGAATGAGGCCTTAGGGTCCCTTAGCGATCGCAGCTTTATAGCTTTTCCCTCTTTTTTTGCACATTTTTTAGAGATTTTTTCATCCACATTGATCAATGTGAATGGAAAAATCTAGACGTTCATTTTTTTCTTTCAGCGCAGAGGCTGAACGGAAAAAATTCTCATTACCCGTATGGTCAATATAAGGAGAATCGCAAAAACTCCTAATTCTGGCCATACGTGTAATGATTGTGGAGACCCCTAAAATGCCAGGGCAGTACAAAAACCTCACAAGTGACCCCATTTTAGAAAGAAGACACCCCAAGGTATTCCGTAAGGGGTATGGTGAGTTCATGCAAAATTTTATTTTTGTCACAAGTTAGTGGAATGTGAGACTGTAAAAAAAAAAATAAAATAAAAAACAATTTCCGCTAACTTGTGCCAAATTTTTTTTTCTGTAAACTCGCCATGCCCCTCACGGAATACCTTGGGGTGTCTTCTTTCCACAATGGGGTCACATGTGGGGTATTTATACTGCCCTGGCATTTTAGGGGTCCTAAAGCGTGAGAATCCAAATGCGTAAAAATGTCCTGTGAAATCCTAAAGGTACTCATTGGTTTTAGGGCCCCTTTGCGCATCTTGGCTGCAAAAAGTGTCACTCATGTGGTATCGCCGTACTCAGGAGAAGTAGGGCAATGTGTTTTGGGGTGTATTTTTACATATAACCATACTTTGTGTGAGAAATATCGCTGTAAACGACAACTTTTTAATTTTTTTATTCAAAGTTGTCAATTTACAGAGATATTTCTCTCACCCAGCATGGGTATATGTAAAAATACACTAAAACACATCGCTCTACTTCTTCTGAGTACGGCGATACCACATGAGTGACACTTTTGCAGCCAAGATGCGCAAGGCCCTAAACCAATGAGTACTTTAGGAGGGCATTTTTACGCATTTTCTTCTCACGCTTTAGGGCCCCTAAAATGCCAGGGCAGTATAAATACCCACATGTGACCCCATTTTGGAAAGAAGACACCCCAAGGTATTCGCTGAGGGGCATAATGAGTCCATGAAAAATTAAACTTTTGTCAAAAGTTAGCGGAAAGGAGACTTTGTGAGAAAAACAATGAAAAATCAATTTCCACTAACTTGTGCCAAAAAATCTTCTATGAACTCACCATGCCCCTCACGGATTACCTTAGGGTGTCTTCTTTCCAAAATGGGGTCACATGTGGGGTATTTATACTGCCCTGGCATTTTAGGGGCCCTAAAGCGTGAGAAGAAAAATGCGTAAAAATGCCCTCCTAAAAGGTACTCATTGGAATTAGGGCCCCTTTGCGCATCTTGGCTGCAAAAAGTGTCACACATGTGGTATCGCCGTACTCAGGAGAAGTAGGGCGATGTGTTTTGGGGTGTATTTTTACATATACCCATACTGGGTGAGAGAAATATCTCTGTAAATTGACAACTTTGAATAAAAAATTTAAAAAGTTGTCGTTTACAGCGATATTTCTCACACACAGTATGGGTATATATAAAATACACCCCAAAACAGATTGCCCTACTTCTCCTGAGTACGGCGATACCACATGTGTGACATTTTTTGCAGCCAAGATGCGCAAAGGGGCCCTAAAACCAATGAGTACCTTTAGGATTTCACAGGCCATTTTTTTGCATTTGGATTCTCACACTTTAGGGGCCCCTAAAATGCCAGGTGAGTATAAATACCCCACATGTGACCCCATTTTGGAAAGAAGACACCCCTAGGTATTCTGTGAGGGGCATGGTGAGTCCACAGAATTTTTATTTTTGGCACAAGTCAGCGGAAATTGTTTTTTTGTTTTTTTAATTTTGTTTTTACAAAGTCTCATATTCCACTAACTTGTGACAAAAATAAAATTTTACATGAACTCACCATACCCCTCACAGAATACCTTGGGGTGTCTTCTTTCCAAAATGGGGTCACATGTGGGGTATTTATACTGTCCTGGCATTTTAGGGGCCCCTAAAGCGTGAGAAGAAGTCTGGAATCCAAATGCGTAAAAATGCCCTGTGAAATTCTAAAAGGTACTCATTGGTTTAGGGCCTTTGCGCACCAAGCTGCAAAAGTGGCACACATGTGGTATCGCCGTACTTAGGAGAAGTAGGGCAATGTGTTTTAGGGTGTATTTTTACATATACCCATACTTTGTGTGAAAAATATCTCTGTAAACGACAACTTTTAAAAATTTTTATACAAAGTTGACAATTTACAGCGATATTTCTCTCACTCCAGCATGGGTGTATGTAAAAATACACCCCAAAACACATTGCCCTACTTCTCCTGAGTACGGCGATACCACATGAGTGACACTTTTTGCAGCCTGGGTGCGCAAAGGGGCCCAAATTCCAACGAGTACCTTTAGGTTTTACATGGCGGCTCACAATTTAGCCCCGCCCAAAATGCCAGAACAGTAAACACACCCCACAAATGACCCCATTTCGGAAAGTAGACACCCCAAGGTATTCACTGAGGGGCATAGTGAGTCCGTCTGAGATTTTTTTTTTTTTGCCAGAAGTTATCAGAAATTGAAACTTTTTTTTTTTTTTTTTTTCTCAGAAAGTGTCATTTTCCGCTAACTTGTGAAAAAAATGAAATGATACATGAACTCACCAAGCCCCTCCGCGAATACTTTGGGGTGTCTTCTTTCTAAAATGGTGTGATTTGGGGGTATTTATACTTTCCTGACATTCTAGCTCCTGAAGAAACATGACAGGTGCTCAGAAAGTCAGAGCTGCTTCAAAATGCCGAAATTCACTTTTTGCACCATAGTTTGTAAACGCTATAACTTTTACCCAAACCAATAAATATACACTTATTGGATTTTTTTATCAAAGACATGTAGAACAATAAATTTAGAGAAAAATTTATATAGAAATGTAGTTTTTTTTGAAAAATTTTACAACAGAAAGTGAAAAATGTCATTTTTTTGCAAAAATTTCGGTAATTTTTGATTAATAGCAAAAAAAGTAAAAATGTCAGCAGCAATGAAATAGCACCAAATGAAAGCTCTATTAGTGAGAAGAAAAGGAGGTAAAATTCATTTGGGTGGTAAGTTGTATGACCGAGCAATAAACGGTGAAAGTAGTGTAGTGCGGAATTGTAAAAAGTGGCCTGGTCATTAAGGGTGTTTAAGCTAGGGGGGCTGATGTGGTTAATGGACAGACACATTTTTGTGATTTAGCACAAGTGGTTCAAACGGCTGTAACTATCTTATTTGTTGAACTACCAAACAAATTTTTGCAACAATTTTTTACGTGACACATAAGGCTTTATAATTTATTTTTTAGTAGTTTCATTTGGGGAAAACTTTTTTTTAACCTCTTGCCGACCGCCGAACGCAGGATTGCGTCCTGGCGGCGGTCGGTTTGTTCCACCTAGACGCGCGGGAGCGTCATCTCGCGAGACGCGAGATTTCCTTTGAATGCGCGCACGCGCGTGCGCGCGTTCACAGGATCGCGTCGGGGAGAACTTTAACTATATCCTGCCAGCGCTGATCATGCACTGGCAGGCTGTAGAAGTTAAAAAAAAAATGGCATATCAGACGCTGTTTTGTTAACAGCGTCTGATATGCTTGCTGTTCGTTCCTTTGGTGGTCCCTTTTGCTTGGGACCGCCAAAGGAAACTTTTGTAAGTGCACCAATCACCACACAGACCCCCCCATCCATCCCCCCCGTCACTGATTAACCCCCGATTAACCCCTGATCACCCCATGTCACCCCCTGATCACCCCCTGTCACTAATCACCCCCCTGTAAGGCTCATTCAGACGTCCGTATGTGTTTTGCGGATCCATGGATCCGCGGATCCGCAAAACACGGACACCGGCAATATGCTTTCTGCATTTTGCGGATCCGCACATTGCCAGAACTATATAGAAAATGCCTTTTCTTGTCCGCAATTGCGGACAAGAATAGGACATGCTCTATATTTTGCGGAGCTGCGGCCGGATGTTTGGGGGCCGAAACCCGGAAGTTTGCGGCCGCAGCTCCGCAAACGCTGATGCGGCGAGCACATAGTGTGCTCTCCGTATCACCACCGGCCCCATACACACTGAATGGGTCCGGATCTATTCCACAGAATTGCGGAATAGATGCGGACATTTTTGCGGACGTGTGAATGGGGCCTTAGTACTTTTTATTTATTTTTTTTGCACATTTTTTGGCAGAGATTTTTTCATCCACATTGATTGATGCGAATGAGGAAATCTGTGCCGTTCATTTTTTTTTTTTCAGCCCAGAGGCTGAACGGAAAAAAAAAAATCTCATTACCCGTATGCTCAATACAGGGAGTGCAGAATAGTAACATATAGTAACATAGTATATAAGACCGAAAAAAGACATTTGTCCATCCAGTTCGGCCTGTTTCCTACAAGTTGATCCAGAGGAAGGCAAAAAACCCCTGTGAGGCAGAAGCCAATTTTCCTCACTTAAGGGGAAAAAAATTCCTTCCCGACTCCAATCAGGCAATCAGAATAACTCCCTGGATCAACGACCCCTCTCTAGTAGCTATAGCCTGTAATATTATTACACTCCAGAAATAAATCCAGTCCCCTCTTGAATTCCTTTATTGTACTCACCATCACCACCTTCTCAGGCAGAGAGTTCCATAGTCTCACTGCTCTTACAGTGAAGAATCCTTTTCTATGTTTGTGTACAAACCTTCTTTCCTCCAGACGCAGAGGATGTCCCCTTGTCACAGTCACAGTCCTGGGGATAAATAGATGATGGGAGAGATCTCTGTACTGACCCCTGATATATTTATACATAGTTATTAGATCTCCCCTCAGTCGTCTTTTTTCTAAAGTGAATAACCCTAATTTTGATAACCTTTCAGGGTACTGTAGATCCCTCATTCCAGTTATTACTTTAGTTGCCCTCCTCTGAACCCTCTCCAGCTCTGCTATGTCTGTCTTGTTCACAGGAGCCCAGAACTGTACACAGTACTCCATGTGTGGTCTAACCAGTGATTTGTAAAGTGGTAGGACTATGTTCTCATCACGGGCGTCTATGCCCCTTTGATGCAACCCATTATCTTATTGGCCTTGGCAGTAGCTGCCTGACACTGGTTTTTGCAGCTTAATTTGCTGTTTATTAAAATTCCTAGATCCTTTTCCATGTCAGTGTTACCGAGTGTTTTACCATTTAATATGTACGGGTGACTTGCATTATTCCTTCCCATGTGCATAACCTTACATTTGTCAGTGTTAAACCTCATCTGCCATTTTTCTGCCCAAGCCTCCAATCTATCCAGATCCCTCTGTAGCAGAAAACTGTCCTCTTCAGTGTTAATTACTTTACACAGTTTAGTGTCATCTGCAAAAATAGATATTTTACTGTGCAGGCCTTCTACAAGATCATTAATAAATATATTGAAGAGAATAGGGCCCAATACTGACCCCTGAGGTACCCCACTAGTTACAGTGACCCAATCTGAGTATCTACCGTTAATAACCACCCTCTGTTTTCTGTCACTCAGCCAGTTACTTACCCACATACAGACATTTTCTCCCAGTCCGAGCATCCTCATTTTATGTACTAACCTTTTATGAGGTACGGTGTCAAATGCTTTGGAGAAGTCCAGATATACGACATCCATTGATTCGCCGCTGTCAAGTCTAGAACTTACCTCCTCATAGAAGCTGATTAAATTTGTTTGGCATGACCGATCCCTCATGAAGCCATGCTGATATGGTGCGTTATTTGCTTATTTTCATTGAGATACTCCAAAATAGCATCTCTTAGAAACCCTTCAAACAGTTTACCAACAATAGATGTTAAACTTACCGGCCTATAATTTCCAGGCTCTGTTTTTGGACCCTTTTTGAATATTGGCACCACATTTGCTATGCGCCAATCCTGTGGAACATTCCCTGTTATTATAGAGTCCGTAAATATCAGAAATAATGGTCTGGCTATGACATCACTTAATTCCCTTAGGATACGGGGGTGTATGCCATCCGGTCCTGGCGATTTGTCTATTTTAATCTTTTTAAGTCGCTGTTGTACTTCTTCCTGGGTCAGACAGGGCACTTTTAATGGGGATTTACTTTTACATTCTGCATTTCATCTAACAGTTTATTTCCCTCAGTGAATATAGTGGAGAAAAAATATTTAATAGTTTTGCTTTATCCTCGTCGCTCTCTGCAACACCCCCTCATTGCTATGTAGAGGGCCGACTCCTTCAGATTTATATTTTTTACTATTTATATAATTGAAGAACATTTTAGGGTTAGTTTTACTCTCTTTGGCAATTAATCTCTCGGTCTCTAGTTTGGCAAATTTTATTAGTTTTTACATATTCTATTTTTTTCCTTATAGTTTATCAGTGCTTCCTGACTCCCCTCCTGTTTTAGCAATTTATATGCTTTCTTTTTGTCATTTATTGCCTTCTTTACGGTTCCATTTATCCACATTGGTCTCTTATTGTTCCTTAGCCTTTTATTCCTATAAGGTATGTACCTCTCACAATTAGATGTTACAATGCTTTTAAAAATCTCCCATTTTATGGTTGTATTTTTATTTTTGAGGACTTTGTCCCAGTTAGTTAGGCCTATGGCCTCGCTTAGTTGGCTAAATTTTGCTTTTTTGAAGTTTGGTATTTTTGTTCCTCCCTTTAGAAACTCTCGTTTGAAGGATAATTGGAAGGTTATAACTTTATGGTCACTATTTCCCAGGTGTCCCCCATCCTGCACATCTGTTGTTCTATCAGGTCTATTGGTTAATACTAAGTCCAGTATGGCCGTCCCTCTAGTGGGGTCCTGAACCAGTTGGGAAAGGAAATTGTCTTTGGCTATTGCCAAGAACCTGTTTCCTTTATGGGATGTACAACTTTCAGTTTCCCAGTCTATATCTGGGTAGTTGAAGTCCCCCATGATAACGACTTCATTATGATTTGCCGCCTCGTCTATCTCGTTTAGTAATAGATTTTCTGTGGACTCTGGTATATTAGGTGGTTTATAATACACTCCTATTAGTATTTTATTATTGTTTTTTGCTCCATGTATTTCTACCCACAGTGACTCCACATGTTCATGTCCCTCAGAGATGTATTCTCGAATTATTAGGCAAGTTGTATTTTTGAGGATTAATTTTATTATTGAACAACAACCATGTTCTCAATGAACCCAAAAAACTCATTAATATCAAAGCTGAATATTTTTGGAAGTAGTTTTTAGTTTGTTTTTAGTTTTAGCTATTTTAGGGGGATATCTGTGTGTGCAGGTGACTATTACTGTGCATAATTATTAGGCAACTTACCAAAAAATAAATATATACCCATTTCAATTATTTATTTTTACCAGTGAAACCAATATAACATCTCAACATTCACAAATATACATTTCTGACATTCAAAAACAAAACAAAAACAAATCAGTGACCAATATAGCCACCTTTCTTTGCAAGGACACTCAAAAGCCTGCCATCCATGGATTCTGTCAGTGTTTTGATCTGTTCACCATCAACATTGCGTGCAGCAGCAACCACAGCCTCCCAGACACTGTTCAGAGAGGTGTACTGTTTTCCCTCCTTGTAAATCTCACATTTGATGATGGACCACAGGTTCTCAATGGGGTTCAGATCAGGTGAACAAGGAGGCCATGTCATTAGATTTTCTTCTTTTATACCCTTTCTTGCCAGCCACGCTGTGGAGTACTTGGACGCGTGTGATGGAGCATTGTCCTGCATGAAAATCATGTTTTTCTTGAAGGATGCAGACTTCTTCCTGTACCACTGCTTGAAGAAGGTGTCTTCCAGAAACTGGCAGTAGGACTGGGAGTTGAGCTTGACTCCATCCTCAACCTGAAAAGGCCCCACAAGCTCATCTTTGATGATACCAGCCCAAACCAGTACTCCACCTCCACCTTGCTGGCGTCTGAGTCGGCCTGGAGCTCTCTGCCCTTTACCAATCCAGCCACGGGCCCATCCATCTGGCCCATCAAGACTCACTTTCATTTCATCAGTCCATAAAACCTTAGAAAAATCAGTCTTGAGATATGTCTTCTTGACGTTTCAGCTTGTGTGTCTTGTTCAGTGGTGGTCGTCTTTCAGCCTTTCTTACCTTGGCCATGTCTCTGAGTATTGCACACCTTGTGCTTTTGGGCACTCCAGTGATGTTGCAGCTCTGAAATATGGCCAAACTGGTGGCAAGTGGCATCTTGGCAGCTGCACCCTTGACTTTTCTCATTTCATGGGCAGTTATTTTGTGCCTTGGTTTTTCCACACGCTTCTTGCGACCCTGTTGACTATTTTGAATGAAACGCTTGATTGTTCGATGATCATGCTTCAGAAGCTTTGCAATTTTAAGAGTGCTGCATCCCTCTGCAAGATATCTCACTGTTAAGTCCTTCTTTTGACCCATTTTGCCAAAGGAAAGAAAGTTGCCTAATAATTATGCACACCTGTTGATGTCATTAGACAACACCCCTTCTCATTACAGAGATGCACATCACCTAATATGCTTAATTGGTAGTAGGCTTTCGAGCCTATACAGCTTGGAGTAAGACAACATGCATAAAGAGGATGATGTGGTCAAAATACTCATTTGCCTAATAATTCTGCACTCCCTGTATAAGGAGAATCGCAGAAACTCCTAATGCTGGCCATACGTGTAATGATTGCGGAGAACCTCAAATGCCAGGGCAGTAGAAACACCTCACATGTGACCCCATTTTAGAAAGAAGACACCCCAAGGTATTCCGTGCTGGGTATGGTGAGTTCATGTAAAATTTTATTTTTTGTCACTACTTAGTGGAAATTTGAGACTTTGTAAAAAAAAATATATATATATATATATACATATATCAATTTCCGCTAACTTGTGCCAAAAAAAATAATTTCTGTGAACTTGCCATGCCCCTCACGGAATACCTTGGGGTGTCTTTTTTCCACAATGGGGTCACATGTGGGGTATTTATACTGCCCTGGCATTTTAGGGGCCCTAAAGCGTGAGAATCCATATGCGTAAAAATGCCCTGTGAAATCCTAAAGGTACTCATTGGAATTTGGGCCCCTTTGTGCATTTTGGCTGCAAAAATGTGGCACACATGTGGTATCGCCGTACTCAGGAGAAGTAGGTCAATGAGTTTTGGGGTGTATTTTTATATATACCCATACTTTGTGTGAGAAATATCGCTGTAAACGACAACTTTTTAATTTTTTTTATACAAAGTTGTCAGTTTACAGAGATATTTCTCTCACCCCACATGGGTATATGTAAAAATACACCCCAAAACACATTGCCCTACTTCTACTGAGTACAACGATACCACGTGTGACACTTTTTTGCACCCTAGGTGCGCAAAGGGGCCCAAATTCCAACGAGTACCTTTAGGTTTTACAGGGCTGCTCACAATTTAGCCCCGCCCAAAATGCCAGAACAGTACAAACACCCCACAAATGACCCCATTTTGTAAAGAAGACACCCCAATGTATTCGCTGAGGGGCATAGTGAGTCCATGAAAAATTGAACTTTTTCTCAACCAAATTTTTTTTAAAAGTTGTCATTTACAGAGATATTTCTCACACCCAGCATGGGTATATATAAAAATACACCCCAATACACATTGCCCTACTTCTCCTGAGTACGGCGATACCACATGTGTGCCACTTCTTTGCAGCCAAGATGCGCAAAGGGGCCCTAAATCCAATGAGTACCTTTAGGATTTACCAGGACATTTTTACGCATTTTGGATTCTCACGCTTTAGGGCCCCTAAAATGCCAGGGCAGTATAAATACCCCACATGTGACCCCATTTTGGAAAGAAGACACCCCAAGGTATTCCGTGAGGGGCATGGCGAGTTCACCGAACTTTTTTTTTGGCACAAGTTAGCGGAAATTGATATTTTTTTTTTGTTTTTTTACAAAGTCTCATATTTCACTAACTTGTGACAAAAAATAAAATTTTACATGAACTCACCGTGCCCCTCATGGAATACCTTGGGGTGTCTCCTTTCTAAAATGAGGTCACTTGTGGGGTATTTATACTGTCCTGGCATTTTAGGGGCCCCTAAAGTGTGAGAAGAAGTCTGGAATCCAAATGTGTAAAAATGCCCTGTGAAATCCTAAAGGTACTCATTGGCATTTGGGCCTCTTTGCGCATCTTGGCTGCAAAAAAGTGTCACACATGTGGTATCCCCGTACTCAGGAGAAGTAGGGCAATGAGTTTTGGGGTGTATTTTTACATATAACCATGCTGGATGTGAGAAATATCTCTGTAAACGACAACTTTTTAAAAAAAATTCCGCTAACTTGTGTCATTTTCCGCTAACTTGTGAAAAAAAATGAAATCATACATGAACTCACCATGCCCCTCCGTGAATACTTTGGGGTGTCTTCTTTCTAAAATGGTGTCATTTGGGGGGTATTTATACTTTCCTGGCATTCTAGCACCTGAAGAAACATGACAGGTGCTCAGAAAGTCAGAGCTGCTTCAAAATGCGGAAATTCACTTTTTTGCACCATAGTTTATAAACGCTATAACTTTTACCCAAACCAATAAATATACACTTATTGGATTTTTCTTTTATCAAAGACATGTAGAACAATAAATTTTGCAAAAAATTTATATAGAAATGTAGTTTTTTTAAAAATAATTTACAACAGAAAGTGAAAGATTTCATTTTTTTGCAAAAATTTCGGTCATTTTTGATTAATAGCAAAAAAAGTAAAAATGTCAGCAGCAATGAAATACCACCAAATGAAAGCTGTATTAGTGAGAAGAAAAGGAGGTAAAATTCATTTGGGTGATAAGTTGCATGACGGCGCAATAAACGGTGAAAGTAGTGTAGTGCAGAATTGTAAAAAGTGGCCTGGTCATTAAGGGTGTTTAAGCTAGGGGGGCTGAAGTGGTTAAGTATTTTTTTTCTAACTATAGCTCCTTATTCTTGACTGACACCAAAATAAATTATTATAATTAGTTCCCTATTTTGTGTAGGCTTGTTATATAACATGATACACTCCTCCTGAGGAAGCTGAATACGTGAAACGCGCGTCGAGGAGCACCCGTACTCTCCCCTGCCATACGATATTGGGTAAGGCTAAATAGCCCCTATTTTATGGATCAATTGATTACTAAATGTTAGAACCTTGCTGTTGAACATTGTCATAAGCCATGCATGGATTTGCGGGCATTTATGGAGGATTGCTGCAGTGTTAGTCAGGTATAGCACATTAGATATGTCTGAATATGCATTCATTAATTACCGTGACGTGTCTTTATCACTGCGGTGTATAGGTGTATAGAATTAGCATGAGCCATAGCATAACTGTTTGAACCGTTTTTGTATCCATTAATATGTATGACTCATAATATTGTGGGAGGGTATTGTATACTTGTTCTTGTCCCTTTATTAATTTTTATGTGATATAAGTATTTTATGGTAAATTAATCAATAAAATTAGTTTTTTATGAAGGTTTTTTGATTAGTGTCGTTTTTGTTATATAGCATGTATAGTTTAAAGTGAATAGGGCTGTAATGGTGACGGTTTTGGTGGGTGTGGGCGTTTTTTCATTTATGAATTTTATTCTTTTTTTAAATCTTTTTTTTAACTGAATTTTCAATACATCTCTGCTACATGATATGTCCCCCAAGACGTCATAAAAAGATCTTTGGGGGACACTGGCCCCTTTTTTTTTTTTTTGCACCTTTTTTTTTTCTTTTTTGCTTTTCTGTGTATTTTATTAATATTTTATTGTATTATTTTTTTATAATTGGTTTATTACTTATTTTTTTAAATATATTTTTGCTACATAATGTGTCCCCCAAGAGGTCATAAAAGGTCTGTTGGGGGACAATGAACACTCTATTATTTTGTACTTTTTCCTATTTTTTTATTTATTTTATTTGTATTTTTTTTAGAACTTTCTATTATCTTTTTAAATATATTTTTGACACATAATATGTTCCCCAAATAGTCATAAAAAGACTGTGAACACTCTTTTATTTTGCACTTTTTTATTTTTTTATTTTTATGTTATTTTTTATAATATTCTATTTTTTGCCACATAATATTTTATTTATTTATTTTTTCTTTATTTGCATTTGATTTTTTTATTTATTTTTCTAAATTTTCTTTTTATAATTTTTTTAACTTTTTTTTTTTTATATATTTTTTCCACATAATTTGTCCCCAAGAGGTCACTGAAAACCCTTTGGGAGACGATGAGAGCCTTTTTTTTTTTTAAACTATTTCCACTGTAACTAGGTCATACAAAGGAGCCCCAGTTACAGGGAAAACCAGCCTCCTGTGGGGGTCTGTAGAAGGCAGAGCTGATCAGGGTTTCCTGACCCTGCATCTCTGCGCTCCTCTGCCCCAAGCCGCTCATCGCGCCGCTCATCTATCTGAAGAGAAGGCAGAAGTGCTGATAAAGCGCTTCGGCCTTCTCCTCGGCTTCCTCCCTATTACTTCCAGCGTGGGTGCCAACCTGCTCCTGCTACAGTGCAGGAGCAGGAGCTGTCATCCATTGTCGTGCGGCGCTGTCGGCAGAAACACAGCTCATTGCACGATCAGCTGTGCTGCTGCCCAGGACGACGGGGGCCACAAAACTTGGTTCTGGAGGCCGCATGTGGGCCACGGGTTGTGCACCCCTGACCTAGGAAATAATTTATCAAACTGGTGTGAAGTAGAACTGGCCCTAGCAACCAGATTTCACCTTTCATTTTTCAAAGCAGCTGTCAAAAATGAAATGTGAAATCTGATAGGTTGCTATGGGCAACCTATGTCCCAGCGTCTTATGGAGCGAATACTAATGAGCGCTTCCATTATGGAAGTGCTCAGTAGTACCAGCAGGGGCATAGCTATAGGGTGTGCAGAGGTAGCAGTCGCTACTGGGCCCAGGAGCCTGAGGGGGCCCAAAGAGCCTTGTGCCATATAAGAAGACACACAAAGCACTGAGGGAAGGGGGGCCCAAGCTGAACTCTTGCACCAGGGCCCATAAGCCTATAGCGACGCCCCTGAGTACCAGAGGACCAAGAAGTGGTGAAGGCTCTGTACTCACCGCTTTCCTGGTCCTCTGCTGTGCTATGGCTGCGTCGGGTCACAGCACAGCCGATGGCAGGAGGAAGAAAATCGCTGGTGGTGAGGAGCAGCAGTGTCCAGAGCAGGAGAGATAAGTGTTTTTTATTTTATTTTATTTGATATGAGGCAGGGGGGCTGATGATAGGGGCTGATCTGAGGTTTGAATTTATTTCGGGGCTCTTATTTGAGGTCTGATTGGGGGCCATTCACATTGGGGTCTGAGCTGAGGTCTGATTGGGGGTCTGATCTGAGGTCTTATTGGGGTCTTATTAACATTGGGGGTCTGGTTAAGGCTGTCAGCTGAGGTCTAATTAACATTGGGGGTCTGACTGGTGGTCTAATCTTACCTGAGGTGTAAAGAAAAATATTTTTTTCTTATTGTCCTCATCTAAAACCTAGGTGTGTCTTACAGAGCACAAAATACGGTACTTTATAAGTAGGGATGAATGGATGAAAGATGTTTGGGCAATTTTACTTGATTCACTATGACATCACTATAAGTAGCAAAGCTATTGAGTATGGTAGCAGAAGGCACTATCAGACTAATAAAAAATAAAATGTGCCTAAAAATAATAATATTATATTACATGTATAGTTCAATGATACTTCATAGTAAATGCCCTATTCACTACATAGAAATACATTTAGTGGAATAACCTCTATAAAGATCACTTATTTTAACTCTGGACATTTTACTGGTCATCCACCTACATTATATCGCTTTGGTCATTTACCACATACACCACTGTGGGGGTGTAAAAACATGTTATTTCTCATAAATATAGTCCTGGTAGTACAGGCGCAGAAAGCCTAGGCTATGAGCATAACCACAATGCTCTCCTCCCAGTGTGAGTCACCAATGTGCATCTAATATGTAGCGTGTCTGATTTCCTTAACAGTAGTATGGACTTCAAAGACATTCTGGGCTAAATATTATGCCCATCAAATAGCAAAGTGGCAGTTTAACCCCCTTGAGGACACAGCCAATTGTCACCTTACTGAGACAAATTTTGCAAATCTGATGTGTCATTTTATGTGCTAATAACTTTAGAATGCTTTTGCTTATACAAGTGATTCTGACATTGTTTTCTCATGAAACACTGTCCTTCATGTCAGTGGTAAATGAGGTTCGGTATGTGTTACCTTTATTTATAAAGGAATTCTAAAAGTACAGAAAATTTGGAAAATATCTCAATTTTCTACATTTTCATTTTCTTTGCTTTTAAGACAGATAGTGAGTGACACCTTTAATAGTATACAATAGTTAACTAATAGTTAATTTATGTTGGAATGATTTTGTAAATGTCATTTTCTTTTTAGGAACTTCAAAGGCTTAGAAATTTTACAACAATTTTTCACATTTTCAAGAAAGTTTCCAAACCTGGACCAATTTTGAGGGACTTACATAACAGAAACCACCCATAAATGACCTCATTCTAGAAACTACTTCCCTCAAATTATTCACAACTAATTTCACAAACTTTGTTAACCCTAGATGTTCCAGAAGAAAGGGAAGGGAAAATGAAACTTGTGTGCAATGTCTGCACCTGCTGCTCAGCTATTCACATATCAAAAGATTTTACTTCTTGTACAGACAATCAAATATACAGGAACAAACAATACATCGATTGTAACGCACATGGTGCAATCTATCTGATTACTTGCAAAACTTGCCGACCCCAATATGTAGGGTGCACAGCTGGCCCTTTAAAAATTAGGATTAGATGGCGTTTATCAAATGCAATTAAAGAAGATACCGGAAAAAAATACATTTTGCCATATTTCAGCAGTTTCCTATCATGTTTTACATCATCATGGAGGGGAGGTGAGTCACATTATGGTACAGGGCATTGAAAAAGTAAGATTATCTGAGAGGGGCAGAGATCTACAGAGGAAACTTTTTAATGGTGAGTCCTTTTGGATGTTCAAGCTTAAATCATGTACCCCCCATGGATTAAACAGAAAACAGGATCTAATTTTACACTATTAAATAATTTCAGTTTGGATATTGTTATGTATATTGTTGTGACAGTGTACAATGATTTTAAATTTTATGTTTTGCATATCTTGTGTTCATTTTGCTTTGTTGCTTTAGGGTTCTGTTCACACACAGTCCGATTTCCTATGGTGGTTAAGAAGTTAATTTGGGAGTGGTCAGGAAAAAGACAGAAGTGGTGTATAATGTAGTGCCCTGGAGCAGAGGTACTTTGAAATCTGGACATTTGTGGACATTTGCCCCTATTTCACCTTTGCAAAGTCATCAACTCCTTACTTTATTTCACTTTAAAGGGTTAACGTGCATTGATTTATACTGTTTAATACTGTGTAACTGCATTTTATGTGTTTGCTGTGAAATATATCCTATTTATTTACATTGTATTTGCACGGCACTGTAGAAATGGTTAATGAATACCGAGAGACTTTTGGGACTTTCTACCTAATAAAAAGAAGCTAGTAAATTTCCTCGGTTTACATGAGAGTTAAAGAAGAGAATGTTTTAGAGGGAAAAAAACAGACTTGTTTACCACCAAAATCAGACAGACTGACCTTTTGGGTGTCTGGTTTAGCTATCTTGTAATATCTGAAGACTTGCTTTTGTTGCTGTATCATTGAGTACTATTGAAGTTTTAATGCAAGTCTATAAAAGATAATAATTATAACATTGTAATTGTTTGGTCTGAGTTTCTCAATTCCACCCCCGCCCCCACTAGAAAGTTCTAAAAACTGTATATAAGGAGAGTAGTCAGAGCCCCTAATGTTCTACAGTTAGGAACCAATGCTTAGAAGAAAAAACCCATGTCAGACTGCATTAGAGACCAGAAGAAGACGCTGAGATGGGGATGTTAAACCACAGACAATGGGTCACCCTGTTACCAAGGAGCCAGGAAGACTACTGATCCACAGACCATGGGCCTCCAGCCTTTGGCCAGGGTACTAGCCCTCTGAGAGAGAGAGGGACAACTAGCTCAGGCCTTTCCTCAGGTAAAGAAGCATACTGGTTTACTGCAGACCCTGACTCTATGGACTTAATTCACATTGGAATGCACCAAGCCTTGCCATCCCTTCTGGAGAGCAGCAACACATGATGATGCCTCAAGAGTGTCTAGGGGACCCAGCATAGCATTGGGTCCACTCAAACCTGGCTGCTGCAATTACCACTTCTGTCTTCTCCTCTGCATGGTGCATAGTGCTGACTGAGGACTATACAGTGAATAGACCAAGCGGCATAGCCACTTCTTCTACTGGGACTGGTGATAACATGATCGCGTTGGGGCCAGAGCAGAGCTGCAGGGCCTTAGCAGACCCAGAAGCAATCTGCCTGGATGCCATGCCTGCACAGGGGCTGTTTCCCCATGTAACTCGGGCTCTTATGGATAGTTTAGGGCAAAATAAAAATTTTAAAAAGTATCAGTATCCCCCAGAGATCTTTCAATGACCTCTTGAAGGACATATTATGTGCCTAAAATAAATAAAAAAAAAAAAAAAAATATATAATGAAAAATTTATACAAATCGAAAACTCCTACACCAAGTGAAACTGTCATCACAGTTGCCCCACTCATGCAAAACTATACATATTATAGAGCCAAGCAACTGACAGAAAATAGGAAACCCATTTTAATTTATTTTTGTGTCAGTTTCCAAATTGAAAAAACAAAAAGCTATAGTTTAAAAAAAAATTGCCAAAAACAATTAATTAATAAATTAATAAAAAGCCATAGGTGTGACAGAAAACATGTCGCAAAAATTATTTTGGTAGTCCAACAAATAAAAAAGTTAGGAATCGCTAAACTACCACGGGTTAAAGATGCACTAAACTTTTAAAATGCCGACGTTTGCTAAATTTGGTGGAAATAATGACAAAGCAAAAGTGACTTCATGGTAAATTCTCCCTGAATTACATTAGTTTGCCACATAGGGTATGTTGCTAAACTCGTTGCCACATATTAATCTAAATTTAACAAAGTTCAGTGACCAAAATATTCATAGTCATTGAGGCTTTGCTTTTAGATTACACTGCTGTGGATTCATTCTGGCCACTAGAGGGAGTTGTGCACACAAACATTCAGCATGTCAACATAACAATTTCACTAGTGCAGAGCTCACTCCAACTACATGTGGCATTTGTAGGGACAAGCTGTCATCATCGCCTTAGCCTCACAGGATTCTGGATAACCAAGGCAGTGCTAAAATTAGTAATATACACTTTTTCTCCGTCTCCCTGTCCTAGGTTCTACCAATAACACATACTTTTGTGTGCAACTAAAGTAGGTGTTAAGTAAACAAGCCCAACATTACAAACTCACTACTAACTACAGTTACCTTCTATTTTAAGTACAGCCAAATTAAATAGCACAATAATAATAAAACACATAAACAATAATAATAACAAAGTACTTTATCCCCTAAATTGTACAGATGTTTGGGACTTAAGGGCCAGACTTTTTTTCTCTCTCTCTTATGTTTTGATTTATTGGCTTTTACTGTGTGAAAAATGGGAAAAAAAATATTTTATAAATTCAACCTTAAAGAGGACCTGTAACTGCCGCTGACATATCTGTATTAGTAACTACTTTCCTCATGTGGTAACAATTCTGGAGAATCTATCCCAATCATTTTATATTGTACCATTCCTTTATTATTCCTGGAAGAAGTTATGAATAAATTAATAGCAGTTTGCACTGAAGGTCCAGATGGGTGTTACCAGTTGTGGTGTATTCCTGCACAGTCTCACATTATCCAATCAGTGCTGCCAGTGTCAGATTGTGCAAGGACATCCCTCCACACACTGGTAACAACACCAACCTTGACCTTCACTGCAAACGACTAGTAATTCATTCATAACTTCTGGCAGGAATAATATTCTTTGGCACGTCATATAAACAGATGCTCCAGAATTGTTTTTACAAGGGGAAGGCAAGTAGTTACTAAAACAGCCATATCAGGGGAGGTGACAGGTCCTCTTTAAACTGCAGTTTCTTATTGTGTCTGTCATAAGTTTTGTTCTCAACTATCTGAAACTATTTCACGGTGGTGATCTCCTAGTTTTGTATATATATATATATATATATTGTGGTAAGGTGCAAGGTGTCATATGCGATGGCAGGTACGTGTCACCGAGGTTGCTGGCCTCGGTGAGGTGAGAGCCGGGTTTTTGTCTGCAGCAGCTAGTGCTGTTTTGACTCTTTTAAATAGCATGGCTGCAAAGCCGATCCGGGCCGGCTCTTACTGGGAGCAGCTAAAGAGTAGGGTGGGTGGCTGCTCCCCACGGTCCAGTCCGAGTTTTGGGCTGGGTATAAAACACAGCCATCAGCTGTGTCTGGTGTGATTATCCTGGAGCCTGCTAACAGGGCTGAGGAGTTCTCTGTGCTGGAGGACGGAGCTCAGCAAGGTGGTGTTTCCCTGCAACCTGAAGGAGGAATCGCCTGCGGCTGAACCGACTGCTAGGTGTGAACCCGCACTTAAACCACCCAAGGTGACTGGACCCTGTGTTGGCCTGTTTTTGGTTTTGCCACATGATTTCTGTTGTGTGTGAACTGTCACCAAGAGACTGTTTTCATTTCTGGTGTGCAAGTGTGAATAAAACACTGTTTGATGCACAATCTGGACTCCTTGTTTTGCCTCTAAACTGCACCCGCACCGCTGTCTACCAGAGCGACTCCCACATTTGGTGGCGGATGCGGGCATGCGCAGTGAGGCTGGCGTGAACGCCGAACTTTGTTTTTGCTGAGCAAAAGTGAATGTCCTATATTAAGCCGGCAAAGTTGCAGCCTGTGATCCCCGACAAAATGGAGGCGGCTGTGAAAGCCCTCATAGAGGCTAACGTGCAGCAGCGGGAGACCAACCAGCTACTGCTACAGCACGTGATGGCGTTGCAAGCGGCAGGAGCGTCCCACCGCGTCCACGATGCCCGGAAAGCTGTCCGTGCCGCGATCCCTAAGATGACCCCCTCGGATGATGTTGAGACCTATCTGGCGGTGTTCGAGAAGGTGGCCGTGAGGGAGAAATTACCCCGAGAACAGTGGGCAGAGGTCGTCGCTCCGTTCCTGGCGTCTGGACCCCAGCAAGTTTTTTTGATTTGGCAGACGACCAGGCTGCTGATTATTCCACGGTGAAGGGGAGATCCTGGCCAGACTGGGGGTAAATGTGTTGGTCCGGGCTCAGCGTGTCCACCAGTGGGACTTTAACGTGGCTGAACCCGCCAGGCCGCAGTACTATGAGTTGCTGCACAGGTTGCAAAAATGGCTGCAGCCTGAGGTTCTGAGTCCGACTGCTATGCTGGACCAGCTGCTGGCTGACATGTTTTGGAGGGCCTTGCCTTACCCCCTTCAACACTGGATCGGCCAGGTATCCCCCACCAATGCCCTTGAGATGGTCGACCTGGTGGAACGATATGAGGCCACCAGAAACCTGCAGGGGGTTCTTTTGGGAGGGGCCAGTCAAACCCCGCAAATCTCCACCCCAGTCCCGGCGGCCGGCCAAACCCGCCCGGGAGGTACCTCTTGCAGATCCGTCCCCAGTGGTCTGCTGGCAGTGTCGGGAGCCTGGACACATAAGGGCCAACTGTCCACAGTGGAGGGAACCCATGGAGACTAATTATGGGTACCGAGCTTCCATGTATGCCCGGAGACTGTGTGCGACCGGCATCCCCGAGACAATGGACAGTCGTCATCTGTGCCGGGTGCAGGTCGGGGATAACCTGGCAGTGGCGCTGTTGGACTCAGGGAGCCTGGTAACCCTGGTAAGTGCTGCCCTGGTACAGCCCACCCAGTATACGGGCCGGAAAGTTGGGGTGGTGTGCATACACGGAGACTTAAAGGACTATCCCACTGCTGAAATGTCTCTGTCCACGGCGGCCGGCACCTGGACTTGTGAAGTGGCGATCTCCGCCAAACTACCGTATGAACTAATAATTGGGAGAGACTTCCCTGGTTTTCCGTCACTATGGCCTGAGGTGAAAGTGACTAATAGCCCTGAGACAGGGGTAACCCTAGCAGAGTGGCCTGGTTCCTGTGGGAGGCCAGAGCCCTGGGAGCCCGAGTCCGAAGGGCCTGCGGTAGGGGTGACCACCACTTCTGTGATAGAGGGGAGACACCCCCACTGAGTGTAATGGTGGGAGACATGGAGGACTTGCCACCAGGTCCTGAGTTGGCAGACCTCCACGTCTCCGGAGATAATTTTGGGACCGCCCAACACCGGGACCAAACCCTCACCAGGGCCTGGGAGAATGTGCTGGAAATTGATGGTAAACCCCAGAAACCAGGGGCTGAATTAATGTTCCCACGATTTATTGTTCTGCAGGATATGTTGTATCGGGTGAACCAAATCCGAGGTGAACCTGTTGAACAGTTGGTGGTGCCCACAGCGTATCGCAAGCTTGTCATGGAGCTTGCCCACCAACATGTTCTTGGGGACACCTGGGGTGGCAGAAAACCCAGGACCGCATACTGCAGCGGTTTTATTGGCCCGGTGTGTTCAAGGAGGTAGAAGATTATTGTAAGTCCTGTCCAACCTGTCAGATAACTAGCCCCCAGCCACATTTCCGTAGTCCTCTGGTACCTCTGCCAATTATTGAAGTACTGTTTGAGCGAGTCGCTATGGATTTAATTGGGCCTGTACCAAAGTCTGCCAGGGGCCACCAACACATTCTGGTAGTTCTCGACTATGCCACTCGGTATCCGGAGGCGGTGCCTCTGCGACATACCTCAGCTAGGCTCATTGCCAAAGAGTTAATGGAGATGTTTTCCTGTGTGGGCCTGCCTAAAGAGGTTCTGACAGACCAAGGGCCCCTTTTATGTCCAAAGTAATGAGGGAACTGTGTAAATTGTTGCGTATAAAGCAGTTACGGACGTCCGTTTACCATCCGCAAACAGACGGTCTTGTGGAGAGGTTTAACCAAACTCTAAAAAATATGTTAAAGAGGGTGGTGTCTAGAGATGGGAAGGACTGGGATCTGCTTCTGCCCTATCTCATGTTCGCAGTGCGAGAGGTGCCCCAGGCCTCTACTGGGTTCTCGCCCTTCGAACTGCTTTATGGCAGACACCCTCGGGGCCTGTTGGATATCGCCAAGGAAGCATGGGAACAACAGCCTGTCCCCCACAAAAGTGTCATTGAGTATGTCGCCCAGATGCAGGAACGGATGGAAAGGGTGTTGCCCTTGGTCCGGGAGCATATGGAGGCAGCGCAACAAGCCCAGAGTAGGGTGTACAATCGTCAGGCTCGGGTGCGGGACTTCAATCCGGGAGATCGGGTTTTGGTTCTGGTACCCACCCTTGACAGCAAATTCCTAGCTAGGTGGCAGGGCCCCTATGAGGTGATCGAGAAAGTAGGGAAGTAAATTACAAAGTACACCAGCCAGGGCGGCGCAAGCCGGAGCAGGTGTACCACGTGAATTTACTTAAGCCGTGGAAAGATAGGGACGCGGCCGACGACCCCAGCCCCGGCCAGGGCTTCTAGGTGAAAGGGTCCAGCCCCACAGTTCGAGGCCTGTGAAGCCGTAACCACGGTAAAAATTGCAGACAGCCTGTCTTCCAAACAAGTTCAGGAAGTCAGGGAGTTTCTCAGTCGGAACACGGATGTGTTCTCGGACCTCCCTGGCCGCACGTCTCTCATCCAACATGACATCGTCACTGAGCCTCAGGCCAAGATCCGGTTAAAACCATACCGGGTACCCGAGGCTCGGCGACGAGCCATCGCGGAGGAAGTACAGTTAATGTTGAAGCTCGATGTCATTGAGGAGTCGAAAAGTGAGTGGGCCAGTCCCATAGTCCTAATACCCAAGCCGGATGGGACGTTGCGGTTCTGCAACGACTTTCGCAAGTTAAATGAAGTATCCAAGTTTGACGCGTATCCCATGCCCCGAGTAGACGAGCTTGTTGAAAGTTTAGGACAAGCCCGTTATTTTTCTGTGCTGGACCTCACTAAAGGGTACTGGCAGGTACCCTTAACGGAGTCGGCTAAGGAAAAAACCGCATTTGTTACCCCGCAGGGGCCTGTATCACTACAAGGTGTTACCCTTTGGCCTGCATGGCGCCCCGCCACTTTCCAAAGGTTAATGGACATAGTGCTGCGACCACATCGTCGGTGCGCCTCGGCCTACTTAGATGATGTAGTCATCCACAGCACCGACTGGGAAAGCCATTTACCCAAGGTGCAGGCGGTAGTGGATGCCCTGAGGAAAGCCGGACTGACCGCTAACCCAAAGAAGTGCTCCATAGGGTTAGAGGAGACAAAATATCTGGGATATGTAATTGGGCGGGGAGTCATCAAACCTCAGGTAACTAAGGTAGAGGCCATTCGTAACTGGCCCCGACCGGTCACCACCAGGCAGGTAAAGTCGTTCCTGGGGATTGTAGGTTACTACATGAGGTTTGTGCCCCACTTTGCCACAATAGCAGCGCCATTGACAGACCTGTTGAAGGGGCGAAAGTCTGGGAGGGTTAGCTGGAGTGAGAAGGCGGAGGAGGCTTCAACAAGGAGTTTGTCGTACAGACCGACGCCTCGGAGGTAGGCCTCGGTGCGGTACTGTCTCAGGAGGTCAACGGGGAAGAACATCCCGTTGTCTTCCTGAGCCGTAAGCTCAGTCCCGCCGAGTCCAGATATAGTATAGTGGAGAGGGAGTGCCTGGCTATCAAGTGGGCACTCGAATCTCTCCGCTACTACCTGTTAGGGAGGAGGTTCCGTCTGGTGACCGACCATTCCCCCCTCAAATGGATGAGTCAGGCCAAGGAGAGGAATGCTCGGGTCACCAGGTGGTTCCTATCTCTTCAAAATTTCAAGTTTTCCGTGGAACACAGGGCAGGCCGCTTGCAGGGCAACGCAGATGCCCTGTCCCGCGTCCACTGCCTTACGTGTGTTCACCCCCTCAGGGTTGAACAAAGGGGGGGGGGTATGTGGTAAGGTGCAAGGTGTCATATGCGATGGCAGGTACGTGTCACCAAGGTTGCTGGCCTCGGTGAGGTGAGAGCCGGGTTTTTGTCTGCAGCAGCTAGTGCTGTTTTGACTCTTTTAAATAGCATGGCTGCAAAGCCGATCCGGGCCGGCTCTTACTGGGAGCAGCTAAAGAGTAGGGTGGGTGGCTGCTCCCCACGGTCCAGTCCGAGTTTTGGGCTGGGTATAAAACACAGCCATCAGCTGTGTCTGGTGTGATTATCCTGGAGCCTGCTAACAGGGCTGAGGAGTTCTCTGTGCTGGAGGACGGAGCTCAGCAAGGTGGTGTTTCCCTGCAACCTGAAGGAGGAATCGCCTGCGGCTGAACCGACTGCTAGGTGTGAACCCGCACTTAAACCACCCAAGGTGACTGGACCCTGTGTTGGCCTGTTTTTGGTTTTGCCACATGATTTCTGTTGTGTGTGAACTGTCACCAAGAGACTGTTTTCATTTCTGGTGTGCAAGTGTGAATAAAACACTGTTTGATGCACAATCTGGACTCCTTGTTTTGCCTCTAAACTGCACCCGCAACGCTGTCTACCAGAGCGACTCCCCACATGATATATATATATATATATATATATATATATATATATATATATATCAAGTTAATGCCATGAAACCTCTTCTCATATGCCCTATTAGGGTATTTGAAGCGATTGAAGGGACCTCCACATAAGCGTCACCTCTGTTAGCCATAGCAGAAAGCTTCTGCATTACAGAGCAGCTCTTGTTCTGGAGAACTTGATGTAACCATGTATTTCAAGGTCTCCCATAATTTGAATGCATTTCCATTGCAGCAACGAATGTAGAAGAAAAATATGGCCATCTATAGCTTAGAATAAGGTGGCATTTTGCAAACCAAAATCAGGAGCAAATCATAGAAGGGGAGAAAGTATAAAAAATAAGATTTCCTCTTTATTGAATCCACTTCTGTTTTTTGGGTTCCAAAACTGCATCAAGAATCATTATCCTTCTCCTTGTTATCTGAAGTGGCCTCGCATGAAAGATCATCCTTGTATTATACTTTATGGGTGGCTATGAATTCATAGATGGCATATTCATGTAAGTACATATTAAAGAAAGCATTAGCCTCTTCCATGAAGGCCCCATGTGTGTTTATTGAACAACATCAAGGGTGCATGACCACTCCAGATGGAAAAAGTTTGCTAGTCAAAAACTCTAACCAGGAAAGTCTTTCCTGACAGGAAGCAGTGTTAAGTAGATGGGCTAATTGGAAGGATTCAGATATCTCTTAAGTGTAAAAGCAAGCACAAGAAAGCATTAATCCAGCAAATGGAATTAGTCATGGACTTGTGACTTTTCAGAGCTAATACACAGCCACATGTGAAATGCTGGGCCTCAACATGAAGGATTATATGTCACCACTGTGTCTGTCACAGGGGAAGTCCTAGCTAATAAGGAAGAAGAAATGCCATTCTCCATGCATCAACTGCTTGTATTAATAGGGAAAAGGCCACATGATTATATTGATAGGGCCCACTGTGACAAATATGAAGATGGGGGAGCATATTATTAACCTGTAAACATGGCTGTGCTAATTTTATTAATTATCAATTTATCAATTAAAAATTGGATACATTTTTCTTTGTCATTTACTCTGTGTGTATCCATGGAAGACGCATTTGCCATCAGTTTCCAGTCTGGAATAGAATGGTCTTGACTGAAATGGTTATTACTTTTCTGTTCACATCTATGCCATGGTTTCCATTATAAACACAAACCACAATACAATACTGCATCTGGCACTGAACAAGCACCAGCAATGACCAGTGGATCCCACTGATTTATAATCCAGACCCTTGGTTTCTGGTGAGGTATCAGTTGCTAGATCTGCATGCAGTGCTGGTCTTCCTATCCTCTATGCTATTACCTAATTTAGGGACATCCTCAGGCAGTCCATGTGCCTAAACAGAAATCGACGGCAGCTCTGAGCTGTTGTAGATTTCTGGCTTCATTCGAGCCAGAAAACTGGTGTAAATGAAAACAAATTTGTCTTGGATGTTGGCTACGCTCTTTTCCTGCCCTTGTCACACCACCTTTTGGGAAAGTGGCAGGGGCAGCATAAAATCTGCCACTTGCAACTATTTTTTCGCATGTGTGTGACTTTTTTAGCGCCACTTTTCTGGCGAAAACTAAATGATAAATCTGCGTCTATATTTCTGATAAAAAATGATAACATCTGCCATCTTCATGGGAAATGTGAACAAAGCCGTATGCAGACTGATGACCTTTAGCATGCCTAATATGCATCATTTGCACAATCCTATTTAAGTATAAAAACATATGAGGCTACCGTATATATAAAATGTGAGAGCATGAATAAGATTATTAGATGGTTTGCTTATATTGCCCACTTGGCATGACACATTTGTAGCAACCCCTATGACATTCAACATTGTTTCTTTCCTTTAGGCCATCTTTAAGCTACCAGTATTTTACCCAAAATTGGTGCATATTTTACAACTTTACTTACAGTACATGCATATCAATGTTGTGTCAGAAACATTGCACGACAAATACCAAAGGTTCCCAATGACTTTAAATGGAGCCTTGATGTGAAAAACAGCAGTATCTTTGACATGGATTTGACATAGCTTTATCCCTCCTCAATATAACCTTTATGATTGGGCCTATATTATATCTGAAAGGGCTGTGTTAAAAGGGTTTTCTAGAATTTCCTAACTGATGACCTATTCTCTGGATAGGTCATCATCAGTATCTAATTGGTGGGGGTCCGACACCCGGTACCCATGCCGATCAGCTGTTTGAGAAGGCACTGTCGCTCCTCTGAGTGCTGCTGCCTTCTCGCAGCTTACCAAGCACAGTGCCGTATATTGTATAGCGGCTGTACTTGTTATGGAGTTCATCCCCATTCACTTGAGAAGAGAAAAGGCCACGGCGCTCACAGGAGCTCCACTGCCTTCTAAGACAGCTGACCGGCGGGGGTCCCAGGTGTCGGTCAGATACTGATGGTCATCAGTATAAAAATCTCGTCAAATCCATTTAAGTTTATTCTGCATGTTCCACCACTGCTTTATTTTCCATTAAAGATTATGGAATCTGTGACACAGGCCTCAGGCAAAGCCTACAAAGCATCCCGGAAAAGTGCCTTAGGCTCTGTTCACATCTGAGTTGTGATTTCCATTTATAATACAAGCCTTGACTCAGGGCCAGAATCCTTGTACAATAAATATCACTGGGGCCTCCAACACAAATATGAACCCAGCTAAAACTCTGTTAATGTTAGCAATGGCCTTTATTCTGTAAGGCTTCTTGTGCTTCTGATAGCAAGAACAGCAAACTCTTCTTTACTATTCTTGCCGTAAAATTAAAGATGTCATGGATCCTCTACTGGAACTTATGAAGAAAAAATACTAATATTCTAGCTCCCATTATTACAGGATCCATGTTGGATCAGTTATAAAAAATTACATAAATTTGCCAGATCCAGTTTGATCAGATTGAACAGGTTAAATGTTTACCTTTATTGTAGAGCAAAATGGGATTTGTAGTATATCCAATAACAAGGAAGCACATTTTTTTATCTGTACATAGTACAACTACTTTTCCAGATGTCAATGTATGGCTTTTGGCAACGCTGAAAGTTATAGTCCTTTTTTATACACCATCTTGCTAATGCCTCTGTCAGTGGAAACTCTGGCTGCCAACTTTATTCTTGAAATTATTCCTGCAATTTACACAGTGAGATGCAGGTTCAACTGACTATGATTGGCCAAATAGTGTCCAACTGAGTAGGGTGTCTTAACATTTTATCCCTCCATGGCAGCAAAGTCTGAATAGCTGTAAATGCAGGTTACCTTGTTGACTGATGTTCAGCCTTTCTCTTTTCTTTCTCCAAGAACATGCAGAGAACTGTGAGTCTGTGAAATTTGAGGTTTTTGACCTGAGGAGAGAAGCACATAGTGTCAGCTTCCTCCTTCTTCAAGCTCTCCCTCAGACTTCTCAGAACACTCTAGAGCAGGGGTGCACAACCTTTTCTGGTTGGGGCCACAATTTCAGACTGAAGGAATCTCTAGGGCCGAAAATAAAAGTTAAAGGGGTATTACCAACTGAATTACTGTATTTATGGCATATTGTGCATATAGTACATACTATAAATATCTGATTACACCTCCAGGATTGCCATCTAATGGGAGAATACATGAAAAATGCATGAGAACAGCTACAAGACATAAACATACATGTCTGTCACCAGATGGTTGGGGGCCGCACAGAATGATATCAAGGACCGCATGTGGCCCCCGGGCTGCAGGTTGTGCACCCCTGCTCTAGAGCTATGGGTAGAGGCAGATCCTAAGAGGACTGGGCCAGGGTTTGTTAACTGTGGTTGTGCCTACACCATGCATATCTATGCAGGGTACAACAGCACCGAGTAACATTATAAAACATTACAGTACATATTATTACAAACCATTTGCAGATACCTCATATACTTGAGTACTGCATGTGAGCTGGAAATAACAGTTTAAAAAAAATCCATATTCTACGAACAAATAGCATTCTTATTGTCCTTGCTGATGCTCATTGGTGTAGTTTCACATACACAATGTTTTGAACTTTTTCTTTTAAAAAATGCTGCAGCAAAATGTTACTCTGAAGTCTATAATAAAATACCGACAAGTCTATATATACAGCATATGGTTTTGGGGATTTCTGTAGCAGTTTTAGAGTGAGTGGCATGCTCTAGGTATGGTGTTACTTTACTGTATTTTTCATTATATTTTCCTGTATAGAACTTCAAAAATGCCTAAAAATGTCAAGCATAAAAAAAGAGGGTGATTAGGAGGCGTTAGTACAGGGATCAGTAACTTTCGGCACTCTAGCTGCTGTGAAACTTCAATTCCCAGAATGTAAACTTACTTAGCTGTTCTTGTAACTTCCACAGAGGTGAAAGGAGGATTATGGGAGTTGTAAGATGTTTAACGCTTTGCTTTCTAAAGCTCACATCTAAGAGGTGACCATTAAAATCAAAGGAAGCCTGAAAAAATACAAGTCAATTTAGCCATACACATGCAATAACTGTTGGCCAATGCTCATTCGGCTATCTCTCCTGATACAAGCAAAAACTGGTAATTTAGCCACCATGCAAGAATGCCAGTAACCTGTTAGGCTACATGCACACGACAGTGAAAAACGGCTGTGTGACGGTGTTTTTTTTTACGACCGTCAAATGCCACTTTTAGAACTATTACAGCCTATGGGACAATTCACATTGCCATTTTGTTAACGACCAGTGAATAGAGTCCATCAAAAAATAGGATGTGTCCTCTTTTTGGCCGTTTTCACTGCCAGATGAACCCTATTGAAGTCAATGGAAAAGTTTTTAACGGCTACTTAAACAGGAGTGCACCCGTGTGGATAGAACAATATGGCCTTTTAGGGGATAAAAAAAAGTATAAAAATACTCACTTCATCCACTTGGATACAATAAGGCAGCCGCTCTTCTTCTGATTGAAGAGAACCTGCAGAAGGACCTGCACTCATGCAGGTCCTTCTGCACGAGTGATGACTTCACCTCACGCTTATGCTGGGAGTGCGTGGTGATGTCATCATCCTTCGACAGGTCTTTTTCAATCAAGAGAAGAGTGACTGCCTCTGTGTGTCAAAGTGGATGAGGTGAGTATTTTTTTTTATTTAAAAATTAAACATTATAGCTGGGGCTACCATGGGGATATTATGGGCCACTATGGTGGACATTATTACTGCTGGGGCCACTTTGGAGAGTATTATTACAGATGGGCCATTATGGGGGCCATTTTGTGTACTGAGGGAACTTCAGCAGTTGGGATCTTTATTAAAAAAAAAGCCAATGAAATTCAGCCATTAAAAATGGACATACGGCCAAAGAATTTATGCACAAATGGTTCCAAAATGGCCATGAAAAATTGACAGTGTGTCTGTTTTTAATGGACTTTTTTTTCACTGTCGTGTACATGTACCCTTACTAACTGCCAATACCCCTTTCTATGACTTAGGCTAGGCTACCACCTTTTTATGGCAGCCTAGTCTAAGCACTGCATGGGCCTTCCGTGCAGCAAAGAGCAGCAGCCCAACCCTCACATAACAGCTGGGCTCATGCTCTAACAGCCTGGATTTACAGAAGTGTCTTATTTGCAACCAAAAAAGGGAATAAAAAGCGACAAAATGATACCGATAAAAAGTACAAGTCGTCCCGCAAAAGTCAAGCCCTCACACAGCGCCGTAAGAAAAAAAAATTAAAAAGTTATGGGTCTTGGGATGCGATGATCACTTGGTCACTAAGGCCTGAAACAGGCCAGTCACTAAGGGGTTAAAAAACAACAACACAGGCTGCAAATGCATTTTTTGAAGCTATAAAAGAAGGCCTACAAAAGAAAAAAACAGGTAATCAGGGAAAAAATGCCAAAACTCTATTGACCCAAAAAACGCACCTCAAGTAAGAAAAAAAAAAAGCAACTAAATTTAATATTTTCCATACACATCAGTGCAACATCTACAGCTGATATTACTACAATAGACGCCAGCAAAAAAAATAACAAAAATGATCAAAACTGCCAGAAAAAGAACAAACTATATTTGACACCAGCCTAAGGGCTCATGCACACGACCGTATTTTCTTTCTGCTTCCGTTTTTTTTTTTTGCGGACCATATGCGAAACCATTCACTTCAATGGGGCTGTAGAATATACAGAAGTTACTCCGTGTGCATTCCGTTTCTGTTTGTCCATATGGCCGTTCTGCAAAAAAGTAGTGCATGTCCTATTATTGTCCGCAAATCACGGTCTGAGGCTCCATTCAAGTCCAATGGGTCCGCAAAAAATACGGAACGCACACGGAAAACATCCGTATGTCGTCCGTATTTTGTGGATCCATACTGTAGAAATGCTATGCCCAGCACATATTGCTCATGTGTTTGGTAATTAATAAGTTAATGTTTCAGTATACAATCTGCAAAAAACGGATCAAATACGGAAACAATACGGATATGTTTTGTGCAATAATGGAACGGAAGAGGACTTAAATTAGAGGGAAAAAACCTCAGATACTGAACAACGGATCCGTGAAAAACGGACCGCAAAACAGCAACAGCCGTGTGCATGAGCCCTAAGGCAGCAAAAAATTTTGCATGCCAGGTGTTAGCTATGGGAATTATGAAAAGCAGTACAAACATGCAGTTTTTGTGATGTTTTCTTCACTTGCTTAGCTTTTTTTTTCATGGTGTAACATACTCTGGATGTAATGTTTTCTAGCTCATTTACTAGCACTTTTATTTTTTTTTAAAAAGTCTATGTGTCAATGTGTTTTAATGCCATTTTTGCATTTTTTTTATGTTGCCATTTTTTTAATACAAATCTACAGATGAAGTGAGGGAGGTACGTACTTTCCTGTTTGAAAACACATTAAATAAGCACCTGTTAAATCCCCCGCTGCCACAGAACCAACGCTTTAGAGGTAACTGACAGCTTTTGTTTACCATGGTGATGATAATGCTTGCATGTACAGTGCAAGACCGTTGAGGCCATTAAAAGGGTTGTGCAGTGGTTTTATGGTGACCTATCATCAGGATAGGTCACTAATATCTGATTGGCAGGGGTGTGACACCCGGCCTCCCCACCGATCAGCTGTTTAAAGAGGAGGCGGCGCTCTATGAGAGCACTACTTCCTCTTCATTACACTACACATTGGGCCAGATTTATCATTACACTTCCATCTTATTACAATTTCACGTCCAAAGTCACTTTTGGCTCAGTCAGATTTATTAATGGTCCTTTAATACTGTGATAAATGTGGTTTGATGGCAGCAGTTCATCCTTCAGTAAACGGCTTTACAAAAGTCACACATATTTACAAAAAAGTCAGATGTTCTATTAAAAAGTTGCATAAGATAAGCATGGTCCTCACTGGAGTGAAATTGGGACTTTTTGCGACTTTTTTGCGACTTTTTTAAAAAGTCCCAATGATAAATCTGGAGTGAAGCTCATTAACATTGCTAACCACGCCCATTTTTTCAAAACAGGAGTGAGTGGTGTACACATGTAAAAAAGTCGCAAAATTATACGCAAATGAGTGTGAAAAGGCGCAAATGCCCTATTTTGGTACCTTTTGAAGCCAGAATTCCGGAGTGAAGGTATGATAAATCATGGCCATTGTCCTTTGCAGTGGTGGTGCAGTGTAATTACAAGTGAATGGAGCGAGCACTTGTAATTACACTGCACTTCTGAGACGGGTAGTTTAATGAAAAGAAAGCAGCACTCGCATGGACCACCACCTCCACTTCAAACAGCTGATCGGCGGGGGTGCTGGGTGTTGGACCCCCGCAGATCAGATATTGATGACCTATCCTGAGGATGGGTCATCAATATAAAACCCCTGCACAACCGCTTTACACTAAGACAGGCATGGGCCACCAGCTCAGAACAGCAGGGGATTTAATAAGAATTTTTCCAGATTTAATACTGTTGGGCTAGTTTTCTAAATTTCCAGAAAACCCCTTTACTAAGCAACACACTAATAGGATTGATAATAGTATACGCAATGGCTATGTATGTATATAGTGAATATTTCTCAGACTACTGCTCTGCAGAGTAGGAGGCTAGAAGAGCTTATCTACTTTAGTATTTTCCTCATAGCATCTTTTCCTGCTTTTCCCTTCCAATTTTTTGCCTCCGCACTACTCAAAATCACAAACCTCCCATAGGGGACTAAAACAAACTTAAACCGAACTTTGCGTGTGTGTTTGTATGTACTGGCACATCCTTTCTGTTATGACAATATGAAACAATTTAAGGTTTGGGCTTTGTATCCTTTTACACCAAATGTTCTCCTTGGCCAGACATTTATTAAAACTCTTTAGTAAACCAGACATGCTGGGATCCACGTGGCTGCAAGTTTGAAAAGAGTGTGTAGAAATCTTGAATTCCTATCAAGTGTAATTTTGTGTGCAGTGCCGGAGAGGAAAAATTCCTATTAGCTTTTGGCCCTGACATCAAGAAGTTTACCATTACAAATTAAATGCTCTGTAATAGGATATATAAGAATACTTCCTGTGGTACCTCTCTGAAATTAAACCCAGAACGATATTCTACTTATTATTTACTTTGGTTTATGAGTAAAACATACCTCCCCAAATGAAAAAGTATAGGTAGCCAAATAAACATGGAACAGTTACAGACTAAAAGAGGCCACGTTATCACAGTTTTGCATGATGATCTCAGTTCAAGCACCCCAAGATTAGAATTGGGTATGAAAGTCTCAAGCAGGGTTTTAACATTGAAAGATTATAAAATGCATAAAGAATATATGTCATTTCCGGCTATGGGAAATGGTTATTATGAATAAATGTAATATTTCTAGAGGGAAAGGCCAATTGCTCCCTCATTTTCCAGTGGAATCTGCATGAGGGCCTTGGAATAACAAGCCGTGTTTCTTGTAAAATACACTGGAATTATTGCAGCAATTGTATATAACCTTCAGAACGTCCTCATCATTTCATGCTGCTAGAAAATGTGTCATGCAGACAACATTAGCCCGGAGACCTCTGTGTGTAGCTCCATTTGGGTATTGATTATTCAGTGGTTTTACCAGCAGAGCATCCTGCCATCTGCATTCAGTATTAAAAACTGATTTCCTGATGCTCTGACCATGGTGTCAATCTACTTATCAATCCTTTGCTGCTCTTAAAGGTATGGTTCATCAAAGCCAACATTTACATGACATGTAAGCGTGAACTGGAAATCAACTGAAATTTAATTCACACGTCTATATAAGCACAGGATATAATGGTCACAATGTGATTTCATCAAGGTGACAAATGTAAATGGAAAAAAAACACCTAAATAAACAGGAAGAATAGATAAAAAAAAACATATTTATAAACTTAAAAAGAGGTAACATTCTCATAAGAAAATATTAGGGAACGTTTGATGTAAAAAGATTTCTTGAAGAAGATTCATTCCAGGATATACATGTATTTATCCTACCATAATGCAAATTATTTACACAATTATCCAACTATATTTTATTGATTAATTCTATATATTAAATCTAAAATGAACTGATAACTTGAATATTTAATTTCAAGCATAGTGATCTATATTTGACTGTATGTTGCCACCACTATGACATTTAAGTTTAGTTTAACTTACAGATTTAGAGTTCATGCACACAGCCGTTGGTCGGCCATTGCACTGGGGAAAGAAATTTGCAGTGCCCAATGCATGGGCAACATCTTGCGGATTCCGCAGACCGATCCAGACCCATTCAACTTGAACTTAAATGGGTCCGTGATCCGTCCGCAGCGCAAAAAAATAGAACATGTTCTATTTTTTTGCGATGCGGAGGCACAGAGAGAAACCCCACAGAAGCACTCCGTACTGCTTCAGTGGGGTTCCGTGCCTTCGTTCCACACCAGACCTTCCAGATTGCAGGGTGCACATGGCCAGTGCCCGTGTATGGCAACCAGGGCTGCCATCAGAAATTTTGGGGCCCCTTACACAGCCTGAAGTATAAACACAACCATCAATTAAACATAATTTTTACAAAGTCATTAAAATATTCACCCCATGATTTTGTAACAAATTCAGATATAAAAAAGAGATACAAGACCTACTCGTCTTACAAGGATACTCTTAAAGGTGTATAGACATATAAAGGTGGGGCCACTGCGCTTTAAAGTGCAGAGTCCATCCTACTTACAGACACTTCTTTGGAATGTAGGAATCATCAATTCGATGTAGGTGAAGGTCTTGATAATGGGGTGCAGAGTCAATCACCTCTCGTAGTCAGGAACTAGCCACTATCCCTAAAGTGCCCCTGCTCTACCCCTGCCTACAGGCAGAGCACTTGCCCCGAAAGCGATAACCCCACCTCTTAGGGGCTAAACCCTCACCTGTTTCTTCAGTATCCATTAGTCTTCCTGGGTGTCCCGACGCGTTTCCCCGGGGACCAGATTTATCAGGGTAACAGATTATCAAGAAAGATACAAAATTGATAATATCATAATTCAGGTGCACAATGGCACATCTGGTAAGGATGCTGTTCCAGATAACAGAGCACTATTTGTCTGAAAATCGCGTTCCTAAATAGTCTTCCTGCTTGATTGTCATGCATACCTCTGGTTCATGTGTTCCACAGTGAAGAACATATTGATAGATGGTAAATTAGAAGCTCCCCTGAGATTTTTTACATCCCATAAGATATAGAGATTAAGATGCTCGTTATTCACCCCTATTCCTAAATAGTATTCCCCAATAGTCCATCTGTTACCAAATTATCTCACTAGGTCGCGTGCATTCCAGTATGAAACCTACAACAGAGACGCCTCCCTGTTTGTCTAACCTGAGACATGCGCAAACCCTATTACATGTCTACCACATGCAGGCAGCGCAAAGCGTTATGTGCCCAACCCAGAATGCACTCCGGCCTCCATGTTGCTGACCAACGTGTTTGTGAGATGATTATATGGCTCTTACTAATATAGTCTCTGTTGAAAATCTGCACCATTTTCTGTATTTCATAAGGTATTCCCATTCTGCTGTCCACACAAAGGTCCTGTCCATAAAATGGCTGCTGGTGGAGGGTCATGTGACCAGGCAAATGCCCCTCATGTGATGTCTCCTCTGTTCAGATACACTACACCTGCCATCTGCACTTTTATTGTTGGGAGTTTAGTACAGGTGCAGTGTGTATGAATGGAGGAGACATCACGTGGAGGGGATTCGCCTGGTCACATGACCCTTCATCAGCAGCCATCTTATGGACAGGACCTCTTTGTGGACAGCACAAAGGATTTGCCTAACAAGGCAGCATACCTTATGAAATATAGCAAATGGCACAGAATATCAACAAAGACTATATTAGAAAGAGCCTTATAATCATCTCACACACACGTTGGTCACAAGTAGCCAGAAAGTGGCCAACCCCTTAAATCATGAGATAGCCTCTAAGTGAATCTCAGCTTGCATTATGCTTCAAATCTCACTGCAACTTGATTGTCATAACACATTCACTCCAGAAGAAATTTATTTGTAGTCTTGTTTTCATAACCATTAATTGAGTACAAGCAGAATTTGGCTAAAATCTCTACAAATCAACATATATTCATTTCTATGTTTACAATTTCAGAGAGTATATGTGTTCTCTACAGTAAGAAGTCTTCTTGAGGGCACGGCCGCATGGAGAGGATTTTCCACGGCTGAATTCCCGCTTCTCTTCTTGCCATAAATTCACTGTGGAAATTCCCCCGTGGACTGGTAAAATTTGTAATGTGGATTTGTTACAGATTTCACCCTATGTTTTGCAAAGGTTGAAATACACTGTGGAAATCCGATGCATAAATTGATAATGATTTAAAATATGCACCACAGATTTATGCTTCAGATTTTTTAGGATGTCATAAGATCTAGTTCACATTGCAGGTAATTCAAAATGGTTCATGATCTGCAAATCTGCAGTGGCAATTCCATGTGGAAGTACTCTAAGGCAAGGATAGTCTAATGAAGTTAAATGCAATAAAGAAATACTTACACACCTGACCCCATCATAAAACGACTTGGTTTTGTGAAGCAAAGATTCTTCTGTGAAGAATTACAGCCACCCATTGAACTCCTATTTCCTTCTTCTGTTTACTGTTATCCAGGAAGGAAGGCATAAAATGTAACACAAATACTTGCTCTGTAGGGGCCTAATAGTAGCCACACTTAGCACTGGTTAAGCAAACACTGTAGCGTAAGTAAAGACTGTAAGCATACCAATAATGAGCCTCATATGCCATGACTATCATCACAAAATGGCACAGCATGGTCAATGACCAAAAGGGCATAAATAGCGCTAACTACATATTGAACCGAAATGCAACCCAATTTCATTTTTTATTTTTTTATTGATTTCATGCCCTTTGACATGTTTGTTAGCTTCTCCTTATTTTCAGATGCAACATTAGACAAGGATAGAGTCTAAGAATTTATCAAAAATAATGTATATAATGCAAGTGCATAAGATCTCATGCACACAAACGTATTTTCTTTCCATGTCCATTCCGTTTTTTTTGCGGACCGTATGCAGAACCATTTATTTTGGGTCCACAAAAAAAACGGAAGTTATTCCGCCTGCATTCCATTTCCGTTTTTCCTTTCCACAAAAAAATAGAACATGTCCTATTATTGTCCACATTACGGACAAAGATAGTACTGTTCTATTAGGGGCCTGTTGTTCTATTCCGCAAAATACGGATGCATGCGGACTTCATCCGTGTTTTTCGTGAATCTGTTTTTTGCGGACCGCAAAATACATACGGTCGTGTGCATGAGTCCTTAGGCCCCTTTCACACGGGCGAGTTCTCCGCGCGGGTGCAATGCGTGAGGAGGACGCATTGCACCCGCACTGAATCCGGACCCATTCATTTCTATGGGGCTGTGCACATGAGCGGTGATTTTCACGCATCACTTCTGCGTTGCGTGAAAATCGCAGCATGTTCTATATTCTGCGTTTTTCACGCAACGCAGGCCCCATAGAAGTGAATGGGGCTGCGGGAAAATCGCAAGCATCCGCAACCAAGTGCGGATGCGTTGCATTTTCCCGCATTGTTGCTTAGCAACGGGACCCAATCTCTATTATTTCCCCTTATAACATGGTTAAAAGGGAAATAATAGCATTCTTAATAAAGAATGCATTGTTAAATGATGAGGAAGGGTTAAAAATAATAAAAGTTAACTTACCTTAGCCACTTGATCGCGTAGTCGCGATCTCTCCTCTCTTTCCCTGCAGCATCTAAGATGTAAAGGACCTGTGATGATGTCACAGCATCACATGGCCCAATCACCTGCTCCATCACTATGGTGATGGAGCATGTGATTGGTCCATGTGACCATGTGACATCATCCAAGGTCCTAACCACTATCCTCAGGCTGTGGATAGTGGTTAGGACCTTGGATGATGTCACATGGTCACATGGACCAATCACATGCTCCATCACCATAGTGATGGAGCAGGTGATTGGGCCATGTGATGCTGTGACATCATCACAGGTCCTTTACATCTTTCAAGCTAACGGAGAGGAGGCCGGGCTTCGCGAGCAAATGGAACAGGTAAGTAATTATTAGTTTATTATTTTAACCCATTCTGCACCAGTTTAAACATTAGGGAGATGGCCAAGGGTATTATTTTACATTATAACTATGTTATAATGTGAAATAATACCAGCGGGACAATTTCTGACCCAAACATGCACTTCTGTGAAGAAGTGCAGGTTCGGGTCTGGGTACCAAAAGTGCCGATTTTTCTCCCGCGCGTGCAAAACGCATGACAGCGCTTTGCACTCGCAGGGAAAAATCGCAGCGATTCCCGCAACGCACCCGCACTGTTTGACGGAGTGCACCCGCAACGCCCGTCTGAAAGAGGCCTTAGGGTCAAATTAAAAGTTTGTTTGTGCATATTTAGGGCTAATACTAATGTACTTTCTTTCCGTGTCCATTCCGTTTTTTTGGGACCGTATACAGAACCATTAATTTCAATGGATCCGCAAAAAAAAACAGAAGTTACTCCATGCGAATTCTGTTTCCGTATGTCTGTTCCGCAAAAAAAAAAAAAGAACATGTCCTATTATTGTCCGTATTACGGACAAGGATAGTACTGTTCTATTAGGGGCCAGCTGTTCCGTTCTGCACATGGACGTCATCAGAATTTTTTGCAGATCCGTTTTTTGCGGACCGCAAAATACATATAGTCGTGTGCATGAGGACTTACTGTATGTATATTCACATTATTTTGCAGGGTGAAAACTGACAAACAACTGCCCAATGAAGGGATAATGTTTTTAGACCAAGGGATATAGTTTTTTCTGTGCAGATCATTGATTTTCTCGTGACAATGACACCTGTGAAGGGGGTAATATGTACTAAGCTCAATATGATATGTTAGAAGCAAGAAAAAGGGGCAAATGTAAGGAGCTATGTAGACAAGAACCGAACTATTATGGATAGATGACTGGGTCATAGCATCTCCAGAACAACAGGTCTTGTGGGGTGTACGCAGAGTTTTGTACAAGTGGTCTAAGGAAGCACACCTGATGAACCCATGACAGGTTCATAGCAAGGTTCTTTTTTGAATGTGAGACGCAAAGGCTAGCTTATCCGGATCTGATGCCACAGAACTATTCTAGCAAAAATTGCTGAAACAAATTTAAGAGGTATTCTGGTTTTAATGATTGCATTTATTTCTTTAGAGAATAGGATGTTTCTTGGTGGCTCAGTAAATAGCACCAGTGCCTTGCAGCGCTAGCATGGAGTTTGTATGTTCTCCCCGATTTTGCATGGGTTTCCTCCCACAGTACAAGGACATACTTATAAGGACCTTAGATTGTGAGCCCCATTGGGGACAGAGTGATGCTAATGTCTGTAAAGCGCTGCGGAATATAGTAATATAGTAGCACTATGTAAGTGCATAAAAGAAAAATAATTCTAATGTACATGTATTTAATACTTTGCTCACAGCCCTTTGTTATATCCACGCAGAAAAGAAACCTCTCTCAAAAGAAAAAAAAAATGTTTTTAGTCCTGTAAAATGCATAGGATTGAATAGGACTAAACATGGCGACAGTCATGTGACCCTCACATGTGCTATGTGATCTGGCTTTCAGTTAACTGCACAGGTACCTAACAGGTGAATAGTAGTGTATACAGGAGCAACATGACCTGCAGCAGCACTTCATCCTGTCTGTCATTGTCTGTGTAGAAGTCCATATCTGTGGGTTGTGTTAATTTTTTTTTTTCCACTAAACTATATTAATTAACCATGTGACAACATTATCTAGAGACAGGCAACTATTTTACAAATCACCTAGAGACAGGCAGTCATGTGAATACAGTGATGTAATTACTGCAATAACCATAATAAAAATCATGATTCCACCACTAGTCCTATTTAATGATCACATGGATGTGTCCTGTGTTCTTGCCCAGCACTTGTATGTCATGTAACAATGCTGATTGCTGAATGTCAGGGAGTAAATTGTATCACATAACTGATGTCATGCTTCAGTTAGGCCATGGATGCATTATGCTATACTGCATATATGGATCAACTGCCTGATATAAGAAAGATATAAAATACGAATGAATCACAATCCCAGTATTCCTCTACCTCGCTCCCTTAATAAATGATTGGATTGATATCTTTGTATATTATTATCACCATAGGAGAGTATGTAATCCTGCTATGGATTGCACTCCTCCCTGCTCTTGTAGCTGCTGGGTATTTGTTAAAGGGTTACCTGCCCGTACCCTACCAATATAAAAAATTATTAAGGTTGATAAAATACAAATACTTAAAAAAATAAAAAATTGGAATATTCCTTTAATTCTGGTCAAGTCATGATAAAAATCACAGCTTGCTCTGTATGGGCTGTATAACCACAAACCAGCCAGACTGCCAATGCTGAAGCCTTTCCACTGCCAAAATTGTGCATCTGTGGTATGTGCTGATTTTACATAAAATAGTAACTTATTAAATACAATACATTACTTATACTGAGTAATTTTATTATTTACCAGAGTTGTAGTAACTTTTCTGTTGGTTGTCATTGGTAACAAACAGATGCAAAGATGACCCTTCTCCAAATTATCAGAGCAAGCTTTATGCAGACATGGTACCAGCAAACAATTCTTTAAAGACTTCAGTCTAAAGAGCAAAAAATGTGAATGTAGCTGTTGGCAATTGTACAGGATGTAACTTAGAATGAGTATGAAATAATAAGTAAAGCAATGTATTCCCAACATGACTTAACATTTTATGTAGATTCATTCAATATTTAAATCTAGCCAACTAGAACCCTATTCTGTGCTGACGAGTGGCAAAAGCTCCAAAACAGTACTGATATCCCTAGCTGTATTTCCAGGCTTTTTACCAGGATATTGACTTAAGGTACCTATTTAGAGGTGGCACTAGGTAAATAAATTAGAAATGGCACATACTCTTTAAATGGGATCTGTCACCAGTGACGGCCCTAACCGACTGTCTGCAAAGAAATAGTTGAATAAAATCCTGTTTTTCTTTTGTTGAACTGATGCTCCGTTCAGGAGTTATGAAACTTTTTATTAGTATGCGAATTAGGCTTTAGATGCAATGCTTTGCCAGTGCCTGGCCATGTCAATCAAAGCAGCCAGGGAGGGCTGGCCACAGGAAGGAGCGGGTGAAACAAGAGCAAAAGTGATGCCCGCATTGCACCAAAGGCCTAATTTGCATATTAAGAAAAAGTATCACACCGTGGATCAATAAAAATAAAATTGTCTTTAATCAGGTGAACCATAGCTACAGTATATGTCTATGCAAACTGTTTGATGGGGAAGTCGCTGGTGACAGATCTCTTTTAAGTGAATTTAGGTGGATTATTTTAAAGGGACAGTGTATGAGAAGTCAGAGGCCTAATTCAACCTAATATCACCCTATTTGATTAAAGCCTCATGCACATGACCATATTTTGCATCTATGTCCACTTCACATTTTTCTGTGGATTGCACATGGACCCATTCATGTCTGTGGGTTTCCATGGACAGCACACGGATGCTATCTGTGTGCTGGCCACATCCTTATGTCCTATATGTCCTATTCTTGGCCGTATTGCAGACTAGTCAGAAAAATGCAGATTGCACACAAAAGATGTCTTAATTTTGCAGGTCCATGGTCATGTGCATGAGGCCTAAAGGTTAAATTCACTTTACAGTGAGGGGTAAAGATCTATATTAAAAGAGCCACTTTGGGGGATGTATCACACACATTAGGGATAATTATAGCAAAGTGAAGCATCAACAATAAAATGTCCTAACTGAGGAGGAGTGACCTTTCCTAGATCTATAATGTCATTAGCCATGCGATTATGCTGTACTTTATTTCCATTCCCTTACCCTGAAATATGTTTTGTTAAACGTATTCTGAGAACTTTATATGCTTTACATATGAAAAATGATATTGATACATTCTAAAGAAACAGTTTGTTACAATGTGAAATGTCAATGTCAACTTAATGAGATATCAGTCTAAAAAGCATTTAATATCAGAATAAACAGTATGTCCTCCTGATCTTTCATAATCCTAAAGTGCCTCTAAGCAAAAATGCAAGCTGATGTGAAGCACCATTATTTCTACAGCCAAGGTAAAATACACTGAACAATGGGGAACTATGGTGACATACTCTAATACAAACAAAGAGTCGTTTGAAGAAGAGGTAGACGTGTGGCTAGTTGCTGTACGCAGATGACCACTGCCTCTATTAAGACTCATAGGTAACAACAAGACACACTATCATCAGGGTTCGGTCACTTATACACATTCAGGAGCAATTGGGTACATAACAGCATAAGTACATCAGTAAATACTAATGGGTTATTTCTGCATAGTTGTCTAGAGCAGTAAGTGATATATTCCAAATCAGTTTCAAATGGAGTTGTCTTCTGCTGTACATTTGGGGCTTGTTATTATGTCAGAACTTTGGCCCACTGGTGGACAGGGGCGAATTGGCCATATACCCTGCAGGGAAATTTCGCAGTGGACCGATGCCCAGGGGGCCACCTAAGCCCTCCTCACAGATGCTAGCCAGATACATAACGATCTGATGCTCACAGCACTAATTAATGATAGGAGCACCAGGTATATGTGCACTTGGCCAGCAGCCACAGGTCTCACCTGAATTCAACTGTATCACCATCCTGATGGTCATAGGGCAATATTTTTTGCTGGGGTGGTATTTTGTGCTGTACTGTGGTATTGCTGGTCTGGACCCAACTACTTCTGTTGTCCTGCCTGCTTGTAGCTTGTGTTGGCCCTGCCTACTTGTGTTGCCCCTCCTTCTGTCAGTTCAGACTTGACAACTTGGGGCCACTTTTAGGTTTTATTCCAGGGCTACTTTAAGTTCTCAATCTGCCCTTGCTGGTGGATTTTCTGATACCTTGATCCATACACATTAGCTTGGAAAAATCTAATGTGTTTAACCAGCATTTGTGGTCGGATCGGCTATCAGAAAGGTGTACCTAACCTATCTAACCCTATCTACAACAAGCAGTAGAATTATGCCATAACTGCTGCGGTAGGGCAGCCTAAAGGGGGCCACCCTAATATGAAGTGACTGTAAGATGGTGTGGGTGGGTTGGTGAAATCAGCTGAATCGGCGTCAGCTTGGGCCCACAGGTGTTTATAAATAGCCTAGTGACCAGCCAGCCTGGGCCCACAGATGCATGTAAATGGCCTTGTAATCAGCCTCCCCTCCCACAAATACAGCAAATATATTTGCCTAATACAAAATTCCACAGTGATAATAATCCTATATCCGTCAGCTCTACTGAAATATCAATGTTCTTTTCTATTCATTCAGTTCGCAATTACGGACAAGAATAGGACATGTTCTATTTTTTTGCGGAACAGAAGTGCCGACCCGGGAGTGCAGATCCGCAATTTTGGATCCGAGCAGGACATAGTGTGTTCCCATAGAAATGAATGGGTCCGCAATTTCATTTCACAAAATGCGGAGCGGAATTGCGGACGTGTGAATGGGGCCTTAGCCCAATGTATGGCTACACTCATCCATTCCTAACTAATAAAATTCGGTCCTACCTCATCCAGGGTGTTACTGGCGTCAGCTTGATGTCCGCTGGATCCAGAACAAGGTCCCTGTGGTGAGAAAAAAAGAATAATCACATAAGGAAGGGGTGGTGATAGTACAGTAGGGTAATCTATGGACATTTCCCCTAAGTGCTACCACACAGCACCAATGGCCACATTGTGGCCCCTCACAGTAGTGAAGCCCACATTGTTGCCTCTTCACAATAGTTATGTCCTCCTTGTGGCCCCTCACACTTAGTTATGCCCAGATATGTGCCCCCTCACAGTGGTTATGGCCAAATATGTTCCCCCTCACAGTAATATATGCCCAGATAGGTGCCCCATCACAGTCGTTAAGGCCAGATATGTTCCCCCTAACAGTAATATGCCCAGATATGTGCCCTCTCACAGTAGTTATGGCCAGAATATGGGCCCTCTCACAGTAGTCATGTCAGATTAGGTGCCCCTCACTAAAATGCACACTTTGTGCCCCTTCATGTTTGTTGGGTGACCCGCTCCCTTTTGCCTCCAGTCTGCAGCTTTATAAAAAAAAAAAAAAACACATACTTACCTTCTTCCCTGATGACAGGCTCCCACACATATAGTGCTGCTGGCTGTTCTGGTCTCTGGAGGCTGATTCCCGGGCTTCAGCACTCCTCCCACATCCACCAGTGCAATGAGCAGCCAGCAGGGGGAGCTCCAGTGCTGTGAAGGTATGTGAAGCAGAGAGCGGAGAGAGCTCCCTGCTTCATGCTGGAGAGGACAACCCGGCAGTGGCAAGAACTGCCGGGTGAGTATGCGCGCCACCCAGTGCCGTAGATAATTTTTTTTCCTGGGGGGGGTTCAGCTTTCTCAAATTATAAGACGTTAGCAATATAGCTGCAGCAGCATTGACATGCATTAATTTGCACTTTGCATGCAGAAATCATCCATATTCCCATCATGTTGCATCATCCCCCAATAAAATAAATCACACAGACAGATCAGTCTTACTCTTGAAAAAAAATGATCTCCCCAGTACTGGGGAGATCATTTTTTTTCAAGAGTAAGACTAATCTGTGTGATTTATTTTATTGAGAATGATGCAACATGATGGAAATATGGATGATTTCACTTCAGTCCCCACACAGTGCAGTGGGGACTGTGGGACAGGCACTGAAGTGAAATCATCCATATTTCCATCATGTTGGAACCCCCTTCCCCATAAAATCACAGTGACAGTCTTAGTTGACTACTCTTTTCTCTTGACAGAAAAAATTGATCTGATTCTCCAGTGACAGTCCCCAGTCTCTCTCTCACACAGTCACACACTTACTAGTTCTGTCTCTCTCTCCAGGAGGACTGGGAAGACCAGGAGGAAGCCTCCCTCCAAGTTCCAAGCAATGTGGCGTGGGTGTGGTGCGGTGTCAGGAGTGAGTCCTCAGGGCCAGCTCTTTCTGTCTGAGACTACTGACTGACGACTTGTCACAAACTTTCTTGAGAGAGACTTGAGTCAGTCAGTCAGTCAGTGAATTGACTCACTTGACTGACTCAGCTAAGCTTGGGCCGGGCGGACGCAAGCACAGGCAGGCGCGGCAGCTCTTCTTCTCTGCTGCTAGCAGACAGACACTGCCCGCACCACGTGACAAAACGGTTCAGTCAGTGACTGCTCACCACTGACTGAATCACTACGCGGCACGTGCCGCCCGCACTGAGCTGAGCCGGGTCCTGGGCTGGTCCTCCTCCTCTTCTCAACAGAGTGCGCTGGCGGCACTGCGGCAGGGCGCCGGCGCAATGCGCCCACACGCCGGCCCGGCCGCAGGCGCATCCATTAAAAAAAAAAAAAGGCCAAACATTCTGGGGGGGGTTTGAACCCCCCTATCCCCCCCCTTATCTACGCCCCTGGCGCCACCCCCCACTTGCCTCTGCGCCCCCTCTAGTCTCTGCAGGGGCGCATAAACATGCTTACAGAGTGCTCTAACGGGGCCCGGCATTGTCACTGTGCTTCATGCCGGGCCCTGTCAGAGCGCTCCCATTACATGTGATCGCAGCAGGCCCCCTCCCCCGCCGGGCCCGGTCGCAGTCCCACTCTCTGCGACCGCGATCGTTACACCCCTGATAATGGTTATATTGAGGAGGGATAAGGCTATGATTACATGCTCGGCAAAGCCTGCACCACAGGTTTTAAAATTTTTGACAGGAAATATAGTCCCACATGCAGCGCTACACTTCCTATAAATATGACGAACATCTAAACAGATCCCATTATAAGTCAAAAGGGTCTGTGATATGATGTCTTCAGCAGAGTACTGTGCCGTCCATTATGAATGGAAGGCACAATGCACAAGAGAAGAGAATCATAAAGATATTTTTTTTAAATTATTCTGTTTTTTAACAGATATGTTTATGTAGTTGCTTACCTCAGCCCATGCTGTTTTTTTATTTATTTGGACTTTCCTGATTAATTTTAACCATGTACACCAATCCCACTGGTTTATTTACATCCTGTATATAGCATATCCTATTGCTGTATCCAACCAAACCCATGATGTACGTCTACCAGCTCTGCCACAGCTCAGGCACCGTCCCTAACAATGTCCCTAACAGCTGTTCCCTGCTGGAGCAGCCTGCCAGAGATGTCTAACGCTAGTGGAAAAATAGCCTAAACTGGCCATACAAGGTGTATAGCTGACAGCTATCTCTCCTAACACCTCTTGTGTTATCTAAGCTCCCTCAGAACAAAAGAATCAGACCAATATACATGTAATATACATGTAATGTACATGGCCGATGTTTAGTAGCGATAAGTGTTGAGCGAATCAAAGTTGGTGAAGTGGAATTCAGTCCGAATTTCCACAAAAAATTTGGTACGTCACGAGTCCAAATTTCCTGGCGATTTGTGGCAATGAATCAGATTTTTTCTAAAATGGCTGCTGCACATGTTACAAAGTGAAAGTAAGACGCCCGGGATTGAGGGATCACCCATAATGATGTACAACCATCCAATCAGAAGATGGCCAGCCCTTGTGATGTCACAGCCCTATAAAAAGCCTCATCCCATGCGGTCTCCGCCATTTTTCAGTGAACTGAGCATAGGACCAGATGTGACAATTGCTAGGGAAAGTAATTAGGAAAGATTTTAAAAATATGACTTTTGAACTGTTTAGGGACAGCACAGAAATAGTGTAAGGAAATAATAGGGAGGCTTTATTCACACTATAGGAAGAGAGCAGGGGCCAATAGAACAGTGTAAAGCTTGGCTAATACAGAAGCTATTCTATTACACCTTGCTGCACTAATTGGAGTTAAAAAGTGTTCTAATACTAATGATTTAAGGTCCTTCACATTCTTTTAATCATAAGTAATTTCGATAATCCTTGATTCAGTAATTGGGGTGAAATTGTGGTCTGATACTACTGATTTTGGGGTGTTAACATTGTTATTTTACATAAGTAAATCTATTAATCCTTGATTCTCTAATTGGGGTGAAATTGCGGCCTGATACTTCTGATTTTGGAGTGTTCGCATTCTTTTATATATAAGTAATTCCATTAAGCCTTGTTTCTGTAATTGGGGTGAAATTGCAGCCTAATACTACTGATCTTGGGGTGTTCACATTCTTTTAAACATAAATAAACCCATTAATCCTTGATTCTGTTATTGGGGTAAAATTGCTGCCTGATACTGCTAATTTTGGGGTGTTCCCATTCTTTTATACATAAGTAAATCTGTTAATCCTTGATTCTGTAATTTGGGTGAAATAGCAGTCTGATACTACTGATTTTGGGGTAAACAGGTTCTGTAGCAATCTATGTGAAATCAGTTGATGGTGTAAAAGGAGTGCGCTCTTTCACTCTATAGTAGAATCTTGGGCCGCTGCACGGTTCTATGTACCTGACACTAACATTGACCTGTAAGGCTGGGTTCACACTTCATTTTTTTGGTCAGTTTTGGCCCCGTAACTGACCAAATAAGTGTAGTGTAAACTGATTCTAAGAGATACGCCTGTCAACTGCCTGTCATACTGACTCATACTACTGTTTCACTAGCACAGCAGACTAGCTTTGCATGCTTCTGCAATGCGCAGAGATGTAAACTAATATACAGGCTCCCTGCAGCCAGGCAATAGCTGAATTTTAACAAGCTTCGTCAGAATTAATTTGGATCGAATCAACTTTTTTGGGAGAAAATTCGTCTGAATTGAATTTTTGAAAACTTCGCTCATAACTAGTAAAGATCAGGATTAGAGATGAGAGAATTTTTCAAAATTCTATTCCGCTGGATTGCCGAATTTTCTGAAAATGTTCGGATCGATCCAAATTTATTCGTGGCGAATAGCGTTAAAATAACCGCTATTTCCTGGCTGCAGAGAACCTTTATAGTGGGGTAGAACACTGTGCCTTGCAGTAACATGCATAGGGAGTCTACTTTGGTAGTGAAATAATACTGTGAGTCAGTATGACATGCAGATGACAGGTGTCACTCTTAGAATCACTGCACACTTTCCTTATTTGGGCAGTCACGGGGCCAAAACTGACCAAATAGCTAAAGTATGAACTCAGCCTTACAGGTCTCTGTGAGCGCCAAGAAGAAGTGCACACCTTTTACACCTTCGTCAGCTGATTCCACATAGAGGTCTACACAACCTGTTCTATTAAACACCCATACAAGTAGAGCCCCCCGACAGAGTGGAGAGGGTGTCAGCAGTAGGTTTGTGTTGACCCACTGATTATTTTCCCTTCCTCTGATCCGTCACAACAATAACCCCCCAAACACGGATCCTGTCTGTTGAGCATCCGCTGTCACTCGGTCAGCATTTGGTCAGTAATCCATGAGTATTGCTATTGCCAAAAAAACAGGATCCAAAACAGAGATGACACGTGAATGGAATATTTACATGTCTTCTGTGTTTTGTACCTACTCCTGCTTTTGACTACCAAATCACAAGCCAATTCTGATGGGACAATACAGGCCTTAAAGCTGCTACACAGACAGGATCCGTTGTGCGAAGAAGGGTCAAATAAATAATGATGTCAGCCAGGCCAAAAGGCAAAATACTGGCCCAGTCATGAAGTGGGGAGGGTGGGAACAGCATCAGAAGTCCACAGAGTGGCCCTATGACATAGTGGTGAGGTAAAAGCAGCATGAGGAGACCACAAAGTGGCCCAATGACAGTCTGTAGGTGGCAGCAGGATCAGGATGCCAGAGAGTGGCACAATGACAGAGTGTAGGTGGCATCAGTACCAGGAGGCCACAGAGCGGCACAATCACAGAGTGCGGGGGTGGCGGCAGCATCAGTAGGCCACAGAGTGGCAAGGTGACATAGAGTGGAGGTAGCAGCAGCATGAGGAGACCACAGAGTGGCAAGGTGACATAGCGTGGAGGTGGTAGAAGCATCCGGAGGCCACAGAGGGGCAAGGTGACATAGTGTGGAGGTGGCAGAAGCATGAGGAGACCAGAGAGCGGCAACGTGACATAGTGTGGAGGTGGCAGAAGCATCAGGAGACCACAGAGTGAAAGAGTGGGGAGGTGGGTGGCAATAACAGTACTAGCTAACGATGGTGGGTGTAAGAAGGAGCACTTGGCATCAGATGTGTGGCATCAGGCGGGTGGCAGCATAAGAATAGTAGCTGAGGCAGGTAGCCAGAAGAAACCGGTCTCTTATGTCAGTGTTTGTGTGGCACCATGGATGATCTAAAGCATCAGGCATTGGTGGGTGGAAATCCTGATTGATCCACTCCTGATTCATCTTGACAAAGGTCAGTCTCTCCACATTTTGGCCTCATGCACACGACCGTTGGTGTTTTGCGGTCCGCAAACCGCGGATCCGCAAAACATGGAAGGTGCTCCGCGTTCCGTTCAGCCATTTGCGGAACGGAATGCAGCCCATTATAGAAATGCCTATTCTTGCAAAACGGACAAGAATAGGACATGCTCTATTTTTTTTTGCGGGGGCACGGAACAGAGCAACGGATGCGGACAGCACACAGAGCTTTTCCAGGGCAAACTCTGCCAGTTGCGGCCACAAATCCTGTTTGGCTGCCCAGTAGTCCAGCGGATATTCAATGTAGGGTTGCAGGTTGCTGTTTAAGTATGTTACCACCTGTTGGTTCAGGTCCTGCTCTATGTCTAGCTGCTGGTGAGTAATTTCTTCACTATGCAGGTGAAGAAAGCTGCTCATCAGTAACTCTAGACTCAGGCTGCTGCTGATGGAGCTGGTACTGCTCCTGCCACCCCACCCTTGCCCAGCAGCCATTGCCGTGGAACGTGAGCACAGAGGGCCCCCCGGTCAGACCTGTGAAAGGATGGAGGATGACGCAGAAGGCAGCGGACAACTGACTACATAGGATGTCTCCATAGTAGTTCAGTGTGTCCTCCCTATCAGCGGGTGTAAGAAAGGCCCCCATTTTGGACCGGTAGCGAGGGTCCAACAAGGTGGAGAGCCAGAAGTCATCCCTCTGCCGAATGGTGACAATTCGGCTGTCACTACGTAAGTAAGTGAGCATGCATTGGGCCATTTATGCAAGTGACTCGATCTCTAACTCCACTGCATACTTCCACGGTGTGTCTGGGTCCTCAGCCTCCTCTTCCTCATCACCTTGTAGCTCCTCTGGCTGCTCCTGCTCCTCCTCTCCTGTCACCTGTGTGGAAAAACCACCCATTTCGCTACACCTTGCTTGTGCTTCAATGTCCTTTTCCTCCTCCAGTTCAGCCCCCACGGGGCTCATGTGGCCGTGAGATGTAGGCACCACAGCCCTGACCAGCGAGATATACTAGCATCTGTCCCAGGACATGAAGCAGTGGAATTACATTGTTCATCTTGTAGTCCTGGCGACTGACAAATAACGTGACCTCATCAAAGGGCATGAGCAAACTACAGGTGTCACGCATGAGCTGCCACTGGCTGACATCGAAGTTACACAGGGGAGTACTTCTGTCCGCTTGGATAACCAAGAAATCGTTTATGGCTTTTCTCTGTTAGTATAGTCGGTCCAACATATGGAGGGTGGAATTGCAACGGGTGGAAACGTCGCATATCAGCCTATGTTGGGGGAAGCCATTCTGCCGCTGCAGGTCAAGGAGGGTGTGTTTTGCGGTGTACGAGTGGCTCAAGTGCATGCAAAGTTTGCATGTCTTGCAGATGGGTGGGAGACTTCAGGAACTGCTTGACAACCAGATTAAACACGTGTGCCATGCAGGGCGCATGGCTCAGCCCTCCTTGACGCAGCGCAGACACCATGTTCTTCCAGTTATCGGTCACCATGGTTCCAATTTTCAGTTGTCGTGGAGAAAGCCAAAATTAGATTTCTTGATGAAGGACATGGAGCAGTTACTCCCGTGTGTGACTCCGTTCGCCCAGGCAAACTGGATGCAGAACAGCGTGACAATGCCGTGCCCTGCACATGTGGTATGCTGGAAGGGCACTGTGAATTGTCCCTGCAGTGGAGGCTGAGGACACAGTAGAGGATGAGGAGGAAGAGGCGGATATTTTCGCAGGACCAACAGCGTAAGAACGTGGAGGCGGAAGTGGCATCATCTGGCCAAGTTGCTGGTGTGGCTGTGCAGGAACCACATTCACCCAGTGGGCCGTAAGGGACATGTATTGTCCCTGATCGTAGTTACAGCTCCACATGTCAGCACTGCCGTGCACTTTGGCAGACACCTACAGGCTCAAGGACTGTTCTACATCTGTGTGCAGGGCTGGTACGGCCTTCTTGGCAAAGAAATGACAGCTTGGGACTCTCCACCTCAGCTCTGCACAAGGCATTAGTTCTCTGAAAGGTGCAGAGTCCACCACTTGGAAAGGGAGGGACTGCAGCACCAGCAACTTGGACAGGTGCATGTGCAGCTTCTGAGTGCACACATACTGTTGTCTCTTGGCACTCGCTTTGGTGATTGATTGCTGACGGAATGACTGACGAAGAGTAGGAGATCGAGGAGCATCAGGACCAGCAGATGATGGTAAGGACAGACAGCTCCCTTCGGCTGAGGTGGTGGAGCCCTGACTGCTTGAAATCGGCTGCGTGCCACTGGGTGATGCAGCGGTTGCCAGTTTGCCACGGTTCTCCCAGGCCACTTTATGGTGACACTGCATATGTTGACGCAGAGCCCGGGTGCCAACATTGGCACCCTGGCCACGCTTCATTTTCTGCCCAAGTAGAAAAAGTACAGATGCCACGGCACTCCAATAGATGACTCTTCAACTATTATTAGTTCCCGAAAAGATAGCAATGTTTCGACTTAATCAGTCTTTATCAAGCTCACTTTCTGCCTACAGATTCTACATATGGCCATGTTCACCTCCTCCGGCGGCTTAACAAAAACTGCCACACCACCGAGTAGGTGATTTTACCCCCAACACTATGCACTGACTGACTTTTACCGCCACTACCTCCGTGAACCCAAGCACCTCTACTTTCCAGGCAGGTAGGCTCCTGCAAAGCGAGTGGTCTACCCCGTGCCCGTTTGGCTCCCGACCTCCCACTGCCGCAACCTTGCTGACTCCCGGCCACTCTAGCGACTTGCTGGCTCTGCCACTGCCTCATGGGCAAGCTGCCACCCTCTTCTCCCGATGATGATGAAGCCCTTAATTCACCCAGCTCCCAAGTGCGATGAGCTACATCATCATCATCAAATACTGTCTGGACGTCACTGAGGTCCTCCTCAACAGTCTCTGGGTCAGGAGCCTTACCACTCGCAACACCAGCTTCCATGCCACTCTCCTCATCACTACTTGCCCGCCTAGCAGAGGAAGCGGCTGATATTTCCTCCACATCTTGGCTGGCCAAAATCTGCTGACTGTCTTCTAGTAGCTCGTCCTCGCTGTATTGTGGGGCTGAGCCCACAGCATATAATACTTCTCTGGCTGAGGGAACAGAAAAGGACAGAGGCAGGTTGAGGACAGGTGAGGGCACAGGGCCTGCTCCCAGGCCATGCCAACTAAGGGTTGTGTTAGACGAACCCACCCATTCTTGGCTGGGGGTGTCTGATGTCACTTGCGACGAAGTCGAAGATCAAGTCAACCATTCAAGAACCGCTGGCGTGCTGGTCAAGACAAGACCGCTAGCTGACACTGGGAACTCAGGCCTCTCAAAGTGACCCCTGCTGCCATGGCCCCTTACTTTGCTGAGACCTCCGCCTGTGCCAGAAACATTTAGGCCTCTGCCACTCCTCTGTGCAGGGCCTGGCACTTCTCTGTCTGACATACTGTTAGATCAAATAAAAAGGAAATTAAAACACCCCAAAAAAAGTCTGTAATTTTCTCACTTCACCACACAATAGCTAATAAGCTCTTTTTATCCCCTCTAATACACACAAAAAAGGGCTTTATAACATACAGTATAACTGCACCGCTGAGCGGCAAATATATATATTTTTTTGCCACTAATACACACCACAAAAGGCTTTAGAACATATAACTGCACCACTAAACAGCAAATATATTTTCTTTTGCCACTAATACACGCCACAAAAGGCTTTATAAACATATAACTGCACCGCTAAACGGAAAATATATTTTACTTTTGCTACTAATACACGCCACAAAAGGCTTTAGGACATAATACTGCATCGCTGGACGGCAAATATATTTTTCTTTTCCATTTATACTCGCCACAAAAGGCTTTAGAAAATATAACTGCACCGCTGAACAGCAAATATATTTTGCCACTGATACACGCCACAAAAGGCTTTAGAACATTTAACTGCACTGCTGAACAGCAAATATATTTTTATTTTGCCACTATTACATGACAAAAAGGGCTTTATAACATATAACTGAACGGCAAATATATTTTTCTTTTGCCACTAATACACGCAACAAAAGGCTTTAGAACATTTAATTGCACCGCTGAACGGCAAATATCTTTTTCTTTTCCCACTTATACACGCCACAAAAGGCTTTAGAACATTTAACTGCACCGTTGAATGGTAAATATATTTTACTTTTGCCACTAATGCACGACAAAAAATGGCTTTAGAACATATAACTGCACAGCTGAATGCCAAATATATTTTTCTTTTGCCACTAATACACAACAAAAAGGGCTGTAATTTTCGCACTTCCCCACACAGTGGCTAATAAGCCCTTGTTTCCCACTAATGCAAGCCAAAAAATGCTTTAGAACATATAACTGCACCGCACAAGGACAAATAAGACATAGAAATATTTATTTGTAATAAACCCTATTAATGGCTGTATCAAACAGCTCTTGCAGCCCAATAATAAAAACGGTTTGTTGGAATTACAGAGCTGTATAATGGCAATTTGGGTGCCCAGTCAGTGCAGCAAGGTGTAATAGGATTGTTCCTATTACCCAGGCTGTAACCTCCCCTACTGAACCCTGTTCAACATAAATGCTGTGGAAGGATTCCTCCCTATTAAAGATGAGCGAACTTTAAAAAAAGTTCGGCGTTCGGCGTTCGGGTTGTGGTAACTCGCGCATCCTGTTATGGATTCCACTATCGCTGCATATGGAATCCATAAGGGGCGGCTTCCACCAACCCGAACTGTTGAACAGCCGAAGGACCTGGGGTGACGTCATCGTCATGTGATCAGTGCAGGGGGCGTGGCTCAGCATGGGATCAAATCTGTTTAACAGTTCGGGTTGGTGGAAGCCGCCCCTTATGGATTCCATATGCCGCGATAGTGTAATCCATAACGGGATGCGCGAGTTACCACAACCCAAACGCCGAACTTTTTTTTGAAGTTCGCTCATCTCTACTCCCTATCCTTTCCCTACATCTTGAATAATCTTTCCCTGAACTTGTAAATCATTTTTTTAGCACAAAAATAAGTTTTTTCTAGCACTGTCCCTAGCGCCTGCTGATGTCTCTCCCTGCACTAAGTACACTAGAAAATGGCAGAATCCAAGATGGCTGAGGGTATTTATAGCTGTGACATTACAGGGCTGGCTGCTGATTGAATACATGCATGGCATTATGGGTGATCCCGCCTTCCCAGAGTTCCTTGCTCCACGTCCTCACACATGCAGCAGCCATTTTATGAAAAAATGTGATTCGTTACCACGAAGCGTGAGGAAATTCTGATTCGGTGCAAATCGAATAACTCCAGAAATTTGGATCGAATTCCACTTTGTCAGCTTTGATTCGCTCATCTCTAATCAGGATATCTTGTACAAAAATTACCTCTGACTACTGGGTGCTCATTCACTGTCTTTCCCACCTGGGAGCTTAATAGATAAAGCATATCAACTGTAACACAGAGAGGTCTTTAATCATCTGTGTACATCTTTCCCATCATTGTGCAAGATAAAGGAGAATCCAGAGTGATGAAACGTCTTTAGATTTTTAATCATCTGTCAGTAAAAAACAGGTATTAAAAGTAAATGTGAAATAAAAGGAGGACAAATCAATTTCAGACAATTGAAAATCTGAATTTTAGGCCAGAAAACAGCAACTGAATCTCATTCTTTGGATATCTCATCAGCTTCTAAAATGTTTTAAATCCCTTTACTTCCCCTCTGTGACTCAGTTTACCAGCAGTACCAAGCTAATAGATATACCTTCTTCTTCCGTCTCCCCTTGGAGTCTGTTGTAGAGATCATGAAGTGACAGATGATAGATGGCGTTTTTACCCTAGAGGTGGCTGCATGCCTGTTATTGAATATGATACATCTTGCAAGAGCAAAGGGAAAAAACATCACCAGAGATGATGAATTACACAGAACATCCCTATGCAGGTAAGGAATGGGCTATAAATCACTTGTGGTTACAGTACTACTATACTTAAATGAATTGCAACCGTGTTTGCTCAATGAGGAAACTGCAATTAATTTGAATATCACTACATTTCAGCATTTTATCATGACCAATGTTAAAAAAGGTTTAGATCCCACTTTCACCTTCATATGACCTTGGGTACTTCTCCCCTATACTTACTGCTGTACAAAACTCAAGATGTCTGGCCAACTAGGGTCTATGGGCCAGCTGGAGCTTTTCTACATATCCAGCTTCAGAGAAAACTATAAAAGCCATTGATACAAAAAGTGTAGGCCACAAACTTGCTGCAATATAACAGTCATGGAATAAAAAACGGTGGATAATGAAGGCAGGTCATAAAGCTAATGGTTTTAAACCACATAGAAGTTCATATATTTATCTGGGTTCAATGGGCAGTGAGAATCAATTAATGTTTTCACTAACAGAGCACCATGAATCTATTCAACACCCTATATTTAATGTTAGTCACATTATTTTATATGAATTATTTAAACTTTATTTGATAGAACATAGGCATTAACAATGACAATCTATGTTGGTGTCTAAACTGGAAACAGAGAGGCCTGTCCTCTAAGGTTGAATGCAAGCGAACACAAAGGAGTGGGCGAGCACATTCAGTTGAATGAAAGAAGTGCAAGACTAATGGCACAAATCACATGATTCACACATAAGAGAACAAGGCAAGAAAGTATATAAAAAGCTACATATCCAACAAGTACAGTATAGATATATATAAAGTTCATTGTAGACAAAAACACAAACATTTAAAATCCTGTATACAGAAAAATCTATGGCGAGGTACCTTTCCCAAAATGCAAGCCCTGAACAAGTCACCCTGACACATTACTATGCAGAAAATGGAAAGATATTATAGGATAGCACATTATCAAATCCAAATACATATCGATACATATCAATTGTATATCCTTCAGAAATCTAAAAGATAAGGACATGAATGTGACATGCAATGCATATAACTGCAGTAATACACTAGTTTCATCATGTGAATGGTCCTAGATCAAGGGAGCTGCTTCCTTATGGTTTCTAATAATGCAAACCTTTTGATCTCCCCCTCCAGATATAAATTTAGACCCTAGCATCCTAGAAGTGACTTCAGACTGCAGGAGACAGCACTCACCTGCTGCGAAGGACACAAGCAGATGCTGCAAGGCAAGGAATGGGCAATGTGGCAACTGGTATAGAGTCATTGGGGAGTAATTGAGAGTAGATGATGCTGGTATACTGGCATCCCAATCATCAACTTCTCTTCTTGTCTACCCACTCCAGGGCAGGAGAAGTGACCAGAGCTGATTAATACTCTGTGTTTACTGTCAACCTGCAGGAGACTGGAGGCCAGAACAGAAATAATATGCATATTGTCCATCCACCTAACCAGCCAAACCCCACACCAGCAACAGCCCCTGTTTAAAGGTGCTGCATGGCCATTAACAATGAAGAAGGACTATACAGTTTGGTCTTCATTATTAAATGAAAGGCAGCTGCATGGGCGCTCTGTGTGACCGTATCTTAAGGCAGAGTGGCCTGGGTATACCTGGTTTATAAAGATTTGTGACAAATTAATTCATAACGATTCAAATTTCTTGGCTAACTTTGCCGGAGTTGTTAAATCAAATTTTTCGAAAGTTTTCTCACCTCTAGTTTTAATCCACCTCTTTTATGGAACCTGGATATGTGACCATGATGTCACTATAGGTCCTGCACTTCCAGATGTAGTTTTGGCACATTTTTTGCAAAAATGCTTTGTGACACAAAAGTACACAGGGCTGGGTTCCAAAGAAGAGGATCTGTCTTTTGGGGTAGGCCCCTAAGTCCCTCTTAGTGTTACAGGCCCCAACTATCAGATATTCCTCTAATCAGCAATGGACTCAGAATACACTAATAATCACCAAAATAAACAGGGGCAGACTGGGAACTTAATGTGGCCCTGGAAAAATAAAATAAAAGTAGCCCCAAGTTATAGGCAAGTTCAAATTGACAGAAGGTGGGGCACAACAAGTGGGCAGGGTCAAGACAAGCCCCAAGTAGACAGCGACAACAAAAGCCATAAGTGGGCAGGGACAACTGAAGTAGGCAGGGCCAGCAATATCGTAGTGCAGCCAGTGGCGGATCCAGAGCCTGGTCTCGGGAGGGGCACTTCCGGCAATCAATACGCCCCTGCTCCGATCACTACAGAAATACAGCCCCACTTACCTCTTACATCCAGTGACGTCTCCTGTGAGGTAGATGTTCTCTGTCCTCATCTTCTCCTTTCAGACCAGACCAACAGTTTTCTTCTCTGCAGTTTGACAACAAAAAAAACCTCAGTTTACTACTTTTCCATCATCCTACTATCTCCCCCTCCCCCCCATCATGTGCCAGTAACAAGTGCCTCTCTCCCCCCCTCATGTGCCAGTGATAAGTGCCACTCTCCCCCCCATCATGTGCCAGCCTCTCTGCAACCCCCTCTTCCATGTGCCAGTTATAAGTGAAATTCTCCCCCATCATGTGCCAGTCTCCTCTCCCCCTCCTCATGTGCCAGTGATTAGTGCCACTCCCCCCCCATCATGTGCCAGCCTTCTCTATGCAACCCCCCCTTCCATGTGCCAGTGATGAGTGCCACTCTCCCCCCCCCCATGTGCCAGTCTCCTCTCCCTCCCCCTCATGTGCCAGGGATAAGTGCCACTCCCCCATCATGTGCCAGCCTCTCTGCAACCCCCTCCATGTGCCAGTTATAAGTGCCATTCCCCCACCATCATGTGCCAGTTTCCTCTCCCCCCTCCTCATGTGCCAGGGATAAGTGCCACTCTCTCCATCCTCTCAGTCTGCCCCACCCCCACTCCATGTGCCAGTAAAATTATGTTAAATAATAAAATAATTAAAAAAATAAACACTTATACTTACCTAGATGCGATGCAGGCCTCTTCCGGCCTGTGTCCCGCTCTGTACTGCTCAGGCGGCGCGATGACATCATCACGCCGCCTGAACCGTCCTCTGATAGGCTGCCGGCACAAGGCCCGCAGCCTATCAGAGGAGCAGGGAAGGGAGACGCCTCTCCCTCCCCTGCCGTAGCACAGCCATCTGTATCGCTGTCCTGAGGACGGCGATACAGATGGCTATGGAGATGAGCGCTTCCACAGTGGAAGCGCTTATCTCCCTGTGCCCTGGCCCGCCGCCACTGCTGCCCACATTCTCGGGGGGCAATTGCTCCGTGCCCCCTGGCCCTGCCAATGAGCGCGGCACAAAATACCACCTAGCAGCATAAAATACTGCCCCATCACCGATATGGGCGATACTGTTGAACTCAGGGGGGTAACTGTGGCTGCTGGCCAGGTGTATAAGTACCTGATGTTCCTATCTATCTATCTATCTATCTAATATCTATCTATCTACATTATCTCATATCTATCTATCTATCTAATATCTATCTATCTATCTATCTATCTATCTATCTATCTATCTCATATCTATCTATCTATTTATCTAATATCTATCTATCTATCTATCTATCTAATATCTATCTATCTAACTATCTCATATCTATATGTCTTATCTATCTATCAATCAATTGGCAGGTCTAAAATTATACATTAGTATTGCCAAAGCATGTGGGGTATAGGGGGTTGAGGGATGGGGACACACCCGGGGTCGGTGTATAGGAGTTTGTGGCATATCATGACAGGGGGAGGGTGGTGTGGACACACCCCGGTTCAGGGTATCGGAGTCCATGGCATATTACGCTCCTCTCAGTCTGTGGTAGGCACTAATACAGTTGTGTTCAAAATTATTCAACCCCCACTGAAATTGAGTGTTTTGGCCAGTTTGACATTGATTTTGATAATTTCAGTCATCTTGTTTACAATTAAATCAAAGAGGCACTTGTAAGTCAGACAAATATAACATAACATTTATAATGAAATAACCACAAATGTCTTTTCTGTGCTCACATCATTATCAGTTTTATTCAACCCCCAAGTGACATTCAATCTTAGTACTTAGTACAACATCCTTTTCCAGTTATAACAGCTTTTAAACGTGAAGCATAGCTTGACACAAGTGTCTTGCAGCAATCTACGGGTATCTTCGCCCATTCTTCATGGGCAAGAGCCTCCAGTTCAGTCACATTCTTAGTCTTGCGCGCTGCAACTGCTTTCTTTAAGTCCCACCAGAGGTTCTCAATCGGATTTAAGTCTGGTGACTGCGATGGCCACTTCAAAATGTTCCAGCCTTTAATCTGCAACCATGCTCTAGTGGACTTGGAGGTATGCTTGGGATCATTGTCCTGTTGAAAGGTCCAACATCTCTCAAGCCTCAGGTTTGTGACGGACTGCATCACATTTTCATCCAATATATCCTGGTACTGAAGAGAATTCATGGTACCTTGCACACGCTGAAGCTTCCCTGTACCTGTAGAAGCAAAACAGCCCCAAAGCATGATTGACCCCCCCCCCGCCATGCTTCACAGTAGGCAAGGTGTTCTTTTCTTCATAGGCCTTGTTCTTCCTCCTCCAAACATAGCGTTGATCCATGGGCCCAAACAGTTCTAATTTTGTTTCATCAGTCCACAGAACACTATCCCAAAACTTTTGTGGTTTGTCCACATGACTTTTGGCATACTGCAGTCAACTCTTCTTATTCTTTGGAGACAGCAAGGGGGTGCGCCTGGGAGTTCTGACATGGAGGCCTTCATTACGCAGTGTGCGCCTTATTGTCTGAGCTGAAACTTCAGTACCCGCATCTGACAAATCTTTTTCAGTTCCTCAGCAGTCACACGGGGACTTTTCTCCACTTTGCGCTTTAGGTAGCGCACAGCAGTCGAAGTCAGCATCTTCTTTCTGCCACGACCAGGTAGCGTTTCAACAGTGCCCTTTGCCTTGAATTTGCGAATGATGCTTCCTATGGTGTCTCTTGGTATGTTTAACATCTTTGCAATCTTCTTATAGCCATTGCCCTTCCTGTGAAGAGAAATCACCTCTTCTCTTGTCTTCCTGGACCATTCTCTTGACTTCACCATGTTTGTAAACACACCAGTAAATGTCTAGAAGGAGCTGAGTATCAGTCATTTTACATCTGCCTAATTGGTGCTTATCATGCTTGATTGCTGCTCCTTGACATCCACAGGTGTTTTCAATACCTGATCGAAAACACTTGAATGAACCTCTGTTCTTAAGAGTGGTCGTCTTTAAGGGGTTGAATAATTGTGTCAATGAAGAAATCACAAAAAAAACATTTAATACTGTATTACAAAAACAATTGATGTCATTTTAGTTGCATTTGGCTCTTTAAAAAGTCCTTGTAAGATTTCATTCTGAACACAATTATAAATGTACACTAAATTCCCTAAAACCCTTTACAGCATTGGGGGTTGAATAATTTTGAACACAACTGTATATTGTGCTGCTATGTCCACAGTATTCTCATCGTCTCCCAGCAGCATGGGCAGTTTCTTTTCCTCCTCCATGGAGCTGAAGTCTGGGAGTAGATCAGAGAGTCATCTATCTATCTATCTATCTATCTATCTATCTATCTATCTATCTATCTAATATCTAACTATCTACATTCTTATATTTATCTATCGATCTACATTATCTCATATCTATCTGTCTATCGCCCATCTATCCCATCTATCTATCTATCTATCTATCTATCTATCTATCTATCTATCTATCTAATATCTATCTATCTGATATCTATCTATCTTCCTATCTGATATCTATCTATCTATCTATCTATCTATCTATCTATCTATCTATCTTCCTATCTCATATCTATCTATCTACAGCAAAAACGATATGTTGTGAACCGTACTGCCGAAAAAGAGTAGTCGGGTGCTTCCTTGAGCAAAAGCGTGTTATTTTATTCACCAGATGCACCGTTTCTGTTTACACACTGAAACCTTCCTTGAAAAAGGTTTCAGTGTGTAATCCGAAACGTTGCATCTGGCGAATAAAATAACACGCTTTCACTCAAGGAAGGGCCGTGGATATTTTGTCGCTATCTATCTATCTATCTATCTATCTATCTTATCTCGTATCTGCATTATTATCTATCTAGCTATTTATCAATCTATATATCTATCTATCTATCTATCTATCTATCTATATATCTATCTATCTATCTATCTATATTATATCTATCTATCTATCTATCTATCTATATTATCTCATATCTGTCTATCGACTATCTATCTACATTATTATTTATCTATTTATTAATCTATCAATCTATCTATCTAATATCTATCTATCTAATATCTATCTATCTATCTATCTATCTATCTATCTATCTATCCATCCATCCATCCATCCCCTTTCTGTCTATCTATCGATCTATCTGTTGAATATTTGTCCATCTATTTATCATCATTACACAATATTGGAACCATACCTATTTGGCAGGGGTATTCAAATATATTGGCATAAATAAAAATCCATCTGTGCCTTTGAAAGTGAGCAGGGAACTTTCAGGAAAAAGGAGAGCAGAAGTTGGGAATGTGCTTATTTGACCTCATGAATTTAACAAGCCTCTTCAAGCAAACGAACCCAATTTAATGTTAAGTTTACCACTGTGCTGTGCTAGAGGGCAGGCAGGCCACCCCGAGTGCGAGCACTTGTAACCAATTCAAAAGGATTGAGGAAGTGTCCTTTGCCTGAAGGGGCAGGAAGAGGGAGGCCAATTAGCTGATTTGACAACATAGGATATGTGTTCTTTTTCTGTATGATTTGATGAGAGCAGAAAAAAATCAGAACAGGATGCTTCCATCATAAAACAATTTGACAAGAGTGTGTCATTCCTTTGGAAAGGATGGGAATTGTGTGGAATGTGTTTAGATCCCCTTGTCTAATGTCTTAAGGCTGTAGGGAGCAAAAGTAGGAAATGGCTGTTTTTAATTCTCCCCAGACTGCTGAACACATGATAACAGATACGGCAAAGTATGGGAGCTCCCCATAAATTATTCACATGACAGATTGCAGCTGAACATAAGCTCGGATGACTACACATATTTCACTGTATGAGAGACAGCCACTAGGGCTTATCCAGACACTGCCTGCCCTAACATACATATTCTTGTTTAGGGCTAAGCCCCAGGCAATAAGAAATAAGACTCAAGAGCATTTAGAATTATACAGATAGGTTCCTTATATAATAATAATGATAATTATTAGAATTATTACTTACATAATAAAATGTTTTATTATTTTATATATACTATGGCATATAAACTTAAAACAAGCATCAATTGTCATTTTTTCCAAAATTACTGATATAGCACAGTATAATATTATTGGTAATTGTATCTTTGACTTTAGCAGAAAGCATGTTCTCCGATTTACCAGTAATTTAAAAATGTTATTTTCAGTAATGTAGACGCTAAAGTCTAAAATAAAATATTACTTGAACTGCTTCCTTGTAGCTCAGTCATTACCACAATAAAATCATGGTAATGTCTATGCAGTGCCCCATGTTGAGTCTTATTTCTTTCATATAGATTACAGAGCTAGAGGTATGAGAAAGAGACTATAGACAGGCTAATACGAGATAGATGGGTAGATGATACAAAGATGGATAGATTTCCTTCCTAGTTCCCCGCTGTGCAGGAATATTGGTGCCATTAGTTTCGGGCAGAGAGGCAGTGATTACAGCCCAGCATTATCACTGTGTGAAGCGAAAAAAAACCTTCGCTATACAACTGTATAGTCAGGGGATCGTTTCTCACCGCCCAGCGATAATCCCCCTGTCACCCCCACACACACTTTAATCTCTGTGGCCCCAACACACACTATAATGGCCCATTGTGGCTCCACACATAGTGTAATGCCCCTGTGGGCCCGACACACTATATAATTCCCCTTGTGGACCAACACACAGAATAATGTTCCACTGTGGCCCCACACACATAATAATGTTCCCCTGTGGCCCTCACACAGTATCATATCCCCTTGTTGCCCCCACAAAGTATAATGTTCTTCTGTGCCCCACAAAGTATAATGCCCCAGTAGACCCCACACACACTATTATGCACCATTATGGCCCCCATACAGTATAATGTCCCCCTGTGCCCCCCCCCCACACACACAGTATAATGACCCCCAGTGGCCCACCCATACAATATAATGACCCCCCCCCCGAGTGCCACCTCAAAGTATAATAACAGCCATTGCCGCCCAATACAGTATAATGAAATGACCATCCCCCATTGCCTCCCATATAGTGGAATGACCCCTAGTGCCTCCCCACACAGTATAATGACCACCAGTGGACCCCCATACAGATTAATAACACCCAGTGGCCCGCTCACACAATATAATGACCCCCAGTGCCCCCCATACAGTATAATAACCCTCAGTGGCCCCCTCACATACTTGTCATTGCTGGAGCGTTAGGGACCTGACTCACTGACGGCACAAATCTTCTAATTCTCCTTCTCTCCTCCAGGCCCAGTGCGGCAGTCATGTACACATTAGTACGCCTTAGGAGATAGATAAATAATAGACAGATTGATAATAGATAGATAAATAGCTTTCTCTGATAGGTATTCTTTAAACTCATCATTCAGAAATATGAAAAAAATGTTAAAAACTCATATGGGCAACTCCTTTTATTGTTGTTACTTGTCCTTTTACTTTTTCTTTCTCCCACAACTGTATAGAACTGCAGACTGTCGGTGCTATATAGATAATAATTAATATTATTAATCAAAAACAGCTGCAATTAGTGGTATTGTTTATCTGTGCCCCCCCCCTATATAGTGTCTCCTGCCCCCTATGATCCCCTGAATATAGTGCCTCTTACCTGCTTTGCGTCCTGTACATAGTACTTCCTGCCTGTTGTGTACCCTGAATATAGTGTTTCCTGTCTACATTGCCCCTGTATATAGTGCCTCCTGCCCAGGGGTGGGATTCAAATTTTTAACAACAGGTTCCCTACTCCGCGGTGGATACGCAGCGGCGCGACACATATACGCCGCGTCACGACACGTTTACATATACATACAACATATATATGCAGCACATATAAATACACTATATACATGGTACACATACATAAATACACCATATACACTACACACATATTGTCACATTTCTCCCCACATGGCCCCCTCCATCCTCCATGTTGTCACATTTCTCCCCACATGGCCCCCTCCATCCTCCATGTTGTCACATTTCTCCCCACATGGCCCCCTCCATCCTTGTCACATTTCTCTCCCCCCCTGGCCCCTCCATCCTCCATGTTGCCACATTTCTCCCCACATGGCCCCCTCCATCCTCCATGTTGTCACATTTCTCCCCACATGGCCCCCTCCATCCTCCATATTGTCACATTTCTCCCCACATGGCCCCTCCATCCTCCATATTGTCACATTTCTCCCCACACGGCCCCCTCCATCCTCCATACTGTCACATTTCTCCCCACATGGCCCCCTCCATATTGTCACATTTCTCCCCACATGGCCCCCTCCATATTGTCACATTTCTCCCCACATGGCCCCCTCCATCCTCCATATTGTCACATTTCTCCCCACATGGCCCTCTCCATCCTCCATATTGTCACATTTCTCCCCACATGGCCCCCTCCATGTTCTCACATTGCTTCTCCCCACATGGCCCCCTCCATGTTCTCACATTGCTTCTCCCCACATGGCCCCCTCCATGTTCTCACATTGCTTCTCCCCACATGGCCCCCTCCATGTTCTCACATTGCTTCTCCCCACATGGCCCCCTCCATGTTCTCACATTGCTTCTCCCCACATGGCCCCCTCCATGTTCTCACATTGCTTCTCCCCACATGGCCCCCTCCATGTTCTCACATAGCTTCTCCCCACAGATTCATGGCTCCCTCCATGTTCTCAAACTTCTCATATAGCTTCTCCCCACAGATTCATGGCCCCCTCCATTTTTGTTATGTTGTCACATTTCAATTTCAGCCCCTGGTCGGTGGTCGTCCCCTCCTTAATGCCAACTTGTCAGTGTCACACAAATCACACTCAACCAACCAGGCTGTCCTGAGTCCTGACCTGTCCAGACTCCTTTCTGTTAGGCTAGGGGCCGGCTCTTCAATCTTTCATGGCTGTGTGTGGGGTGTGGACTGTCAGCAAAAAGGGCACTCTGCAGACAGTGAGAGGACTCCTCTCTCCTTCTCTGTTCTGGGCTGGCAGCTTCGCGGCGCTGCTCACTCTCAAGACACTCCCCTTTGTTGCCATGACTGCGAGGCTGGGGGCGGGGGGCGGGGGGAGGGCGGCAGCACTGTGGAAGACTGGCTGACACACACAGCCACGCTCATGCTGACTGTAAGTAACGGCCGCAGGCTGAAAAATACAGGGGTGCAGGCGCAGCTGCAGGACCGGGTCGGGATCCCTGCTTCTCACCGGTCCTGCGAACCGCCTGTAATTTTAACAAACGGTTCGGCAGAACCGGAGAGAACCGGCTGGATCCCATGCCTGCTCCTGCCCCCTATGATCCCCTGAATATAGTGCCTCTTACCTGCTTTGCCTCCTGTACATAGTACTTCCTGCCTGTTGTGTCCCCTGTATATAGTGTTTCCTGTCTACATTGTCCCTGTATATAGTGCCTCCTGCCCCCTATGACCCCCTGAATATAGTGCCTCTTACCTGCTTTGCCTCCTGCACATAGTACTTCCTGCCTGTTGTGTCCCCTGTATATAGTGTTTCCTGTCTACATTGCCCCTGTATATAGTGCCTCCTGCCCCCTATGACCCCCTGAATATAGTGCCTCTTACCTGCTTTGTGTCCTGCACATTGTACTTCCTGCCTGTTGTGTCCCCTGTATATAGTGTTTCCTGTCTACAATGCCCCTGTATATAGTGCCTCCTGCCCCCTATAATCCCCTGAATATAGTGCCTTTAACCTGCTTTGCCTCCTGTACATAGTACTTCCTGCCTGTTGTGTGCCCTGTATATAGTGTTTCCTGTCTACATTACCATTGTATATAGTGACTCCTGCCCCCTATGATTCCATCAATATAGTGCCTCTTACCTGCTTTGCCTCCTGTACATAGTACTTCCTGCCTATTGTGTCCCCTGTATATAGTGTTTCCTGTCTACATTACCCCTGTATATAGTGCCTCCTGCCCCCTATGACCCCCTGAATATAGTGCCTCTTACCTGCTTTGCCTCCTGCACATAGTACTTCCTGCCTGTTGTGTCCCCTGTATATAGTGTTTCCTGTCTACATTGCCCCTGTATATAGTGCCTCCTGCCCCCTATGACCCCCTGAATATAGTGCCTCTTACCTGCTTTGTGTCCTGCACATAGTACTTCCTGCCTGTTGTGTCTCCTGTATATAGTGTTTCCTGTCTACATTGCCCCTGTATATAGTGCTTCCTGCCCCCTATAATCCCCTGAATATAGTGCCTTTAACCTGCTTTGCCTCCTGTACATAGTACTTCCTGCCTGTTGTGTCCCCTGTATATAGTGTTTCCTGTCTACATTTCCCCTGTATATAGTGCCTTCTGCCTCCTATGACCCCCTGAATATAGTGCCTCTTACCTGCTTTGCCTCCTGTACATAGTACTTCCTGCCTATTGTGTCCCCTGTATATAGTGTTTCCTGTCTACATTACCCCTGTATATAGTGCCTCCTGCCCCCTATGACCCCCTGAATATAGTGCCTCTTACCTGCTTTGCCTCCTGCACATAGTACTTCCTGCCTGTTGTGTCCCCTGTATATAGTGTTTCCTGTCTACATTGCCCCTGTATATAGTGCCTCCTGCCCCCTATGACCCCCTGAATATAGTGCCTCTTACCTGCTTTGTGTCCTGCACATAGTACTTCCTGCCTGTTGTGTCTCCTGTATATAGTGTTTCCTGTCTACATTGCCCCTGTATATAGTGCTTCCTGCCCCCTATAATCCCCTGAATATAGTGCCTTTAACCTGCTTTGCCTCCTGTACATAGTACTTCCTGCCTGTTGTGTCCCCTGTATATAGTGTTTCCTGTCTACATTTCCCCTGTATATAGTGCCTTCTGCCTCCTATGACCCCCTGAATATAGTGCCTCTTACCTGCTTTGCCTCCTGCACATAGTACTTCCTGCCTGTTGTGTCCCCTGTATATAGTGTTTCCTGTCTACATTTCCCCTGTATATAGTGCCTCCTGCCCCCTATGACCCCCTGAATATAGTGCCTCTTACCTGCTTTGCCTCCTGCACATAGTACTTCCTGCCTGTTGTGTCCCCTGTATATAGTGTTTCCTGCCTACATTGCCCCTGTATATAGTGCCTCCTGCCCCCTATGACCACCTGAATATAGTGCCTCTTACCTGCTTTGCCTCCTGCACATAGTACATCCTGCCTGTTGTGTCCCCTGTATATAGTGTTTCCTGTCTACATTGCCCCTGTATATAGTGACTCCTGCCCCCTATGATCCCCTGAATATAGTGCCTTTAACCTGCTTTGCCTCCTGTACATAGTACTTCCTGCCTGTTGTGTCCCCTGTATATAGTGTTTCCTGCCTACATTGCCCCTGTATATAGTGACTCCTGCTTGCTGCGACACACTGACACAGACAGACAGACAGCATAAATATAATCACCTGCTCCTGCCTGGTCCCTCTTCCTGCCAGGTCTGCTCCTGCAGAACATCCTAGGTGGTGCAATGACATCATCGCAGCGGCCTGCAATATACTAAGCGCCAAATCATGGTGGGGAAATAACCAATGGTTCCCCTGTTCCTCCAGCGCTGATAGCTGCTTATTGCATCTGCATCCTGAGAATGCAGATACAACTGAGTGTAGGAGCCCCAGAAATAGAAGAGAGTGTGTTCTGGCCTCGGCTCCATCGAGTCCTCCTTCTGCTCGCATGTCAGGAGTACAGAGTCAGTTCCCTGCACCCTAATATTGGTTAGCGCTAGCCACAGCACTAATAAGTGACAAGGAGCAATCACTGCAGGAGGCAGACATCAATTCTGTCTCACGGTGTGGGGGACCAGGTTGGAGGCCCCCCTAATGCAGTGGGCCTCATAGTGGCTGCTATGGCGGTTGCTCTGCTACTGGATCAGCACCAGGTTGCCTTCTTTGCGTATGAATAACTCAGTGTGCGCTTATAAAAAGCTAAGAAATGTTCCTTAGCAAATCCAGTGTGACAGCTTACGTTTGAGTGTAATGTGGTGGTCACCTTGGCAGAGGGAGCAATACATAAAAAATTTTGTAGGCAGAAATAACACTTCTCTTCATGATTGATAAGTCCTGCTGCAGACTCTCATTCACACAGCACTAGGCCATAAAAGTAGGTATATCTTCATAGAAAAAACATATAACATTAATATTTCATTGCTATAGAAAAATCTACATATGTGCATTAATGGTCTTATATACTGAAGATATAATTGAGACCCCCTGTGTAAAACAGAGCGTGTGGGCCCTCTTCGGTCAACATACATACATCTTTTCATCTTCATAATAATTCATGACTTGAGAAAAGAAGATTTGATGTTACTTTTTCGAAACAAAACTGGCCATATAGTCTTATATTATTATGCACTGATGGGTAATATCTCTGGTGGTCTAGGACAGTAAGAGGGTGGTGTTTCAAGGAAGTGAAAGGGTTACTAATCATAACATCCCTGTGAACTAGAGTATTGCATTGAAGGGGTTAACTACCTGCGGAAGGGTTTACTTCCTGTTCTTCCTCATGCTCCTCCATCTGTAGCCTCCTCAGGTATACAGATAGCCCATTGTCAGCCAGTAATGTACAAGGTCAGACAACCATAAAGGCTTTGTGGTGGGTTGACTAGGATGATGCAGTAGTTGTATAATCTCTGAGAGACTTGTAAGGACTATGAACAAAAGACAAGGGAGAGAAAAGCAGGTTACTTGTTTTCAAATCCCTTGTGGCCAGAATTGCCCCCATTCCCTAGGGTTCTTGTGCTGCTGAACAGGCAACATGGACTATGGTAGAGATTTATCAAACTAGTGTGAATTAGAATTGGTTTAGTTGCCCATAGCAACCTATCAGATTCCACTTTACATCTTGGACAGCTCCTGGTGAAATCTGATTGGTTGGTATCAGCAACTAAGCCAGTTCTACTTTACACATGTTTGAGAATTCTCCCTCTATATGTCTACCTATGTATTTAACAAGTTAGAAATTGATGCTATAAATTTATGAATCAATTGATAGCAGTTTGCAATAAAGGTCCAACTCTGTGTTACCAGTTGTGGGTGTGTCCCTGCACAGTCTGACACTATGCAAGCAGTGCTGCCAGTGGCATACTTCTTTGTCCACAGTGATTTTAACATCCCCATTGATGATCCAATCTCACCATTGGCATCTGCTTTCTCTCTAGGCTTCTCCCAACCTAGTTCCTCTGCCACACACAAAGACAGCAGCCAGATCTACTCTTCTTCAGCATATGCTCACTTTCTGACTTTATCAACTCACCCTTCCCGCTTTCTGACCACCACAATCCTCTTTACTTTACTATAAAGATCTTTCAATCTTCTCATGACATTCCTACCTTTCATACATACAGAAAGCTAACCAGTAACTCACAGCAACTTATCAACACCCCACAGTTACCACTGGCACCAATCCAGGGGTAGACTGGCCATAGACAATCCAGGGAAATATTTCAGTGCACCGATGCCCATGGGGTCACCCAAACCCTCCTCGTCCCGCCGGTCAGATACATAATCATCTAATGATCTCAGCATTAAGTAATGCTAGGTGCAACATGTACTTATGCACCTGGCCGGCGGTAAATGCTGCAGCAGGAGCAGCGGTATTTTGTGCTGCAATGTGGTAATTGGTTCTGCTGGCAGTGGTATTTTGTGCTGCCCCATCTATTTTTGTTGTCTATTCCTACTTGAATTGCCCTACCTTCTTTTAGTTTGGAACTGCGTACAACATAGTTTTTTTTTCACCGCCTCTTCGAGGTCCCAGTCCGCCCCTGCACCAATCACTATCATCTCTGTCAGTCATTACAACCATACCCTCAATACAACCTCGGATGAGGGAAGCTCTCATTACACGCCTTCCCGACACTAGGGCTGGGCGATTGTGTCAAAAAAATGTCTTTATTATTTGAACTTTATGGATGATTATAGCTTATAATCTCAATTATTTTTAATTCTTTTCTAGCAATAACATTTTCATTTTTCTGTATATAGTGTGCACTATAAATAGGGAGGAGGGTATCCACTATTTGTGAGGGAAAGGAAGCAGTTGCTCCTCCTACAAACAATCGGCCATTCACCAGTGCATGTCATGCTGTTGTGGAGGAGTAGGAGGAGAATAGAAGAGGTGGGATGGACTACAGGTACTGCCCTGATTGCAGCCCTGCAGCGGAAGCCCTGCTAATTCAGTGCTGAGCTCCTTCTGTAATTTGGAGAACTGTATCAGTGCAGCATGTGCAGGGGTCTCAGTCTATGCAGCCCAAGCCAGAATGAGCAGAATTAGCACAATAGCAGTGGCGCAGGGACTGAAAAAAAAGAAAAAAAAAGAAAAAAAATCAATGTGACAGTATTTAACAAAATCAATATCGTGGGGCTTTAAAATATCGAATTAATTTGATCAATCAGCCCTACTCGACACAGACTGAAGCTTCCTGGCACACACCTGCAACTTGTTTTCTTCAGAGATGCACTAGGTGTGTTGAACGTTTATGGAGAAAATCACAAAAATCTGCAGATTTTACAAATTTATGCTTAAAACCTACTCCATCCTCCATCTTTCCAAAAAACCTATGTAAAGTGATCGATTGTCCCCATACAGCGGAGGTGATCAGTGCATCATCTCCGCTGATTATCTGACAGTTAAGGGTAGCGTCTGCTTTGTTCCCGGTAATATGCCAGACCATCTGTATGTTTAAAAGGACCCTAAGGCCCTATTCACACGTCCGCAATGTTCGTCTGCACCCGTTCGTAGTGTGTTGCGGATCCACAACACACTACAGACGTGTGAATAGGGCCTTACTTACAAATGACACTCAGTATGCCTTCAGGGGAAGTCATTTTAGTGCATGTGGACATGTAATTCTGCAGATGTGCACCTGCTGGGATGTCAACAACGGTTGTCCAAACATTTTTTTTTTATCGCCCACATCCAGTGTTTTGTCACTTCTGACCATAAAAGGTATACTGTTTTTTTTTTGTTTTTTTTAAATGGAATGGTGCAGAAACGGATCAGAAAAACAGTCCTGTGTTTCTTTGAGTTGGATATGGCATGTCAGACACACTGGAACCCTCCACAAAAAATACCACCCTATGTGAAAAAGATGTGTGTTTCTCTAGTCATATATTGTTAAAATATGTTGCGTTTAATAACCACCAAGAAATGATAAATAATAAAAACTAAATAAAAAACCTTAGAACACAGAATAAAAATATAGGGGGAGATTTATTAAACTGGTGTAAAGTAGAAGTGGCTCAGTTGCCCATGGCAACCACACAGATTTCACCTTTCATTTTTCACATCTCCTCTGGAAAATGAAAGGCGGAATCTGATTGGTTGCTATGGGCATCTAAGCCAGTTCTAATTGACACCAGCAGGATAAATCTCCCCCATAGTTAATATCCCAGTCCAAATGTCCTAAGCCGCTGACCTAGTAGATATTATATGAAAGGATCCACATAAAAGTATATAAAAATATGTAAACAACAGCAAAAGCCCATTTATATAAAGTGAGTGGGTTACCTGGTATGAACAATGTTGTACAAGTCCTTATTACCACAGTGTTTTCAGTACTTGCAATACACTGCAGTGGATATCTTTAGAATAACAACCAGCTCCAGTTGTTAAAGGGATTCTGTCAGCAGATTTTACCCCTATAACCTAAACATATGTTCATGTCCAGACTAATAAATAGAATCCTATTTATACGTTACTGTGGCTCTATTTGCACAAAAATCTGCTTTTTATAACCTGTCAATCACTTACATAAGGTGCCCAAGGGGAGGTCTGTTAATACAGGGTGCCCGGCCGCACCCATCGCCGCCTGGTGCCCAGCGCCGCTTTCCCTGTTCAGCGCCGCCTTCCGCAGCTCAGCGCCGCCTCTGCAATCCTCCCCGTCCCTCTGTTAGATCCCGCGCCTGCAGGGCATATCCGGGTTGAGCAAAGTGCGCATCATGCACTTCGCTCAACGAAGCCGCTGCTAGGAGTTCACATGGGCGCAGCAGTCTGAGCCTAGTGCGCAGGCACGGGATCTGCTGGCAGCGGCTTCGTTGAGTGAAGTGTGCATGCGCCAGCATGATGCGAACTTCGCTCAACTCGGATATGCCCTGCAGGCGCGGGATCTGGCAGAGGGACGGGGAGGATTCGGAGGCGGCGCTGAGCTGTGGAAGGCGCCGCTGAACAGGGATGGCGGCGCTGGGCACCAGACGGTGAGGGGTGCGGCCGGGCACCCTGTATTAACGGGCCTCCCCTTGGGCACCTTAAGTAAGTGATTGACAGGTTATAAAAATTAAAAAGCTGATTTTTGTGCAAATAGAGCCACAGTAAGGTATAATAAGGCCATCTTAGGATTCTATTTATTAGTCTGGACATGAAAATATGTTTAGGTTATGGGATAAAATCTGCTGACAGAATCCCTTAGTCACAATGTGGTATATACTTCATAGACTGCCTTGTTGCGGTGATGGTGCTCTTCTATGTATAAGCAAATATCTGTATATAATGTATTATTGACCTACTGCTCCATTTTTTTTATATTTTTATATACTTTATAAAAAGTACTTTATATATACTTTATATATTTTATATACTTTTTTTATGTATCCATTTATATAATAGCCGCTAGGCTAGTGGCTTAGGACATTTGGACTGGGATATTAACTATATTTTTATTCTGTGATTTAATGTATGTTATTTAGTTTTTATTATTTACCATATTTTGTTGGTTATTAAACACTGCATAATTTAACAATATATCTCTCAATTGTTTTTCATATATTCTTATTATTTACTAAAACATACCACTTGACTGGCAGGGAAGGATAAAATGGGACTCACTCATTTCTTAAACTGCTCTGGTAAAATGAAAGGTCTGCTCTGATTGGTGGTTATGGACAACAACTATGATTTTACCATAAAACAGCATTATCCTGTACAAACCACACAAAGGAAATGGGTCCTTTTTTTCAAGGCCATCACTCTCTACTTTAGGGCCCATTCACACCACCGTATATTTGTGTCCGCTTCTGTTCTGCAATTTTGCAGAACTGATGCAGACCCACTGATTTCGCATCCTGACCTTCTGTTCCGTGGCCCCTCAAAAAAAACAGAACATGTCTACAGGATATGGGATAGCTATCAGGTCGGTGGGGGTCCTACTGCTGAGAATCCCACCATTCATGAAAACGGGGGCTCCATACCCTCTACAGGCCCCTTGCTGCTCTCCTAAAATGACCGGAGTGGCCTGTCACACATGTGCATGGCCGCTCCATTCATTTATATAGGAGTTCCGGAGCGCTTTACTCGGCTATCTTTGGACACCCATAGAAATTAATGGAGCGGCCATGTGCATGTGCAACTGGCCATTCTGGTCATTTTAGGGGAGCAGCAAGGGGCCTGCAGATGGTATGGGGACCCTATTCCCATGATTGGTGGGGGTACCAGCATTGGAACCTCCACTGATCTAATAGATATCTCCTATACTGTGAATAGGGGATAACTTGTACCTACCAGAACAAACCCTTTAAGTTCTATGCATCAGCTTGTATTCTATGTCTTCTTGACCATTCTTGGATCTCAAATTTCAAAATACATTTGCATTTAAAATTTTCTTTGAAATGAACAAAGCTATGCGATGATGTAGTAGAATTCCATAACCATTTGTGTCTTACTCCTCGCTGCCTCTGCTCAGCACCAGTTGTTTTTTTTAGGAAATGCTTAATCCCACAATAGGCAGAGTGTACAAATATAGTTATCACTCTATATTTCTCACTGTTCCACCTCCCTGTTCCAGGATATGAATCCTCCATCATTCATATCCGTTTGTCTGCTCTCTTCCTTCCATGTTTCCTGGTGTACAACAACATAATTATGGTGGAAGCCAAAGAGATTTTTAGCCCCTGATGTCACACTCCCACAGTGAGCGCAGCTGAATCCTGTTACGTGTGGTGATGAGTTCATCCAGGACAACAGAGCAATGTCAAAAGTGCAGAAACGGCTGGAATGCATTTAGGAGTACAGGTGTTCAGTCTTTACTAAATATGGTCCCAGGCCTGGACATTTACATTGCATTAAATCCTACATACAGGAACTGATAAAACAAGCAAACAAAGAGGGGCATGATGTTCTAACAGAATAATATAATCAATACTATAAGGCTCATTAGTCTTATATGGCTACGTTGAGGGTCTGTTTGTGGTTTGGTAGACTGAAGTCATTTATTGCAGGAAACATTTTATAAACTTTTGAATGTCAAACTAGTAAATCAGGTAGATGTTTGCTTAGAGAAAAATGGAAGGTTTCTTGATGATTTGATTTTCTCTTCCTTTTAAGATTATGTGTTTATGAGCCCTTGAGGATCTCCTTATATCTAAGGAAAAACACCTTAGGCATTTATGAACCATGGAGAACGTTCTTATATCTAAGGAAACACACCTAAAACAACTACATAAGGATTTTCTTATATAAAGATTTCCATGGTATGTGTTACGTGGCAGCAACCATTATTATTTTTGGTTGTCTGGCAAAAACAAGTCCTTTCACTTTATTTTATGCCTTGGAAGCGGCTTAGGCAGGGTGCTGAATCTGTTTAAAGAGACCAGTCCTAATGGAGACTCAATAGAAGTACTCCATGGTATGGAGACTTAATGGCTAGTGTTGATCAAGCACCAAAGTGCTTGTCTGCTCTGGTGCTCGAATAGAACACTTTGCGATGTTCGAGAAGCACCCAAGCACGATGAAAGTCCCCGAGCATTAAACTAGGCACCCCCTGCTCTGAAGAGGGGAGGGTGTCGGGACTCTAGTTCGGCTTAGGAGTCCCTGCTCTGACTCCATATATAGTCCAAATATGGAGTCAGTGCTTGGAGACACCCAGTGCATTTAAATCTAATTTATCCTACATTTCTGAAGGGACTTGAACTCACAACCTTGTACATTAGAGGCAATGACCTTATCCACTCAGCTATGAAGCTGAATGCTAAACAGTGTCAGAAAAACCTCATAATAGTTTCTCTTTCTAATGCTCAATCACATGTGGTGTTCGGCCGAACTCCACATGTGATTGAGATGTTCAGAGCATAGCGATGCTTGAGCCAAACTGGTGTTCGTCCGAGTATGCTCGCTCAACACTATTAATGGCAAGCTCCATGGAAAATGACTATGCAAAGATGTATCTCCCAAGCAAGAGAACCATAGAAATGGCTCCCTATGAGTCAAGATCTAAGTCTTAGGATTTGACAAGGGAATATAGCCAAGCCAGATATCCGTCCGTAGACTTGATAAGTCTATGTTCGCACAGAACTTGCGTTCAGGGCCAGACTGTGAATCAGTAGCAGCTCTGGCACATAAACTCCACCAGCCCACATAGGATACTGCCCCCCCCCCCCCCCCAACACAAAATAAAAGTGAAACTTAGAAGCTAAGAACATGGTCATGGACTGGCATACACTCTTTTTTCAGTCTGGAAAAAGTGTACATTACCAAACTGCATACACCAATAATACCACCATACAATGGTCAGGTACCTGGTCCACACTGGAGCTCTGCAGAGTACTATAACAATGCAGATCATACACAAGAATACAGCACTTAGAGGACCTGCTTCCTCTCCAGGCCTGTTTGTGCAATGCTTTTATTCCTCTGTCATCCTCCTGCAAATGTATAAATATGGCAGGCTACATAGAGTCTTTGTGTGAAACAGCAAACTGATTATAACCATGATGCTACACCATAGTTAAAATTGCCATTCTATTTACTTCTATGGGACTGCCAATTAAAGAGCTTGACTATCAGTCCCATACAGGGGTGCACCGCCAATAAGGCCATGTGACGAAATCAAACCCCACCACATCACAGTCCGAAAATCAAACCCCATGTGAAGCAATTCCCTCAAAAGCCACCACCTAAGGAAAAGAGGAAGGTGGCGGAAGGATCATGGACAGTGAACGTTTCCATTGTGAAAGTCTTCATCTCTCGATATCTAACTTCAATAATTATTGAAAGGGGCACTATCTGTGTGGTACTAGTATTTTCAGGGGTTTATCTGTTACTGCAGTGTAGTATTGGGGATCACAGAAGGCCCAATGTTGGGGTGGAAGGATCTAATGTTCAGAAGGCAGGAAGGATGATAGGAAAGTAGGAAACTAAGATGTCTGTGTGTAAAATTCTGTGGAGAAAAGAGATAGCTAAGAGAAATTATCATGACTGTCTGGTGTTAATGGAGAAGATGAGAAAGTGTACATTAGAGGAGACATCACTGGATGTAAGAGGTATATGATGTTTTACACTGTATGTTTAGTAGCACTGCATGTATTGTTTTCCAATTACGTCTTGAACAGTAGGGCTGGAGGGAAGGGGTTAGGTTGAGAATTTAGTATGGGGGGATGTTTCAATTTTTGCCTCAAGCAGCAGAAAATCTAGGTGCACTCCTGGTCCAATAGAACAGATTGGTGATTACTCATGCACACTACCACTCCATTCACACAGGAGCACCTGGATTTTGTGATCTAAGGGGATCCCAGCAGTCAGACCGCCAGTGATCATATATTTATCCCCGATCCTTTGGATAGTGGATAATGTTTATATGAGAAAAGTGGGGATTGATAGAGTGCTCAGTGGTTCTTAACTTGCATAAGTATCTAGAGTGAAATACATACAGTTTTATAATTAAGGGGGGAATGGGAACCAATTTAGAGGAATCAATTCAAAATGTGGGACAGAACAGCTCCTATGTAGGGGTTGATGCAGAATTCATATCAGTCCCCCAGCCACCAGTAAAGAAATTGTGCTAGCAACCATAGTACAGCAGGGAGTCTAAATTATAGACTCTCATTCGCTCTATTCACTGATCTACTCGCCATGCCATAGCAGCCTGCGGGAGCTGGTTACAAAGATCAAAGAGGCGAAGGACAACTGATGATCAGTGGTGCGGTACTGGCAAGAGGAGAGGGAGGAGGAGCCAATATTTACATTAGGGGGGCAGAGATGAGCCACGGATTCAGCTCAGTTCAGAGCATCCAGACACCATCATGACTGTGTGTCCACCGCAGCAGCTGCAGCAGGACCTTGTGGGACATGTTGAGCACAGAGCCAGGACCGTTTACGTAACTTGTAGTATTTAAGTGGGTGGGCTCACTATGAGCCCATGATGATGACCCACTGGGCATTTGACCCAGATGCCATTATTCATCGCTATACCTTTGCTTCAGCTGCACTGACACATGTACATGTGCTTTTTATATTTGGGGGTATACATTTTTTTCATATTGAAATTTGTTGGCACAAACAGTATATGCAATTGTATAGGCATACAGTTACATATGCCCTAGTCTCAAGCTTTGTCCGTTGGGGCCTTACCAGACAATATGGTAAACCTGGCCTTCATCAGTGTTTAAAATCTATTTTAAAATTAAAAATAGTAAATCAACTTTCATTTTTCTCCGAAACCCAATAAAAGATTAGCCTCTTTATCTCTGAATGTACATAGTTGAGGCTCAGGGACATAATAGTATGGCATAGTATGGCACAGTATGGCACAGCTAGCACTCTGCTCTTACTTACAGCTGGAATAGGAGATAATGCTCATCCTAGCAGTTATCCCCTTAGATACTGCAGGCAATAACCCCCTTGACATTTGAACGGTTAGACAAAACCGTCCTCCGATCAGCAACTTGCCAATCCAATCGTGGGATGCCGAGTTGTGTCATGCAATATTCAGGCCTCTATTACCTCCTGCCTCTGGCAAGACTGTCAATAAATTTCCCTATACCATTTAAAACAGGAGTATTAGAATGTGTCACACGTGTGAACAGTTGAATAGAGTTGAATAGAGTTTTTGTGAAAAGATATTATACATATATATACATAAATAAATATATATACATAAAAAATACAAGAACACATTTCCCATGTGTTAACAATAAAAACAAGATTAATTGCATTTATAACAATCCAATCTATTAAGTTATCACAATATTTATCCTGCATGGGTAATACAGTAAATAAAAAAATCTCCTCCAATGCCAGGATTATGATATTTTGATCACCTCACCTCCCCTAAAAATAAAATAAAAAATTAACAAAAGGTTGCATGTATCTCATAATGGCATATCAGTAAAAGCTGTAGCCTGCCCTTCAAGTAAATGAGCTCCCATAACTCTCCATTGGCAATAAAAAAAAATCTTTAAATTTATTTTAAATGCAGTAAAACATGACTAAAACTACATAAATGCAGTATCTCTATAATCACACACACCTGCAGAATAAAGTTATGAAGTCATTTTTACCGTGCAGAGAACACAATAAAAATGAAACACTACAATCCCAGGTTTGCTTTGTTTTATCACAAAAAAAAAGTTATAGAATACTATAATTGGATTGCTAGGTTAACTTATTTAGATCTTATGCACATAGCAAGTTTATGCACAAACGGGGTTATTTATCAAACTGGTGTAAAGTAGAACTGGCTTAGTTGCCCATAGCAACCAATCAGATTCTGCCTTTCATTTGTGACAGCTCCTTTGGAAAATGAAAAGTGGAATCTGATTGGTTGCTATGGGCAACTAAGCCAGTTCTACTTTACACCAGTTTGATAAATGACCCCCAAAATTTCTATAGTTTCATGGTATGGAGCCAAATGCATACCATGTGTTACCTGTTTATGTAACCATATTTTTATTATTTATTCTGTTCATTATACAGATCCGAAATATACTGCGGTGAGTGCTGTACAGAATTTGTAATCAGTCCATATCCCAAATTAATGTTTCATTTGTTAATATAATTGAATTAGAACATATATTTTGCATGTATATTCTTCATATCACTCAGGGTCCATTTATTGGATCTGTCACTAAGGTGCTTAGTATGCTGTATATGATATGTACTGCTGCTGTACAACATGAATTTCATAGGTTTACTTTAAAACAAAAAGACCACAGAAAGAAAGAGAAACATTGCAATAGAATAGGGAATGATCAGTAACTGAATATAATTTCTTTCCAAGTGATTTACTTGTCAAAAGCTCAGGTTCCAGGAAGAGAAAAAGTCAATTCCTTCCTCTACAAGTAAAATCAAACATGAACGAAGACACAAAAGTAAAAATCCTTCAGTCTCAGGTCATAAATAAACCTGCCTGTTGTCTCAATTCAAAGCAAATCTGAGTCAGAACAGAACTAGAAGAAGCTCTGGTAAAACACTCTGTGGTTTCAAGAGACGTGTGCCCCTTAGAAGTCGTCTGTACTCCAGGCTGCCCTTCCTCCAGGTTGTTTTGGCGGAAGCAGCTCTCCTACCGCAGAGTTTTAGATTACACCCTTACCCCCTCCTTCCCATCTCTTGGTTTTCTTGGAGGCTCTAGTATTGGGTTATCCTACTTTTAAAAGAAAATAAAAAAGCCTCTGCTGAAACCACTCAAATCTCATTATGCTGCTGTTCACTTGAGATGTGACCATTATGTGGGAGCATCTGGAGAGTGTTAGAAAAAATAGTGTCTTGGAGTCCACTGAGGTTTATTGCAGCTGTCTTCTTCTTCACTTCCTCTGACCTGGCTTTCTGATGCCTGATTACAATTTTGTGAGGAAAAATAAAATAATTCAAATCTAATATGTCCTAGTTGGGATTTAAAAGGCAATGCTATGTAACCTTCTTACTTCTCTGTTCATCCATGACGGATAGGAATGTTCCATTGTTGAGTGATTCTCAATAATATTGTCACAGAACAGATCTTTGTGTCTACAATTCTTCCTTAAGGAAAACATTCCACATTTGCTAATGTGATTGTGCCTAGAACTTGTCATAAAATGCACCATAATTTATTGAATCAAGCAGGGGTGTACACAGATCTCATAAGGCCCCATAGCAAAACTGCTACCATATTCCTCCCAGGGCCGTATCGCCAATTAGGCAAGGTGAGGTGATCGCCTCAGACAGTGTGACCATGCACACAAGTGGGGGAGGCGGCAGGGCCGAGGGAAATGGGCGCTTCCATTGTGGAAGCGCTCATCTCTCTATGTTCAGCTGAATATATTCTCTAGGGCATAACTATCAGATCTGTGGGGGTCCTACTGCTGGGACCCACAGAGATCATGAGAACAGGGGCCTTGTGCCTCCTGCTGGCCCCTTGTTGTTCCCCTAAAATGACTGGAGTGGCCGGTCACACATTTGCGTGGCTGCTCCATTTCTTTCTTTGGGAATTACGGAGATAGCCGAGCACTCCTGTCCTGTGGATGGGGATAACTTGTACCTACTGGAACACCTCTATGATGACCCCCCAATGCCCAGGTACCTACTATAGGTTAAAATTCCGGCAACGGGGGGGAGTGTATGGTCATCCAATAGCAGGCTGACATGGGGAATAGCCTCCCGGGTGACACTAGAGAGACTGCAGGCGGTGGCCGTTTGGGGATCAGGAGCAATTTGGGTGCCAGGGAGCGGGGTAAGTATAACCTATATAAGGTGCCTGGGCATTGGGGGTGGGGGTCATTAGAGGGGTTGGATAACCCTTTTAATGTTTCTTGGTAAATTAATAGGTCTTGAAATCGTATATAAATATATAGTCCTGTATGGCACAGGACCCTCAATGAATAATATCATGGGCATCGTATAATATAACATATCTATAAAGCTTGTATGTCACTTTTTCTGACGCCTTTCAAATGCGGCATAAAAAGTAGACAGGGCTTAAGTGACACTTTAATTTTTATGATTAGGAAAATGGTTAAAGACAACTAGAAGTTCAACATATGTACACATTTATAGCCATGTTTACATTATTATCCCAATTTTTCTTTCATAGCTCCTAAGCACAACCACTCCTCCCAGTGGGCGCTGCTGCTGCTCTGCTAACCTACTCCAAGGCTCAAGGCCTTTGCTGGTTAAGATCCGCCCAGTGGGCATTGGAGTAGTGCTGATCTTTCTTCCACGCAGGCTAAAGTCTGTCTTTCACTGCCTGTAAGATGCACGTGCGCACTCTCTTTCTTAAAAAACCAGTGCATGCACTTTGCTCTTCCCCAGCATATGGCTGGCCACCCTGGGATGGGTTATAGTACTCTATCTTTTCTGGATTTGATTGTTCGTTTCTGATCTGACATCTGCTTGATTTTCATACCCTGAGACTGTTTATTGGATTGCACGAACTGTGCATGACCTGACCTCAGCCTAAACCTCTCTTTATGATTTGCCTGATCCCTTGGTGCTCCGCATTGGTTTCTTTTGATCCTTGTAGGTTAGCAGTCACTTGAACAGAGACTACTTCAAGAAGTAGTGACCTGGTAGTTCCCCTGCAGTGGAGTCCAGATTACTGTATAGGGGTTAAAGGGTGAAGACCAGGGGTTCTACTTAGATAATGACCTTAGGAGTAGCCCCAAGCCAAATCTGTTTCAGTGACACAGTGGATTCACATCTGCTTCGTTATAGTGTCTTCATGGTAAAAGACAAGAAAGAACCCCTGAGTTGTGTGTATTTGCAGTTATAATCTTTTCTATTTATCCCCTACTTCTTGATAACGTACCAAACAGATGTCTAGTGTACCAATGTAGTAATTTTCCCTCAGGATGGTATCTCTGTTAATTTATGTACAGTAGCTAATTTAAAAGCCCCCAGTGGTAACTAGTCTTGTTTGAGACAGTAAAGTCATGGTGTTCAACACATACTCCCAAGTTACCATTTCTTACTAGATCCTTTTATATTTTAGACCTGTACTGTATAATTTCCCCCATTCCTATTGACCAAGTTCTCAATGTCAATTAAAGGGTACCCAAACATAAAGGGTATATCCCACATAGGCACAATTTTACAATTAGTATATAAATATCTTTTGCACAAGATGCTGAGAAGCTTCATACATATACTACATTTCATATTTTGTTTTACTCATTTTGAATCCCAGTCCTTGTTACATATTACAAACTTGCACTTACAATGTTGCTGATTCTAATATTTATCATGTGCAGTGCAACAGTTATTTGTAATCTACAATACATTACTGTGCAGTGGCTTTCAAATTTTTTAAATCTTTAAAAAAAGTTCTGGTTTCCCCATGACAACACTTCCTGTATGCCAATGCATTTTGGTGCTACTGAAAAAGCCATACGGTCGTGTGCAAGAGGCCTTAGTAGTGAAAGAGAGAACTTAAAGTGGTTGTTCCACGAAAATATTCTACTTTTTTGAAACCAGCACCTAGATCTGAATACTTTTGTATTTGAGAAAATGTACTCCCCCTGAGCTGCCAGTCTGAAATAAATCTAGCAGAGCAATTAAATGAGCAGGTTTCTGGATCCATGTGAGGTACAGGGCTGGTTCTAAGTTTGTTAGAAAGAGATTGTCATGTACTATAATATCAGATTTTCATTTTTTGATCATGGGATAACCCCTTTAGTAAGGGATGAGCAAATCGACTTTGAATTAAACATCCGAAGTCGATTTGCATAAAACTTCGTTCTAATACTACAGTATTAGAATGTAAACATTAGAATGTATTGACTCCGATTGATTAGAATATATACATTAGAATGTATTGAATCCGATGAGCCAAAGATATTGGGCCCATCTACCGACGTGGAGTTTGGGAAATGTTTTTTTACAGTATAAATTAATTTATGAAGTTATTGCGCAAAGTCTCGCGAGACTTCGCGAAGCAATAACTTCGGCTCATCGGAGACAATATATTCTAACACTGCATGAAGCTCCTGCTCCGTACAGTATTAGAACAAAGTTTTATGCAAATCGACTTCGGATGTTTAACCCGAAGTCGATCTGCTCATCACTACCTTTAATGAATGAACATGAATTCAAGCCATTGGCAAGTCTTGAGTCATACAAGACGTCCTTATGAAATATAGTTCATCAGGTGAGGAAGAAAATCGGTATCTAGCATTTGTTTTAAGATTTCACAAAAAAATTCCGGAACAGCCTTGAAAACGATATTCAAATAAATGTTTAAACTAAAAAGAGACCTTTGATGTATATTTAAGATTAGAATCACCACTTCCTATTTCCTAATGATGAGGGTATATTCACTTCCCATGATCCTCTATATCCTGGCTGGCACAGTCGCCAAAACAGAGCACTGTAGACATTTGTATATGATGAATAATACATATGTCCTGATAATATCACCAGTGTTATATGCTAGTCTAGTCTGCTAGGTACAATCGCAAATATTGGAATTGCAAAAGATGTCATTAGAATTTAGCTAGAATAAAAAGTGTCCATTGTGGTTCGCATAGTAAATGTAAATAACACAATCCAACCTCAATGTGTTAATTTAGAGGCTGAAAACCAGTGAATGAAGCGATTACTACACTTATCTGCAGTCTAGGCACGCCAAATGAGCCTGAACAGAATGCTGACACATTTTAGCCACACTAATATATTGCATTAAACTATTAGGACATGAGAGAGACTTGTGTTGCCGGAGTAACTCACTCTGTACAGGTTTTCTTAAGGGGGTTGAGCTGAACCCAGACATACCCCCATTTTCACCCCTCCGATTTCTCTAATGCTCCATTCACACATCCGTATGTGTTTTGCGGATCCACGGATCCGCAAAACACGGACACTGGTAATGTGCGTTCTGCATTTTGCGGACCTCACATCGCCGGCACTCTCATAGAAAATGCCTTTTCTTGTCCGGACAAGAATAGGACATGATTTATTTTTTTGCGGAACGGAAGTGCGGACCCGGATATGCGGATCCACAATTCCGGATCCGGGCAGGACATAGTGTGTCCCCATAGAAATGAATGGGTCCACAATTCCGTTCCACAAAATGCGGGACAGAATTGCGGACGTGTGAATGGAGCCTAACACGAGCATCAGAGCTTTTTATGATCCTATGCTCTCCCTTGCCCTTCACTGGATTACGCAGGGCAAGGGCTTTTTTTTAATGAATTTACACTGCTAGGCAGAGACTTCTGCCTAGCAGTGTTGCCAGTGATGTCACCAGCTATGATGGGCGGGCTTTAGCACTGCCCTAGCCGTATTACAGAAACAAGCATGGCCACCACTGTAGTACCCCTAGCAACGAGAAGTAAACACAGCAAAATTGGAGGGAAGGAAATCAAGAGAAGGAGGCACTTTCATAATAACAAGTAACTTGTAAGTTAATTATTGCAGTGTGAAGCACAAGGAGAAAGGGGATTGCAATGACAAGAATACCCCTTTAAGATTGCTGGTCATCATAATGAACAGCCGTCTTTTAAAGCTATATGGATAAAATTCAGGACAGCTGTAGCATAACTTATTGGACAGAAAGCATAGTCACATCATGCGGAATATATTTATTATGTCATTCTATAATGGTTCCTCCAATAATACATAAAAACAGCATTTTGGTGACAGTTTCTCTTTACTCAGCAAGCGCTGTCTGGAAGAAGATGCCATTACAGCATGTGAAACGCTACCGACTGGACCCTGTGTTCTAGCGTACGTGTTAATGGACTATTCACAACTTGATTTTGCTTTCCGTTGAGTATATACATATTGAATACAGTAACATTAAGTTGAAATCTATCCCTAATCCATATAATTGCCCAAATGTGGTGCACAAGTGCATCATTTTGACTACAATTGCCCCTATTTATGTGTCTATTTGCATTTTGGAAGGATAGAAAGATGTGGCATACTGTACCATGCTATTCTGTCCTGCAAAAAAGTATACTTGACATAAACTGTATGTTTAACATTGCAGTCAGTGAGAGCCGGATGAAAACTTGAAGCTTTATGTTTCCATCTGCTAAACATATCCATTTTTAAAGGACTTTTCTGCAATTCTCATACTGATGGTTTATCTGCAGCAATCACTAGGGCGCAGCAGACTTTTTAAGCAGCTGCAGGGGTGGCAGGTGACGGACCTATGCCAATCTGATATTGATGACCTGTCCTGAGGATAGGTCATCAATATTAACCCCTTCCACCCAAGGCCAATTTTCACCTTCCTGCCCGGGCCTATTTTTTGCAAATCTGTCATGTGTCACTTTATGTGGTAATAACTTTGGAATGGTTTTACTTATCTAACCCATTCTGAGATTGTTTTCTGGTTACACATTGTACTTAAAGAGGACCTTTCATTACCCTAACAAATCTAAACTAAGTATACAGACATGGAGAGCGGCGCCCAGGGATCTTCCTGCACTTACTATTATCCCTGGGCGCCGCTCCTTTCTCCCGGTATGTCCTCCGGTAACTTCAGCTCTTCGGCTCAACAGGGAGGAGCCTGCCCTTGTTCTCCTGGGCGTCTCCTTCTCCCAGGCTGTAGCGCTGGCCAACCGCAGCGCTCAGCTCATAGCCTGGGAGAAGAAAAGGCTATTAGCTGTAAATTTGGGTCAATATTTTTTTCCCTTATTTACTAAAAAAAAAATCTAAACTTACCGACAATTTGGAAAAATTTTCAATTTTCTATATTAGAATTTCTCTACTTTTAAAACAGATAATAATGCCTCATAAAATAGTTATCACTCAAGATTCCCATATCTCTACTTTATGTTGGCATCATTTTGTAAATGTCATTTTATTTTTTTATTGCAATAAAATTTATACTAGCACATCCAAAGTCACAGGTGCACATCCATAAAGCTAACATACAAACAGCAAATAAAATATGGCAGCACACCGTTATACATGCAAACAATAGAACTAGTGATTAGGGGTTATTCTGGATTTAAGGGGTACTAAACCTACTATACATAAAATGGAAGCTCTTTGTGCACATTTTTGATCAAATGTGTGTTGGGCCCATCTATCAGCATCAAGGTGGCTTCTGCAGATGGGTACCTAACACTAACAAAACTGTTCGAGCAGGCACAGCTGGTCGGCAATTCATGTTCCGTAGCGCCCTACATCTCCTTTAACCCTTTAAATAGGTCGTCTCATCTTAGACAGTGGGGACATATCGCTAGAATATTGGCTATTTTCAGTGGCCCCATAGAAAATGAAAGGAGGGTGGCTGCACATGTGCAGTGCGCCCTCCACCACTTTCAGGGCTCTGTTCCTGATATAGTCCACCGTTGGGAACCGCACCTATCAGACAATGGGGGCATATCTTAGCGATATGCCCATGTTGTCTGAGATGAGAATAACCCGTTAATGACCACCTACTGTCTTTTGACGGCAAGTGGTGCAGGTCCTCAGTTTGCAGTGACATATTATGGCATTTTGGCAGTTGAGGAGGGATTAAGTGCTGTTGGACCACTCCAGTGCTAGGAACCGGCTGTTAGTAACAGCCTATGTTCCTAGGCCAGGCTCCACTTTACAGCTGGGGTCCGAGAAAGTAACCCTTTAATCATGCTGTCATCCATACTGCAGCATGCTCTCAAAGGGGACTCGCCCCTGGGTTTTCCTTTTAAGGACTTGTTAAGGACTTCAGAGCTGTCTGTGCAGTAAGCCTGCTGTATAATGTTAATACATTATAAATGTGAAATAAAGCTATAAAATCTCATAATTTTTTATTTATTTTAAATGTTATAATTAGGGATGAACGAATCAACTTCAGATGAAACATATAACTATTCCCCAAACTTGGGTTTGGTTGAACCGAACTCGAGTTCAGGAAATGTTTTTTTACAGTATAAATCAATTTCTGAAGGTATTATGTGAAGTCTCGCAAGACTTTGCGAAGTAATAACCGACTCATCGGAGCCAATGCATTTTAATACTGTACGGCGCTCCGTACAGTATTAAAACAAAGTTTTATGCGAATCGACTTCAGATGTTTCATCCGAAGTCAATTCGCTCATCCCTAGTTATAATATAATTTAAAAAAAAATGCAAAAAAAAGCCATTATTTCATGTAAAATAGATTTTATTGTGCACACAAAAAAAATAAAAATCACATATTAGGTATCCACACTTCCTAAATAACCTGAAGATTTTAATTATCAGGTTATTTTGCTTGAAACATGAACAGCGTAAAAAATACATTGAGAAAACTAATGGTTAAAATAGCTTTTTTCTTTATTTTTACAGCAAAAAAATGTGTATAAATGACACCATAATTTATATGTACACCCAAACAATGCCAAAAAATAATATTTTGCCTCCATAAAACAATACGTCAGATAGCAACACCAGTGAAAAAATCTCTTCAGCTTGAGGTCATGGAATGCTGCCATTACATTCTGCTGCAAAATGTTTTGATACACCTTAGAATTCGGCCTCATGCACACGGCCGTTGTTCGGGTCCGCGTCCGAGCCGCATATTTCGCGGCTCGGCCGTGGACCCATTCACTTCAATGGGGCCGCAAAAGATGCGGACAGCACTCCGTGTGCTGTCCGCATCCGTTGCTCCGTTCCGTGGCCCCGCAAAAAAAATAGAGCATGTCCTATTCTTGTCCGTTAAGCGGACAAGAATAGGCATCTCTATAATGGGCAGCGTTCCGCTCCACAAATTGCGGAACGGAACGCGGAGCAGCTTCCGTGTTTTGCGGATCTGCGGTTTGCGGACCGCAAAACACCAATGGCCGTGTCCATGAGGCCTTCCTTGTTCCTTCAGTGATCACAAGGTGCACAGCCATGAGACAGTAAATTAACCCCAAACCCCAATGTTCCCTCCACCATCATACTTCACAGTTGGGATGAGATTTGGGTGTTGATGCAGTGTTCTTTTTTCTCCAAACACATTGTTGCGCATTTGTACCAAGCTACACTTCTGCGATGCCTTGCCAACAATGGGCATCGCAGTGCGCATGCCCCGGCTAAGCGAGTGAGCGCGCAGGCACGGGATCTTGCTGGGGGGAGAGAGAAGAGATGGGTGGGCAGAGTAGGAGGCATGGGCGGGGATATGAGCCGAAGAGGCAGAGCAGCCTGGGCTCCAACGCTGTGGACGCCGCCCCTGGCACTTGCAAGCGCTCATTTACATATGCATCCAAGTACATTTTTGCTTGTTTGGAAACTCCACAAAAGCAAAGAAAGGTACCATTTACAGCATCTAAGTTTGGCTATAGCTTTTTGTGAACTGTTTAAAAGGTGTAAATGTGGTGACAGACTCCCTTTAAGAAAAAACTATATATTAGTAACTTGGCTTTGTGTGCCTTCAACTTGCAGGATAACACAACGAACTGCATGGACAAATGTCTTTTTTCAGCCTTATATACTATGTTACTATGTTCATTTAATGAGCAAAGAACCTATGATCCCCACTTAGCTCTTGGAGATGTCATTAACACAGAGGTTCACTTACAATTTATCCCTGCACTGTGGATGGTTATTCAATCTGAACAGCACCAGTGCTTATGTGCTATTAGTTTAGTTAGGATTGCGTGTCTATAATTGTGATTGTGACAACAATCAGAGCACAAATGTAGACAGATAGATCCATAGATAGATGTTTCCCTTAAAGTATAACTGTCAAATTTTTTTTTTTTTACTATTGGATTTTGGTGATTAATATTACCTTGTTGGCCCTGTTTTAATTTCTGATTGTTTAATAAATAACCCCTAAAAGCCACCTAAAAGTCCCCAGTATTGGCTATATTTACCTGAGATAAAATCAGGTTGCTATGCTCCTTCCGTCTACCAGATAGAGGACGGAGCACGCTGCGTGCACTGGGAACTAATAGTGAGTCAGCATTGTAAGGGAATGTATAAAAAGCCAGGTTCTTCCTGACAGGAGATAACAGTGCTGGGCTGTGTGTGTGAACTTCTCCACATGCCTGTGCTTGGCAGACACTCCCTTAGCAGTGCAGGACAATGTGGCTGCTCAGTGTATAAATGACAGCCTTATCTGATAAGAGGAGAGCTTGTAGAAGGACTACAGGCTTCAGCCAGACCTGGGAACTTCACTGTAAGACCCCCCTATACAGAGCTGGTCTTCACTAACTTCACTGCAGGTGTCCTATGGATTAGCCTCAGGGCTGAGGGCAGCCATTTTAACAGAATAGTGAAATTGCAGTTTTATGCAGACTGGTTGCTAAGGGCTGAATCTTATTAAATAAGGGGTAAGTAAGTCTAATAGTTATTGATTCAGGAATATTATCATATTAGTAACTACATATATGAAAACTGAAATTTGGGTCTAAATGTGACAGTTATCCTTTAATATGAAGCCTAATCATATGAGGAGGTTTAAGTTCTATATTTGTACAGGATATTTCAAACAATATTCCATTAATGTCATGTATAATGTGTACATAATATACAAAGACATTATAACAACAAACTCCTTTGTAAATGCAGGAAATCCCATTTCTGCTGTTGTGCAAATATACCCCGATCTACATAACGCTTCACTGAGTCAAGGAACAATGTTGCCAAAACAGGTGTCTCTACAGCATGCAAAAGACCAAGAGGTTAACAAGTGACAACTATGTTTTCCCATGCACTCTTTGGGAGGTGGCCTTCCCTATGTTCTGTCAGCACCATGTAAACATACACAGGAGTAATTCCCAGGAGATGTGAAGGAAGATAGGAGTCTGGGATGTGCACCTGTTGTGATGAATTATAGACAACCTTAGCTCATTCTTCAGAAAATACTGAGCACTATGGTGCTGCTGGAAAGAACGCATTGCTTGTAATGTGATTCTTCCCTACTAAAAAGCCTACTGATGTGACTGGACAAAAAATTGACTTTTTTCAGTGTTTATTCCTTTATAAGAAATTTATTGAGACATTAATCCACAACTTTATCAACATGAACTGGCACTCACAAAGCTTGCCGTATTATGACAGCTAGTGTCGAGCGAATTGGTTTCGGACTGCTCTATCTGAACCTGATTCGATACAAAACTACTTTTATAATATGAGTTCCGTATCGCAGTAAAATGTCTAGGCTCTGCTGAGGCCTTCTTCTTCTAGCCACTAGGTTGCGAGACTTGCTTAGTCTCGTGCCTGTGACGCTACAGTTCAGTTCTGCACATACATTACTGTTTCAAAATCCGAAGCCGAACTTGGATTTGTGCCTCATTAATGAAGCCCAGTCCGCATTCAGATTTTGAAACAGAACTGGATGTGTATGCGCAGAACTGGACTGTAATGTCACAGGCACGAGACTAAGCAAGTTTCAAGTTAGTTGTGGCTAGAAGAGGAAGGCCTCAGCAGAGCCCATACATTTTGCTGCGGTACGGAGCCCATATTATAAATGTAGTTTGGAAACGAATCAGGTTCAGATATAGCAGTCCGAATCTGATTCACTGAACACTAATGACAGCATTCTCCCTTAAAAAATTGCTTCTAGGGAAGAAAATCGTGTTTTGAGGACCAGAGCCCCTGCATGAGTTCTGTCTGCTGCAAGGAGAGTTACTTTCATGTACATGAGGCAAGTGTAATGAATGTTCTGATATTTTCATTAACCTGTATGGTCTACTCGGATCATCTGTCATTCCAACATCTGCCAATTCATGGCTAGTATTAGTCATAGGTAACCAAAGGTAACCATTCTGCCAGGCAGTGCACCATGTGAGTTCATTACTAACTATAATGTGAAATCATTAGACCATCCAAATCTGCATATTGTAAGACCACTCATCAGGTGCCAAAATTGGCATACTTATGGCCATTAATAAAGCTAATTTGGGAACTCCAAACTCTCAGACCCTATGCATCTTCCCTTGTTCTCAGTAACTGCCTGCAAACTAATAATACTCTCTGCAGTAGTTGCCAGCAATATGTGCCGGACTATTTTCAATCCTAATCCACAGGTTGTTATTTATTAGCAGTGAACTTAGTAGCGCAGAAGAGCGTTGAAGACTGGTCTAATAGATTGGCCGACAGTCTAATGCATGTAGGGAGCTCCTGACTCTCCTCTGACATATGATGGAAAAAGAGAGAAGAATTGAGTAAACTACATTTTTCCTGATCCCTTTGGTAATATATAGTAAAATATATGGATGGAAAAAAATACCATAGAAAAACTTTTTTTTTTTTTTTTTTTTACTTTTCAGCCTTTGGGTTTATTTTGCATTTAGGTCATTTCATATGAACATAGGATGGTCAGATTCTATCGCTTGTCTTACAGATGCAACAAGTCTGTTTAATTTTCCATAAATAAAAGCAAAAACCAGCTCACCAGTTCCAGACTCCAGCCCTGCTTCAACGTGCTTGCATATCCCAAAAATGATTAGTCCAACCTGAATAAAACTTCTTCAATATTGGTACATTAAAAATCCATCTTTGGACTTACCACCACTTTTACCACTTAAAACAATGGCCAATGGCGATTTGTTTATGACATACACTGCATCCTTAGTCATGGCACTAATAACAAATATGTAAGTGGAAAATTGAGATTTTCTTTTCACTTGTATTTTGAATATTTGCATTACAGTTTTTTTCACTTTTTTACATTTTTTTCACATTTTGTTTAAGTCCCACTATGGGCCATGTCTATGCAACAGGCATTCTTTTTAGACTCTGCCTACGGGCTGACAAAGGAATCAGCGTGGCAAAATTTGTACGAACTACACAACTTCCAGCCACTGTGACCACTGTAGTAGATGGGGGATCGGTGGACTTTAGATGGGGGATCGGTGGACTTTTTGAAATGCAAATAAGTTTCCTGAGTTTTGATTTTGAGATGAATAAATACATTGGATGACCCCAAAGGCTGTCCGGGCATGCTGGGAGTTGTAGTTTTGCAACAGCTGGAGGCACACTGGTCGGGAAACACTGAGCTAGACCTCCAACCACTAGGTGCTGGATTGTGAGAATTCTTGATGTTTTGGATTTATGAATGTCCAGAATACAAATATTTAATGCATGAAAATGTCCAGCAGATTCTGGTTACTGGATCCATCTAGAAAACATTCCTTTACATGGCTATTGATCAGCGACAAGGGTGAGATCTTACAAACATCAGCCCTTAGTTATCAGAACACAAGGTCAGACTTGTTTTTACTAATTAGAAATCAGCACTAAAATTAGGTAATCAAGTCATGCATCACACTAATTAGTCTTGCATCTCTGCGATAAATCTAAATTGGAGACCACCCAGGCTCCTCAAACTACATAGTCAGCAGATGGACCAGGGTAGTAAACATGCCCCTACAGTCAATCTGTCATCATAATAACTGGCATAGTGGTGGGCTGAGAATGGAATCATTCTATTATCTTTACTAATGGCTTGTAACATAGTAACAGAGTCAATGGAAGTAACAAGACTACCGGAGCCTAAAAACCAGCCAGATCATTGGTAAGGCTGGAGTTATAATTACATTGATAGACAAAGTTGACTGACTTTTGCTAGAACATATTTCTTTCTCTCCAAAAACTACTCCAAGTTTTTTTTTTTTTTTTGCAGGTTGGCTCATTTTAGAATGCGTTCAGGCAGTTCGGTGTTTTATTGCTTTGCACAGGAACTGTACATCAAAAGTCAAAAATGGGATGTATCCTGTCATGTGTAATCAGTAATAGTTTTTCAAAACCTTTTTCTTAAAGGCTACTCTCATTGCATATGATGGGATCCAATCTCATATCTGGCGTATCTACAGCATCTGTGCAGATCAGTATTGCACTATATTGCATATATACATCTGAAATGAAAAATGAAGCAACTTGAAGCAAATAGTCTTGACTAATGTTATCAAAATGGATTTGATCCGAATATCAGGGAAAATTTGATGCGCTGCCAAGCTGAATTTCCTCGTGCTTTGTGGTAGCAAATCAATTTTCCCTGAATGGCAGTAAAAAAATTAAAAAAAATCATACTTACCTCATCCATTTGAGCACGAAGAGCTGGCCATCTTGTACGAAATAACGTGCACGGTGACGTATTACTGGGTGATGTGATGACGTCATTACAGGCAGAGTGAGATTTCGCACTAGATCTTCATTCAAGATGGCCGCGACTGGCTCTTTGCAATCAAATGGATGAGGTATGAAGTATGATTTATTTATTTTTTTATTTTACTGTTATACTGTCGGATCCTATAGAGGATAGACTGCTGAATCATACTGAGCAGTTATTTTTTAGTCTGTTACCATGTAGACAATACAGATTTTTACTAAAAAATGTGGGCCTTAACATACATGTCAAGATGCCACACATCTTTCTGGATTATAAACTACTGAAAAATCATTATTAAGGAGATTATCAATACTCTGCGAACCTTAAGACAATAACACAACACTGCATGACATGGGTTTAATGGCCATAGCGGTCATTTATTAAAAAAACAAATTACAGTATAACATTTTCAGAAACATTAAAAATTCTTAAAAATGTAACCAAACGTGTCATTAAAGTGCATAAACAATGTTTCCATATAAAGAGAGATGTAGTCCTTATTTATGAGGATGTCCATACTTCAGTTATCCCAACCCCTTACCCTCAACCATATACCCTGTCTCAAGGGCACCCAAACACACTGATACTGACACTTATTAAAATTCAACTATATATATACATATAAATAAATATAAAGATCAAAAAAAAAAAAGATGGCTCCGAAGCGGCGATCAGTTGACTCCTCTGGAACTAGGACAGGGGCTAAGGTAGCAGAGGGAAACATTGACCAACTCTGGAAATCCCCAAATGAGAAGGGACTAATTAAAGGGAAACTAGGTGTAAATCTTAAGAAAAATGTCACCGTTCCCCAAGCAGATGAACTTTCTGAAGATGGGCGATCAGAGGTAGACCCCGAGAAAGGGGAGGAAAGCTTGCTATTACCAACAGAAAATGAGCATGATCCCTTAGCTCTGGAAAAACTTTTGTGTGCCGTAAAAAATAACGGTATCTTAATGCAAGGGATGGCTACCCAATTGGGGTCAATGCAGAGTGACATATCCCTAATAAGGGAAGATCTGGCCAAAATCCGAGACCGAGTTCTCAATATGGAGAAGGCGGTCGACTCCCTTCAAACGGATGTTGATATGCTAAAATCAAAAACTTTGTTCTTTGCTTCAGAAAACCATCGTTTACAAACTAGGCTTGAGGACTTGGAAAATAGATCAAGGCGATATAATATCCGCATAGTAGGATTTCCAGAAGGAGTTGAAGGCCCACAGTTGATTAAACAGCTTAAAGACGTGATATTTAATAGTTTGGGTGATGAACATTTTTCCTCCATGTTCCAAATAGAGAGAGCTCATCGCATTCCAGGGGGGAAACCTATCCCAGGGAAATTACCGCGAGCAATTCTAATGAAGCTGCTATTGTCCAAGGATAGAGATACGATTTTGATAAGAGCTAGAGAATGTTCACCTATCGAATATCAGGGGACTAAATTGTTATTTTTTCCCGATTTTGCCCGGGAGACCCAGGAAAAAAGAAGAAGCTTTGTTGAGATTAAGAAACATTTGGCTGTTAAGGACATTAAATACTCTTTACAGTACCCAGCGAAGCTAAGAGTGATCTACAACGGGACCTCCCAGTTTTTCGAAAAACCGGAGCAAGCACGAGAATGGATGGATCGGATGGGCATCTGAAATTTTGTAGCTTGGTGATGGGGGGGGGGAGGGGGGTAGGGGGGGGGATGGGGTTAGTGGGGGGAGAGTGGCCGGAAGATAGAGGTTTGCTGACAGGGTCGGGCGGACCAGTGGGGGGAGGGGAATGGGGGGGGGGGTGACTTGCCTTGCAGGGGTGTGTTTTTTTTTAATTTTTTTTTATGTGATTAATGTCGGTCAGGATTTTCTCTTGGAATGTTAGAAGTCTTGGGGAGAGGGTTAAGAGACAAGCCATTATGGATGCAATAAAAAGAGTTCTCCCTGCCATTGTTTGTATAGTAGAAACCCATCTCACCAAGGAGACGGTGTCTCGTTTGACAGTGGGGTGGCAAGTTCAATCATATCACTCCACCTTTAGTAGTGCCTCAAGGGGAGTCTCGGTTTTAATCCATCATTCTGTAGATTTTACGTTAATGGAGTCCTCCATAGATGATCAGGGGAGATTTATTTTTCTGTATGGTAGACTCTATGGACGTGACTACACTCTGGCCTTTTTTTACATACCTTCGCCGTTTTCGGTTTATCCACTTAATCGGTTGCTGTTATTTTTGGAAAAGAGACCAGAGTGTCGACTTGTCCTGATGGGAGACTTTAATGCTGTTATAGATCCTAAAACGGATAGATTGACTTTGGATGCAGATTTGGGTAGGAATTCTGGTTCTTCCCCACTGGCCCAGTTCTGTTTGGAGGTGGGCTTGGTGGATATATGGGAACATCTGGGTGGAGGGAAGAGAGTGTACTCCTGTGTTAGCAGGGGTGGTAGAGCAATGTCCAGAATTGATTTAGCGCTTACCAATGAGAGTAATCTGAACAATATAAAAACTATACGATATGGAGTAAGAACAATTTCAGATCACTCTCCTATAATAATTGAACTTTGCACTGGGGGGGAACAGAGATACTATGGGGCTTGGGTTTAAGTTGAATCCATACTGGCTTACCATTATGGATAACTCCCCCTCTATTAAACTACTGATATCCTCCTTTTGCTAATATCAATATAGTATGGGATGCTCTAAAAGCGTATCTAAGGGGAGTTCTTATAAGCGATATCACTGCTATGAGGAAGACATTCAGGAAAAAAAGAAAAGGAACTGGCTAGGAATGTGGCGTTCACAACTGAGTGATTTATTAACCAATCTACGGATGAAAATAAGGATAAGATGCAGAAAGCTAGCCGTTCTCTTGAGGAATATGTATTTGAAAAAGCAAATCATAGATTATTTTTTAAAGGACAAAAATATTTCTCAGAGTCTGGCCGCCCTGGTAAGCTCCTTGCCAGAGTTGTTTTACAACAGGAGAAGAAAAAGAAAGCTATAACTTTGATTCGTAGTCCAGATGGTGTAAATATACAAGAACCAGAGGGAGTTAAAGATACTTTTTTGCAATATTTTTCTCAAATTCATAAGGCATCCCCTGGTATCTCATCGGACCTGGCGAGGCGGTTCCTGGAGAGAATCTCTTTGCCGTCGTTAACAGAGATTCAGAAAAACTCTCTGGAAAAAGAAGTGACCCTCTTGGAGTTCCAGGAGGCCTTGAGGTCTATCTCGGGGAACTCCTCGCCAGGTCTAGATGGTTTTCCGTATGATGCTATTCTTCCTCATTTGTTGGAAGTGTTTTCCCATGCGTTGGACGAGGGAGATCTCCCAACCTCCATGATGGAAGCTTTAATAGTTTTGATTCCAAAAAAGGATAAGGATCTGGCGGATTTGAGTTCTTATAGACCTATCTCATTATTAAATACGGATGTTAAGCTACTGTCAAAAGTCATGGCTAGGAGACTTTCTAGGGTTTTGCCCTCGGTTATTCATCCAGATCAGAATGGTTTTATGTCGGGAAGGGGCACTCATCATAACCTACATAGGTTCTTTACCAATATTCAGTTATCTGGGAGTGATGCCCGCTCCATCCTGTCATTAGACGCCACTAAGGCGTTTGACAGGGTCGAGTGGGCTTTTCTTTGGGAAGTGATGAGAAAAATGAACTTTGGCCCCAAATTTATAGCAATGATACAGCTGTTATATAAATCTCAGATTGCCAGGATCAGGATCAATGACATGCTAACTGAGAGCTTTGAACTAGGGAGAGGCACCCGACAAGGCTGTCCCCTTTCTCCCCTCCTGTTTAATATTTACATTGAGCCCCTTGCGGTTAGTATATGGCAGGATACAAGGGTGGCTGGTTTTGGGGTAATGGGAAAACAAGATCGCATTTCCCTTTATGCAGATGATATCCTGTTCTTTATCCAACAAACAGAAAGTACACTTCCCCGAGTAATGGAGTTAGTTAATTTTTTTGGCAGTTCTTCCGGATTGGAGGTCAATTGGGCTAAGACGACTCTCCTTCCAGTGGATGAAATGCGAGGACCCACTAATGACTCGACTAGTAGACTATTGGTTTCGGAGACGTTGAAGTATCTGGGGATGACAGTCTCTGCCAGAACTCAAGATTATTTACAGCTTAACTTGTTTCCTTTACTACAAAAACTGAGATCTAAAATTAGGATATGGCAAAAAATTCTGTCTGCAAGAGCGGATAGAGTTTCGTTAATAAAAATGGTGGTGTTGCCCCAGGTTCTCTACGTTCTCTGTAACTCCCCTATATGGATAGAGGATAAGTACTTCAGGTTAATTGAGCGGATGATAAATGATCTACTATGGGGGAGGAAACGGGTGAGACTAAAGGCTATGTATTTTTCTATGCCCTACAAGCAGGGAGGTCGTAATCTTCCCTATTTTAAGGGTTATGTTATGGCTTCTCAACTTTGTTTCTTCAACGATTGGGAAAATAGCCATCTCTGCAGAAAGTTGGTTAAGGATTCAGGTTTCTCAGATTTCTTTACAGTTTTGGAGTCTGACTATCTACGGAGGATACAGGATGATTATAAACCCTTCTGCAGAATGGCTATGAAAGCATGGATGGTTATAAAAAGTTGGATGCAAGTTAGTGCATCACTGATTTGCACTCAATTGTGGCACAACCTAAAATTATTGAGTCTAGATGACTCAAACTGTCAGCAATATTGGAGGGAAAAAAAATATTTATTATTTGAGTCAAGTGGTTAAAAATGGGCAGATTCTTACTCGTATGGAGCTAGAACAAGAGGAAAATGTAGGGGAGGTGGTTTGGTATGCATATCTTCAATAGCGTTCGGCACTGCTTAGTATTTCTGATAAGCACTTATTTAATATAGACACTCCGGAATTTTTACACAAGTTGATTCAAAAGAAGGGTGGTATAAAAGTTAGAATTTCACACTGTTATAGGTATTTGATAAAAAATTATTTCACGGATTGTTTATCTCCAGGGCAAAGATCCTGGTCCACTTTATTGTCAGACTTGGGTTCCCCGGATTGGGAAAATGTAGGTGATAATTTAAGTTGGGTTTCGCACAACTTTAATCACACGGTAGTACAGTTTAATATTATGCACAAAATATATGTAACACCTCTATGGCTCCATAGGAGAGGATTAAGAGCCTCCTCTGAGTGTCCCCGTTGTGGCAGTCCCGGGGCAGATCATCTACATCTGTTCTGGGATTGCCCAACGGTGAGTAGATACTGGAAGTTGGTTCAAAGAACCCTATCCCAAAGACTCAATATGGATATTCCATTTTCTCCCAAGGTATGGATTTTGGGGGATTTATCGGAGGTTAGCTGCCAGGTTATGAAGTCCCGATTGTTGATTAAAGTTTTGTTCTTAGCTAGGCTTCTTGTAGCTAGAAAATGGTTCTCCCCCTCCGCTCCAGATTGCAAAAATTGGCTAAATTTAGTCAACAAGGTCAAAAGCTATGAAAAGATTCTGCACAGACAAAGAGGATCTTATATAGTATATAGATGTAGATAGTATTTGGAAGGAATGGGATGATTGAGGAATTTAGTTGTTTTTTTTTTTTCTCTCTGCAAGGCGGGGGGGGGGGGGGGGTAATGCTGCACGGGGGGGATGATTTTGTAATTATGTTTTTTGCAAATTGTATGTATTGAGAATATTGAAATAAAAGATTAAAATTCTTAAAAAATAAAAAATTCAACTGTCCTCTGAGATCATTCCAGGAGTCCAACTTCACGATCATATATCTTTGCTCTCACTACTCACCATCATTCCTCACAGGGTTGCATCACTTCAGCCAATTGGTGCTATGACTTTCCACAGCCTGCCTAAATATTCATGAGGCGTGGGTGGGACAACATACTCCTAACAGCTCCTAGGGAGGAAGAGGAAGGACAGAAAGCTCCACCCCTTATAGAAGCCTCTTGTCTAAGCCCCACTCCAACAGACAGGTAATCCTGCCCCTAAGTATGACCCCTTCCTGGCCCTGTCACCCACTCCAGTCATGCTGCCATCTATCCAACTAAGTTGACTCTGCTCACTCTTGATTTATGGCCATATATTTATTCTTCCTGCAATAGTGGCAAATTTTAACCTAATTAAATAATGTGAAACTTATTAACCCCATGCAAATCTGACATGCGTCACTTTATGTGGTGATAACTTTAAAACCTTTTATACTTATCAAAATAGTGATCTGGAAGTGGCTAGTTAAAACTTAGCTTTTAATATAACAATTCTAAGAGATAGTCCCATTGATAATTAAGATAACACAAATAGTCCTCGGATCCCAATGATGTACGGGATACTCGTATCAGCTAACGGGGATAATTGTTCCCTAATTTGTCTGGTACATTGGACAGCCAGTTACCGGTTCTTTCATAAATAAATCACTGAAAGAGAAGGCAACTGTAAACATGAACATAGACAAAAACACCCTCAAACCTCTTAAAGTGAAAAAAGGAGGGAGGGTAGAAAAACTTGGTGCACAGTATTCCTGTAGATAGGCATCAATAGAAGAAAAACACCAGAAATAAACACAATATGATGCGTGTTATTCCACCCAATAATAATGGAGGGTGTAAGGGTGCTCGGCGGCACCATAACCAAAGGTCCTACCGCAATGTTGACAGGAGGATTATGGAAATGTGCCAGCTCGTATATCTTCTTTGCAAAAAGCCCTGGGGGTCCCCCGGTGCTTGGGGTGGTTCGGCTTACTGAAGGGTGATGAAAGTAGGGATAGGTAGGGGGGATGATAGCATAATCCCTGTATTGCCCTACAATCCACCAATCACCCTGAAAAAGCTATCCACGGAGTATCCCACTAGCTGGGCCCCCGTCCAGAACCTATCCCTGGGTCTAGCCCTAGAGTCCCAGGACTTAGGACTTAGGGTAATATAGGGAACGACAGCCCCAGGGAGAGGTTCCGGACGGGGGCCCAGCTAGTGGGACACTCCATGGGCAGGTCTCTAGGGCTAGACCCAGGGATAGGTTCCGGACAGGGGCCCAGCTAGTGGGATACTCCGTGGATAGCTTTTTCAGGGTTATTGGTGGATTGTAGGGCAATACAGGGATTATGCTATCATCCCCCCTCCCTACCCAAACTTTCATCGCCCTTCAGTAAGCCGAACCACCTCAAGCACCGGGACTCCCCAGGGCTTTTTCCAAAGAAGATATACCAGCTGGCACATTTCCATAATCCTCCTGTCAACATTACGGTAGGACCTTTGGTTATGGTGCCGCTGAGCACCCTTACACCCTCCATTATTATTGGGTGGAATAACACGTATCATATTGTGTTTATTTCTGGTGTGTTTTTCTTCTATTGATGCCTATCTACAGGAATACTGTGCACCAAGTTTTTCTACCCTCCCTCCTTTTTTCACTTTAAGAGGTTTGAGGGTGTTTTTGTCTATGTTCATGTTTACAGTTGCCTTCTCTTTCAGTGATTTATTTATGAAAGAACCGGTAACTGGCTGTCCAATGTACCAGACTAATTAGGGAACAATTATCCCCGCTAGCTGATACGAGTATTCCGTACATCATTGGGATCCGAGGACTATTTGTGTTATCTTAATTATCAATGGGACTATCTCTTAGTATTGTTATATTAAAAGCTAAGTTTTAACTAGCCACTTCCAGATCACTATTTTCATAATTATTCTGCATAGTGTGTGATCAACCTCTCTGTAATATTTTCCCTTTTCTTCTAACTCTTTTATACTTATCCCAGCCATTCTGAGATTGTTTTCTCGTCACATATTGTACTTCATGACAGTGGTAAATTTGAGTCAAAATATTTCATTTTTATTTATAAAACAAATACCAAATTTACCAAAAATTTTAAAACATATAGTGATACCCTCTAAAATGGTTATTACTTTACATTTCCAATATGTCTACTTCATGTTTGGATCATTTTGTAAATTAAATTTTCTTTTTTTGGAATGTTAGAAGGCTTAGAAGTTTAGAAACAAATCTTGAAATCTTTCTGAAAATTTGCAAAACCCCCTTTTAAAGGACCAGTTCAGGTCTGAAGTCACTTTGTGAGGCTTACATAATAGAAACCACCCATAAATGACCCCATTTTAAAAACTACACCCCTCAAGGTATTCAAAACTGATTTTACAAACTTTATTAACCCTTTAGGTGTTCCCCAAGAAATAAAGAAAAATGTAGATAAAATTTTAGAATTTAACTTTTTTGTCAGATTTTCCATTTTAATCCATTTTTTTCTAGTAACAAAGCAAGGGTTAACAGCCACAAAAAAGCTCAATATTTATTGCCCTGGTTCTGTAGTTTACAGAAACACTCCATATGTGGCCATAAACTGCTGTACGGGCACACGGCAGGAGCGCCATATGGTTTTTGGAGGGCAGATTTCACTGGGATAATTTTAAGTTGCCATGTCACATTTGAAGACCCCCTGAGGCACCCCTAGAGTAGAAACTCAAAAAAAGTGACAACATTTTGGAAAATACACCCCTCAAGGTATTCAAAACTGATCTTACAAACTTTATTAACCCTTTAGGTGTTCCACAAAAATTAAAGGGAAATGTAGATGGAATTTCACTTTTTGGGCAGATTTTCCATTTGTTTCCAGTAACAAAGCAAGGGTTAGCAGCCAAACAAAACTCAATATTATATTGCCCTGATTCTGTAGTTTGCATAAACACCTCATATGTGGTCGCAACTGCTGTATGGGCACACTGCAGGAATTCCACAAGAATTGAAAGAAAATGTAGATGAAATTTTAGAATTTCACTTTTTGGGAGATTTTCCATTTTAATCCATTTTTTCTAGTAACAAAGCAAGGGTTAACAGCCACAAAGAAACTCAATATTTATTGCCTTGATTCTGTAGTTTACAGAAACACCCCATATGTGGTTGTAAACTGCTGTACGGGCAGACTGCAGGGCGCAGAAGGAAAGGAACGCCATATGGTTTTTGGAGGGCAGATTTCACTAGGATAATTTTAAGTTGCCATTTCATATTTGAAGACCCCTTGATGCACCCCTAAAGTAGTAACTCCATTAATATTAGCCCATTTTGGAAACTACGGGATAAGGTGGCAGTTTTGTTGGTACTATTTTAGGGTACATATGATTTTTGTTTGCTCAATATTACACTTTTTCTGAGGCAAGGTAACAAACGTTCATCTGACAGGTTAGATCATGTGGTATTTTTATAGAGCAGGTGAGTACAGACACGATAATGCAAAATATGACTACTTTTTTTGGTTGTTTGTTTCAGTTTTACATAATAAAGCATTTTTGAAAAAAAAACATTTTTTAGTGTCTCCATATTCTGAGAGCCATAGTTTTTTTTTTGTGGCTTTTGTCCTAGGTAGTTTTGCGTGACGAGATGACGCTTTGATTGGCACTATTGGGGTGCATATGACTTTTTGATCGCTTGCGATTACACTGTTTGTGATGTAAGGTAACAAAAAATAGCTTTTTTGACTTTTTTTTTTTTACAGTGTTCACCTGAAGGGTTAGGTTATGTGGTATTTTTTATAGCAGGTTGTTACAGATGCAGCGATACCTAATATGTCTACTTTTATTTTATTTTTTACATTTAACACAATAAAAGCATTTTTGAAACAAAAAAATCATGTTTTAGTGTCTCCATAGTCCGAGAGCCATAGTTTTTTTATTTTTTGGGCGATTGTCTTAGATAGGGGCTCATTTTTTGCGCTATATTCTCAATCTTTGTTATATTCTAGCAATACAACCATTAGGAACCCAGCTCTAAGTTAAATGCGCAATGCGATTAATATAACCTGTATTAATCGCATTGCGATTACAACTTAGATCTGAGTTCCTAATGGTTGTATTGCTAGAATATAACGAAGATTGAGAATATAGCACAGGGGCCATTTGGGCGTTTTTGATAGAAAACGCATCAAAAACGCATCTGCGTTTTTATCATTTTTTATTTTTTATTTTATTTTTTTGTGTATTTTGCCACATTTGGTTGCATATTTACATTTGGTATAGGCAAATATGGTAGTCTAGAATTAAATGTTTCCCAACCAGTGTGCCTCCAGCTTTTGCAAAACTACAACTCACAGCATGCCCGGACAGCCTTTGGCTGTGCAGGCATGCTGGGAGTTGTAGTTTCGCAACAGCTGGAGGCACACTGGTTGGGAAACACAGGTCTAGATCATTACTCTGCCCAAATCTATATTCAGCCATATAGAAACATAGAATGTGTCGGCAGATAAGAACCATTTGGCCCATCTAGTCTGCCCAATATACGGAATACTATGGATAGCCCCATTCCCTATCTTATATGAAGGATGGCCTTATGCCTATCCCATGCATGCTTAAACTCCTTCACTGTATTTGCAGCTACCACTTCTGCAGGAAGGCTATTCCATGCGTCCACTACTCTCTCAGTAAAGTAATAGTTCCTGAAATTACTTTTAAACCTTTGCCCCTCTAATTTAAAACTATGTCCTCTTGTAGCAGTTTTTCTTCTTTTAAATATTCTCTCCTCTTTTACCGTGTTGAGGTAAAAATGGCTTAGAAAATATGCTGTCAAACAATGATCCTAGGTTTTGGTATAGACACATGATCTAGATTACCATATTTGCCTATACCAAATATAAATATGCAACCAAATGTGGCAAAAAAACAAAATAAAAAATGAAAAAATTGTAAAAACGCAGATGCGTTTTTGATGCGTTTTCTATCAAAAACGCCCAAATGGCCCCGGGGGGGGGGGGGGTTCAGATATCTTGCTTTGGAGGCAGCAGAACGTTGGTGGTAGTCATAGTCAACCATCATATACAATCAAATAGAGGCATCAAATGGATTCGCAAAGCGATTAATAATTGTAAGTATTATTCACATTGCGATTACAACTTAGAGTTGAGTTCCTAATGGTGGTATTGCTAGAATATAACGTATACTCTAGCAATACAACAACCATTAGGAACTCAGCCCTAAGTTGAATTCGCAATGCGATCAATGCAGGTTATATTAATCGCATTGCGAATTAAACTTAGATCTGAGTTCCTAATGGTTGTTGTATTGCTAGAATATAACGAAGATTGAGAATATAGCGATATATTCGCTATCTTTGTTATATTCTAGCAATACAACCATTAGGAACTCAAATCTAAGTTGTAATCGCAATGCGAATAATACAGGTTATATTAATCGCATTGCGATTACAATTACTAACACTGCAGCTTCAGAATGAATCTAAGATGGATGCCGTCCTTGCGTTTAGATAGGAGGTGGGAGGGTCTGGGAGGGAGGGTATACTGATTGGCTGGAATGTGTCTGCTGACTGTGAGGTACAGGGTCAAAGTTTACTCAATGATAAAGTATAGGGGCGAACGCGAACATCGAATATGTTCGCCCGCCTTGGCGGACGCAAACAAGCTATGTTCGCCGGCGAGTAGGTGACAAAATTTTTTTTTTTTGCACAGACTTGATTTTATTTTTTTGACGGTGTTCATCTGAGGGGTTAGATCATGTGATATTTTTATAGAGCCGGTCGATACAGATGTGGCGATACCTAATATGTCTACTTTTCTTTATTTCCCTATTTTTTGCAATTTTTTTTACTTTATTTTGGGAAAATATTTTTCCCACTCTGGGCCTTCAGCTTTTGGGGGTCTGATCCTCTTTTACTTCTGTATTGTTATGCATTGGCTGTAAGTGTATTACAGCAGGAGTCCGGCTATCAGTTACTGCCAGACCCCTGCCGCTGATTGGGTCGGCGCAGCCCCTGCACTCGCCCGTTCAGTCCGCTGTACATGTACAACACTGGTCCTTAAGTCACGTCCACTAGCGCCGTACATGTACAGCGCGGGTCCTTATGGGGTTAGAGAGGAAAGATTTATGGGCTACCTGTATCAAGATTATTGTGCAACTTCTTTACATTCTGGTGAAAATAACGGTGTGTACTGTCATTACATGATTTTTAAGTACTGTATTTTGAGCCAAAAAGAGTTATTATATGAGCTGTGTATGACATTTTGTAATTCATGCCTATGTCTAGGCATGGTCATGGACAGAGTCACTTGCCATGCTATATAGCATGCCATATTCAAGAATAGATAAACCATAGATAAAGCAAATTTCACATAGAGGGAAAACCCATAAAACACAGTTTGTATTGTACTTACAATAAGCAATTTAGAGAATCCTTATCTCCTGGGATATTCTTATCGAAATAATCTTGCACATTTAAAGCAATACAAATGAACATGTGCTGACATAACAGCACGGGGAACATTAAGCATAGAAGCTTGCAATCCAAATGTCTTACTAACATAGCTAGTCTACACAATAGCTGTCATCAGCATGCTAAACTGTTAGATAGACGCTTAAACAAATCAGTGGTAGTTGTGCTTATTTTTTCCTGCCAAGGTTGAATAACTGTCTAAGGGAAAAGAAAACGTCGATCTTTCAAGACATTACTTTGCAATTTTTTATTTCCATATCCCTAATGTTCAGCTGCCTCCTCCTTCTCCTGCTCAGTTAGTTCCCAGAGGATCACTATTATTCCCCTGAATAGGTCCAGGACTATCACTTTACAAGGAGGGAGGAAGCTGCGGAAAGGGAAAGCGGGCAGACAAATTACTTAAATGAGAAGGTAACTCTGGCCTCTGTAAATGGAGTCTCAGCTTTAGCATCTTTTCTGCATCCCCTGCCAGAGGAGTTTACCACAAGTGTAATCCTCTTGTGTCCTGTTTTGTAAGCTGTGTGGCGGCTGTTTAATAGTCTACAAATATTATTTAACTAGTGTGCAAACATTGCCAGCCTGTACATCAGAGCTTACAGTCTAATATTGATGTATTGTGGCACTGACAGAGATAGGATGACTAGCCCCAGGTCACAGAGAGCTGACAGACATCAGGATCTGCAACAGCTTCAAAGGCACTGGACCATTTATCTACTAATGTCAAATTTCAAAACACTCTATATGGACAGTTCAAAGACCCGCTTAAAGAAACTGCCTTGTAATCTTTACTCCGACTGGGAAAGGTTGACTTTGGTGTTTAAGGATATCACATAGAAGTGTGGAGCTTATGTGAGTCTCCTGGGCCTTTCAGTCAAAAAGAAAAAAAACTATCTGGCTCAACCTCCCAATAATCTCCATTCCTAGATTCATCAGTATTTATTGGAAAATCCAAAACTCACGGCGCCACATTAAAAAGCTATTCTTGGGGGCCTCTAATAGATTTGAGTTATACATGTATTGTTACTTACTGATGTCACTAATATTTTATAAAAATATATATGTTTATCCTACAAGTCAGTATCTTTCTGGAACTTGGAGCAACTTTGCAGATCAGTCTCCATCATGTGCTCCCTGACTCATGGCCAGAAAGCCAAAAGTACAGAACTGCTAGAACTACTGTGTCGTGCATACCGTGCATTTGCTAATCAAATCAGACAATTATGTCATTTAAGGTCTGTGGAAAGCTGTGGGACAACCCCTATACACATTGTAAGTGGGAGCTACATTTGATTGTCAGGAGGGCTGACCTTATTTCGGATGGTCACTTGTGCAGTAACTTCTGGATATACTTGTTTCCCTCCATATATAGCTACAAATTGCCATGTTAAATGATGCTGTCTATAAGTGCAACTTAAGTATGGCACAATATTTGGCAAACATCCATCTATATTTGTGCCTAAATAACAATATTCTACAGTGCAGTCACCACCACAAACCACAAAAATGATACACTGATCAGTGCCTAAGTAGCAGTGCCACACAATGCTAAGTATATATCATTATACAGTGCTCAAGTCACACCACCATACACTGACCAAATAGCAGCTCCATAGATAAAATAGTAGAGCGTTTCAGGTGTTGTATAGCACTAGTATTGGCATACAATAAACATTAGCGGTGTTCACCTTATAAAAGTAGGAGGAGGTGAGGCACCCTGTATATATACAAGCCGTACACCCCTGGTCCCAGATGGCATCTCCAAAGTTCTATTTGAGGAGGAAATTCTCTTTAAAGGGAATCTGTTAGCAACAAAACACCCCTCTAGAGTTAGCGGTGTATAGTAAGTGATGCTGTAATTTTCATCTTCATACTCACTTGAATTCCGACACTGTCAGAAAAATTCAGTAAAATGCATTGGGAGGACTTCTCTTTGAGTCCTCTCCATTATGTGCATGAGCATGGGAGTCCTTTCTATGCATTTCACTGCCAGTTGCTCAGACCACAGCGTGACATGAGCGGACTTAGCGTCACTCAAACTATACATCACCTACTTTAGTTTGGGGTGTTTCGTAGCTTTAAAAGGGTTGTCATATGAAAAATATTCTACAGTTTTTAAACCAGCACCTGGATCTGAATACTTTTGTAATTGTATGTAATTGAACATTTAACATAGCCAGTTAGTTATTCAATAAATGCATCTGTATAGCCCCACCTGCTGTTTGTTTTTTTCTTATTTCTTTGACCTGCTCACTGAGAAGGCCGCACATGCTCAGTTTGATCCTTCAACTGCCTCCAGATATCTAACAATAAAGTGTTGATGCGTGAGTGTGACAAGCAGCGGTTTTCCTTGAGGGAGTAGGTTCAAACTCCACAAAAAAGAGTCAGCAATATGGGGTTCGAAAACCGCGCTAATCTTAAGTGGTATAGGTCTATGTGCAAACCTCCAAAAACAGGGATCCTTCTCAGATTCCAACTCACACGATTATTAGAAAAATGTCACCTTTGGGTAAAGATGTTACATTTCCCAAGCAAAACTTCCGCTCTCAGTTTAAAATGCTGACCGGAGATGTTCAGTACTCGCTATAAGCAGAAATGTTACGTGTCTCGAGTTGATCTGTGAATCCCAGTGTGAAACGCCAACCGAAGGTATCGAGTGTTCGTTGTTATCTCCTCAGAAGACCCATGTGGACTACAATATGTCGGGAGGACATTGAGAAAATTAAAGATACGGGTGGCAGAACATATTAGAAATATTAGGAAGGGACTTGAGACCCACAGCGTCTCTTCCCATTTCAAAAAATTCCACCATAAGGACCCCACTGGTTTGAGGTTCTGGGGTATCGAAACAGTGAAACCTCATTGGCGAGGTGGCAACCCGGTTAAACAGATCAATAAAAAAGAGGCGCAATGGATCTTCGAACTGGGCACATTGCAGCCATTGGGACACAACATTGAATGGGATATAAAAGCGGTTTGCATGACATGATTTGGTATATAGAAAATAATTATTTGAGTCATTTGATCAATATTTTATGCGATAGTATTCAGTGTATTGTAATTAATTTGCATTATCTAGATTTTTATTCAGATTTCATGTATATATTTTCTTATTCGATTTTATATATATAATCGTGTCTCTCTTTCGATTTTAGTTGTATTCGATATTTGGGTCTTATAGACAATTTTCCATTGATGAGATCTTATATGCATTTTTGCATTTGATTGTATATATCTATTGATTTTATTTCGATTTTGTGGACGTGTATTTTATGGGTGTATTTACTCGCCATGAGTTAGATTGACATTACCACGAACAACGGAAGTCCGTTTTAGTTCCGGGGTAGCCTTTATCTACCTGTATGCTCGAGGACATCTGTGTTCCGCAGCCCCTGAGGAAGCTTACTGCGAAACCCGGGACGGGCTTATCTATATGTGATGTTTTTATTTGGAATTTGTAAGTATAATAAAAAGTGTGCAATCTAATATATTGAGGGTACCGCACCATTGTTCTTTTTCCTTTCTCTTCTGAGGAGATAACAACGAACACTCGATACCTTCGGTTGGCGTTTCACACTGGGATTCACAGATCAACTCGAGACACGTAACATTTCTGCTTATAGCGAGTACTGAACATCTCCGGTCAGCATTTTAAACTGGAAGCGGAAGTTTTGCTTGGGATATGTAACATCTTTACCCAAAGGTGACATTTTTCTAATAATCGTGTGAGTTGGAATCTGAGAAGGATCCCTGTTTTTGGAGGTTTGCACATAGACCTATACCACTTAAGATTAGCGCGGTTTTCGAACCCCATATTGCTGCCTCCAGATATCTGATAGGGAGAGCATGGACACGTCCCCTGAGCTGCAGCAGAAAAGACACTCCCCTGAGCTGCCAGCTTGATATAAATCTAGCAGAGCAATGGATAGGGGGATCTCTGGATTCATGTGAGGTACAGGGCTGGTTCAAGCTTTGTTAGAAAGAGATTGTCATGTACTATACAATGTTTTATTTTTATTTTTTATATTAGTCATGGGATAACCCCTTTAAGGAAACATGCACAATGTGCATATTACACAGAGTAATATCATGTCATCTAGGGGCTGTTCACATCTCATTTTTGCTGTACGTTAGGCGTATACATTGAGACATACAGTAAAAGTATTCAAAGGTATGCAATTTTGTGGTTAACTATCCTTTTAGGCCACAAAAAGGGCGAGGTATATTCAAAAGAATAAAATTTTACCTTTAATCTGATTGTATCTAAAAATCAACACAGCTTTTTTGTTATTATCTTTTTTTTTTTTTTGGGAGGGGGGGGGATTTTGGACATTTATTTTAGTATTGCTGCCCTAGGGGCTCTTAGTAGGGTCAGATTCCGGACCGGGCCACCCTTAGCAGGGCGATGACTCCGTATTTAGGAAGTCATTAGGGTATAATAGACCTGATCGGGCTTTGCAAGGGAAAGGTTTGCCCTGCACCCCACTCTTATACCTGCTCAAATTAGCCCGCATCTCAAGTATCTATCTATTTGTTCATCTATCTACCAGTATACCGGTAAGACCTTTTCATTTTTTGAGTATTTTTTTTGTTATTTGTCTGTGTTGATTTTTAGCTACGATCAGATTAAAAGTTAAGTTTTATTCTTTTGAATATACTTCCCCCTTTTTGGTGGCCTATTTGAATACATGAGGAAGTATTTAACATGCACACCATTAGTTGCTCGTTATGCAGGTCACATGCCTGTTGTTTTTGTATCTATACTTTTAAGGCCTCTTGCACACGAACATATTTTTTTTTCAGTGTTTTGCTGTCCGTTTATAACGGATCCGTTTTTTCCGTTTTTTGCTTCCGTTTTGTTTCCGTTTCGGTTCCGTTGTTCCGTTCTTCCGTTTGGCATATACAGTATACAGTAATAACATAGAAAAAATTGGGCTGGTCTTAAAATTTTCAATAGATGGTTCCGCAAAAAACGGAATGGATACGGAAGACATACGGATGCACTTCAGTATGCTTTCCGTTTTTTTTGCGGACCCATTGACTTGAATGGAGCCACTGAACGTGATTTGCGGACAAGAATAGGACATGGTCTATATTTAAACGGAACAGAAAAAACGGAAATATGCAAACGGAAGGCATACGGAGACACTTCAGTATTTTTTGCAGACCCATTGAAGTGAATGGTTCAGTATACTGTCAGTATACTGAACTGAAAAAACTGCCAGTATACGGTCCGGAAAATACTGTCGTGTGCAAGGGGCCTAACACATATGTTTGATGGCTGTGCAATACATTTCACTACATTTGTGTCAGTTTTTTAACAAAAACCTATCCGTTTTTGGGAAACATTTCTTTTTTTAAATGAAGATTTGAAGGCATGATCTGAAAAACAGGATATGTTTGACAGAAATGTGCTGTCCCATCCATCTTTCATTCACTGCAATGTAAAAAAAAAATTATATGTTTATATACTTTTTATTTTTTTTAAGGACATAAAAGTGTGGTATGCTGCGTTATTCAGGTCTGCAAAAAAATAAAAAAGGACAGAAACATAAACAGTGACAAACGGAGTCAAAATTATGCACTTTTGAACTACGTTTGCCCAGTTATAGTCTATGGGTACATCAAGCCATATGCTTCTATACGTTTTTTCTGTTTACAGACATTTCTGTTTGACGTACAACAAAAACGAGATGTGAACAGCCCCTAAGGAGAGAAGATTTTCAAATCTCAGCTACATGGTGAGTAAATTTTGCATACGGAAATTGACTTATGGTGCAGATTTTGAAATCTACAGCATGCCAATTGTTTGTGCAGATTTCACCCGCAGCATTAGGCCTCATGCACACGACCGTATGTATTTTGCGGTCTGCAACAAACATATCCACAAAAAAATGCAGATGACATTCACGTCCATATGCATTCCGTATATACAGTACTATCCTTGTCCGTAATGTGGACATTAATAGGAAATGTTCTATTTTTTTTGGCGGAATGTAAATACGGACAAACGGAAATGGACCCATTGAAAAAAATTCTGTAAAAAAATGGAACAGACATGGAAAGAAAATACGTTTGTGTGCATGAGGCCTTAATCTGCTGCAAATTCGCATCTAAATATGCAAGTAACACATGCGGATTTTGATGTGGATTTGGTGCGGAAACGCAGAGAAACCCACTTGGAAAATCCACACAAACTACACTAAAAAAATTCCATTTAATTCTTAAGAAGGACCTCTTATTTATTATACAGTATTTTGGTACGTGGTATTTGTTAATATACTCTTTATGATTGCGTTGCCTGAATTCTTCACGAAGGAAACAAACTTTATTACAAACAGCATAGTGACAATGTGTTCTTTCACAGCTTAGGCACATGGTAAAACAGGCAATGTTCATCATGTGGCTCCTGGGAAATGCTTAATATGAAAGATCACAGACCCAGATTAGCTTTGTTTCCCTCAGCATTAATAAAGAACCTTTTAAGGGCATGAACTCTTTTATACAAATAGAACATTTCTGCCTCCAAAAACAAATACATAAAAGACAAAAAAAGCTCTTTGACATTTCTGCATCATTAATGCTACACTACACTGAAACTCTGCTAAATGTATACTAATATTTTATTTATTATTAATCGTTTGCTATTTAATAGTATTACCGTATGTCAGATTGTCAGAAACTCTTTTTTCCCTCAATACACGGGCTGTTTTTTGGTCCTGTCATAGGATCAGTCATACACATTAAAACACTCATTGTCTGCACCCAGCACATATATTGATGGAGTTGTACCCCCCCCCCTGTCCATATGCCCTATTAGGCTACATTCACACGACCGTAGTGTATTACGGATCCGCAAATTGCGGATCCGCAATACACCCAGCCGCACCCCCCACAGAAATGCCTATTCTTGTCCGCAAGCTGCGGACAAGAACAGGACATGTTCTATGTTTTGCGGAGCCGCGGACCGGAAGTTCGGGGGCGCGCTCCGCAAATGCGGAAGCGGTGAGCACATAGTGCAGAAGTCTAGAATTGCGGAACGGATGCGGACACATTCACGGTCGTGTGTATGGATATTAAATAAGGGAGTTTCCTGCTCTGGCGCCCCTCTATGAGCCAGAGCAGAGAGAGACCCTCTATTGGACTGGCTACCGCTCTGGCAGACCCAGCCAATCCATCCATTTGAACAGCAGCCATGAAATACTACATTTCCCTTGCTATGACCATTGCAGAGGAAGTAAGTGGGCAGATGTGACATCCACTGGCAGTAACTGCTGATCACCAACAGTTGTTAGAGGAGCGGAGACGACAGCAATAGTCAATCGGCTTGTTTTTCAAAAGTATTTGTCTTTGTGAGATATCCACTTTAAGAGTTTAGCGGAAAATATCAACACAGTAATTGCAGCTTCCATATCTCCTAATTACTTCATCTGATAGTGAACCCGTATGTGTGGCCAACAAAGGTTGGACCTCAACAATCCAATTTAGGCCTCAAGCACACGACAGTATTTTTTGCGGTCCGCGAAACGGGGTTCCGTTGTTCCATCATCCGTGTCCGTTTTTGCTTCCATTGTGTTTCGTGTGTCTACCGTTTTTTTAGCGGACATGACACAAAAGATTTTACCAAAAGACAGGCTGAAAATTTTTGCCAAGTGCCTGCCAAGGGATCCTCAAAAAAACGCGGACGCGGAACACGGATGACACACGGATGGCCATCCGCATTTTTTCACGGTCCCATTGACTTGAATGGGTCCGCAAACCGTTTTTCGCGGACAAGAATAGGACAGGTTATATTTTTTTGACGGACTGGAATCACGGACCACGGACGCGGAGGACGAACGGTGCATTTGCCGAGTTTTCCACAGACCCATTGAAAACCAATGGGTCCGCAGAAAATCACGAAAAACGGCACAACGGACACGGAATCAAACAACGTCGTGTGCATGAGGCCTTAAATTGATATTCAGTATGTTATTATATAAATGATAGGACTACAACTTTAAGCCACATATTAAAGGGGATTCCCGATGATATATTTAAATGGATTTCAAAAGGTTCAAAATAAAAAATAAACCATTCTCCCATACCCTCACCTCAATAATCTTTTCCTGCTGCCATTTCAACATTGGTCCAGTTCTTACAGCTCTTCACTTCCTGGTTCCAACTTGACATGCTAGAAACCCCAGGATAGGCCCTCTCCGCCAATCACTGGCTGAGGCAGGTCACACGATAAAAAATATTCCTAATCAAGATGCAAAATGATTAATTGTTATGGGCAACTTGTTTCTATGTTGTGGCCATGAATTACATTTTCCTCTCCAAAAACAGCACCGTTATTATAGCTAAAGCTGGATTTGCCGTTCAACCCCATTTTCTTTATTAACCCCTTAAGGACGAAGGGCGTACATGTACGCCCTTCGTCCGCACTTTAAAGATGGCGCCCGATGGCGCATGAGCTGCGGGTAAACGCTTGATTCATCAAGCTGACACCCGCAGCTCATGTCCGCGACCGGCAGCGATGCCGATCGCGGACATTTAACCCCTCAGATGCCGTGGTCAATCCTGACCACGGCATCTGATCGCGCAAAAACCGAAAGTTTCACTTCGGTTTTGCTCGGCCCCTGATGGCCACAAGGGGAGCCGAGCATGCATGTAGTAGCCTAGGTTTCTGTGAATGAAACCTAGGTTACTATAGTATTCCTATGGAGCCTATGACTGTAATAGGCTCCATAGGAAATATGCATTTTCTCATATATTCCAATGCTATTGCATTGGAATATATGAGAATAGCAATCTGATGATTGCATCTTATAGTTCCCTATGGGAACTATAAGAAAGTGGTAAAAAAAAAAAAAAAAAAGTTTAAAAAATAAAAATAAAATAAAAAAATATAAAAATTCAAATCACCCCCTTTCCCCAAAATGAAAATAAAAAAATAAAAAATAAAAAATTACACATAATGGGTGTCGCAATGTGCGAAAACGCCCATACTATAATAATATTAAAAATATTCACCATACGGTAAACATAAAAACGGAAAGAAAGCGTCCAAATGGCTAATTCACCATTTTTGGACGCTTCATTTCCTAAAAAATGAATAAAAAGTGATCAAAACATCATACGCACCCCATAATGGTATCAATTAAAAGTTCAGATTGCCCCGCAAAAAATGAGCCCCTACACTGCTCCGTACGCATAATTACAAAAAGTTATAGGGGTCAAAACATGGTGACAAAAAAATAAAATAAAAAAATTCCCACTTTTAATTTTTTAAAACGCAAGAAAAACTATACATATTAGGTATTGCCGGATTCGTACTGACCTGAAGAATAAAATTAACCAGTCAGTTTTATCGCAAATCGAACGTTGTAATTTAAAAACCCGTAAAACTGTGGTGAAATTGCTTTTTTTTTGCAATTTCACCCCATTTGGAATTTTTTTCCCGTTTCCCACTACATCACATGCAAAAATAAATGGTAGCGTTAAAAAGTACAACTTGTCCCGCAAAAAACAAGCCATCATATGGCTATGTGAGCGGAAATATAAAAATGTTATGGCCTTTGGAAGGCAGGGAGCGCAAAACAAAAACGCAAAAATCCCAAAACCCCCGGTCCTTAAGGGGTTAAGAAACAACTATACTACCAGACATGGCCATGGACAAGAATGGCACTGTTTTGAAACCTATTGGTTTTATTAATAGTGGTTCTGGTGTTTGATAACCCAGCTGAATGTTCTATTAGCGCATAAAGGGAGCTCAACTGAAGGGATATCCCCTGTTAGCTAAACCTACCTAGTCAGTATGAAATATGAATTTCTCTAGTGTGTAAAAAAAACAAAAAACTCCCATTTCAATAGTAACTAAAAGGAAAATAGGGAAGCCCACAAAAATGCTAACAAAACCTCAATCCCACAGGACGTGCCATAAATGTCTGATAGGTGCAGGTACCATCTCTGAGACTACTCCTATTTCAAGAACGTGGCCCCATCACGTGTGGCTCAGAATAGAGAGGAGGCTAACCATTTGCAGCTCTTTCCATTCACTGCTGTGGAACTTCCAAAAATACCAAAGTAACCACGCTCATAAGTTCCATAGCAGTGAATGGAGAGAGCTGCGCATGTGCAGCCTACTTTCTATTCTCGGTCATGCATGACAGGGCTCAGTTCCAGAGGTAGGACCTGCACCTGATGAACATTTACAGCATATTATGTGGATATGTCCAGATGGGACAACCCCTAGTTTTATTTTGTTACCAACCTTACATCAATGGTAGAGAAATAATGTCTCTTTTTCCACACCAGACACTTAGTTTTCTCCTACTGCACTTATCACTCACTGGTAAAATCTCTTCTCACTGAGTCACAGATAACGTTGGGTTTTTAATTAAATGAGGAATCTAGTTACAGTTGCTGCCCAGTCTGTAGAGAGGGGAAGGGGAGGAGGTTGTTTGCTGCTGGAGGGAGACAAAACCACAAAAGTATAAAGAGGCTGCTATAGAATAAGTTTTCTGTCTAAATCTAGTGTTGGATTCACAACTAAATTGCTCATTACTGTTGTATAATGTCCTCCATGCTGCTGCTGCTGCTTCTGAGTAAGAGGAAGACGTGAGGACAGGATCTCCTCTCTGTGTGCTATGGGAGACACTATTGCAACTAGTCTTGACCTGCTAGCTCAGGAAAACAAGTGGAACCTGCAGAAAGGAAAATAGATGATAAATGGGGGTACTAGTCATATAATGGCCAACGTTCATATACACACACAAGATGGCTTATTCTGGAAAGTCACCTGAAATGAGAGGCGCACTTTTAACTTTTATTATAAGATTTTGCTACGTTTGAAAGACAGCAGGAAGTGGAATCTAAAACTAATGAACACAAATGGATGTAAGAGTTCATGAAGTAACTCTTGGCTGTGTTCTGTAAAGAGGACAGTGACGGGAGAGATAACTTTCCTCACAACATCTGTCACTGTACAAAGCTGTAATGCTGACCAGGACCTTCTTCTCTGCATCATGACAGTTCAGTGACACAGTCATTTCCTTTTATCTATAGCAAAATAAACCATACAAAATGATCTCATCTCGTACATACCATTTAATATATATGTTCCACACATAACTTCAGCTTCCTTCATTACAGCCTCGACGTTCCAGTGAAAGAGGCCTCATACTGCAGCCACTTTCTTACAAGCAGCTTTTGGCTTTCTCCTAGTAAAGCCTTAGGGAATTTGCTTTGTATTAGATATGGTTTATTAATGAGCCTGCAATACAGGAAGAAACGGGAAGTCAGACAGACAGCTGAAATGGGAGGAAATGATAGGAAGATTTTTTTTAAATATGAGTGGCTGATATGTAAATGCATCAATACTCTGAAGCAGAGATCCGGAATGAAGTGCTTCCTCTGCGATTAGAAAGCAAAGGCAAAAATAAAAAAGGGAGGGTGAAAAGCAGCTGAGAGCCTACTGAATAGATTAGGATAAGGCTGAATTTTATACATGCAGTCAATTTGCAATCTCCATAGAAGCAGTTCCTGCACTAGTTTTTTTGTCTTAAGCCTTGTTCACACAATACAGTTTGCTGCCAAAACCATTTTGGCTAAAATGACAATACAAAAACTGCTCCAAACATGGTCTAATTAATTGCAACTTTCATATATGGCATATTTGATGCAGATGTTTGCTGTAGGTTTATAAAACTCCATTGACACAAAGGAAAAAAACTCTAGATGGGTTGGAGAGCATGAAGCCCAAGCTCATGCACACAGCAATGTCCTGCACACAGCAGTGCACAAAGCTAGTACTCCTCCCTTAGTATGAATGACACCCTGTAAGGTAAATTACGTTTTCCCCCTCACAGCTGTATGTAAATGGTGACAAGAAAAATAAAAAGTGTGGCCAAAAGAGTGTTTAATGTCCTGTGCCAAAATCCATGTAAAAAAAAAACTTAATATAAGTGTTTAATTGATTTAAATAGGAATCTGCAATGTATGAACTACACTGCAGAAAACAAAAATGAACTTGAGGCTAAGGCCAGGGCAGTGGCGTAACTAGAACAGACTGGGCCTCACAACAAATTTTTGAATGGGGCCCTACCGGATAAAAAAAAAAAACATGCCTCTCTTGTTCACCTGCATGTGCCTCCACTCTTCGTCCAGCTCTGTGTCTAGGCACGCACTACACTGTGATATTACATAGCACAGTGTCAGTACATAGTGCGCTGCTATGCACACGACGTCATATACTGAAGCTGTGCAATGCCAGGACTTAGTGCAGCATAGGTGCCCGGAGAAGAAGACCAGGGAGCGGTGAGTAATACTAGTGTCAGGACTAGCACTATACTGAACGCTCCTTGGGCCCTGAAAATAAATACATTTGTCCTCCATGTGATCCTTCCTTAGTTCGGATCCCATAGCTGCCACTTCCCCTCCTTCCATAGTAGCTACACCCCTGGACTATGGCTACAAGGCTACATGTCGCAAGGCTTCTTGTGGCTAAAAATTCGCACAACATTTTTTTCTAATGATAGTGAGGGGTGTTGCACATGTGACATGCTGCGACGTGACAGTCACAAAAAATCCATCCAAGTTGTTATTAGTATGCGACTATCGCGTTGCAGAATGTCGCATGTCACATTGTGACACCCTGGACCATCATTCCAAAAAAAAAAAAAAAAGGCAAATGTAGCCATGTAGCTGTACCCTTTTGTATTTCTGCCATGTGAACATACTCTTATATTTAGTTAAAGGGTACTGCTAAGTAGTTAAAGGAGTTAGCCCATCTCAGACTTTGATCACATACAGTTGTGTCCAAATTTTTTCAACCCCCAATGCTGTAAAGGGTTTTAGGGAATTTAGTGTACATTTGTAATTGTGTTCAGAATGAAATCTTACAATTGTTTTTGTAATACAGTATTAAATGTTTTTTTTTGTGATTTCTTCATTGACACAATTATTCAACCCCTTAAAGACGACCACTCTGAAGAACAGAGGTTCATTCAAGTGTTTTCGATCGGGTATTGAAAACACCTGTGGATGTCAAGGAGCAGCAATCAAGCATAATAAGCCCCAATTAGGCGGATTTAAAATGACTGTGATACTCCGCTCCTTCTAGACATTTACTGGTGTGTTTACAGACATGGTGAAGTCAAGAGAATGGTCTAGGAAGACAAGAGAAGAGGTGATTTCTCTTCACAGGAAGGGCAATGGCTATAAGAAGATTGCAAAGATGTTAAACATACCAAGAGACACCATAGGAAGCATCATTCGCAAATTCAAGGCAAAGGGCACTGTTGAAACGCTACCTGGTTGAGTCAGAAAGAAGATGCTGACTTCCACTGCTGTGCGCTACCTGAAGCGCAAAGTGATGAAAAGTCCCCGTGTGACTGCTGAGGAACTGAAAAAAGATTTGTCAGATGCGGGTACTGAAGTTTCAGCTCAGACAATAAGGCGCGCACTGCGTAATGAAGGCCTCCATGCCAGAACTCCCAGGCGCACCCCCTTGCTGTCTCCAAAGAATAAGAAGAGTCGACTGCAGTATGCCAAAAGTCATGTGGACAAACCACAAAAGTTTAGGGATAGTGTTCTGTGGAGTGATGAAACAAAATTAGAACTGTTTGGGCCCATGGATCAACGCTATGTTTGGAGGAGGAAGAACAAGGCCTATGAAGAAAAGAACACTTTGCCTACTGTGAAGCATGGCGGGGGGGTCAATCATGCTTTGGGGCTGTTTTGCTTCTACAGGTACAGGGAAGCTTCAGCGTGTGCAAGGTACCATGAATTCTCTTCAGTACCAGGAGATATTTGATGAAAATGTGATGCAGTCCGTCACAAACCTGAGGCTTGGGAGACGTTGGACCTTTCAACAGGACAATGATCCCAAGCATACCTCCAAGTCCACTAGAGCATGGTTGCAGATTAAAGGCTGGAACATTTTGAAGTGGCCATCGCAGTCACCAGACTTAAATCCGATTGAGAACCTCTGGTGGGACTTAAAGAAAGCAGTTGCAGCACGCAAGCCTAAGAATGTGACTGAACTGGAGGCTTTTGCCCATGAAGAATCGCTGCAAGACACTTGTGTCAAGCTATACTTCATGTTTACAAGCTGTTATAACTGGAAAAGGATGTTGTACTAAGTACTAAGATTGAATGTCACTTGGGGGTTGAATAAAACTGATAATGATGTGAGCACAGAAAAGACATTTGTGGTTATTTCATTATAAATGTTATGTTATATTTGTCTGACTTACAAGTGCCTCTTTGATTTAATTGTAAACAAGATGACTGAAATGATCAAAATCAATGTCGAACTGGCCAAAACACTCAATTTCAGTGGGGGTTGAAAATTTTTGAACACAACTGTATCACTAGGGTCTGTCATAAAAGTCAGATAGCTGCAGGCCCTGCCGCTGGGATTCTCTTCTTTCTCCAGAACAGGGCTCCCAAAGTAAAGGCAAGCACACTGTGCATGTGTTGGTGCTCTCTTTTCACTGCTATGGGAGTTCCAAAAGTTGGTGAGCAAGCGCACTAATTTATTTTACAGATTTTGTGTCGAGGTGAATGGAGAGCATGCACAGCCACCCCTAAATTCACCTCTGTGGGACTGCTGGAAATAGCTTTGCAAGCGCTCAGTTATTTTAGGAACTCCCATAACGCTTAATGGAAGTTGGCCACGCTTGTACAGTTTGCTCATGTTCACTTTGGAAAGCCTGTTCTGGAAATATAACATTGATGGCATATACAGTAACCCAGTGGGGCACTGCAAATGGTTAAATACTGCTAAAAGAGTTAATATGAAGTTACTAAGTGAAATACTGTGATTTATGGGTAGAACACTAGGGTATTCTATTATTAAGAGGACAGACAGGGTCATCTGTCACAAAGACCGTGATTGCCGAACAGTATGTTGTCTGTCAGGTGCTTGGTTCAGCATATTGCGGATCAGATTGACAAATTGTTGGGTGGAGCTGGGGAAGACCCGGCGGTATGGTTCACAAAAATTATTTTAGGGAACTAGGAGAGAAGCTCAAGTCCAGGACCTCCAAGGTAGTGTTTTCAGTAATACTACCAGTGCCACGAGCTAGTGTTGATCGAGCACTAAAGTGCTCGGGTGCTCGAGTAGAACACCTCGAGATGCTCGGGTACTCTACCGAGCACCTGAGCACAATGGAAGTTAATGGGGGAACCTGAGCATTAAACCAGACACCTCCTGCTCTAAAGAGGGGAGGGTGTCTGGTTCACATGAAAAGGTCAGAAATTGATGGAAACACCACTGAAATGGTTCAGGAACAGCATGGGGAGGATCTGCTGCTGAGATGACCATCTAAAACATTAAGGGCGAGGGCCTGCTGCTGAGCTGACTATCTAAATCATAAGGGGTGAGGGTCTGCTGCTGAGCATCTAAAACATTAGGGGTTAGGGTCTGCTGCTGAGCTGACTCTCTAAAACATTAGGGGTGAAGGTCTGCTGCTAAGATGCCTCTCTAAAACATTAGGGGCGAGGGCCTGCTGCTTAAAAAAATTATGATTGATGGCCTGCTGGTGACCCTCAAAACATTAGGAGCAAAGGCCTGCTGGTGAGCCTCTAAAACATTAGGGGCGAGGGCCTGCTGCTGATCTGACCATCTAAAACATTAGGGGTGAGGGTCTGCTGCTGAGCTGACCACCTAAAACATTAGGGGTGAAGGTCTGCTACTGAGCTGACCATCTAAAACATTAGGGGCGAGGGCCTGCTGCTAAGCTGACCATCTAAAACATTAGGGGCGAGGGCCTGCTGCTGAGCTAACCATCTAAAACATTAGGGACGAGTGCCTGCTGCTGATCTGACCATGGAAAAAATTATTAAAGAGTGCCTGCTGCTGATCTGACCATCGAAAAAATTATGGTCGAGGGCCTGCTGCTGAGCTGACTCTCTAAAACATTAGGAGCGATTGCAGCCTAATAAGCATGTTGATATGATGGAGGAGGAGAAGAACAAGAAATGGAAGATTGAACCATATACCCTTTTTTTTTTGGTGGAAAGGGTGCTTGGGAATACAGTGTATTCAATACACCATAAAAGTAATATTTAAAGAGCCTGTATGTTCAGCCGCTTTCCTCTGGTGGAGTAAAGAAATCAATCCAGGTCAGCATTTTCAGTTGACAGGCGGATGCATTTATTAGTTATTATGCCCCCAGCAGCACTAAATACCCGCTCTGACAAAACGCTGACAGGCAAGCACCTCCAAGGCATAGAGCGCCAGTTCGTGCCACGTGTCCAGTTTGGACACCCAATAGTTGTAAGGCGCAGAAAGATCATTGAAGACGCAGACATGGTCTGCTACGTACTCCTTCACCATGTTCCCAAATTTTTCTCTCAGGGAGAGGGTGCTGGCAGGGTGTCATGAAACTGTCCCAGGCCTTGGAGAGTGTTGCCCTGCCTCTGTTGGAACTGCTGTATGTTTCCCTTGTCTCCCCTCCTCGGTTGCCCAAGGAACTACGTACTCTGCCGCCAGCGTTGTCAGCTGGAAATTTTTGGAGCAATTTTTCCACAAGGACCTTCTGGTATTGCATTATTTACTAGTCCTCTCCACCACAGGAATGAGAGATGAGAAGTTCTCTTTGTAGTAGGGGTAGAAAAGGGTGAATAACCAGTAATCGGTGTTGGCCAAAATGCGTGTAACGCATGGGTCACGGGAAAGGCAGCATAACATAAAGTCAGCCATGTGTCCCAACAGACAAGACTTTGCTGTTCTCATCAGAAGGATGACTCTCAATCTCCTCATCCTCTTCCTCCTCTTCTGCCGATCCACTCTGAGCAGATGGAATAAACCTGCTATGGGTACTACCCTCTGTAGCGGAGGCAACCGTCTCCTGCTCCTCCTCTTCATCATCATCATCCAATTTGAGCTGAGAAGACGAAATGAGGGTGGTCTGTCTATCATTCTGTACTGTCTTCCCCCATTTCCACCTCTTCCACATACAAAGTGTCCGCCTTCATTGTGAGCAGCAAGCATTTTAGTAGGCACAGAAGTGGGATGGTTACGCTGATAATAGTGGCATCACCGCTCCCCATCTGTGTTGATTCCTCAAAGTTGCTTAAAACCTCACATAGGTCAGACATCCATGCCCACTCGTCGCTTGTGAAGAGCGGAAGCTGACTGGAAAGGTGACGACCATGTTGCAGCTGGTATTCCACTACTGCCCTCTGCTGCTCACAAAGCCTGGCCATTGGCCAACACGTGGAACGTGGAGTTCCAGCACGTGTTCACGTCGCACAACAGTCGGTGAGCTGGCAATTGCAAGAGCTGCTGCAGCGTTGCCAGACCAGAGGTAGCTGTAGATGACTTTCGGAATTGGACACATGCACGGCGCACCTTCACCAGTAGCTCAGGCAAATTGGGGTAGGTTTTGATAAACCGCTGAACCACTAAGTTGAACAAGTGGGCTAGGCATGGTATGTGTGTGAACTTGCTGAGCTCCAAAGCCACCACCAATTTACGGCTATTGTCAGACACAACCATGTCTGGTTGTAGGTTGAGTGGTGAGAGCCACAGCGCAGTCTGGTCCTTTATACCCTGTCACATCTCTGCAGCGGTGTGCTGTTTGTCACCTAAGCAAATAAGTTTCAGCACGGCCTGTTGTCGCTTCCCCACTGCAGGTCTACACTGCTTCCAGCTACTGACTGATGGCTGACTGGTGCTGCAAGATGAGAGTTCAGAGGTGGAAGTGTAGGAGGTGGAGGTTGGTGGTGGAGGAGAAGGGGGGGTTTCAGCCACTAATGTAGGTGGTGGCGGAAATCCTGATGGAAGTAGGGCCCACAATCCTTGGCGGCGGTAGCACCTGTGCCATCCCAGGGTACGACTGGCTCCTGGCCTCCACAACGTTCACGCAGTGTACCATCAGGGAAATGTAGTGACCCTGGCCACAAGCACTTGTCCATGTGTCAGTCGTTAAGTGGATCTTCCCAATAACTGCGTTTGACAGGGTACGAGAAATGTTATGGGACACAGGCTGGTGTAAGGCGGAGATGGCACACCGGCAGAATAGTAGCGACTGAGTAGCGAGGGACGGCTGCTGCCATCAGGCTGCGGAAAACCTCAGTGTTCACAAGCCTAAATGGCAACATTTCCAGGGCCAGCAATTTGGAAAGGTGTGCATTTAGTGCTAGGGCCTGTGGGTGGGTGGCTGGGTATTTGCGCTTTCGTTCAAAGGCCTGGGGTATGAACATCTGTAAGCTGCACTGGGACACAGAAGTGGATGTGCTAGCTGATGGTGCTTGCGAAAGTCCAGGTGCAGGGCGGGAGGCATCCGGGTCTGCATCTTGGACAGGGGATCGGCCAGCACGCAACACAGGGGAAGAGGAAGCAGTGGTGTGACTCGCAGAAACTAATTGTGGACCCAGGCGTTCGGCCCACCTATTAGGGTGCTTTGATGCCATGTGGCGGATCATGCTGGTGGTGGTGAGGTTGCTAGTGTTCACGCTCCTGCTAATTTCGGTAGGGTATAGGTTGCAAATGACAATTTTTTTATCGTCTGCACTTTCATCAAAAAAGCGCCAGACTGCGGAACACCTACCCCTTGGCAAGGGAGATTTCCGCAAAGGGGTGCTCCGGGGAACAGTTGCGGGCCTGTTTGGTGTGGCCTGCCTTCTCCCTTTTGTCACCCCAATGCCTCTTCCAGCCCGTTGCGGTGCTGCGGATCACTCCCCCTCTGTACTGCTCGGCTTGCCACCTTCCCAGGTTGGGTCAGTGATTTCATCGTCCACCACCTCTTCTTCCACTTCCTCACTCTGGTCCTCCTCCTGACTTGTTGACCAACAACTTCACTTATTGACAACTGTGTGTCATCCTCATCATCAACCTCTTGAGACACTAATTGCCGTTGACTTATTGGCAACTGTGTCTCTCATCATCATCCACCTCGTGAAACACTAATTACCGTTCCCCACCGCCATCTTCTTCTGACTGTGGATGCTCAAGTGTTTGGTAATCAGGGCACAAGATCTCCTCATGTCCCTCTTCAAGCCGGCTTGGCGAGAGACCCAAATTAAGGAATGGCGATGAAAAGAGCTCCCTGGAATATCCAAATGTGGGATCACTTGTTTGCAAAGAATCTCCGTGGTGGGAGGAAGGAGGATCAGGGTGAGGATTCTGTTGACCAGACTCTTGACTACTGAGACTGGACTTTGCGGAAGACAGGGTTGTGCTTAACCGATTGGAAGTATAATCTGCTGCAATCAACCGACCACCTACTCGTACTGGTCTGACTTCGAAAGAGGTGTTCTGCGCCACCCTGCAAACTGGGACATCAAGCTAGGTATCGTGGATGAGTGTGTTTCTTGTGCTCTGCCAGCAGGCACAGTTTCACAGTGCCCAGGGCCACGGCCTCTGCATGCTCCATTAGCAGCACGGCCACTTCCCCGTCCCTTACTGCTCGCCTTCATCATTTTAAATGGTATATATGCTTGCAAGTATGTCCCACGTACAGTAGCGCAGTTTTTTTAAGTGTATTCGCAAATAAATTACAGTCAATGTCACAGATATTTGGGATGCGGAAACGTTATACTGGAGAGGTACAACAGGTTTTGGCACTGCTGTAAACAGCGGCTAAGAAAAAATTACAGTCAATGTCACCGATATTTGGGATGCGGAAACGTTTTACAGGAGATGTAGCACAGATAATGTCGCTGTCTGCAGTGTCTACGGAAAAAGTACACTGGATGTCACAGATATTTTTAGGATGCGCAAACGTTATACAGTAAATCTAGCGCAGGTAATGTCACTGTCCGCAGCGTCTACAGAAAAAGAACACTGGATGTCACAGATATTTTTAGGCTGTGCACACGTTACACAGGAGATGTTGCGCAGATAATGTCGCTGTCCGCAGTGTCTACGGAAAAAGTGCACTGGATGTCACAGATATTTTTAGGATGCGCAAACGTTATACAGGAGATGTAGTGCAGATAATGTCACTGTCCGCAGCGGACACTGTCTACAGAAAAAGTACACTGGATGTCACAGATATTTTTAGGCTGTGCACACGTTACACAGGAGATGTAGTGCAGATAATGTCGCTGTCTGCAACGGCCAAACAATTGCATGCAATTTAGCACAGGTTGCGCTAAAAATATATATTGCTGCCAGACACAACAATAGTCCTTAAAAGGACTTTTGGGTCTCTAACAACAACCCTGCCTAACAAAAAAATTAAATTCAGTTCCCTACACTATCTGTCCCTTCTACAGCACAGCTCTCTCTGACTAAGACTGAGCTGAACCACGCACCATTGGGTGCTTTTTAACACTCAATGACGTGTTCCGACCAGCCAATCACTGTAATGCCAGCAACCAACATGGCTATGGTATTACAGAGAGTGGCAATACTCACCTGCACGTTTATTGGCTGCGTAGCAGCCAACAAATGTGTGGGGAGGGAGACTCGAGCATCGCGCTCGAACACACCTGGTATTCGGCCAAACACCGTGATGTGCCAAGCATCGCGATGTTCGAGCCGAACTGGTGTTCGGCCGAGCATGCTCACTCAACACTACCACGAGCGTCACCAGAGAGACAACGGGAGCTTAGGGAGTAAAATAAGTGGTTTAGAAGCTGGTGCAGGAAGGAAGGGTTTGGGTTCATGGAGAACTGGACTGACTTCTCTGTCGGCTACAGACTCTACAGTAGGGACGGATTGCACCTTAATGAAGAGGGTGCAACTGTTCTGGGGGTTAGATGACTGTAGAAGCTTTTAAACTAGGTCCTGGGGGGGAGGGTGGGGGTCAACATACTAGTAAGGGGGTAGATAGTGTAGATAGAGAGTGGGATATAGCAGGGGACAGTGGGGATTTAGTGGGGGCTGGGATTAGTGAGGAAAGTAAGGAGAAGACTGGGCAGCCGATTAAAAATAGAGCTGCTGATAAAAAGAACCTGTTACATACAAACATTAACCAAGGTAACCAAAAAATCCCGGATATTCACTTTACAGGTAATAGTAATTTAAAATGTATTTTCACAAATGCCAGAAGTCTAGCTAGCAAAAATAGGGGAGCTGGAGGTACTAGAAGAACACATAGATGTAGTTGGTGTGCTTGAGAAATGGTTGGACTCGTCGCATGACTGGGCTGTTATTATTCAGGGTTTTACACTATTTAGGAAAGACAGGGTCAATAGAACAGGTGGTGTCGTGTGCCTAAATATAAGGAGTGATCTGAAGACAAGTGTGAAAGAGGCAATTGTGGGTGCAGATGGTAAGAATGTTGAAACCTTATGGGTGGAAGTTCAAAGGGATATAAACTGAAAAAATAATACTTGGTGTAATCTATAGACCCCCTAACGTCACAGAGGAGATAGAAGCTCAACTGTATAACCAAATAGAGCGGACTGCACAGGCTGGTACAGTGGTCATAATGGTAGATTTTAACCTCCCAGACATTGACTGGGGTCATGGTTCTGCCTCAACTACAAAGGGGAGAAGATTACTCTGATCTGGTAATTTCTAATGATGCAGAGTTTGTTGGAAATGTCACTGTTTGAGAAACACTAGGTAATAGTGACCACAATATATTTATATTCCCCCTAAATTATAAGAAGCTTACACAGTCAGGCAGAGTAAAAGGCTAATTTCCCTGGGTTGAGGGCAGCATTTAGGGGCATAGACTGGGACCAGACACTCTCATATAATAATACTTAGGTAACAAGTATAGGCAGCTAAAATTAAACCCCCCATGGCTTACAGCTACTGTAAAAAGGGCAATAAATGATTTAAAAAAAGGTATTAAAAAAATACAAATCTGAGGGGTCAGCTGTAGCCTTTGAAGTTTACAAAGGGCTTAATAAAATCTGTAAAAAAAAGATAAAATTTGCAAAAATACAAACGAACAGTAGATAGGAAAAGAGAGGAAAACAAATCCCCAAAAATTCTTTAAATATATAAATGCTAAAAAACCAAGGTCTGAGCAGGTAGGTTTCCTAAATAATGGTAAGGCCCATTTCACATATGCGTTTTTCATTTCCATCCTAGAGTTTCATCCTCGGGGCTCTCGGATGGAAAGATACTGATCAGGATTTCCCTAATGCATTCTGAATGGAGACGTTGGACGTTGACAAAACCGCAGCATGCCCATTGAAAAGCATTAATCCGATCCGGCTTTAAGCTCAACGTCGTTTCGGCGCATCGCTGGATCCAACGTTTAGCTTTTGTGAATGGTTACCATGGCAGCCAGGTCGCTAAAGTCCCGGCTGCCATGGTAAAGTGTAGTGGGGAGTCAGGGGAGAAGTCTATTTACCGTCTGTGTGGCTCCCGAGTCCCGGGGCGCTCCACAATGACGTCAGAGCGCCCCATGAGCATGGATCACATGATCGCATGGATCACGTGATCCATGCATGTGGGGCGCTCTGACATCATTGGGGAGCGCCCCGGGAGCCGCACGGACTGTAAGTATCTGCTCCCCTGGCTCCCCACTACTTACTATGGCAACCAGGACTAGTAGCGTCCTGGCTGCCATAGTAACACTGAAAGCATTTTGAAGACTGATCAGTCTTCAAATGCTTTCAGGTGTCTTTAGTTGTGACGGATCCGGCGGGCATTTCCGGCGACGGAAGTGCACGCCGGATCCTCACAACACAAGTGTGAAAGAGGCCTAAAGGGGGGTTAGTCACTGAAAATAAGGAAAAGGCAGAGTTGTACTAAATGTGTTTTTTTTAGCTCTGTATATACAAAAGAAGAGAAAGGAGCTGATATCCATGGTGATGGGGCTGTTAGTACATCCAGTAAATGTGAACACTGCTCTGGGTCCAGATGGATTACAACCAAGAGTTCTTAAAGAGCTCAGTTCAATCATTAATGTGCCCCTCTTTATAATTTTTAAAGATTCTCTAGGTACTGGTAAGTGGCAAGTGATTGGTGCAATGTGGTGCCCATATTCAAAAAAGGATCTAGGTCCTCCACAGGTAATTATAGACCTATAGGCTTGGAAATTATAGTTTGTCACCGAGTGAATTAGAAAAAATATTTCTGTTTTTGCCATTGATTCTGCATCTCTAACTCAGAAGTGTTTGTTTCAAATGGTGCATGACATCCAATTAAGAGTGGGTGACTTTCATCAGGGGTTCATCTCGTGTTTTGTGATGGAAGGTCTCCCTGCTCCGTTAGTTCTGGGTTTACCGTGGTTAAAGCAAGCATAATCCAACCATCGATTGACAAGCTAGACAGATTCTGGATTGGGATGATTATTGCGTTGATAATTGTCTGAATACGTCTTTTTCACTAAAACATTACCCTCTTTTATATCTGATTTTTCCGATGTATTTTCTCAAAGTGGAAGCCAGGATTTACCGCCGCATCAGGAATATGATTTTCCTATCAACCTTATTCCGGGAGCTAAGTTGCCAAATCTAGGTTGTATAACCTTTCTGGACCTGAGAGAACGGCCATGAGAGAGTATATTACCAAGAGTTTGGCTAAAGGACACATAAGACATTCCAAATCTCCTGTGGCAGCAGGGTTTTTCTTTGAAAAAAGAAAAGGACGGAACCCTTAGGCCATGTCTGGATGTCCGTGAGCTCAATCGGATTACTATCTATGATCCTTACCCCCTTCCTTTGATTCCTGATTTGTTTAACTACATTGGTGCCAAGGTGTTCTCCGAGTTGGATTTAAGGGGGGGGTCATATAATCTGGCCAGGATCAAGGAAGAGGATGAATGGAAGACGGCTTTTAATACCCCAGAGGGTCACTTTAAGCACCTGGTCATGCCTTTCTGGTTGACCAATGCTCCTGCAGTTTTCCGACATTTTGTGAATGACATTTTTCATCACCTGGTGGGAAGATTTGTTGTTGTGTATTTGAATGACATACTAATTTATTCTCCAGACGTGGAGACTCATCAGGATCACATTAAACAGGTGTTACAGATCCTAAGAGATAATAAATTGTATGCAAAATTGGAGAGGTGTGTTTTTGTTGTACAGGAGGTGGCTACCTGTTGTCATCTTCGGGTTTTTGAATGGATCCAGAGAAAGTCTGTGCTATTTCGGACTGGGACCGACCCGAAAATCTGAAGGCTCTTATGCAGTTTTTGGGGTACCAAAACTGTATTAAGAACTAATCGACAGTGGTGAGACCCTTAACTGACATGACTAAGAAAGTGATGGATGTCTCAGTGTGGTCCGATTTGGCATTGCGAGCCTTTTCTGCGGTTAAGGAGTGTTTTACTTCTGCCCCTATATAATAGTGCAGCCTGATTTGTCACAGCCTTTCATTGTGGAGGTTGAGGCAGTGTCCAAGGTGGGGGTAGGAGAAGTCTAATTGCAGGGCCCATCACCTGGTAAATGGTGCCCATGTGCATTTTTCTCTAAAAAACTCTCTGCTGCAGAGAGAAATTACGATGTTGGCTTTTGAGGAGTGGCATCATTGGTTGGAAGGGGGGATTCATTCAATCCCAGCGTTCACAGATCACAAAAATCTGTCTTAGCTGGAATTGGCTAAATGACTGAACCCCAGATGTTCTTCGTTTTTCACCAGATTCAATTTCATTGTCACTTATCGTCCTGGGGTTAAGAACGTCAAGGCAGATGCCTTGTCACGTAGTTTTCCTGGAGGTGTTGATTTTGAAAATCCAAGTCGGATACTGTCGGATGGGGTGGTGATATCAGCTCTATACCCTGACCTAGAGGTGAAGGTGTTAGAAGCTCAGGGAGACACACCGTATTCGTGTCCCTCTGGGAAATAGTTTGTTCCATCTGAATTGCGTCACAAGGTGTTTGAGGAATATCACTGTACAGTTCTTACGGGACACCCTGGGAGCAGATCCACTGCTGACTTTATTTCTTGTAGATTTTGGTGGCCGGGGTTGCGTAAGTGTGTTGAGGACTGTGTGTCAGCCTGTAGACAGATGGAACGCACTAATCAGAGTGTGGAGACTTACTTGAGATTTTTTGTCTCTGAGAACCAGGAGGAGTGGTCTTCATTTTTGTCTTTAGCAGAGTTTGCCATAAACAATCGTAGACAGGAGTCCACTGATAAGTTGCAGTTTTTTGGGGCATATGGGTTTCACCTGCAGTTTGGCACATTTACTGGTTCTGATACTTCTGGTATTCCTGAGGAGGAACGTTTTACGTCATCATTGTCATCTCTATGGTGGAAAATTCAAAAAAACTTGAGGAATATGGGCAACAAGTATAAACGTATGGCTGACAGGAAACATATGAATGGTCCGGACCTACGAGTGGGTGGTTCTGTGTGGCTGTCCACAAGAAACATTAAGTTGAAGGTATCTTCTTGGAAGTTGGGTCCAAGGTTTATTGGTTCATATAAGATCACTGCCATTACTAATCCGGTAGCCTTTCATCTTGAACTTCCTCAGGCTCTGAAAATTCATAATGTGTTTCATAAATCTTTGTTGAAGAGATATGTTGAACCTTTGGAACAGTCTTCCTTGCCACCCGCTCCTGTCATGGTGGACGGCAGTTTGGAATTTCAGATCGCTAAGAGAATTGACACTCGAGTTCTCCGTAGATCTCTTCAGTATCTTGTTCACTGGAAGGGTTAAGGACCAGAGGAGAGCATCTGACGTGAATGCCAGTCGTGTGTTGAAAGCTTTTCACAGGTCTCACCCAGATAAGGTGGGTCCTGGTGCCCGGAGGTCACCCGTAAAAAGGGGGGGGAGGGGTACCGTCACAGACGTTCCCGTGACAGGTGCCAGGAGATCAGTGAAACTGGCAACACGTGGTTTGATCTAACAGGTTCCTTGTGGATCAATTCGTGACTGTGTTGTTTCTGGTAATGGCCACACCCCTTGCCTCATGTGTTGCTTATGTGGTCATTTAACCTTCCCTTCTTATTGTAGCTTCTCCCACCATGCTGTGCAGTTTATAGCTTCAGTCTTGTTGTGGATTGCCGTTGTTTGGATCTCTGCAGAGTACCTGTGCTTCCATAGCCATTTGAAGTTAAGTGTCTTCTTCCCCTTTTGTTTATTGCAGCACCGATATAACACAAAGAGGGATAAAAATTATACCCCAAAAATACAATATAGGTCAAACCTATGGTAGAACAGGAACATACACAGCCTACAAAAAACTACCAGACCGTTGATGTAGTAAACAAATGTATTAAATAATCAATTTATTAATACCATGATTAGCATATATTAAAATAAAACATAACAAAGGGGACACAAGTGCAACAAAAAGGCATCACCCAGGGAAGACACAGCAGGAGACAGTTCCTAACAACAATTATAATAAGACAATAAAGTGCAAGTGCATAATATGGGCCAAATGGCCAGTGATTAACAATTGGAACAGTTACCCATGCTGAGCTCCCTCCAGTATGACGCCAACCCCAACGCGCGTTTCGGCGTACCTGAAGATACACCGAAACGCTCATTGGGGTTGGCTTATTGCACTTTATTGTCTTATTATTCTTATTATAATTGTTGTTAGGAGCTGTCTCATGCTGTGTCTTCCCTCTGGGTGATTCCTTTTTCTTGCACTTGTGTCCCCTTTGTTATGTTTTATTTTAATATACGCTAATCATGGTATTAATTGATTATTTAATACATTTGTTTACTACATCAACGGTCTGGTAGTTTTTTGTAGGCTGTGTGTGTCCCTTTTGTTTATCGTTTGGTTTTCTTGTGTTGATCTTTTTCCTGTCATTTGTGTTTAGGCCTGAGGGAGATTCCTGTTCGTCCTACCATTTGGGGGAACAGTTTGTCTCTTGTCCTGACCCTACAGGGTGAGTTAGGACTTTAGGTTTCTGTGTATGAACTCACCTACCTCTGGGGTCAGTTCATACTCGCAGTCAGTCAGGGCTTTGATTAGGGTTTCTCTAGGAGATGACCTGCTTCTTTTCCCTAGTTTTCAGGCCTTTTCCCCTTACTCCTTTCCCTCCTACATTCGGTGTGGGTTTCCCTCTCACACTGAAGCGTGACAGTAACACTGGGAGAGGCACTTATAGAGAGGGATTTGGGTGTCCTTGTAGATGGTAAATTAAATAACAGCATAAAATGTCAATCAGCTGCTTATTGTCATGCATGGACTCGCGGGGCACTACCACTTTACAAAGCGTTGGTGTGGCTTGGTCTGGAATATGCAGTTCAGTTCTGGGCATCACTCTATAGAAAGGACGTTCTGCAGCTGGAAAAAGTACAGAGGAGAGACAACTCAACTGATAAGGGGCATAGAGGGTCTTACTTATGAAGATAGATTAAAAGTATTAAACTTATTTAGTCTTGAGAAGAGACATCTTAGGGGGGACATGATTAACCTATACAAATATATAAATGGACCATACAAAAAATACAGTGAAAAACTGTTCCATGTAAAGTGCCCTCGAAACACAAGAAGGCCGCTGCCTCTGACTGGAGGACGAAAAGTTCAGTCTCCAGAAGCAAAGCTTCTTTACTGTAAGAACTGTGAATCTGTGGAATAGACTTCCTCGGGACATGGTCACAGAAGGAACAGTGGACAGTTTTAAAAGGGTTTAGATGAATTAGTAAAAGCAAATGACAATAATTATGAAAATGTATAGAAATCTGAATTCCTTCTTGGATTCGCGTCCCCACCTATCCCTTGGTTGAACTTGATGGACTTATTTCTTTTTTCAACCGTATTAACTATATACCAGTTAATTTTCTATGCATTGTGTAAACTCAATGGCAAATGTATAGGCAGTTACATGGTAACACTGGTTTACATGTTAGGTTGTCAGGGTGATGGACCAAGGTCTGTCCCCTGACTAATGAGTCTATTCTGAGCAAAGCTACAGGAAGGACATACGACAGTCTCTGCAGACCAGGCCTTCAGCTCAGAGAACCTTTATCTTTGAGGCATCACCTGCCAAGGAAACAAGTTCAACACCAGAATACTCCTGAGAGAAGGAGACAAGCCAACTTAGAAGGTCTAACACCACATCATGTGAGAACACATCAGTACGCTACATCCTGTTTTTTGCAAATAACTTTGCAGGTGTAGAGAAGGAATATTACTCAAGCACCTGCCGCACTTTGATACAGATTGGTCATCCAAATCTTAAATTTGCACCCCTCAGTTTGGGAACTGCAGAAAGGGTTTTGGTTATAGACTCCACAATACATCTGCTAGCCCCTAGATCTGCCCTCCTGTCTTGCAACCTGCCAAGTGATCACTATTAAGGGCATCCCAATTACCACCAGGCAGGAACCTCAATACCAGGGAGTGTCCCAAGAGAAGAAAGGGTGAGCCATTCACTCACTGCATGGCCCTAGGGAGCACCAGGGGTTGAACTGCCACTGTGAACCTTTATTATAAATGAAAACCACAGGGTAAGAGTAAACAGAGTATTAGATTTCTACAGTCAGATGGGTCCAACATAGTATGTGAGTATCCTCTGGTGGACTTAGGCTCTTGCATAGTAATTCTCCACAAAGGTTCAGCAGAAGAGAATCTCATTCGGAGAAGATTTTGGAGCCAAACACTCCCCACTGTCATATATTTGTTATGGGTTGATTCATACAGTTTATATGTCTAATAGACATGTATCAGAGTTTAACAGCTCTACTCTGGCTCCCAGAGGAGGTTCCCATGCAGAGTAGACTCTTTTATGATGTCCATATTCCATAACAAGGCAATATGGTCATGGATGTCTTCATGAGCCATTCTTTTTAAGAGTATACTCATTAAAACATGGAAAACTAACTTAATTACTTTGTTACATTCCACAAGAACAACTTGTTGACATACATTATAATTATACAAAAATTGTGATATTCTCACGTTTGTGTGCAAGAGAACACATTTAGTCATTATCCTTCCATGACAAGCTTCTAGGGGACCGAACAACACGAATGGTTGAAATGTATCAACTTCTGTGTTGGCACATGTCTGAATTAAGTTGCAAAGGGTAAAAACTCAAACTTTTCTTGGAATTATTCCACAAACCTGAGTGTGGGGCCTCTTGGAATCTAGTTATAGACTAATGACATTTCCAATTTGGGTAGGAAGGAAAGGTTTAGAGTAGATGTCCCAGATGAATTGAGGTGCTGTTAATCATAGTTCCTTTTCTATGCCTGCTTACTGCTTGTAAAGTTTTTACTGCATGTTTCAAATCAAATGATATAAGTTCTGTTGTTTTTTAATACTGTATGTATATCTATATCTATCTATCTATCTATCTATCTATCTATATATATATATATATATATATATATATACAGGGGCGTAGCTATAGGGGGTGCAGAGGTAGCAGTCGCTACCTGGCCCAGGAGCCTGAGGGGGCCCAAAGACCCTTGTGGTGCATATTAAGACACCAGTATTATAGAAGGTGCATGCTGGTCAAGTTACACCTCTGGCTGGAGGGAAGGGGGTTAGGTCAGGAATTTGGCCTGGGGGTGGTGAAGATATCGTTACAATTTTTACCTCAGGTAGCTTGAAGGCTATGTGCTTCCCTGGCCACAAAGCACTGGGGGAAGAGGGGCCCAAGCAGAACTCTTGCACCAGGGCCCATGAGCCTTTAGCTATGCCCCTGTAACCACTTTAACATCACTTTAACATCACCACTAAATGTATAATGTATATATATATATATATATATATATATATATTATACATTTAGTGGTGATGTTAAAGTGGTTGTTCAGTGACCAGGTTCTTAACACTTGTTAACACTCTCCCTCCCCCTCACACACACAAATTCCCTGCCACACCTAGAGGGAAGTGTACTTACCTGTTTCCCAGCATTTGGTTCTGGCTCGTTTAATTCACCAAGTTCATTGTGCTCTGGTGTCTGCTTGTAAACTTCTTAAATGGATGGGGGCAATGTGTGCCACTGCAGCCAATCTTCAGCCATAGCAGTGACAGTTTCCTTAAAGCAGCATGTGACGCAGTGACCCAGTGGACCAAAAATCCGGAATCTTGTGGCAAGGAGAAAGTAAGTATGCCTCCCTCCACATGTCTAGTGGAAAGGTGGGGGTAACAAAAATGCGTTAAAAAAATAGACAACTCCTTTAAGGTAATAGTGTTTGTAACCCTACAGAATTACCAACATGGCACAAAAATTACTTAAGAATGAAGTCCTCAATAATCAATTGTTTCCCCCTGCATGGCATCCTACAATCTTTGCTTAACTTGGAAGGCCTCCCACTGACCATATAAATATCTATGTACAAAAATTATAAGGCACTCAATAAAAATATATGTTTATTCAAGTCTTTGTTAAAACATTCTAGCAACGTTTCAACTACATTTGGCCTTTATCAAGCAAATATCCCAAATGTTGCACATCCAAATAGACTGCTCATTTGTATATTCTCCAACAGACATACTTCAGATTCCTATGTTTATACATAACTCCCCATGGATACAATGATCATATAAATCCAAAGGAGCATACAACTAGGTGGCCTAATTCTCATGTGCGGGCTCCATGGCTCCTGAGTACGACAGACACAATTATAGTATAGTGCCGCTTCACCTCATGTTGACAAAGGCCGAGTGTGGCAGAAACTTTGCAAGAATTTCTTAACGAAGAGTTCAGTAAACATATTTTCTATTGAGTTCTAGTGCCTTGAAATTTTCATACATAAGAATGCAGTCCTATTACTTTACTCTAGCAGATCTAATCTACATTTGTAATGATGTATGATTTTATATGCTGTGGCATATCTTGGTGGGTGACATTATTGATAAAGTGGGACAGTCAACATATTTTATATGCAGATTAATGGTTTTCTTAGGAATCTTGAAACATGAGTCATACAATATCTATTTTTATTACTGACAGAAAATTCATTAAAGGCTTGTTCTCATCTACTATTTTCCCAATGCTAAAAATAATAGCACAGAATGCTGCACAATTGAAAATGACACAAAGCATGACAGAAACCTGACTGAACCCATTACAATCTCCTGGGTCCATTCCGTGCTGTTGGTGTCCATCACATGATGGTTCCAGCACTGCTGTTATCTTTGTAGGTTCTGGGACCTCTAGGACTTGTACCTGTCTCCAGAACAGGGATCCCTCGGCCCCAGCCAATGTGAATGGAGTGGTTGCGTACATGCACAGTTCTCTCTATTCACTTCTATATGATTTCCGAAAACATGAAAGCAGGCTTGCTTGTATATTTTCTGAAGTCTTATTAAAATTAAGATCAAATGTGACATAACTTGTGTCTCCATCTCAAATTTAGACCATTTTGGCAGGTCATCATTTAAAAATGATATGCACACTATTATTTATGGTGGCTGATGACTCCTGTCCATCCAAAATGTCATCTGTCTTGTTTGGTTTTTGGTTGAAACTATACATGTAAGGCATGATTTGCAAAATATAGCTGACCATTTATTACTTTTGCACAAACCCACTCAGTTGCTTTACATTTTTACATTCACATGTCTGCAACTTGGGTCCGGATCCGTTCTGCAATTTTGCAGAACGGGGCAGACCCATTCATTTTCATTTTACTATGTGCTGTCCGCATCTGCATTTCCGGATCCGCAATTCCGGGTCCGCAATTCCTTACCCGAAAAAAATAGAACATGTCCTATTTTTGTCCACAACTTTGGACAAGAAAAGGCATTTTCTATTATAGTGCCGGCGATGTGGTGGAAATGTGGAAAGCAGATTGCCAGTGTCAGTGTTTCGCGGATCCGCAATTTGCGGACCTCAAAACACCTACGGACGTGTGAATGGACCCTAAACCTTCAACTCTGATATGCCAGTTTAGTCTGGCATTTTGACAGTTGAATCCTTCAACAAGCACATTCTGGCATAACAACAGGTTAGCTACAGAAGTTTTGCAGTCTGTGTTCGGAATGTACATTCATTTTCTATACTTTCCCTACTTTTCTCAAGTTCAGTGGTCACCATTCTCAAATTCCAATAGAATAAAAGATGCCACGGCACTCACCAATTGAATTAGTCCTACCGGAAATTTGGCCAGTGCAATTTACTGTCTTATCCCAAGTGTTATGTGCACCTTTTCTACAATAAATGGGACTAATTCGACTGAAGAGTGCCGAGGCATCTTTTCTTCTTTTGCAATTTTTTGTTCTAATGTTCTTTTTGCTACTGTGCAGCAACTGTTATTCACCCGTGTGGCCTGCAGACCCTAGCTGCTGATTGTTGAGTAGTGCCAACTGTGTATCTCTCTTTGTGGAACCTCTCTTAAATTAGTTGCTTGGTATATATAAGGTGGGCACTGCATAAGTTTCTGAAAACTGATATAGGATCCCCTAGATATTATAATTCTTTGTTGTACATGGTTCTTTTACTATTGATATTAATTTTTAATATGATTATATATATATATATATATATATATATATATATATATATATATATATACACATATACATACATACAGCAAAATCCAAGTCCACGGCACTTCCAATAAAGTGACTTGTGCTTTATTTAACAATCAGGTGCGACGTTTCGGTTCACTCCATGGAACCTTTCTCAAGCAGTGACATACAAACAATGGTGCTTTCCAAATATTTAAAAATGTGATACAATCAATTAGCAAATTTCATCAAGACAAAAAACAATAAAAAGTGACAAATCTGTGTATATAATATAAGATAAAAATAAAACATGTCCACATATTCATATGGTAAGATAAACTGTGCAAATTACATGTATGTATACATATCCATATATATAAAAAAAATAATCTTTATAATTCATAATTGTATAATTAATATCATGTGCTAGTGCCCAAGTGATTATGTTAAAAACCAAATGAATCAGGTGGAGGGGGAGGAATCAAACTAACCTTTAGTTACAAAGTAATATCATGGCCAGACGCCATAGAACGCTGCCTCACATATCGACAGAGGAGAAAGCGCTCACGTGATCACAAAGCCATGTGACAAACCTTACCCTCACATGATAATGCTGCGGTGCTTAGTATACCTCATCATTAGAAGTAGGAAGGATCATAGATGCGTCCAGGTTTGATGACATAAAATCACAAAACCACCAGTTCCAGTCATGTGATTAAAATATCAGATGACCAAAGTATTGGTCATGTGATAAAAAATGTCACTATTCTGCTCTCGCAAAATATAGATCGTATCCTAAATCCAACCAAAAGACTACAAGATATGGACACGCATCAGGATCATATGTGTTAACCATAAATGTACTGGTTGTGTGGATATAATAACATAAAAAATATGAACAAAAAATAATACCTGGTCCCAGAATGCAAGGAACCATATAGATAAAAATGCAAAACTGAAAAGCATTTTTATCTATATGGTTCCTTGCATTCTGGGACCAGGTATTATTATTTTTTGTTTTATATATAAATATAATTAATTTTGTATATATATACACAAGGGGAATAAAAAAAAAATATGGCAGGGGAATAAAAGTCGGTCCACTTATTTTTCACATTTTTGGTGTGCTGCTTCAATTTTGGATATTTATATATATATATATATATATATATATATATATATATATATATATATACACACCGTATTTTTAGCCCTATAAGACGCACCGGCCTATAAGAGCGCACCTGGGTTTTGAGGAGAAAAATAAGAAAAAAATATTTTTAACCAAAAGGTGTGCTTTTGAAGTAATGGTGGTCTGTGCATGACAGTATTATGGGGGATCTGTGGATGGCACTGTTATGTGGGGAGATGTGGATGGCACTGTTATGTGGGGATCTGTGGATAGCACTGTGATGAGGGGATCTGTGGATAGCACTGTGATGGGGGATCTGTGGATAGCACTGTGATGGGGGGATCTGTGGATAGCACTGTGATGGGGGCATTTATGAATGACACTGTAATGGATTGGATCTGTGGATGACACATATATAGCATCTTATGCTATATGTGTCATCCACAGATCACTCAATACAGTGTCATCCACAGATGCCCCCTTTTCTAAACATCTGGCCCATGGCTGCTTAGGGGCGGAGCCTGGCAACACATGGCGGGCGGCCCGCCGCTAACAGCGTGACTGCTTGTATAACATTTAAAATCTTTAATTATGTCCCCTTATTTCCTAAAAGCCTAGGACAGTAGCGCTCTGCTAACCTGCTATAACGATCCTCTAGCAGGCAGAGCGGTGCGGCGGCAGGCTGGTGTGTAACGTCCTCACTGGCGTCATCTGCCTGCTCCTTTCACTTTATGAATGAAGCAGGAGGAGCAGGCAGATGGCGTCAGTGAGGGCGTTACACACCAGCCTGCCGCACCGCTCTGCCTGCTAGAGGATCGTTACTGATTAGCAAGCGCCTATCTGAGCTTTAGAAATAAGGGACATAGTAAGGTCTTAAATGTTGCTGCTAGCAGATCACGCTGAGCGGCGGGCCGCCCGCCACTGCCAGGCTCCGCCCTCCTTCCATGCTGATACATCGCGGGCTGTGCGATGTATCGGCTTCAGCTATAGGAAAATGGTAGTATTCGCCATATAAGGCGCACTGCCATTTTCCCCCACTTTGGGGAAAAAAGTGCGTCTTATATGGCGAAAAATACGGTATATAGATACACGATAATAAAAGATATATATATATATATATAGAGAGAGAGAGAGAGAGAATTTATTTTGTATATATATATATATATATATATATACACGAAAAATGCATAGAGAGTTGGGACGCATGGCTGCAACCTACAACACTTTCCAAAAAAAATGTTATAGATAAATCCATCTCCACACAACAGAACACAAACAAGATCAAACAAGAAAAGACATCATCCCCAATGCCTGCAGCCGAGGAGTGGAACCTTGCTCATAGCGAGCTAGAGTGGAACTTTGCTCAGAGAATAATATGAAGAATCACAGATTTTCTTGCTGTGTTTTTCTTTAGTTATTATGTGTGTTATATATTATTAGAATTAATATTGCAGAATGTACTACCATTCATGTTCAGAAGACATTGTTGATATATACACCAATATGTTTTTTCTCTCAACTATATGTGAATATATCTACCATACTAAACAGTGATGCAATAATTACTTAAGTGATTTACGATGTTTGCATACATTTCAGTGCAATGTGTGTTATAAAATTTTTGAAAACCAAATAAAAACATTTTGCAAAAAAAAAATATATATATAAAAAATGTATTTTGGATGTATATATATATATATATATATATATATACACACAAAATAAAAAATTATTTTGCATATATATATATATATATATATATCATACATACACACACACACACACAAGATAATAAAAGATATATATATACCGTATATGCAAAAAAAATGAGAAAGCAGTAGAACAAGAGGAAATGAGACATTAAGATTTTGAAATAGAGAGGAAATTATAAAAGCATAAAGTTGCGGTCCCTAGGGGAACAGCTGTGCATGCTAATCCCTCCTGGGCTTCTCCCGTCGGATTCCCCTTCCTTCCTCCTGTCCTCATCTAATAGCTCCCCTGTTTCTCCAGGACAAAACTAGCCCTTTGTGCTTGGTCTCGGAACAACATTAAAAACAGGAATGGGGAAATTGTAAACAGGAGGCTTTTGGCCTACAAGCCAAGGCACACACAGGCCTCTGAGGCCTACTGCATGTTAAGCAAAGAAACAGATCTTTGTTGCTGAAGGGATTAAGGCTGCAGGATTTCTAGGCACTGTTAAGGCTTTCAGCTGGCCTGAAATAAGGGCTTTGTAAAGAGATACCTGCATTATATATCTGAGAGCGGAAATCATTCATACTATTTATACAATCTGAGTAATGTGATATTGTCTGACTGCAGAGGGGGCCTACCTAGCTGAAATGATCCATTTTGCAGCTAGAGATGCTTTAACCCTACAGTTCTCTATTCTGATGTATTGAAAAAGTATGTAGAAAAATATTTAAGCATTGGACTTTGTAATCAATCTAATAAAGAGATAAAGATAAGATAAAAAAAAAAATCTAAATAAAGATTGCAGTCGATATTAATTTTATATACATTACACCAGTGTAACTCTACTGTAGATATGATGAGGCTTGAAAATAACTAAATGGAAATGTATAACTCCCTTATTTGCATTTTAGATATCTTTTTAATTCTAGATATTTTAGTTAGTTTACATGATGTATTATTTCCAAACATAATTCATTATACTAACCTTGAGCATAGTTGCTTGTCACATTATTGTGGAACCCTAACTGACACATACTGTAGAACCAGACGTGGCGATCGTTATGCAGCCAAAACCATATGGTCATGCAAGTTGTTTTCTATTGTCCTTTGAAAACTGATTTTTTTAGTTGCTTGCCTAATGTTAATGGCAATGAGGAAAACCAAATGACAATTAACAATAAGTGATTTAAAATTTTTGAAATAAATAATAGGAAACTGCTGTGGCCTGCATGTTTTTTAGCTGGAGAAGTGTCTCCACCACTTTTCTGCAGCTACATATTGTCCGAACCTGGCAGTAAAGCAGTAGATGCAGCACTCCAGAAACCAAATTGCAATAAAAAAAAATGTAATCCCCCAAACTCACAGAATCAACATTTCACCCCCTTGGAGTTTCTCAAGCAGAAGGGGGGCTGAAAGGCTGCTTCTATGTTTTTCCAATTTTTCTTTATTCTACTACTTTATTCCATTAGATCATGGGGTTCCTTTGATTTGGGTTCCCTGAAGCCCTGCACAAAGACAATTTTTGAGCCTTGAAAAATTATTCATACCCCCTCGAACATTTCCACATTTTTTCACATTACACCCACAAACTTAAATGTATTTTATTGGGATTTCATGTGATAGACCAACACAAAGTAGAAATTATGTGTGAAGTGAAAAGAAAATGATACATAGTTTTTAGTGTTGCGCGAGCATGCTCGGCCGAACACCAGTTCGGCTCGAGCATCGCTATGCTCGGCACGAGTACCGCATGTGCTCGAGTGCCATGCTCGAGTCTCCTCTCTGCATGTTTCTTGGCTGCTACGCAGCCAATAAACTTGTGGGGAGGTACTGGCACGCACTGTAATGCCGTAGCCATGTTGGCTACTGGCATTACAGTGGTTGGCTGGCCGGTTGGCTGGTCGAGCGCAATACTCGAGTCTCCTCCCCTCACATTTCTTGGCTGCTACGTTGCCAATAAACATGCAGGGAGGTACTGGCACAGACTGTAATGACTTAGCCATGTTGGCTTCTGGCATTACAGTAATTGGCTAGCCAGAATGCTATATAGCACCCGATGATACGCGTTCGGCTCAGTATTAGCCAGGGAGAGCTGAGCATAGGAAGGGACAGACAGTGTTGGGAGGGTTATTGGAAGATTTTTATTAGAAAAACTTTTCAGAGACCCAAAAGTACTTTTAACGACTATTATTGGTACTTTTAACGACTATTATTGGCCCTAGAAATGTTGCCATTTAGGCTTGTGGACAATGAGGCCTTCCGCAGCCTGATGTCAGCGGCCGTCCCGCGTTACGCAGTCCCCTGCCACCACTATTTTTCACGGTGTGCCGTGCCCGCCTTGCACCAACATCTGTCCCGTTACATCACACGTGCCCTGACCAACGCAGTTAAATGATTTAATAGGGTACTCATGCTAATAACAGGGCCTCTTAAGAGTCCTGTATTGTTATTTATCGTCACTACCTCCCCGAGTCAGGAGTGGGTAATTGGCACGCCTGCTGCCTTCCTTGGATGTGGTAGCCGTTTCGCAGGCTCCCTCTTCGGAATCAAACCTTGATTCCCCGTTACCCGTGGTCATCATGGTAGGTGCAGAAAGTACCATCGAAAGTTGATAGGGCAGACATCCAAATGGATCGTCGACATCACGGGGACGTGCGATCAACCAGAAGTTATCTAGTCAACAAAGCAGGCCCTTGCCCACGATGTTTTTAATGGTCAGCTCACCTGCAGGCCGTCGGATATAATGTTTTACAGGGTCAACTCACCTGCAGGCCCTCACCTACAATCTTTTACAGGGTCAGCTCACTTCCTGATGACGACAGCAAAGTCTTGCTTGTTGGTACTCTGCACACATGGATGACTTCATGTTAGGCTGCCTTTACCGTGACCTGTGTGTTATACGCATTTTAGACAACACGGATTACTGGTTGTTCACCCTTCTTGACCCCGCTACAAAGAGAACCTCTCATCTCTCATTTTTCTGGTGGAGAGAACAAGCAAAACAGTGCTATACCAGAAGGTTCTTGTTGAAAAATTGCTCCAAAGTTTATAGGGCAGACATCCAAATAGATCGTCGACATCACGGGAATGTGCGATCAGCCAGAAGTTATCTAGAGTTGACAAAGTGGCAGCAGGCCTTTGCCCATAATATTTTCTATGGTCAGCTCACCTGCAGGCCCTCACATATAATGTTTTAGAAGGTCAGCTCACCTGCAGGCTCTCACCTACAATCTTTTACAGGGTCAGCTCACCTGCAGGCCCTCGCATATAATGTTTTACTGGGTCAGCTCACCTGCCAGCCCTCGCATATAATGTTTTAGAAGGTCAGCTCACCTTTAGGCCCTCACCTACAATCTTTTACAGGGTCAACTCACCTCCAGGCCCTCGCATAAAATGTTTTACAGGGTCAGCTCACTTGCAGGCCCTGACCTACAACCTTTTAGAGGGTCAGCTCAACAGCAGGCCCTCAACCATAATGTTTATAGGGTCAGCTCAGCAGCAGGCCCTCAACCATAATTTTTTTGATGGTCAGCTCAGCAGCAGGCCCTTGCCCCTAATGTTTTAGAGGATCAGATCAGCAGGCCCTTGCTCCAAATGTTTTTGAGCGTCACCAGCTGGCCATCAATCATAATTTTTCAAGGGTGTGTATGATTCCCTCCTTTATGTGTAACAAAGGGTGTATTGGACTGCCGGTTCTTTGTAAATTTTGGCAGCCATTTCATTTAGTGCATAGGCTTTATGAGTGTAGGAGTCCTACTTCATGAACAATTGTACCATAATGTGAATGAGGCCCTCCTTTATTTGATATACAGGTTGTATCGGAGTGCTCTTGCTTGGAATTTTTGGCAACACTTGCAATTTATATACAAGTAAATATACAGGAAAGAATGTTTGCTATCAATTTCTCCTCTAAAATCGATTTTATCTTAAGTTTGTGCATATTATTGTCAGTCTGTAAAAGTGGCGTACTACTTGGACAACATCGTTCCCAGCAGCGACCTAGGAGTCCAAGATGCATGTAGACATCCTCCCCATGCTGTTCCTGAATCGTTTCAGGGGTGTTTCCATTAATTTCTGATCTTTTCCTATGAACCAGGCACCCTCCCCTCTTCAGAGCAGGGGGTGGCTGGTTTAATGCTTTGGTTCTCCCATTGACTTCCATTATACTCGGAAGCTCTGTAGAGCACCCGAGCATCCCAATGTGTTCGGCCCTAGCACCCGAGCACTTGGGTGCTCGATCAACACTAATAGTTTTCATAATTTATAATAAATAAAAATCTGGAAAGTGTGGCGTGCATTTGTATTTGATCCCCTGAGTCAATACTTTGTAGGACCACCGTTGCAATTACAACTGCAAATTTTTTGGGGTATGTCTCTACCAGCTTTGCACATCTAGAGGCTGAAATGTTTTTCCATTCTTCTATGCAAAATAAGTAGCTCGAGCTCAGTCAGATTGGATGGAGCGCATCTGTGAAAAGCAATTTCCAAGTCTTGCCGCAGATTTACAATGGGATTCAGGTCTGGACTTTGACTGGGTCATTCTAACAAATGAATATGCTTCGATCTAAATCATTCAATTGTAGCTCCGGCTGTATGTTTACGGTTGTTGTCCTGCTGGAAGGTGAATCTCTGCAACAGTCTCAAGTCTTTTGCAGCCTCTTCCAGGCTTTCCTCCTGGATTGCTCTGTATTTAGCGCCATCCATCTTCCCATCAACTCTGATCAGATTGCCTGTACCTGCTGAAGAAAAGCTCCCCCACAGCATGATGCTGACACCACCATGTTTCACAATGGGGATGGTGTGTTCAGGGTAATGTGCAGTATTAGTTTTCCCCCACACATAGCATTTTGCATTTAGGCCAAAAAGTTCTCATCTGACCAGAGCACCTTCTTCTAAATGGTTTGCCGTGTCCCCTACATGGTTTGTGGGCAAACTGCAAAAGGGACTTCTTATGGCTTGCTTTAAAAAATGGCTTTTTTCTTGCCAGTCTTGCATAAAGGAGTACATGACTGGAGTACATGACTAAGAGTTACACCACTGGAGTACACAACTAAGAATTGTCCTGTGGATAGATTCTTCCACCTGAGCTATGGATCTCTGCAGCTTCTCCAGAGTGACAATGGACCTCTCTAATTAGTTATCTCCTTGTCTGGGTTGTCTGTTTAAGTGGGTGGCCATGTCTTGGTAGGCGTGCAGGTGCACCATACTCCTTCCATTTTTGCATTATGGATTGAACAGTGCTCCGTGAGATGTTAAGAGCATCGGGTATTTTTTTTTATAACCTAAACCTATTTTACACTACTCCACAACTTTATCCCTGGTCTGCCTGGTGTGTTCCTTGTTTTAATGATGTTGTTTGATCACTAATGTACTTTAACAAACCTCTGAGGCCTTCACAGTACAGCTATAGTTATACTGAGAACAAATTATACACAGGTGGACTCTATTTACTAATTAGGTGACCTCTGAAGGCAATTGTTCACACTGGATTTTATTTAGGGGTATTAGAGTACAAGGGGCGCAATACAAAATTTACATGTATCTTTTTTTCCCCCCACACACACTTTGTGTTGGTCTATCACATAAAATCCCAATAAAATACATTTAAGTTTGTGGGTGTAACGTGAAAAAATGTGGAAACGTTCAAGAGGTATGAATACTTTTTTAAGGCACTTTAGGGGCTAATTTATTATTAAAAATGAATCAGAATTTGGCGTAGCGCTAAAAACTAATGTATATGCTTGCACCACATTTATTAACTGTTTTAGATACTTTTTCCACTTCATCCAACTAAGGTGAATGGTGAATGGTTTAGAGGAAATAGGGTGTGGCTTTGTGGGAAAATTGGGTGTGGCACATGTTTTAAGACAAACAAAGCCAACAAACAGATGGTGTAAAGTTGGACTAGACAGTCTATAGGTGTGCCAGTTTTATCATCCTACATAAGCCCTTGTTATAAATCAGGATCAGTTTAAGACTGTCTTGCTAAGTTTACACTGTCTTACTTTCAGACAGTATTAGTGAATCTTCCCCATTATCTTCCGTTATAAACCAGATGTGGATCATTTGTGTAACTTGAACAGAGTTGGCTTGGGGCTATAGTTCCAGGTTATTTTCTAAGTGGCCCTCGTGGTGTTTACACTTTAACCCCTAAACAGTGATCTGGACTTTGCTGCAGGGGAACCACCAGGCAGCTACCTCTATATTCAAGTGACGGCTGATCCATGGAGTCGAGACAATTGTGCAGAGCACTGAGTGTTCAGGCAAAATTGTAGTCAGGGAAAGGCCAAATTCAGAGCAGGCAAAGTTTGTGCAATCTGATAAACAGTTCAGGGTCAGAGCAGGCATTAAAGGGTTAAATCCAGGATAACATGCAGAAGTCGGTGCACGGACAAAAGAATGTAGAAAAAGCACAATTTTGCTGGACACTAGCAAACTACAACCTATTGCTCAACACTTTTCCACAGGGAAAAGTGCCTTAAGTACCCCAAAGTTAATGAGCCATTGGTTAGGGAAGTTTAGGGTGCACACTGGCCCTTTAGGAACTGGAGGCAATACGCATGTGCCTTATGGGCAGTAAGAGGCATTGCTGTCAAGAAACAGGCTTGCAGCCTACATGGGAAAAACATAGAGCTACTGCGGTAGCCAGGCTAGCCAGAAAGAAAAATAAGAAGGCCAGCAGGTTCTAGGTTGCCAGAACATGGGAGTGGGGGAGCAGGTGAGAAGAGCAGCGTCTGTGCCCACTAGGGAGATTTAAGTGGTAGCAGGCTCCTTCTTCTTGGCTATTGTTTTGACAGTTGAAAATTGTGTAGGGAAAACTAATAACTGGGCTTTTGGGGACTCTGTGGCACTAACGTTGCTGTTAGAAACACTGAAACTGTGAAGGAACCCAGTCAGTGAGGTCCAGCAGGATTTGCAGTGATCTATTTCAGAATAGGTCATAGATCCGTTATAAATACAAGCCATGACCCTAGTGTGAACAGAACCCTAACTACCTTAGCACTAGAAATGGCAGGGCCCCCGTGTAGTAGAGACGTTAGTACATAGATAAACACATAGATTAACTACAGTGACACAATGAAATACAAAAGTTGGCAAGAATATTAACAGCAATACATGTAGGTGAACTCAGTGATGAACAGATGACTTGGAATTTTTTGGCTAATGTACAAATGAGGTACATGGTTCAAAATGGACAGTTCACAGATTTTTCTGCATCTGACTGTGATGAACTCATAATCTATGTTCTGTAAGAACATGCTGTATAGATTATGTTTTAGACTCTGGCATTTGAAAAAATATGACAAATATGACATGTGGAAGAAATGTCAGCTACTGACAGATGAAGTGGAGAGCAGGCAGCTTATGTGGCCTTGTTTTATATGAAAACGAATGAGCATTATAGAAAGTCCATTGATGTCAGTACATCATTGATGCAAGTCTGCATTCCAAATGAAGAGCAAGGGGCAGCAGACCACTGATACATATACAGTAAAATGACATTATATTACATTTACAATACATATATAAGAAAGTAATCAATCTGACAGATGCTAATAATTCATGGTTCAGCTGTAATACCTATGTTTGCCTCTTGCCAACTTTATGGTGAGCATAGACATACACCATTGCTCAAGTTATATCTAGTAAATTTAAAGATTTTACTCAAGTCGAATGTAGTCATATAACTTTCAGACAGTAGCCATGTAAAAAACATTTGGCGACTATGATTTCAGTATACAATTTGCAGATTCATTGTTCTTGCTGCTAATGATTACAACAGCTGAACTGTAAGGGAAAGAGGTTTATTTTTATAGGCTTTCCTATTACATTAACATTACACTAATGTGCTTCTGCAAGTGAAATATTTTCTTGAATTAAAGTAAGATAACAGCAATGTTTTTCCATCTATCCATCTTTTACAATTCGATCTTTCAAAAAGAAGGCCAAAGCCCCCCTGTGCTGTCACGAAGGTCATTTATCAATATCTTTACACTACAATAATGGTGTAAAAAAGTTGTAAATTATGGCACGCGCTATAATAATTTGCGTCCTACAGAATTATAACTTACACCAGAAACTGGCTTAAGTTATAACTGAAGTCTATACCAGCCCCTGGCTGGCTTGGACTTCAGTTTCTGGTGCATGGCCTTCCAGAGATGCAACTAATTTATTAAGAGACATCTGCTAAATTAGGTGGCTCTCACTCTGGTGCCCAGGGATCAAGACTGATGTATGGGAAAGCCAGTCTTGATAACTGTCCCTCATAGTGCTCCGCAAAGTTGCACCAATACTGCTCCTTAAAACGGCAATCAAAAGAGGATGCAATTCTACTTGGGCTCCTTACTTGGATAAATTATAAAAATGAATGTCCTTCCCACCTTTGAAGATCTTTGGGATGTGTGCCTATGCAATTTCTTCACCTCTGTGCAACAAGCCGAGTTTTGCGAAAGGCCACAGCTTGGGAGTAGTGTTGGGCACGAATATTCGAATCGCAAATTTTTATCGTAAATATCGCCACTTCGAGAATTTGCGAAGATTTAGAATATAGTGCTATATATTCGTATTCGCGAATATTCTAGATTTTTCTCATCTGAACCCATGATCCCTCCCTGCTTCTTGCTTGTGGGCCAATGAGAAGGCTGCAATGTCGTTGTCTGAGCTTAGCAACATCCCTAGCAACCAGTAGGAAAGTTGCCTACCCCCTTACTATATAAGAACCTCCCCAGCAGCCATTTTCTGCAGTTTTTTGCATTTCTGAGAAAGACAGCAGTGTCATTGCTGTGCTCTGTGCTTTACTGTGTCATTACATTAGATAGTTAGTGTGTATATATATATATATATATATATATATATATATATATAGATATATATATATTACAGATAGTTAGTGGGAGATAATTAGTGTAGATTAGATTGTGATATAGTGTAGTCCATACATACATACATGCTACAGACATAGTGCTGTAATGTCACAGGTTCACAACAATACTTGGTGCAGCAATCAGTAATATTTAGTCAGACCTGCTAAAACATAAAGTTTTTAATCAGTATTGGTGGCTCACTCTAGGTTAAATATGGAATGGTGCTTCTAACCCACTGAAGGATCACCCTACCCTCTAAAAATGGATAATTAAAAGAAGTTCAACAAAATGGGAGAGCACTCAACAGTCGGCACTGATTTGTAAAGATAAGTATTTATTATTAAAATATCTGTGTTAATAAGAACGTTATAACATAAAACCAATCAATCACATTAGCATAGGTGAGTAAAAAATGGAAAAAACAAAAATCATGAACATATGGAGGTCATGAAGATGGATATCTGCAGCTAACCTCAGGACCGATATCTGACTATTATCTGTGACATTACAATCAAATAGTTTCAGAATTTCAAAATTAGTCACCGTCTTTGAGGATTGTAAGTCTATCTAATCATGAATGGATGAAATCAAGTAATTCGGCGTAACTGCAAACAATGAACGGTATTGTCTCTAATAAGATCAATGTGTCACATAATAAAGTTCGGTATAGACCGCAAATGCTGATGAATTGATATTGTACTCAAAAGGTCATTCATATTCTTATACTCATGGTGTCTATCACTGTAATATTTCATATAGCGCCCCAAAAATACTTTTAATAACACTGCAATCATCCACTTTCAATGTACCAGCTGTAATCTCTTTTTGATGAATAAATCCAATGTCCCAGTATTTAAATGTAAATGCGAGCCGGCTCGCGTTCAAACAACAGGGAACGCTTACCTCCCTCCTTCTGTTCTGCCAAGGAATCCCCGGTGGCTTGGCGAGGGGCAAGCGGAGCGGGCAGACGCCGGCGTCTCGCCTCGCACTTCTCAGCCAATGATCCGAGTTCTTGCAGGACTTCGCAGGAGTTCAGCCGCGACCTCTGCTTTCTCTCTTTGAGCCTCGTCAGTCTTGTATTCGGAGGGAAGGTTATGGAATATTCTTGCAGTTGTTATAGCATTTTCTGTTAAATTTATTTAGTCAAATAGCTGTATGGCCATGCATTCATATCAGAGGACTTTGTGACAGGTGTCCCGTACTTCTGACCAGATGCGTATGGGGATATTGCACTATCCCTTCCTCTCCGCTTGTTGAGTGCTCGCCCATTTCGTTGAGCTTCTTAAAATGTAAAGTTGCACGTATTGAGCCAAAATATGCGCATCATTAATTGCCAATTGCGCAATCGCGGATATATTTGAGCACTCTATCTGCATATAAAGCTATTGTAATGTTCTGCCGTGCCAACCATTTTCTCCAGTCTCAAGAAACTTCTAGCAGCTTGAAAGATGTAGCAAAAGTGACCCACGCCTGTATTGCGTGCAATACACGCATATTACATTGCCGATTTTCGCAATCAGGAAAATAATCGCAAATTAATTTATGACGAATATTCGGCTAAATATTTGCGAAATATTGCGAATTCGAATATTGCCACTGACGCTCATCACTACTTGGGAGGATACTCTTAGGGTTCTGACAATTGGTGCTACAAGTGTGCAGTCTGCTTGGCCAGGTTCTGCTGTGGTCCCTGTGGCAACAATAGCCACATAACTACAGGGAAAGCAGGATGAGGGTGCAATCACATTAAGGAGACTCTGCACATATCTGTCACAACTATCACAGTCTTTGGGAGACTGCAGTGCATTGCCACCATTGAACCACATGCCCCTGAGGCAGAGAAGAATCGCACATATTGCATCTGTGCCACATGGGAACAACCATTTCTGTCTGGTAAGCTGTCACTGCTGTCCATCCTACTAAGGAAAATATTAAAATCACCTCACTAGTCAGGGTCACATGGTTTAATATTCCTGGATATAGTCAAGTGACATAACCCTTTACCCGCAGATAGATACAAGCATTCATTGCCATTGCTTGTACACATCCATCCAACATTCCAAGGGCCTGGTTGGAGTGGGACAATTACATGCTTTTACACAGAAGGCAGAAGCCTTCTATTTGGTCCCGCAATGGGGGTCAAACATGGGCCCCCTAAATATTTAAACATTTTTGTAAATGTTGTAAATTCCTAATCCTCTTTTTTCACAATATGATATATATGTAGCATATTCTAGATATGGGGATCACCTGAACTACCAATCTTATACCACAATAACTATAGAATGAATTTCCTGGATACCATAATTACAAAAGATGTCTCTTGGATCGTCAACATTAAACTCTACTGAAAACTCAATTTCATTCACCCTCTATACCCTCCTATAAACAGGACAAGAACTTATGTAATAGTTTAGTGAGAGCCGATATCGTGAACTCACACAAACCTTCTTCACGCAAAGGCACTTTTCATTTCTACAGTACATTGTGGACATTGCTCCTTTTATATTAGGGGAGAACACTTCACACATCCAAAGTCAGGACAAATATGCCCCACTAAAGATTTCTTCACATATAAATTCAGCTCTGTAATCTATCTGATCAAGTGTCCATGGGGTGAAGCTATCTGTGGGGGTGGTGGTCCATGCCCACTTATGCCTCGCTCTACCTGTACTACTATCCTGCCTTCTGCTTCCTTACCAGCAGCATTTCTGGCCACCAGCATCCAGATATTTGACTTCCTGTCAGGCTGCTGCCTTTGACTTCCTGTCAGGCCTCCTATTCTGCTGTATAGAGCACATGCACTCGCCCTTGGCCTCTTAAAAGTCCAGCATGCGCAAAAAGTCCACTATCAGATGGGAGAAAGTTTTTTTATTTATCCCTCTCCATTTCAACTTAATGGGTCACAGAATTTTACAACTTTGCTTTGGAATTATAGAACACATCCCACCACCATGGTAGTGACAGAGTTGCATTGCTTAAAGAGGTAAAGAGGTTAACTGAGATAATTAGATAATTAGGGACAGCGATTGGTTGCAGTGGTGGGGTGCTGAATGCAGGTGCTCTGTGCACATCACAGCAGTCAATCATGTGTACAGTGACATGCCTCCTGGAGTACCAGAGGAGGACCACAGAGAAGAGGTGAGTATATGATGGGTTTTTATTTATTTAAAACACATTTTAGGGGATGCCTGAGATTTTTTATTATCTGCGACATCTGCTTTAAGGCCTCTTGCACACGGGCGTCATGTTTGACGCCCGGATAAGAGGCGGGTGCGTTGCGGGAATCGCCACGATTTTTCCGCGCGTGTGCTAACGTTTGTAGTGCGTTTAGCACGCGCGTGAAAAAATCCGCATGCTTGGTACCCAGACCCGAAGTCAGACTTCATCACTGAAGTCTGGTTTCGGGATGAGTATTCTGTATATGTAATTATTTTCCTTTATAACATAGTTATAAGGGAAAATAATCGCATTCTAATTACAGAATGCAATGTTCCCCGGGCTATAGAGGGTTAAAAATAATAAAGAGTTAACTCACTTTCTCCCATTGTACGCGCAGAGCCCCAGAACGTCTTCTCTCTTGATGGTTAGGATGCTTGAGGACCTGTGGTGACGTCACAGGGTCACATGGTCCAATCATAGAAGCATTTGAGTGGACCATGTGACCCATGTGATCCTGTGACATCACGGCAGGTCCTTCATCCAAGTTTTTAACCCTCTATAGCCCGGGGAACATTGCATTCTGTAATTAGAATGCGATTATTTTCCCTTATAACTATGTTATAAAGGAAAATAATAACGATCGGGTCCCCATCCCGATCGTATCCTAGCAACCATGCGGGAAAATCGCAACGCATCCGCACATGATTGCGGATGCTTGCGATTTTCCCGCATCCCCATTCACTTCTATGGGGCCTGCATTGCGTAAAAACCGCAGAATATAGAACATGCTGCGATTTTCACGCAACGCAAAAGTGATGCGTGAAAATCACCGCTCATGTGCACAGCACCATAGAAGTGAATGGGTCAGGATTCAGTGTGGGTGCAATGCGTTCACGTCACGCATTGCACCCGCATGGAAAACTCGCCCGTGTGAAAGGGGCCTAAGAAACATGAATTTTTCTAGATCCACAAACTACAAAACATTGCTTAAATGGAATACAGTATGTCATCAGAAAATTACCTATTGTTTAAATTACGTTTTTATGTTCAACATAAACATAGTTTGAAAGAATTTTTGATAATGTTATTTTTAATTTTCCATGTGAATGTCTATATTTAAATATATAAAAACATAAAATCCTGCAGTTTTCCCACTGGCCACTAAGCCTATCTATGGGCGCCACTTCTTAGTCTGTACAGATCACTTTACTGCAGTTACCTGTTATCTGTCATTCTAATCCTGCCTGTAATGATATCACCTCTGTGTATAGATAAGACAGGTTCCACCATTCACAATAGGTGACTGTCAAAGCTTATCTATTCCTTCCTTGTACACTGACCTCTGCAAAGGTGCCTAGAAAACTCTCCCATAGAAGTCAATGAGGTAAGCTCCATACCATTGTTTCTATGACCCATGTGGCTTCAGTAAAGCAATTTATTTAATGCTTTCTAAATGCTGTTAAGAACCGCTCAGGCAAGATGGCTGCCTTCATAATCATGTTCAGGAAAAAATAAACACAGATTAGAAAAAAGGAGATGTGTTGCTAGTGTGGGGAGTTGCTCTGGTAGACAGCGGTGCGGGTGCAGTATAGAGGCAAAGAGAGTCCAGGTAGTGCAGCAAACAGTGTTTTATTTCACACTTGCACAAACAAAAAGTTCAAAACAGTCACTTAGTGTTACTTCACACTCACAGCAAAAACTTGAGGCAAAACAAAAGTCCAAGACTGAATCAAATTTACCTGTGTGGTTTAGGTGCGTGTTCACACCCGGCTGTCAGCCCAGCCGCAGGAAAGTCCAACCTCAGGCTTCCAGGCAGACTGCACGCCTCTTTGTAAGCTCTTGCTTCCAGGCCCTGAGAGCTCCACAGTAACGCCGGCAGCTTCCAGGTAAATCACTTGAAATCCTAGGTGTCAGTTCACACCTGGCTGAATGCTCAGCAACACAAAAAGTCCACTGACCGTCTTTAAATGGCCTGCTCTTCTGACACACAGGTCTCAGCTTTTCAGCCCAGCACAGGGCTCAGATCCCAAACACAGAGAGAGTTTGCAAAAAACCCAGCTGTCTTTTAAAGGCACCTAGGCATTAACCCAAAAAAAACCCGGACCGGCACCTAAAATCCGGTCCAGTATTTGCCCTCACCTGGCTGCAATCAACCCAGCAGCACAGGCTGAGAGGAAAATACCTGTTTTTTACCACCAAACCTCTCACTGTGTCACACTGGCAAATAAACATTTTGGTAACAGGGAGCATGAACACACACTCACACCTTAGATCCTTTTGATCATGCTCATATCTACACATAAGCATGATATCCAAGTTGTAGTCAAAACATCAGAGAACCTTTCTAAACTGTCAAGATACCTTCATGTTTTCATGGTGACTATTTTGTATTTTCTCTTTTTGATGTCCATGACGTTGGGTCCTATGATCATATTAAAGAGCTTGCCTAGAATATGGGTGGGCACAACCAATATAATAACCAATTTCTAAAATTCAGGTCAAAGTCAATTCATTTTACTTTGATTTGCTCAACACTAGCTGGAAGGAACATTCCATTAAAGGGGTTGAGCCACTAATATAACTGTATCCTACCCAACAGATCGCTTTATATCTCCTTTCCCAAATGCCAACATTTATTAAAACTGTCTTTATTCTAAATTTATTAGCCTACCACTGCCCCCTGTGACAAGTCTGTTTCGATTTCAGTTGCTGTTAGTAATGTCCTGTAGAGGAGCCTTGTAATACCGGATGCACAAAATCACAGCGCTTCTTTTCCATCCCTTCAATTACCACTCGATGTGCAGTGTCAGTTACAGTGTCAGTTATAGATGGATGGATGGATAAACAGACATGCAGATACATAATAGACAGATAAACATAATGATGACATGTGATCTAACAGATGATTGACAATAGCACAAGCTGTGTCTGTTATAAATCCAGTTATGCAGAGCATTGTGAATATGTGGAGGTAGAAAATGAACTGGCTAGTGTCACATGTCCTGCTGATGTCACATGACACATCCTAAGGCATGATAGGACAGCAGTCACATGACAAACCAGAAAGTAGGATTCAAGCATGGGGGATAAGAGAAAACTGGAAATAAGGTAAATCTGAAGGGAAAAAAAAACTGTCCAAGTAGGAATGGGAGGTAGGGTACTTGATGAAAATAAATTTTAGAGTTATATAGTATTTTATGGCACACCCCTTTAAATGTTTACTCAAGTATCATGTGATATGATCAAATAAACTTTTATTTTGCATTGGAAGGAAATGTGTCATGAATTTGTATATGTTGTACTCTATGGTGAAGAACTCTTCCACGTTGCACCTTCAAACCTGATAAGGTATGCAATTTCATTTTCCTTCGAAGCAGAACTGAGTGCTGTTTTTCAGACTCATGTGCCTCACCCAAACCCAAAAAAATGGGGATGTTGCTTGTGACTCTGGCCATGATAATAAAAAATTACTTAAATTATGAATCATGACTCAAGATTGCAGTTTTTATGTTGTTTCCCTCCAATGCTGTATGACATACCATGGATAGGGCACTCAGCCTTTTGAAAAAAAACGTAAGGGGTTCATTTATTAAGACATTTTATCTTGTGTTCGAGATTGCTCACTAACCTTTTATATATCAAAGACATTCTAATAGCTTTCTTACTTAATTGCATACAATATTCTATAAACTCCTGTGATCTCACCTCTAAACAGTGGTCTCTCTTTATTTTACTAACAGCATGCCTTAGTTGTGCATATTTGAAACTCTCTATATAACCCGTATTTAATTCCATTATATATTCGATTCCTCTTATCTCACCTCCCTGCACTATTTGAAAAACCCAGCATATATTTTGATTAATCCAAAATTCTACATTCTCCATCTTAACAAATTCCATTAGATTAGGATTGTGCCATAGTGGTGTGCAATTTAATATATATGTAATCCCCAGTATTTCTTTAATTTTTCCCCATCCCTTCAACATAGTGTAGCCAACCGAATTTTTATCCCTGATTCTACCTACATCTCCCATCTCGAGTCTAGGGAAAATCTTTGTGTAATTCCTGTTAACTGAACCTAAATAATAATCTAATTCCTCTTCCTCCATACCCATCCACCAAGCCAACTGTGCTGCCAAAAAATACCCCTGAACATAAGGCAGTGAGAATCCACCTTCCTCCATTCTGAACCATAGCCATTTTTGTTTTAGCCGGACTTTTTTCCTTCCCCAGATCAGATCATTAATGATACTTTCTAATCTATTAAAAAACATATCTCCTATCCAGTTTACACACGGTGTGATCTTATATAAAATTTGCGGAAGTATTATCATCTTAAACAACGCCACTCTATCTGCACGTGAGATTGGTAATTTTTGCCCTATCCGGACCTTATTTTTCACTATTTCAACTAGTGGGGTAACATTGTGTACGATGTAATCTCCTTCCGCTGCTCCAATCTTAACACCAAGATAGTCTATTTTATCTGTGCATGACAATATTTTAACTTGCGTGGGATTACTTTTAGGGGGTCTCCTAAGAGGAAGCAGAACTGTTTTCTCCCAGTTTATTTTATATCCTGAGTAATATCCATATTCATTAATAGATGTAATTACATGCTGCAAGATCTTATATCCATCCCTCAAGAACAACAATACGTCGTCCGCATACAGATTTATTTTATCGAGCACCCCTCTCCGTCCAAAACCTGCTATAGTTGCATCTTCCCTTATAATACATGCTAGTGGCTCCAAGAACATCGCAAACAGCAGGGGGGAAAGAGGATGAAAGATGAAAACTACAAAGGTGCGGGAGTGGGAGCGAGATCTTGGTCTAACTAGCGGATTCAATTGGTATGAAATTTTTAAGAACGTGAAAATGTCTACCTCGTCTAATAATTTTAGGATGATTCATATCTTTTGGATATACCGTTTGTATTATACACCTAAAGATTTGTCAAGATTTTATCGCAGGGAAGATCTGGCTTGCAAAAGATGTGGGCAAAAGAAAGCACATTTCCTCCATGTAGTCTGGGAATGCTCAGCGGTGAGAAACTTTTGGTTTAAGGTAATAGAGGAGTTGAACTGTAGAACCCGATATAGGTTAGAATGGGACCAGCCACTTATACTGTTAGGGGTAGCATCGCAAATTAAGAATGCAAAAAGTGAAGTGGTAAGGTTATGGTTGAAAGCTCTGATAGTAGCAAGAGTAATAATTGTTAGAAAATGGGGTCACAGATCAGTCCGGAAATAAATGAATGGATAGCGCTAATGGATAAGGTGGCAATATACGAACAAAAAAGTGCTGGGAGCGCCAAACAGCGTGGCAGCGTAGCTAAAACCTGGGCCAGTTGGCACGGATAAAAATAATTGCGTAACAGACAGTATGTTTTACCCCTGATATGAGATAGGGGGATCTAAGGTTCGCCGTGGCACACAGTCCTAAGGGGGTGGGGGGATAAGGGTTTGGGGGGGAGATTTGAAGGATTAAATGGATTATATATGATCAGTGGTTATAAAGAGTATATGCTATGTAAATGGATACCATGTTATGCTGATTTTGCATTTGGATATAAGATGGATTGGAATTATGTACCGAAGTGTGTATTCATATAAGTATGGAAAAAATAAAGTATTTATAAAAAAAAAAAAAAGACATTTTAGACGCTAGATTTCAAAAGCCCCTGCGCTGGCGGTTGGACCCACCTATGTTATGTAGAGGCCGGAGCATCCACCATCACTTCTAAATCTAAGATTTAGACCAATTTCTATGCCTAAGACAGGTGTAGAAAATTATGAATGAGACGGGCCTGCTGTCCCATCCCCTTTCCCCATCCACACACTACACCCACTTTTTTAAACCTGGCGTGAGCAGGGAAAAGTCACAGACTGCAGCGGAAAGAACCTTTGTGCTGCAATCTGCACCAAAAATATGCCTAATATACATGTATTTCTGTTAGTAAATAACCCCCTAGGTATTAGAATATGACTTGCCACAAGCAACATCTAGTCGCTGCAAACATAGCTGCATTCACCAGAAGAGTGAAACACAGGTACAAGCCTGTACAGTAGTTTCATCTCTGTCACCTGTCATGCACATAGACTTTCCAACCTTGCTGGATTGTCTGGGAGTCTATTACCATTCTCCTTGTCAATGCTTTCTCTTTGCATATTTTAACACAGTCAGTACTAATTAAGTAGTATCAGATTGCGTAAGGAGGACATGACCAGGGGTGTAGCTAAAGGCTCATGGTCCCTGGTGCAAGAATTTATCTTGGACCCCCTTCCCTCAGTGCTTTGTGGAAGGTTCACCTAGCCTATCTGCTGCCTGAGGCAAAAATTGAAATGACACCCCCCCCCCCCAGCCCCATGCCAAATTCTCAACCTAACCCCTTCCCCCCGGCCTTACTTGGAAAACATTACATACAGCTCTACAAAGCATACTGGGTAATACATTGCCACACACCTCGTATATCTGGTGACATCTCCTCAGATCATTATCTTCTCCTTTCAGGCCAGACCACCATGATGATTTTTTTTTTTTCAGCTGCTTCTCGTCTCTGTAGAGTTTGACAAACAGACATCTTAGTTTCCTACTTTTCCATCATCCTCCCCACCTTCTAAACACCCCATCCTGCCACCCCCTATACTGTGGCCAATGTTCTCCCCTACACTATAGTGCATAAACAGTCTTTTTTCTAGTACCATGCATATAGTGCCCCCTTTAATAATTAGTGGCACACAATGACCTAAAAAATTACTGCGCACAGCAAGTTCCTCCAAAACTAATTGTGCTAAGCTGATATTGTGCCAGGGTGCCGACCAACAGAAATAAGTATCTCTCAAAGTGCACAGTGTAAACAGTGCCCCCAATAGTAATAATGCCTCCATGTTCCTCATAGTCTCCCAGTAGTAATAATTCTCCTCATAATGTGTGCCAGTACAAAAATATCCCCTTATAATGTTCACCATTACAAAAATAACCCCTTACAATGTGTGCCAGTACAAAAAATGCCCACTTACAATATGTGTCAGTACAAAAAAAATACCACCTTACAATGTGTGCTTGTACAAAAATAACCCCCTTATAATGTGTGCCAGTACAAAAAATATCCCTCTTACCTTTCAGATCAGACTCCCATATCATACCTCAGATCAGACTCCTATATCAGATTCTGAAACCAGACCTCAAATCAGACCCCATATCAGACCCCCATATCAGATACTCAGACCCATCATATCAGATCTCAGATCAGACCCCCATATCAGATCCTCAGGCCCCCATATCAGATCCTCAGACCTCCATATCAGATCCTCAGACCCCCATATCAGATCCTCAAATCAGATCCCCATATCAGATCCTCACACCACCTTATCAGATCCTCAGACCCCCATTATCAGATCCTCAGACCCCCATTATCAGATCCTCAGACCCCCATTATCAGATCCTCAGACCTCCATTATCAGATCCTCAGACCCCCATTATCAGATCCTCAGACCTCTTTATCAGATCCTCAGATTACCTTATCAGATCCTCAATCCTCTTATCATATACTCAGACCCCCATATCAGATCCTCAGACCACCTTATCGGATCCTCAGAACCCCATATCAGATCCTCAGACCCCCATATCAGACCTCAGTTTAGACCCCCATATCAGATCCACAGACCCCCTTATCAGACCTCCGATCAGAATCAGACCCCCATATCAGACCTCAGATCAGATCCTCAAACCCCATTATCAGATCACCAGACCCCCTTATCAGATGACATGACTAATTTACAAGACAAATATTAACATCCATTTCACAATTTAATAATTCATTTCCAGAAGGGAACAAGAGAGTAATATTGCAATGTATAATTCTAAGAAAATATCTTCCAACATTGTGCTTTTATGGGAACACAGACACTAATGTCTTATTCACACAGTCAGTGTTTGGTCATTGATTTCCATCAGTGATTGTGAGCCAAAACCAGGTGCTGCTCTAAACACAGAACAGGTTCAGATCTTTCCCTAACCCTCAGTTCACACTTGCGCATTTTACAGCGCGTTCGAACGCGCTGTAAAACGCATAACCGATGCAAACCAATGCTTCCCTATGGGACTGGTTCACATTTTCGCGTTTTACAGTGCGTTCGAACGCGCTGAAAAATGCCCGACGCATAAACAAGTATTTGAGCTTTTTTGGGGGCGTTTGTCGCGCGTTTTGGTCCATAGACTTCAATGGGAACGCGCAACGCTTATATTTTGCGCGTTTTTGACACTGAAAACACGCGTTCGAACACGCGTTTATGAATTTGCAACATGCTGGAAAGGCCAAACTTCATATAGACAGGGATATTTAGTCATTGGACAACACTGCAGTCAATCACACAAACGCGCGTAAAACGCGCGTTTACTATTGCCAAAAACGCGCACAAAAACGCGCAGAAAACGCGCGTCTCAGAAACGCTCAGGTCTGAACCCAGCGTTATGTCTGTGGTGGCTCCAACCCTGGTTTTGGCTCACAATCACTAATGTAAATCACTGATCAAACACTGACGTAAAAATTAGTGCTAACAAAGACCTGGCAGAAGAGATAGTAAGTCTTTTTTAACACATTACTATGAGCCCTACTTTTGGCAAAGAAAGACCCAAAAGACAGAACCTACATCACCTTCTATAGATTTTTAGTTGACCTTCTAGCTCTCATTACATACAAAAAAAGATTTCACTGTTGGAGCTAAAGCTAAGTCTACATCACCAAAGCTCATACTTACCCCGCTCCCTGCGCAGATCCTGATCCCCACACCATCACCCGCGATGCAAGCCGTCCCCGCCTGCCATTGGTTGCTGCCATTTGGTTTGGATATTTTCATCCATGCACGGGGAGAAGCTGCAGCGGCAGTGCAGGGACCAGGAGCAGGGTGGGGAGCGAGGTAAGTTTATTTCCTGTGAGGGGCCGGGCACATGGGAGGCAGTTTAAGGCATTGAATAACCCCTTTAAGTTCAGCCCCACCGGAGAACTGCCTCCAAAGAGGCAGAGAAGAACATATTTTTATGACAATCTACTCAAACCCCACTTCTTTTCTTGTGGGACATTCACTTATCGTTGGGATGCATGAAGGTCTAGTTAGGTCTCTCAGCATCACCTAAAAAAGCAGATGGGCTTCTGTGAGTAATGCCTTATTCAAACAGTCACTGTTTGGTCAGTGACTTCCATCAGTGATTGTGAGCCAAAACCAGGTCTAAGTCTAAACACAGAACAGGTGCAGGTCTTTCACTTTTCTCTATGTAGCCTCCATTCCTGGTTTTGGCTCACAATCACTGATGGAAGTCACTGATGGAAACAGTGGTATGTGAATAAGGCCTAAGACCTCTTCTATATCACACTATGTCTTTTCTGCTGAAGCTCAGGGGGCGTGTCCATGCTTTCCCTATTACAGTTGAGGAGGCAGTTGAAGGATGAAACTGAGCATGTGCGGCCATCTCAGTGAGCAGGACAATGAAATAAGAAAAAGAACAAACAGCAGGTGACGCTATACAGATACATTTTATTGAATAACTCCATGGATATATAACATTTTTAATGACATGCAACTGCAAAAGTATTCCAATCTAGGGGCTGGTTTGAAAACTGTAGAGTATTTTTGGTGTAACAACCCCTTAAAATAGTTTTGAACAGTATTTCGGGAGACTAATAAGCATAAAAGAAAAAAAGCAAGGAGAGAAAATGTAAGTGACAAAATATATTTAAAAGAGTTAACGCAGCCTGTGATACTAAGACTAACATGAGCTGCGAGCGTTTGTTTATGTAAGACACCAATATATTCCATCTGCACATTATAATGCATGCTGACAGATCACGCTATAACATGACTTGTCAAAACAAATATAACATACTACTATGTACATGGTATAGCAGCAAGACTAAGTGTAAAGGTAAAGTAACAATCTCAAAAACATTTGTTCAAAGTATAATGAGCCTTTTGTAAAAATGGTTTTAGTATTATTTTTATGCTGGATTTCATATTTACTTTAGGCTCACAATATATTATCAATTGTGACTAGTGCAGGAAGGAAGGGGACCACTGGCCTTCAAACATCTCAGATATCGATGTGCAGCATGCATCTCTTCAGATGCCTTCCTGATGACCAATACACACATAAGATTCCTAATACACTACTACACTGCTAAGCAACAAAATGTGCAGCTGAAAAGTCATGATAACTGATACTCTAGTGCAGGTACATAAATCTGCATGGGGAGTAAAAAATATTTGTTCTTTGCAGTTCTTGTACATATTTCAGGCATTCAGCAAAATGAGACAGGGTAAGTGCCCTTCAAGGGGTTTTCTGGGAGTACAATATTGATGACCTTCAGCATACCACAGGCGAGGCGTGGGGCGTTGAGGGTGGGAGTGGTGTTTGTAGTGTGGATGGTGGTAGTAGTACAGTGGCAATCCTTCTCCAGCTCTCCCCAGACCGGTGCACAGTGAAAGGATGGGGGACCCTGGTTGCCTCGGAGCATACCCTGGTTTGGAGGTCTCCTGCCTGATGGTAGTTTTGGGTGCCCTTGATGTTGGGAGATTGGTACAAGGCAGGTAGACTAGGTCTTAAAGCCCAAATGGTGGTCCACAATGATGAGGCCAGTTTTTGCAACAAGTAACAGTTCTTTACTGAAACTGCTGCAGGCACATGTTCTCACAGCAGTAGTCACACGCAGGGGTGGGATTCAAATTTTTAACAGGTTCCCTATTCAACAGCGGACACGCGGAGTCACGACACATGTTTATACATACATAAGTACACCATATATACACTACACACACATACCACAACACTTTTAAAAAGCCCAAGGAGCTAAACTATGGACTGGAAGTGCTGCCACTGTCATTTTAACAACTGGATCTGGAGAACCTGAGGGAACTGGCTGAATCCCATGCCTGGTCACAAGTCTGGTAATACATAGACTGGCAGATCTTAAATGTCTTGTAATTTCCACAGATCTTAAGCCTACCCAATTTTTCGTCAGATAGTCGCTAATGAACGTTCACATGAACTCTCGTTAGCATCATCTTGCAGTGTAATACTGTAATAATGCCACCGATTGCCCAGGCAATCCAAATCTTTTGACATGTTAAAAAATTATCATTTGCAGGCGGCAGATCGTGATGTCTAATAGCAATCTGTTGCTGGCAAACCATTACACAACATGGGGACAAACGATGACATAACGTTTGCTCCTCACCATGCTGCAGTGAAGATCACTGAATGTAATAGCAGCAGTCTCCTCCCCTAGTGAGCAGGTGATTGCCGAGAGGGAATGCTTCCCTCCCGACAGCCATCTGCCACATCAGGCTGTGTAATACAGGCTTTACAGCTTTGAAGACTGCAAATGAGGTGGGAAGGCCTAGATGTTATCTCTCTGATTCAATATTTGTACTTTCTCTATCTATTCTAGCCAAAAGCGTGCAATTTCTTCTTCTCTTTTGCTCTCTCTTTCTAGGACACAGCTCTGCTCTCAGCATGTCTAGCCCTGTCAATCCACAGGAAGGGGGAGTGTGCAGAGCACAGGGAATGTTACAAAGCAGTGCTCAAAGGATTTAGCCCTGCCTCCTGGTGCTCTGACTTCTCATTTGCATGTGAATAAAAACGCAGATTTCTCTGCAGCTGTTTAACATACAAAAAGAAAAAGAAAGGTATTGTTTTATTCAACATGATTATCCCATGACTTATGTAAAAAATGAAAATCAGACCTCATATAGTACATGACAATCTTTTTCTAACAAATCTAGAACCAGCCCTGTACCTTACATGGATCCAGAGATCTCCTCATTCATTGCTCTGCTAGATTTATATTAAGCTGGCAGCTCAAGGGGAGCCTATTTTCTGCTGTGTCTCAGCTCTACCTATCACAACTCAGGAGGCAGTGGAAGGATGAAACTGAACATGTGCGGACATCTTAGTGAGCAGGTCAAAGAAAGAAAATAGCAAACAGCAGTTGGAGCTATACAGATACATTTTGGTGCATAACTCAGTGGCTATGCTAAATTTTTAATTAAATGTAATTACAAAAGTATTCAGATCCAGGTGCTGATATGAAAACTGTAGAATATTTTTCGCGGGACAACCCCTTTAACCACTTTAGGACACATGACATACCGGTACGGCATGTTTCCCGAGTCCTTAAGGACACATGACGTACCGGTACGTCATGAGTTGTTCTGATCACTGCTGCTCAGCTGGCAGTGATCGGAACAAGGTACCTGCTGAAATCATTCAGCAGGTACCTTGTTACAATGCCCAGGGGGGTCCTGTGACCCCCATATGGGCGATCGCTGCAAACCGCAGGTCAATTCAGACCTGCGGTTTGCAGTGCTTTGTGCGATCTCTGATCCAGAGACACAGACCGCGGGGATCAGAGAGTTAATGCCCCCAAAGTCTTGATTTTTAACCCCCCCTGCAGCCCCCAATGATATTATGGCGGCAGGGGTGCAGGGGGGGTGGTTGCGGGCGGCGGGAGGGGTGCGGGAGGCTGGCGGTGCGGCGGGCGGGATCGCGATTGCGATCCCCCGCCGGCCTCCTCTGTAATGTATCCCTGGTGTCTAGTGGGTCTATCAGAGTGTCAGCACATTGCTGAAACTCTGATAGAAATGGCTGGCATCTGTGCTTGATCAGATGCCAGCCGTTTAACCCCTTCTATACCGCGGTCCATACGGACCGCGGTATGGAAGGGTTAACAGGGAGGGATCTCCCTTCCTCTCCCATCGGGGGGCTGCTGTGCCTTTGCAGCCCCCCAACAGGATGGGATCACAGAGGGAGGGAGCTCCACACCCTCCCCATCACCCCCTGCTCAGTTCTGGCAGCGGGTGATGGTTGCCATGGAGACAGGACGCTTTCAGAAGCGTCCTGTCTCCATGGTGCTGAAAGTCTGAATAGACCTGCTAAAGGTCTATTTAGACTTTGTAAAGTACAAAATACAGCACAGTGCACTATATAGTGTACTGTACTGTATTATACAGACACCAGATCCACTGGATCTTTCAGAACCAAGTGGGTCTGGGTCAAAAAAAAAATGTAAAAAAGTGAAAAAAAAGTAAAAATGAAAAAAACACATATCACTGAATAAAAATTAAAAAAAATAAAATACACTACACATATTAGGTATCGCCGCGTCCGTAAAAACCTGCTCTATAAAAATATCACATGACTGAACTCCTCAGGTGAACTCCATAAAAATAAAAAAAAAATGGTGTAAATAAGCCATTTTTTGGCACCTTACATCACTAAAAGTGTAAAACAAAGCGATCAAAAAGGCGTTTGCCTCTTAAAATAGTACCAATCAAACTACCATCTCATCCCGCAAAAAATGAGCCCCTAACTAAAACAATTGGCCAAAAAATATAAAAACTATGCCTCTCAGACTAAAACATGATTTTTTTTGTTTCAAAAATGCTTTTTAGTGTTAAATGTAAAAACAAAATTTAAAAGTAGACAAATTGGGTATCTCCACGTCCGTAAGAATCTGCTCTATAAAAATATCACATGACCTAACCCCTCAAGTAAACACTGTAAAAAAAAATTAATAAAAACTTTGTCAAAAAGCCATTTTTTTGCCACCTTACATCACAAAAAGTGTAATAGTAAGCGATCAAAAAGTCATATGCACCCCAAGATAGTACCATTCGAACCGCCATCTCATCCCGCAAAAAATGAGCCCCTACATAGGACAATCGCCCAAAAAAAAAAAAAAATATGGCTCTCAAACTATGGAGACACTAAAACGTGATTTTTTTTTGTTTTAAAAAATGATATTATTGTGTAAAACTTATATAAATAAATAAAAAGTATACATATTATGTATCGCCGCGTCCGTCACAACCTGATCTATAAAAATAACACATGACCTAACCCCTCAGCTGAACACAGCAAAAAAAAATAAAAAAATACGGTGTCAAAAGCCATTTTTGTCACCTTACATCACAAAAAGTGTAATAGCAAGCGACCAAAATGTCAAATGCACCCCAAGAAAGCGCCAATCAAACCGTCATCTCATCCCGCAAAAAATGAGCCCCTACATAAGACAGTCGCCCAAAAAAATAAAATAAAACTATGGCTTTCAGAATGTGGAGACACTAAAAATTTTTTTTTAAAAATGCTTTATTATGTAGAACTGAAACAAAAAAACGCCAAAAAGTAGTCATATTTGTTATTGTAGCGTCCGTAACAACCTGCTCTATAGAAATAGCACACAATTTAACCTGTAAGTTCAACTATGTAAATAACAAAAAATAAAAACAGTCCCAAAACAGCTATTTTTTTACAAATTTTCCATTTTAATCCATTTTTCCAGTAACAAAGCAAGGCTTAACAGCCAAAATAAACTCAATATTTATTGCCCTGATTTTCTTGTTTGCACAAACACCCCATATGTGGTCGTAAACTGCTGTATGGCCAAATGGCAGGGCACAGAAGGAAGGGAATGCCATATGGTTTTTGGAAGGCAGATTTTGCTGGACTGGTTTTTTGACACTATGTCCCATTTGAAGCCCCCCTGATGCACCCCTACAGTAGAAACTCCAAAAAAGTGACCCCATTTTGGAAACTACGGGATAAGGTGTCAGTTTTGTTGGTACTATTCTAGGGTAAACATGATTTTTGGTTGCTCTATATTACACTTTTTTTGAGACAAGGTAACAAAAAATAGAAATTCGGAAATTTCATCTCCATTTGCCAATAACTCTTGTGGAACACCTAAAGGGTTAACAAAGTTTGTAAAACTGGTTTTGAATACCTTGAGGGGTGTAATTTCTTAGATGGAGTCACTTTTATGGAGTTTCTACTCTAGGGGTGCATCGGGGGCTTCAAATGGGACATGGTGTCAAAAATCCAGTCCAGCAAAATCTGCCTTCCAAAAACCATATGGCGTTCCCTTCCTTCTATGCTCTGCAGTTTGGCCATAAAGCAGTTTACGACCACATATTTGGTGTTAGTGCAAACTGCAGAATCGGGGAATAAATATTAAGTTTTGTTTGGCTATTAACCCTTGCTTTGTTACTGGAAAAAATGGATTAAATTGGAAAATTTTACAAAAAATTGAAATTCTGAAATTTTATCTCCATTTGCCATTAAAGGGGTTATCCGAGTTATTAAAAAAAAATAAAAAATTTCTAAAACTCATCAGGACATACAGATACATTAGTTAAAGCTTAATTTTTTGAAAAAAGAACCATACTTCCACCTTTTCATGGTTCTGTTATTGCTGTGTTTACATTCTGCAGTAAAGCTGGGGGCGTTTAACAACAATGACTCATCTCTCCCTCATGAATATTTGTGGGTGTGATTAATCTGCCCGTCCCCGCCCCCTGCTCTGCACATCCTAACCTTCCATACAAACCCTGTCACATGGTGATCTCCTAGTTCACACAGGCAAAACATCTGCACTACATACATCACAGACACACATATATATATATATATATATATATATATACACATATATATCTATATGTCCCATCTATATAAATGTATATTGTGATATAGATCGGTAAATAAATATATAGATGGTGTGTGTGTATATATATATATATGTGTATTTTTTTTACACATAGATGGATAGATATATGAGATGGATAGATAGATGGGATATCTATCTATCCCATATATCTATCTATCTAATATATCTATCCCATGTATCTATCTATCCATCTATCTATCCATCTATCTATCTATACCATATCATATATCTATCTATCTGTCTATCCATCTATCTATCCCATATATCTATCTATCTATCTATCCATCTATCTATCTATCCCATGTATCTATCTATCCATCTATCTATACCATATCATATATCTATCTATTATCTATCCCATGTATCTATCTATCTAATATATCTATCCCATGTATCTATCTATCCATCTATCTATCCATCTATCCATACCATATCATATATCTATCTATCTGTCTATCCATCTATCTATCCAATATATCTATCTATCTATCTATCTATCTATCTAATATATCTATCCCATGTATCTATCTATCCATCTATCTATCCATCTATCTATCCATCTATCTATACCATATCATATATCTATCTATCTATCTGTCTATCCATCTATCTATCCCATATATCTATCTATCTGTCTATCCATCTATCTATCCCATATATCTATCTAATATATCTATCCCATGTATCTATCTATCTAATATATCTACCCCATGTATCTATCTATCCATCTATCTATCCATCTATCTATACCATATCATATATCTATCTATCTGTCTATCCATCTATCTATCCCATATATCTATCTATCTGTCTATCCATCTATCTATCCCATATATCTATCTGTCTATCCATCGATCTATCCCATATATCTATCTGTCTATCCATCTTACTATCCCATATATCTATCTATGGAATGGATAGATAGATAGATAGATAGATAGATAGATAGATAGATAGATAGATAGATAGATATGAGATAGATATTAGATAGATATGAGATAGATATTAGATAGATATTAGATAGATAGATAGATAGATAGATAGATAGATATATGGGATAGATAGATAGATAGATAGATGGATGAACTGATAGACAGACAGACAGACAGACAGATAGATAGATAGATAGATAGATAGATAAATAGATAGATAGATAGATAGATAGATAGATAGATAGATAGATAGCTATATGGTATAGATAGACAGATAGATGGGCTAGATAGATAGAGAGATAGATAGATAGTATAGGTGGATGGTATAGATAGATAGATAGATAGATAGATAGATAGATAGATAGATAGATATAGAGATAAATAGATAGACAGATAGATGATAGATGGGCTAGATAGAGAGATGAGATAGATAGATAGATAGGATAGATAGTATAGGTGGATGGTATAGATAGATGAGTAATTCTTTACTTTTGTGTGGTTGTCCAGGGAGGGGGAGGGGTGCTTTGGGGTCGGATTACTTACATCTTGCAGGTGTCAGACTCTGGTGATTCACACACAGCAGGCAGGGATCCAGCAGCCCGAGGGAGGAGGAGGGCACAGCACTGAGGGCTTTTATTTCATATGGCTGCCCACTGGTGAGCCGTCGGCAGCCAGACGCATAGGGAGGGGGAGGGGAGGGCACGGACTGTGCTGTGTTTACAACCGGTATGGATCGCACATGCGCGATCCCTCACACATAGGAGCTGCAGACAGATACAGGGAGAGAGGGGGCGGGCACCCAAGTTGTGACGATCCGTTTACAGAGCCTGGCCACTCCCTCAGGCAGGGAGAAGCCTGTAAACGGAACGTAAGCAAGCCAAGAGGATGACGTCAGGGGTCACATGACCCTAATCGGCCCTGAAGAAACAGGGCAATATAAATAAAGTAAGTGAATTACAAATGTCATTCTTCTAGTATTATAAGTCTCCTTAACATACATTACTATAACTTGGATAACCCCTTTAACTCTTGTGGAAAACCTAAAGGGTTAATGACGTTTGTAAAATCAGTTTTGAATACCTTGAGGGGTGTAGTTTCTAGAATGGGGTCATTTTTGGGTGGTTTTATTATGTAAGCCTCACAAAGTGACTTCAGACCTGAACTGGTCCCTAAAAAGTGGGTTTTTGAACATTTCCGAAAAATTTCAAGATTTGCTTCTAAACTTCTAAGCCTTGTAACGTCCCCAAAAAATAAAATGGCATTCCCAAAATGATCGATACATGAATTAGACATATGGGGAATGTAAATCAATAACTTTTTTTGGCAGTATTACTATGTATTATAGAAGTAGAGTAATTGAAACTTGGAAAATTGCAAATTTTTCAAAATTTTTGGTAAATTTGGTATTTTTTTATAAATAAAAATGAAATTTTTCGACTTCATTTTACCAGTGTCATGAAGTACAATATGTGACGAAAAAACAATCTCAGAATGGCCTGGATAAGAAAAAGCGTTTTAAAGTTATCACCACATAAAGTGACAATGGTCAGATTTTGAAAAAATGGCCTGCTCCTTAAGGTGAAATAGGGCCGTGTCCTTAAGGGGTTAACTTGAACAACCTTTTTAAATCTATGGCAAATGTTTTGCATGTAAATTGAATTTTGTTAAACCCTATGTATATGTATTGTAGTGCAATAGTATGCCACATGTGAGCCCAGCCTAACTGTCACCAAAAATCATTTCAGTGCTTTTAACTGCAGAAAACCATCCATTATATGACATAAGAAATGGAGAACAAATTGCCAAATTATGGTGCACATATGGTTCTGTATTGAGTACTATACATCACATTACATTGCAGACAGATGTGCACATGAGACACGGGTAGTCTGCTTGGAAAAGCTGAAGCAAAGAGTGTCTTATCCACAGGAAGGCTCAGTACAATCCTTTATTACATGGTGGCCCCTTCAGAATAGACTATATACCACATTTCCCATGTTTGACTACCTGCAGCTTCTTCAGCTGACTGTTGAAGGCTTTATTTGTCATAGCCATTTTGTGTCAGTGCGGGCATTGCTTTTCTGGCCGTGTATCCATTTTAAATGACCATTTTGCAAAAGTTTTTAACGGCCATTAAAACAGATGTATTTCATTGGCTCTTTTTAAATAAACCCAACCCCTGCAGTGCACTTAGCATACTTTAAGGGGTATTGGCATATCGCTAGGATATGTCCTCATTGTCTGATAAGTGCGAGTCCAGGTTTCCCTGGGTCCGGCCACCACCAAGCTCTCTCCCCATAGAAGTGAATGAGAGCGCACCACGGTTGCGCTGCCACCGCTCCCATTCATTTTTATGGGGCTTATGGAAATTTTCAGCAGCCCCATAGAAACAAATAGATTGCAGCCGCAAATGCACAGTACACCCTCCGGGAATTTGCCGGCAGCCTTTATGAGATATGCCCACATTGTCTGATCAGACAATAGGGGCATATTCTAGATGATATGCCCCCATTGTCTGAGATGGGAATACCCCTTTAATGTCCCTTATTATAGTGCCCCCTCAACATCAAATGCCCCCCTTAGTGGCCCTAGTATATATAATGCTTCTCTTAGTGGCCCCAGTATAGTACCAACCAAAAAAGAATAATACCTCAACCACTTGCAAAAGCTGTAACACTCGCTCCTCACTCCCAGCATTATCATGTGACATCATCTCGCTTGGAGCGCAGGTCACCCAGCCTCAAGTGAGGAGCAAGTTTTCCAGCACATGCAAATGGATGAGGGTTTTTGAGCCCCTGAAAAATCTTTTTTTACAGTGTACCGATTTTCAACAGCCATTAGATGGGTGCACTACTGTCTAAGCAGTCATTAAAAATGGTCCTATTGGTTTCAGTGGGGTCTGTCTGGCCATGTGAATACCCACATAGACTTTCATTGATTCTAAAAATTGCCACGTTATGCCATGTTGTGTACAACATGAAGCCTTAGAAAAGGGGTTGCCAGATTAAATAAACTATCCATCTCAATACAGGACTAAGCTGGGAATGGTCCATAACGACTTGCATGATTTACAGGGCCTTCTGTTCTAGTTATGGATCACAGTATCACCAGCAGAACCAAGCAACACAGCAGCCCACTTCAGGATCAAGGTAGTGGCAGCGTTCCGCAATCTGAGCAAGATTGTTAGGGCTTCAACTGTTCAGTAAAATACAGTGCCAGGGTTCAGTTCCACTGATCCACAGATCCACTTCCGCTCATTGCTAGTAGATCTACTTTAGAGATTAACACATTTCTTAAAATTTGGTGGCCAGCACTGTTGCCTTGCAGCGCTGGGGTCCTTGGTTTGAATCTGACCAATGACAACATCTGAATGGAGTTTGCAGGTTGTCCCCCTGTTTGTGTGGGATTACTCCAGGTACTTCAGTGTCCTCCCACACCGAAAAGACATACTGATAAGGAATCTAGATTATCAGCCTCACTAGGGACAGTGAGTGATGATAATGTCTGTAAAGCGGTGTTCTGCCCAGCAGGGTTAGAAAATTATTCTACTTCATTCAGCCACAGTCTTGGTATTTTTCAAGTGGTTAGTGTAGTTATGGCATTATCTAGCCATGTTAAGTTGTATTACACTTTGTTTTTATGTTACAAAGACTATTGCATTGTGGGTGGTGCACTGCATTGTGGGAGTGCAAAGCATCCTGGGAAAGAAGTCTCCAGTCTCCAGGACTCATTAGCAGAACTTTCCTTTTGCACATCTCCTTCGTAAACTCCACTATCCTTGTTAAATCATATCTGGTGAGAGAGCTACCTTTAATTTAGCGATATTATGTTGCAGAGCTTATCAGCTAGTTGTAATTGTCACTCAAATTGTAATCGTCACTCAAAGAGTTGCTGTTAGCTAGCCATGCAATCTTATATACAGGTAGCCATTTTTCCATATGCTTTAGTGTTAATATAATGTTATAGTACATGCTATCTATACTTTATACTTAAACATGCTATATGTATTCTTGTAGTTTTACCAATCAACAATCCTGTTTTACCAATAAACAAGCTAGACTACAAAGAACAGTCCTCTTATTTGGAATACAGGATTGGTTTATGCTGAATGTCAGACTGCACACTGTGTGAACATGCATGAAGACACAACAAGCAGCATAGACATAGGATTTTGTTGCCTCTTCTTAGGCATTCCACTAGGAGGGGGCAGTGAAGACAGATGATGCAAGTGAAAGGCTTTTCTGGGGCTGTAAGGAGGAGGAGCAGGATGAATGCTTTAAATCCTGGCTCCAAGGCAAAAAGATAAATAAAAATTTATCATCGGCATTTGTTTGGACTGAAAATATTTGCCAACTAATTGATAAACTCAAAGCGTGAATTAGCACAAAGTGTGACTACCTTGCCTGTTTTTTTTAGGATATATTTTTAAATTGTGTTATATGTATATAGCATGTTATATGTTTATTAGTGTTAAGCGCAAATATTCTAATCGCGAATATCGGCACTTTGAAATTTGCAAAAATCTAGAATATAGTATTTTATCTTTGTAATCACAAATATTCTAGATTTTTTTTCTTTTTACCCTTATTATGATATCTATCATCCATAACCTTTTTTTTATAGTTATTTTACCTATTATTAATAAACTTTTATTATAAGTATTTTCCTACATATTATTAATAATTTCTTTTTATATAGATGCTATATTATCTTTTAAATAAATCATTATCTATAACATACAATAGACAACATATAACAGACAATCACACAAAGGCTGTATGCCAAAAGCATGGTATGTGCAAGCCAACAACCTATCCATGAGACAGATGCAGTCAGCATACCTTAGAACCAGGCTTAGTTTGCAATGAGACAGCAGGCTTAGTTTGCAATGAGACATTTAAAACCAGTTTTTTTGGAGGGTTTCCCCTCAGATAGGGATACTATATGATCATTAAACTACCGATCATACTTCTCCCACCCATTATCATCTGGGAACAATTTATTTTCCTTATTTTCCAACATACTGTACTTACGAAAAAATACAAGAAATACAAATCAAGAGTAACAATCTACTACATTAATCCACTTCCTCACTTTCCATATCCCTTCTGCATAAACCTCCCCTTTCCTTTTTTATCCCACAGATAACACACATATAACTTCCCTAATACCATCTGTACACTATCTCTAACTGTTAATTCCTTCATTTAAAACACATATACATTTCTTACATCCCACAATACTTCTTTTATATAAGCCAACAACAACCACAACACTCTCTCCTTCACCCCATCACTCATACCTAAACCAAACATAAATAATTAAAAGGACAACAAACAGTTATTTCTTTACATAATGGTCCCATTCTTCTAATCAACTCCCTCGCAAACTTACAATTCCAGAATAGATTTACAATACACTCACTTCCACCACAACCCTCCCTAGGACATACATCACTTATTACTAATCCACGATTCCTCTGAAACTCTTTTACTGATAACACCCCATATAAACTCTGCCAAATCACTTCACTCTGTCTATTCGTTAACCCATTGTCACGACTGTGACTGATCCAGATAGGTCTGGGAAGAGAAGGTCGCAGCGACTTGCTACTCGCGATAGCTTGTGAGTTTGCTCCGTGGTTCAGGGTATGTCATCCGGGTTTTGCCTTGTGAACCTTTTTGTCCTGACTGGGAGTTTGTAGGCATTCTTCTAAGGTGAGTGCTGTCTGCCACTCCCAGCTACTATATTAGTTTCAGTTTCACTTGCAGTCATTGCCAGATATAGTCCTTACTTCCAGTGCTATTCTGACCTTTGAAGGAGACCGTTTGACGGTATTGCTGTGGAGCTCTTGTCTGGCGTGGACTGTCGTTATTGGGATCATCTTCTCTGCTCGTGACTGGATAAGTCTATCTCTGCTGGAGATTGTTTGTTTGTTGCTGTCTTCCCCTGTTGTTCTCCTAGACATGAGTGATGGTGACTAGTGCTCCCATCTGCCTTTCCCCAGTCTAGTCTTCTTAGGGTGACTCAGGGTTTAGGCATCCTGCTCGCCGCACGGGTTCACACCCCGTTTAGGGTATCAGGGCAGACAGGTGCCAGCTTAGGGTTTGTCAGGGGTGGCCGTTCTATTTCCCATCCGTAGATAAGGGTCCCCCTTCCCCTCCGTCTGGTGCGACACGACCGCTGCTGGGATAGCGGTCGTGACAGTATATCTGGCCTTTTAAAAAAAAAAAAAATAAGTGACATTTCCTTTTTTTTTTTTTTTGCTTGCTGTTTTGCTTTGTATTTTTCTGTTCCACTATGGATCCGGTTACGGTTTTGGCGAAACAATTACAGGGATTATCCCTTGAAGTGGCAGGATTAAAAGCAACAGTGCTGCAGCAGCAGCAGCAATCCTTGGGTTCCACCGTTGCTACGGGAAACCAAGGTACTCCTGAGCCAAAAGTGGCTTTTCCTGACAGGTTCTCAGGAGGGAGAGACCAATTTGTAACCTTCAGAGAAGCTTGTAAATTGTTCTTCAGGTTACGCCCTAGATCCTCCGGCGGTGAGGAACAATGGGTGGGCATTGTAATTTCTCTCCTGCAAGGAGATCCGCAGGCTTGGGCTTTCTCCTTACCATCAGACTCTCCGGCCTTACGATCTGTGGAGGAGTTTTTTGAAGCCTTGGGTCTCGTATATGATGACCCGGACAGGGTCTCACTGGCTGAATCTAAGCTACGTAGACTTCGGCAAGAGAACCGGTCAGCTGAACTATATTGTTCCGAATTCCGTAGGTGGGCTACTAATACATTATGGAACGACTCGGCCCTTAGGAGTCAGTTCTGCCAGGGGTTGTCTGAAAAATTAAAAGACGCACTGGCGGTATACGAGGTCCCTGGGTCTCTTGAGGCTGCTATGTCTCTGTCCATAAGAATCGACAGACGACTTAGGGAGAGACTATTAAATTCTTCAGAGGCCTCTATAGGGCAGGGATCGGTTTGTTGTGATCCAGTCGAACCAATGCAAATAGGGGGTGCCACTAGACGGGTGAATCCTCCTAAGGTCCGCCATAGGTCAGAGGTTTGTTTTCGTTGTGGGAGGAGGGGTCATTTTGTGAAGGTATGTCCCTCAGAACCCAAGAGATCACAAACAAAGGAGCCGCCGGAAAACTAGAGTCCCCAGACTGTGCGGAGGATAACAGTCTGGGCGTATTCGTTTCCTCCATACGCATGTCTCAGTTTTTGTTGTCCGCTACCGTTGTGGCGGGCAATAAGACTGAGATCTGTTCCGTCTTTTTGGACAGTGGAAATGAAGAAGGATCGGCACTCCGCATTAGGATATAAGTGAGTTGTTTTTATTCGTCACCTATAAGCATAGTGTGACGCGCGTTTCGGCGCAAGAATGCGCCTTTGTCAAACACAAGGTGAGGAGTAGTACATACACAAAGAAAAAGTAGGTTTAAATAGACCGCTCGCGACGTCACGTGATCGTGACGTCACGTGATCAAGATTACACATCGACAGTTGTATCAATAATGCGGTCAATGACAGACATAATACTTAAATACAATGTAACAAAGTGAATTCACACTTAGAGCGTACATGGCAGTCTACCACTACATGTTTTATATGAGTATATGTTGACTAGGGAAAGTGCTAACATTTAGGTATCCCATCTCCAGTGTCACGTGTTCGTGACGTCAGGTTGCTGGAGTAACATATCAACATTAGAAAAAAAAAAGGGGGTAGATTATCGGACATTTATGCCATGTACGTTCTATTTCAAAAAACATAGAGTCAAAAAAAATATAAAATAAAGAAATCGCAACGATATAATCATCTCCGCAAACATATCGGAAAACTTTAGAGCAATGATAGCGATCAGAAAATCGCAAAGCCATGGACATTTCCACATACATATCACATTGTACTATAATGGTTTCACTGTATCAAATAAAACTATTTAATGTATATTCTTTATTCAATCCCATGGGGGTCAGTGTCTGCAGCCGATGTATCCAGTATGCTTCCCGTTGATGCAGCGTACAGATTCTGTCTCCCCCACGACGAGGCATGGTCACTTCCTCTATAATTTGAAAACACAATTGCGAAATTTGGTGGTTTTTTTCAATGAAATGTTGAGGGACGGGTAACAGAGTATTTGCTTTTCTAATGGTGGACTTATGTTTCCCCACACGATCTTTAACACGCATAGTTGTCTCACCCACATAACATAAACCACACGGGCATTTCAATGAATAGATCACAAAATTACTAGAGCAATGGACACAGTTCAGACACGGAAAGGTACCGTTCCTTTTAGTAGTCAATGTTAATTGGCGTGGTCCTGTCTTACTACTGCCTATGTCAGCCCTAATTATTTTATCTCGAATATTCTTGTTACGTTTGTAACAGATCATGGGGGAACTTTCAAATTCTTGGATGGAGGGGTAGGCACGTTGTAAAATACTCCAATGTTTATTAATAACAGATCTCACCCGATCCATCCAAGGATGATATTTCACTATTAGGGGAATTCTCTGTGACCTGCTGACGTTGTCCTGTTCTCTAGGTTGTTCAGTCTTTCGTTTCTGTTCCTGCAGTAATTGTGATGGGTAACCTCTCTCGAGGAATTTATGCGGAGTGCCGATCCTTCTTCATTTGTATTGACCTGGGATTCCACCCACTGATCGTGCACCTGCAACTACAAGCACAGTGCCGCCCTTTTCTCTACTTTGGACAGTGGGGCGGGGGTCAACTTGGTGGATTCACGGTTTGCTCAGGCTCTCTTGTTATGTCCTGGACGGTCTTCCGGCTCCTATGGTATTGGGGCTTCCCTGGCTGGTGACTCACAATCCAGTGGTGGATTGGCAGGCAGGGGAGATTGTGGAGTGGAGTGAACATTGTAAGGACAACTGCTTGAGTAGTAGGTGCTCAACACTCTCTGTAACATCTCTACCTTCCTTTCTGTCAGATTTTATGGATGTGTTCTCTGAGAAGGGTTGTCAGGGGTTACCACCTCATCGTCCATATGATTGCCCAATTAATCTGTTACCTGGGGCAAAACTACCTAAAACCCGGTTATACAATCTTTCCGGCCCGGAGAGGAAGGCTATGAAAGATTATATTTCGGAGAGTTTGGCTAAGGGACACATCAGACCCTCTTCTTCACCCGTGGCTGCAGGGTTCTTTTTCGTTAAAAAGAAAGATGGGGGCCTGCGTCCTTGCCTGGATTTCCGGGAATTAAACCGGATAACTATCCGAGACCCCTATCCTCTTCCTCTCATTCCCGACCTCTTTAATCAGGTTGCTGGTGCTAAATGGTTCTCCAAAATGGATCTCAGAGGAGCCTATAACCTGGTTCGCATCAAAGAGGGGATGAGTGGAAGACGGCTTTAATACTCCGGAAGGGCATTATGAAAATCTGGTCATGCCATTTGGTCTTACTAATGCGCCTGCGGTGTTCCAACATTTTGTCAACGATATTTTTAGTCACCTTATCGGGAGATTTGTTGTGATATATCTTGATGACATCCTGGTCTATTCTCCGGATCTGGATACACATAAGATCCATGTGAGACAAGTGCTGCAGATATTAAGGGCCAACAAATTGTTTGCCAAATTAGAGAAATGTGTGTTCGCCGTAAAAGAACTGCCATTTCTGGGGTATGTGTTGTCAGATTCAGGTTTCCGCATGGATCCAGAGAAAGTCCGGGCAATTATGGACTGGGATCTGCCTGAGAACCTGAAGGCATTGAAACACTTCCTGGGGATTGCCAATTTTTATAGAAAGTTTATAAAGAACTATTCCTTGGTGGTCAAACCACTGACGGACATGACCCGAAAGGGATCCGATTTTTCCAAATGGTCACATGCAGCCAAAACTGCCTTTACATCTCTGAAGGAAAGATTCACCTCGGCTCCTATTCTCGTACAGCCAGATGTCTCGCTTCCTTTTATTGTAGAGGTTGACGCATCAGAGGTGGGGGTGGGAGCGGTACTATCTAAGGGCCCGTCCCCTGGTGAATGGCGTCCGTGTGCTTTCTTTTCGAAGAAATTGTCTACTGCAGAAAGGAACTATGACATTGGCAACAGGGAACTTTTGGCTATTAAGTTGGCCTTAGAGGAGTGGCGTCATTTTTTGGAGGGGCGGTTCATCCCGTCACAGTGATTACTGATCACAAAAACTTAGTATATCTGGAGTCTGCTAAACGTCTCACCCCTAGACAGGCTCGGTGGTCGTTATTTTTACTAGGTTTAATTTTGTAATAACCTATCGCCCGGGGCAAAAATACTAAGGCGTATGCATTGTCTCGAAGTTTTCCTGGAGGGTGATGATGATGTTCCAGAGCCTATTTTGCAAAGGGGGTGGTGGTCTCTGCATTACACTCTGGTTTAGAGGGAGGGTGTTGGAAGCTCAGGGGACGCCCGGCCTCCTGCCCCTCGGGTAAACTGTTTGTGCCAGAAAATTTACGCCTGGAGATACTAAAAGAACACCATAACTCCGCACTGGCAGGACACCCAGGTAGTAAGGCAACCTCTGAATTAGTGTCTCGTCGGTTCTGGTGGCCTAAGTGGCGCCAGGAGGTGTTGAATTTTGTGTCTGCATGTCCTACCTGTGCTGGTTCTAAGGTGGATCATACTGCGTCCGGCAGGGCGTCTTTTACCTCTGGCCATCCCCAACAGGCCTTGGGCGCACCTATCAATGGATTTCATTACTGATCTACCAGTATCAGCGGGGAAGACTGTTATTCTTGTTGTTGTTGACAGATTCAGTAAAATGGTGCACTTTATTGCTCTGACCGCATTGCCTAATGCTAACACACTGGCTCAGGATTTTATTGACCACATCGTGAAGCTTCACGGGGTCCCTTCCGATATTGTTTCGGATCGTGGTACCCAATTTGTTTCTAAATTTTGGAAAGCTTTTTGTTCTCGTTTAGGGGTTCATCTGTTTTCTTCATCTTTCCATCCACAGTCCAACGGTCAGACTGAACGTACCAATGAAAACCTAGAGACATATTTGAGATGCTTTGTTTCCGAAAATCAGGAGGAATGGTCATCTTATTTACCGTTAGCCGAGTTTGCCATTAATAATCGTCGTCAAGAATCCACCGATAAGTCACCATTTTTTGGTGCGTATGGTTTCCATCCTCAGTTTTGTACGTTTAGTGAGGGGGGGCCGTCTGGGATTCCCGAGGAGGAACGATTTGCGTCTTCATTTTCATCAGTGTGGCAGAGTGTGCAAGAAAGTTTGAAGAGAATTGGTGGTAGATACAAACGTGTGGCTGATAAGAAGCGCTCTGAAGGTCCGGACCTTGGGGTGAATGACTTGGTGTGGTTGTCTACCAGAAATATCAAGTTGAAGGTTCCCTCATGGAAATTAGGTCCGAGATTTATTGGTCCTTATAGGGTAATTAAGATCATTAACCCGGTGGCTTTTCGTCTGGAGCTACCTCAGACTCTAAGGATCCATAATGTCTTCCACAGATCTCTGCTTAAGAGATATGTAGAACCTCCTGAACACTTGCCACTACCGCCTCCACCGGTGGTTGTTGATGGCAGTCTTGAGTTTCAGGTAGAAAAGATTGTTGATTCACGATATGTTCGCCGCTCTCTTCAGTACCTGGTGCACTGGAAAGGTTATGGTTCCGAAGAGAGAATGTGGGTGCCAGCATCAGAGATAAAGGCGGACAGACTCATTCGGGCTTTTCATAGGTCCCACCCTCAGAGGCCTGGTCTTGAGGGTCCGGTGGCCCCTCGTAGAAAGGGGGGTACTGTCACGACTGTGACTGATCCAAATAGGTCTGGGAAGAGAAGGTCGCAGCGACTTGCTACTCGCGATAGCTTGTGAGTTTGCTCCGTGGTTCAGGGTATGTCATCCGGGTTTTGCCTTGTGAACCTTTTTGTCCTGACTGGGAGTTTGTAGGCATTCTTCTCAGGTGAGTGCTGTCTGCCACTCCCAGCTACTATATTAGTTTCAGTTTCACTTGCAGTCATTGCCAGATATAGTCCTTACTTCCAGTGCTATTCTGACCTTTGAAGGAGATCGTTTGACGGTATTGCTGTAGAGCTCTTGTCTGGCGTGGACTGTCGTTATTGGGATCATCTTCTCTGCTCGTGACTGGATAAGTCTATCTCTGCTGGAGATTGTTTGTTTGTTGCTGTCTTCCCCTGTTGTTCTCCTAGACATGAGTGATGGTGACTAGTGCTCCCATCTGCCTTTCCCCAGTCTAGTCTTCTTAGGGTGACTCAGGGTTTAGGCATCCTGCTCGCCGCACAGGTTCACACCCCGTTTAGGGTATCAGGGCAGACAGGTGCCAGCTTAGGGTTTGTCAGGGGTGGCCGTTCTATTTCCCATCCGTAGATAAGGGTCCCCCTTCCCCTCCGTCTGGTAATAGAGGGATGGCACACTGAGCATATGGTGTATAGAACTGGTATTTATTTTTTTTAAAAATAGTTTAAAATAATATTTATTAGTTATTTCTTAAAAATTAAGAAAAACAAAATGGCTGATTCAATTTCAGTGGCCACTGAATTCACTATGAGCTCATAATGTATTGTGTCTATACAGAATTCATGTATATATATGTCCTTATGGGGTTATATGAGGGTAGATGCCAAAAAATCCATATAGGTTCACAGAAAGTTCATAAAGTTCGTCCCAAATTCAAAAAAATTCATAAAAATTCATAGAAAGTTCAGTATAACAATTCAAAAAATTGTACTAAAAAAATAATGTAATATTGATGAGTTCATATAGGTACATGTAAATTCTTAGAAGGTCCTTGAAGCAAGTATCCAAAAGAATTATATATGTAAGAAGTAATCCGATGATTCATAGATCTGAGAGTTAATTTAGTTAATCTATGTGTCCTCATGGACAGTACATTACCACTCCTGCCGCTCGATCGGGTTGTTGGCGTCCTCGTGCGGTGTTCGCCGCGCGGGCGGCTGACTCCGTGTGTCTTAGTATGACACTTCCGGTGACGTACTTCCGGTATCGGGTGGCCGGCGTCCGCGTGTTCTTTCTTTTGGCGGGAAAGGCACTATGTAGTGCCGATGGGTATACGTGGCTGTTTCCAAATATTGGATCCTATTGAGAATTGGATCAGATTTTAGTACTTCAGCTAGCTGGACTCTGAGATGGCGTGCTCTATCCCCAAAAGAAAGAACACGCGGACGCCGGCCACCCGATACCGGAAGTACGTCACCGGAAGTGTCATACTAAGACACACGGAGTCAGCCGCCCGCGCGGCGAACACCGCACGAGGACGCCAACAACCCGATCGAGCGGCAGGAGTGGTAATGTACTGTCCATGAGGACACATAGATTAACTAAATTAACTCTCAGATCTATGAATCATCGGATTACTTCTTACATATATAATTCTTTTGGATACTTGCTTCAAGGACCTTCTAAGAATTTACATGTACCTATATGAACTCATCAATATTACATTATTTTTTTAGTACAATTTTTTGAATTGTTATACTGAACTTTCTATGAATTTTTATGAATTTTTTTGAATTTGGGACGAACTTTATGAACTTTCTGTGAACCTATATGGATTTTTTGGCATCTACCCTCATAAGGACATATATATACATGAATTCTGTATAGACACAATACATTATGAGCTCATAGTGAATTCAGTGGCCACTGAAATTGAATCAGCCATTTTATTTTTCTTAATTTTTAAGAAATAACTAATAAATATTATTTTAAACTATTTTTTAAAAATAAATACCAGTTCTATACACCATATGCTCAGTGTGCCATCCCTCTATTACTACTATCAACATAATTCATACTTGACCAAAAACTTATATACCCACATATACCATATTGGCACCCCGAACGAAATTAGACATCTGAAATCCCTTGCACACCATGACTTCAACTGTATCAAGTAGGTTCCAAATAAATATTTATACATACATGAGTATTTCATCTCGATCTTAACTATCTTTAGTAAAAACAAAATAATATTAACTCCAAAATATACCTCCAAATTTGGAAACTCCAAACCTCCTTTACTTATCCTTTTAACTAATGCTTCCCTCTTGGCTCTCTCCATCTTCGATCCCCATAGGAAAACAAACAAAATTCTATTCAGATTTCTCATCATATAACCTGGTGGAAAAACAATTGCAGTATGCAAAAAAATAGGCAAGATAACACTTTTAACCACCATAATTTTACCAAAAAAGGATAAATCCCTCATGTGCCTAAAATCTAAATTATTTTTAACTCTCACCTTCACTTCTTCCCAACTATCCTTCCCTTCTAATTTCTCATCAAATTTTACACCTAAAACCTTAATTGGACCTTTCACCACACTAACTCCCACCTTCCTCCCAAGCACTCCTCCAAAAGCTTTGCATTCACTCTTATTCCAATTCACACGAAAAGCAGACGCTCCACAAAATATAGACGCTAACATTTTCATCCGTCCTACAGAACACTCGGAATCACATAACACACACACATCATCCATATAACCACTCACCTTCTATTCACTCCCACCACCTCCTGGTATTTGCACTCCACAAATCACCTTATCTTTCCTTAACAAACACAACAACGGTTCAATCGCACATATGAACACAATAGGTGACAATGGGCACACATGCCTCACCCCTAAAAACACATTTACTCTTCTACCTACACAACCATTCAACAACACTCGACTAAAAATTCAATCATACATACTTCCCACTTTCCACACAAACTCAGCTGGAAATCCCATTCTTAACAACACTATACACAAACTTATGATCCAACCTATAATATGCTTTTTCAAAATCCAAACTTAACAAAAACACCTTCTTCTTCCTCTCCATACAGTCCCACAAACAATCTCTCAACATACACACATTTTCATGAATCCTCCTTCCTGGTATCGCACAACACTGTCCTTCCCCTATCACTCTATCAATCACTTCTTTCATTCTGTTTGCAAACCTCTTCGCGTAAATCTTATAGTCACAATTGAGTAACGTTATCGGTCGCCAATTCCTTAAATCCATATAGTCACCTTTTTTCGGACTTAAGGTAATAACCCCCGACCGCATACTATCAGCTATTTTTCCATTCATCCACATAAACTTATACAATGCTACCACATCAGTTCCTACCACATCCTACATCTTTGTATAGAATTCAACTGGAAGATCATCCTTCCCTGGTGTCTAATTTGCTGCCATACTACTAACCACCTTCCATATTCTCACTTGTGATATCCCTCATAATCCCCACTCTTTCTTCTTCATTCAAGCTCCTATCTATCACACTTAAAACATCCCCTTCCAATCTCTCATCCCTCCATTTCTCAGCATACAATTCTTCATAAAATTTTGTAACTTCTTCCTTCACTTCTTCTCCACTCACCTCATTAGCACTTTGATTATAACATACATTTATGCACTGCGTCTTTCCAAACACCATTTGAAAAAACAAAAGTGTGCATTTTTCATTCTTCTCCAAATTTTCTAATTTTGCCCTATAAATTATACTTCTTCCTTTTTCAATCAAAAACTCTTTTTTTTTACGTTTCACTCTCACAATTTCCTCACTTACATCAACAACCCCTTAACTCAATTTATACAAATACCTTAACCTAGCATTCAATCTCACATACTGCTCTCTTTTTGCCGTTGCAACTTTATAACCTAAATTCTTAAAAAAAACACCTTGTTTTCATTTTCACCCAATCCCACCACTTAGCCATATCACTAAACTCACTCTTTCTCCTATACCAACTTTCATACAATCTTCTATATTTCATTTTAACATCCTCATTCTCCAATAAACTCACATTTGATTCTATATCCAACTCACATATCACACATTCATGATCCGAAAAAACAACTTCTTTTGTTTATAACTTAAAGGACACAAACTTTTTGATACAAAACAATAGTCTAACCTGCTATTAAATCTGCCACTAAATGCATGATAGGTCTTCAACTTAGGTTCTACTTTACATAAATTTTGCATATCACATAACTTAAATTCCGAAAGTAAGTCTATTAGCCCTTTCCTAGACTCATCAATATGACTCTTATCTAAATCACAATTAAAATCTCCTGCAAGAATTACTGGCATTCTCCCAGGGATAAATAATCTCACCTTCTCAAACAAAAGTTTCCATTCACTCTTATTTATAGGGGCGTAAATATTAATCACACAAAATTTCACATTTTTATATTCACAATTTGCTAATATACACCTCCCTTCTTCTATTACCATATAAATTACTAAAATACATCTCTCCCTTTAACCCCTCCAGGGCCCAGGATGAGAATGCTCGTCCTAATTGAGTGGTACTTAGCACATTAGGACAAGAATTCTCGTCCTACAGTAAAACTGTCACCATATCTGCAGTCATATCTGCCCCCTTGAGCCCTCAACGTCCCCCCCTCCCCGGCGTGCAGTACTATATAGTGTACTGTACTGTATTATATAGACACCAGATCCACTGGATCTTCAAGAACCAAAACAAAACAAAACAAAAACATATCACTGAATAAAAATTAAACAAATGGTGTAATAAAAAGCCTATTTTTGTCACCTTACATCACAAAAACTGTAATACCAAGCAATCAAAAAGGCGTATGCCTCCCGAAATAGTACCAATTAAACCGCCATCTCATCCCACGAGAAATGAGCCCCTACATTGCACAATCGCCAAAAAAATAAAAAAATATGGCTCTCAGACTATGGAGACACTAAAACATTTTTTTTTCCTAAAATGCTGTTATTGTGTTAAAGTAAAATCGGCGCATCCGTAAAAACCTGCTCTATAAAAATATCACATGATCTAGCCCCTCAGGTAAATACCGTAAAAAAAATTAAATAAAAACTATGTCAAAAAATCATTTTTGTCACTTCACATTACAAAAACTCAAAAATGGTGCCAATCAAACAGTCATCTTATCGCGCAAAAAATGATACCCTACATAGGACAGTCGCCCCCCAAAAATTAAAAAATATGGCTCTTAGACTATGGAAACATTAAAACATGATTTTTTCAAAAATTATATTATTGTGTAAAACTTAAATAAATAAAAAGTATACATATTAGGTATTTCCACGTTCGTAACAACCCGCTCTATAAAAATAACACATACCCTAACCCCTTAGGTGAACACAGAAAAAAAATATATAAATACCGTGTCAAAAGTCATTTTTGTCACCTTACATCACAAAAATTGTAATAGCAAGTGACCAAAATGTCATATGCACCCCAAGATAGTGGCAATCAAACCATCATCTCATCCCGCAAAAAAATGAGCCCCTACATAAGACAGTCGCCCAAAAAATAAAAATAAAAAAATATGGCTTTCAGAATGTGGAGACACTAAAAAATAATTTTTTCAAAAAAGCTTGGTTATGAAAAACTGAAACAAAATCCCCCAAAAAGTAGTCATATTTGGTATTGTCGCGTCCATAACAACCTTCTCTATAGAAATAGCACACGATGATCTAACCTGTCAGATCAACTATGTAAATAACAAAAAATAAAAACGGTCCAAAAACAGCCATTTTTTTTTCAAATTTTCCATTTTAATCCATTTTTCCAGTAACAAAAGCAAGGGTTAACAGCCAAACAAAACTCAATATTTATTGCACTAATTCTGTAGTTTGCAGAAACACCCCATATGTGGTCATAAACTGCTGTATGGCCAAACGGCAAGGCATAGGAGGAAGGGAACGCCAGATTTTGCTGGACTTTTCTTTTGACACCATGTCCCATTTGAAGCCCCCCTGATGCACCCCTACAGAAGAAACTCTAAAAAAGTGACCCCATTTTGGAAACTACAGGATAAAGTGGCAGTTTTGTTTGTACTATTTTAGGGCAAATATGATTTTGGTTGCTCTATATTACACTCTTTTTGAGGTAAGGTAACAAAAAAAATCGAAATTCAGAAATTTCATCTCCATTTGCTAATAACTCTTGTGGAACACCTAAAGGGTTAACAAAGTTTGTAAAATCGGTTTTGAATACCTTGAGCGGTGTAATTTCTTAGATGGAGTCAGTTTTATGGAGTTTCTACTCTAAGGGTGCATTGGGGGGCTTCAAATGGGACATGGTGTCAAAAAACCAGTCCAGCAAAATCTGCATTCCAAAAACCATATGGCTTTCCCTTCCTTCTGTGCCCTGCCATTTGGCCATACAGCAGTTTTCGACCACATATGGGGTGTTTCTGCAAACTACAGAATCAGGGCAATAAATATTGAGTTTTGTTTGACTGTTAACCCTTGCTTTATTACTGGAAAAAATTGATTAAAATTGAAAATTTTCCAAAAAATCGCAATTCTGAAATCTCATCTCCATTTGCCAATAACTAAAGGGTTAATTTTGTTTGTAAAACCAGTTTTGAATACCTTGAGGGGTGTAGTTTCTAGAATGGGGTCATTTTTGGGTGGTTTCTATTATGTAAGCCTCACAAAGTGACTTCAGACCTGAACTGGTCCCTAAAAAGTGGGTTTTTGAAAATTTCTGAAAAATTTCAAGATTTGCTTTTAAACTTCTAAGCCTTGTAACGTCCCCAAAAAATGAAATGGCGTTCCCAAAATGATCGATACATGAAGTAGACATATGGGAAATGTAAATCAATAAATTCCTGTGGTGGTATTACTATGTATTATAGAAGTAGAGAAATTGAAACTTGGAAAATTGAATTTTTCGACTCCATTTTACCACTGTCATGAAGTACAATATGTGACAAAAAAAACTCAGAATGGCTTGGATAAGTAAATGTGTTTTAAAGTTATCACCACATAAAGTGACACTGGTCAGAATTGCAAAAAATGGCCTGGTCCTTAAGGTAAAATAAGGCTGGGTCCTTAAGGGGTTAACCAAGAAACCAACACCATCATTTTTATTTAAAACACTCCCAGACCACACAGACTTTCCATACAGAGGCGGCTCTAGACTTTGCAAGGCCTTAGGCGAAACCCAAACATAAGGCCCCCGCGAACACAAGATATGCAAGCGATAATAAAGATCAACTACAAACAAAAACACTTGGTATAGTATCCTTAGTCTGTCTCTCTTTAAATGGTAATAACTTTAGAACGCTTTTCTGAGCGGAGCGATTCTGAGATTTTTCGTGACATATTGTACTTTATATAAGTGGTGCATTTTTGTTGACACATGCTACATTTTTTTGAAAAACTCACAAAAATATTGTGAATAGGATAGGAAATGATAGGGGACAAGTGTCTGATTGTTGGGATGCCCGTGATCTCCTGTATGGCGCCCCGGCTCAGTCCTCAAGAAATAAGCCGTGTCAACCACCGCACAGAGCGGTGGTGTGGTCAACACTCCCCCTCCATGTATCTCTATGGAAGACTCAGAGATACACAAGTGCTGTATCTGCAGCTTTCCCATAGATACATGGAGGGGGAGTGTTGACCACAGCTCTGGGCACAAGGAGATCCGAAGTACTGTACAGGAGATCGTGGGGGATCCCATCGGCTGGACCCCGCCGATCAGACACTTATCTCCTATCCTTTGTATAGGGGATTTATTTTCCTTTTCCAGGGTACCACTTTAATATGCAGTGACATCACAGTAAAGGGTTAATATGCACAGTGACAACACAGTACAGGGCTTATATTCACAGGGCATATTAACACTTTATAAGTCACAGTGAGCAAAAAAAAAATCCTAAAATATAACTTTTAATGATGTATATAAATAAAACCGGTCCTAAGGACCTAAAGATGTGAATAACCACCTAGCAACCAACTTCTTGATTAAAGGAACAGGAGGGATACAAACTGCTTTCCCCTATATTGGCCCTAATGGCTGCTCAGCCCGAGGGCACCCCTTAATGGTAGGAGCCCCCCGTCCTCGTGCCTAGGGCTAGCCTGTCCTTAGATATCCCTAACACTTTATTCCCTCTTAGCTTGTATAATAACAGCCATTTATATCACTGAGACCCGACGCGTTTCCCCCTCAAGATATAGTGAGGGTTCATCAGGGGTCAGGAAACATGTAACACAGGGATCCAACAATATGGATAAAATAACATAAATAACATAAATGCCAATCGTGTGACTGGTACCAAATAAAGATATAACAGTACCTTGGAGTCAGCGCAAGTCTACCAACCAGCTTATGGGTATGGAATTAATTACTTACGACCTCAGACGGCGATATGTCCACAATGGCGTGGAGCAGATGGTGGCTCAAACATATGGTGTATTTCCCCAGTTTAAATAGCCCACACTTAGTTACTCCTCCTTAATGCATGATTTTCATAGGCTGAGCATTATATCAGTCAAATGAAGGGTACCACCCTAATCACACCCCTCCGTAGCAGCCAATGATAAACACAACTTAAACAGTTGCTGATCCAATGGAGAGAAGGTATCCTCACTATGACATCATGCATCAGAAGTGATGTAAGAAAGGGGAGGGGGGGCGGGCTAACTAACCCGATCTAATTGTCACCGCGACTGCTGGAAGTGATGTAGCGCTGTCATGGTAATACATCCGGATTGCGTTCCACAGTGAGACCAGGGTGAACCGCAAAACGAGTTTGATAATGCAACCCGACCTTGCTGTCATCGCGCAAACCGGAAGTGATGTATCGCTATACTAGCGATGTATTCGGATTGCGTTCCCAGGTGAACCGCATAGCGGAAATGGCAATAAAGACCATAAGAGGGACATATAGAGACAGTCCCCTAGGTAAAGTTGTACATGTATTAGCGTAATAGTTATAAAAGTACTGCTTGAAAAGATTTGACTGTATAAAGGGAGTACAAGCATCTATATATATAAAAGTGTAGGTTTGGGGAAATACATTACACCTATGTTGAAAAAGAAGGTAAAGCCGCTACCTAAATAGAAAGGGAGCGTTTGATGACGTAACGCTGGCACTTCGCGTGCCGATACATGGATTGACTGCGTGCGGAGTGAGGATTCCTAATTCCCTGATAAGGAAATTTAGCCAAGAAAAATAGTCATCAAATAAAGCAAGAAAAAGTGAGTCTCTCGTTGAGTCCCTGGGGGGACTGGGACCGCAGCCTGTATATCCACTGTGTCTCCTTTTGTAGGATGCGTCGATCCCAGTCACCCCCCCTCAACGAGGGTCTCACTACCTCCAACACAGAAAAACAAATACTGTGTGGGTTCCCATTATGGTACACATGTACATGGTCTGATATTGGGGTATGTTTACGATTTTTTATGTCATTAACATGTTCAAGTATTCTCCGTCGGAACTCTCGGAATGTCTTTCCGACATAATCTAATGGGCAAGAACATTGACACAAATAGATCACCCCCTCTGATCGGCAGTTAGCAAAATCTCTAGCGTGGAATACCTGTCCTGTCACAGAGCAAATACTATTGTTGGTTCTCTTAATAAATGTACATGCTTTGCAGGCTCCGCATCTGAAGGTACCTAGCGGTTTGCGTTCCAGCCAGCATCCTGATGTAGGGGGTCTAATAAAATGGCTGTGGACTAGTCTGTCCCTGAGAGAGCGTCCACGTCTAAATGTGATACTGGGTGCAGGTGCTATTGCCTTCCTAAGATCCGGATCCATCTGTAAGATGGGCCAAAATTCACGAATGATGTTCCTCACCTTGGTGTTTGCCACATCAAACATCCCCAGCACCACATTCTTTAGGTATAAGAAGTGACTCTCTCCCACAGGACAGTGCGCTCTTAAAGGCGTCTCTCAATACTCTTTCTGGATACCCTCTCTGTCTAAAACATTGAGAGAGTTTGTGAGACTCATGATGGAAGTCATTAGGGTTTGAACAGTTTCTCCTAGTTCTGAGGAATTGTCCCCTCGGTATCCCATTTTTTAGACTCCTAGGATGAAAACTCTCCCAATGCAAAAGACTATTTGTCGCCGTGGGCTTCCTGAATAAAGAAGTAGTTAACCTCCCATGTTGTTTAGTGATCTTTACGTCTAAGAAGGTAAGAGTGTCATGATGGAATTCAAATGTAAATGATAATCCGAGGTCATTATTATTCATGGCCTCTATAAATACTTTAAATAAACTCAGATCACCACTCCAGACTATGAAGACATTGTCAATAAAGCGAGTCCAGAAAATGATATTATCACACCACCATGGGGGGTTGTCTGGGAAGATGACTCTATCCTCCCACCAGCCCAGGAGGAGATTCGCATAAGTCGGGGCACAAGGACTGCCCATAGCGGTCCCCCTGAGCTGGTGGTAGAATTTTCCATCAAACAGGAAGTAATTCCTTGTAAGTACAAACTCGAGGAGTTCCACCACAAAAGCATTATGAGAGCTAAAACACACCGCTCTGGTTTTAAGAAAATCAGATGCTGCCTGTATCCCACTTGAATGGGGAATCGAGCTATATAAAGCTTCGATGTCTATGCTTGCAAGGGCGCACGATGAATCAAATTCAATGGTCTCAATTTTTCGTAAGAAGTCCATCGTGTCCCTTGTGTAGGATGGTAGTGAAGACACGAAGGGCTTTAGGATTCGGTCAATATAGATACCACAATTTTGTGTGATGGAACCCACACCAGAGACGATGGGCCGTCCCTTCAATGGTGTGATCCCCTTGTGGATTTTTGGAAGTCCATAAAATGTGGCTATCTGAGGATGTTTAGGTTTTAAAAATTGATACTCCACTTTACTAATGATCCGAAATCCCAATGCCCTATCCAGCATAAATGTGAGTTCCTTCAAGAAAAGTTCTGTAGGATCAGAAGGAAGGATCCGATAGCATCCACTGTCACCAAGGAGGCGTTTACACATAAGGACATATTGTTCAATGTCCAAAACTACCAGGTTACCACCCTTATCCGCTGATTTTATAATGATGGAGTTATCTCTTTCAAGATTAAGAAGAGCTTCCATCTCGTCCCTGGAGAGATTATGATGATAATCAGAGTTAACTGGTAGTTTTTCGATTTCCTTTACAGTCATCTCCAGGAAAATATCGCAAAGAGGTGAAGGTCTTTTATCCACAAAAACGGATCAAACTTAGTCGTAGGGACAAATGATAGACCTTTTTTCAACACAACCTCTTCAGCGGTACTTAATATATGGGAAGAAAGATTAATGATTTGTAATTCCTGTTCATTTTTCAAGGCTTGTCGGGCCTGACCCATAATTGATAAGGGGTCCCCCTGGATAAAAAATCCCCCTGGGAATAAGACCCTGTAGAAACAGCAGATGAAGAGGAAGGGTATGAACCTCCCCTCATCTGTGTGTTTGTTCTTGGCCATCGTCTTCTCTCCCCTCGTCCCCTGCCTCCCCTGCCTCTTTGATTCTTTCTACCCTTAGGTGATGATTGATCCAGATCCGAGCACTCTTGCTCAGATGAGGACACCTCAGATTCAGGTCGAGTTACTGTATCTTTAGTTTCAAATAGATATGCCCTATTCTCCTTGAATTCTTTGAGGTCCCTCAGAAACTGTCTGTCTCAAAATCAGAGTCACTTTTAAAGATTAAAGTTTTGTCAACTAATTCTTTCAGTGAAGTTGAAGATTTCTCAAGGTATCTTTTTTCCTCTTCAAGGAGAATGTTAATAAGTCTCAAGGAGCTATTGGTCAGTTCATTCTGCCAGCTCTCTAATAGGCTAGAAGAGCATATCCTGGGGGCAGGGGTGATAGGAATACGGAGTCCTTTAGGGATAATCCTATTAGCTAGATAATTTTCTAGTGATTTGACTTCCCACCAGGACTTTATGTTGTTTTTATATTCACTATACACATTGAAAAAAGCTGTTTTGCAGGAGGAGGAGGGGGAAAGACCAGGTATTTCCTTATCAGAGAAAATTTCCTTTGCCTCCTCAACATACGCCTCCGTATACAATGTGGTAGTCAAAAATCCAGCCATATAGTATATTAATAAGATCAGTATCACTGAAAAAATGATTATCGGGGATTCTACCACCAGCTCAGGGGGACCGCTATGGGCAGTCCTTGTGCCCCGACTTATGCGAATCTCCTCCTGGGCTGGTGGGAGGATAGAGTCATCTTCCCAGACAACCCCCCATGGTGGTGTGATAATATCATTTTCTGGACTCGCTTTATTGACGATGTCTTCATAGTCTGGAGTGGTGATCTGAGTTTATTTAAAGCATTTATAGAGGCCATGAATAATAATGACCTCGGATTATCATTTACATTTGAATTCCATCATGACACTCTTACCTTCTTAGACGTAAAGATCACTAAACAACATGGGAGGTTAACTACTTCTTTATTCAGGAAGCCCACGGCGACAAATAGTCTTTTGCATTGGGAGAGTTTTCATCCTAGGAGTCTAAAAAATGGGATACCTAGGGGACAATTCCTCAGAACTAGGAGAAACTGTTCAAACCCTAATGACTTCCATCATGAGTCTCACAAACTCTCTCAACGTTTCAGACAGAGAGGGTATCCAGAAAGAGTATTGAGAGACGCCTTTAAGAACGCACTGTCCTGTGGGAGAGAGTCACTTCTTACACCTAAAGAATGTGGTGCTGGGGATGGCCTGATCCGCATAATCTCGACATTTGATGTGGCAAACACCAAGGTGAGGAACATCATTCGTGAATTTTGGCCCATCTTACAGATGGATCCGGATCTTAGGAAGGCAATAGCACCTGCACCCAGTATCACATTTAGACGTGGACGCTCTCTCAGGGACAGACTAGTCCACAGCCATTTTATTAGACCCCCTACATCAGGATGCTGGCTGGAACGCAAACCGCTAGGTACCTTCAGATGCGGAGCCTGCAAAGCATGTACATTTATTAAGAGAACCAACAATAGTATTTGCTCTGTGACAGGACAGGTATTCCACGCTAGAGATTTTGCCAACTGCCGATCAGAGGGGGTGATCTATCTGTGTCAATGTTCTTGCCCATTAGATTATGTCGGAAAGACATTCCGAGAGTTCCGACGGAGAATACTTGAACATGTTAATGACATAAAAAATCGTAAACATACCCCAATATCAGACCATGTACATGTGTACCATAATGGGAACTCACACAGTATTTGTTTTTCTGTGTTGGAGGTAGTGAGACCCTCGTTGAGGGGGGGTGACTGGGATCGACGCATCCTACAAAAGGAGACACAGTGGATATACAGGCTGCGGTCCCAGTCCCCCCAGGGACTCAACGAGAGACTCACTTTTTCTTGCTTTATTTAACGACTATTTTTCTTGGCTAAATTTCCTTATCAGGGAATTAGGAATCCTCACTCCGCACGCAGTCAATCCATGTATCGACATGCGAAGTGCCAGCGTTACGTCATCAAACGCTCCCTTTCTATTTAGGTAGCGGCTTTACCTTCTTTTTCAACATAGGTGTAATGTATTTCCCCAAACCTACACTTTTATATATATAGATGCTTGTACTCCCTTTATACAGTCAAATCTTTTCAAGCAGTACTTTTATAACTATTACGCTAATATAACTTTACCTTGGGGACTGTCTCTATATGTCCCTCTTATGGTCTTTATTGCCATTTCCGCTATGCGGTTCACCTGGGAACGTAATCCGAATACATCGCTAGTATAGCGATACATCACTTGCGCGATGACAGCAAGGTCGGGTTGCATTATCAAACTCGTTTTGCGGTTCACCCTGGTCTCACTGTGGAACGCAATCCGGATGTATTACCATGACAGCGCTACATCACTTCCGGCAGTCGCGGTGACAATTAGATCGGGTTAGTTAACCCGCCCCCCCTCCCCTTTCTTACATCACTTCCGATGCATGATGTCATGGTGAGGATACCTTCTCTCCATTGGATCAGCAACTGTTTAAGCTGCGTTTATCATCGGCTGCTACGGAGGGGTGTGATTAGGGTGGTACCCTTCATTTGACTGATATAATGCTCAGCCTATGAAAATCATGCATTAAGGAGGAGTAACTAAGTGTGGGCTATTTAAACTGGGGAAATACACCATATGTTTGAGCCACCATCTGCTCCACGCCATTGTGGACATATCGCCGTCTGAGGTCGTAAGTAATTAATTCCATACCCATAAGCTGGTTGGTAGACTTGCGCTGACTCCAAGGTACTGTTATATCTTTATTTGGTACCAGTCACACGATTGGCATTTATGTTATTTATGTTATTTTATCCATATTGTTGGATCCCTGTGTTACATGTTTCCTGACCCCTGATGAACCCTCACTATATCTTGAGGGGGAAACGCGTCGGGTCTCAGTGATATAAATGGCTGTTATTATACAAGCTAAGAGGGAATAAAGTGTTAGGGATATCTAAGGACAGGCTAGCCCTAGGCACGAGGACGGGGGGCTCCTACCATTAAGGGGTGCCCTCGGGCTGAGCAGCCATTAGGGCCAATATAGGGGAAAGCAGTTTGTATCCCTCCTGTTCCTTTAATCAAGAAGTTGGTTGCTAGGTGGTTATTCACATCTTTAGGTCCTTAGGACCGGTTTTATTTATATACATCATTAAAAGTTATATTTTAGGATTTTTTTTGCTCACTGTGACTTATAATTACAACCCGCAAAATCCCCGATAATCATTTTTTCAGTGATACTGATCATATTAACACTTTGCATTAACCCTGGCTATACTGAGATGCCAGAGTACTTATTAACCCTGTACTGTGATGTCACATTGCATTAACCCTGGCTGTACTGTATGTGACATCACTGTGCATATTAACCCTGTACTGTGACTAACAGTACAGGGTTAACATGCATAGTGAGTGACTTCACAGTACAGGGTATACACAGTGATGTCACAGTCAGGGTTACGCAGCTGCATGCTTGCAGCACATAGTACAGGGTGATCTTGAACATTTGGCTTATATTCACTGGTCGGGCAGACAGGCACCACTGTCTGTCTGTGGGCAGCAGCCAGACACGGACCGAGGTGAGGGCCCTGGCTTCTTCTTCTCCCCTGCGTGGCTGCGCAGCGCTCTGAGGGCGGAGCTGGCAACACTCAGAAGACGTGCCTGTGCGGCGGCACATCCGAGCCACAGCAGCCACTGCTCTCTTAAAGAGGCAGAGAGGGGCTCAGAACGGCCGCGGGCCTCGCTGCGGCTCTTCCTTTTCAGTAGTCCAGAGTGAGGCCCCCCACCAGCGCGAGGCCTTAGGCGGCGGCCTAAGTGGCCTTATGGAAGAGCCTCCTCTGTTTCCATACATCCACTCTTCTTCTCACACTATTTCACACAGACCACATTCCTGCAAACAAAATATTTTTTGTGCTAGAAATCTTTTTGTACTAGAAATTCAAGAATCGCCGCTATTCTGATCTTACTTTTAAATACTCTTAAATTATGTAAGCAGATCTTGAGACCCATATTCTTTTTTTAACATCCATATTTTCCAGGTAGCTTATGCTCAAATTCATACAGTTTCCCCACCTCCACCAGAATCCCTGTTTTTTTCTTGCTGGCTCTCATAGGGGTTGCTGATTTATGGTCCGCTCGTATAACTGATTCTCTTTTTGACACTTTTATTCTTCCATATGATTGCAGAGTTCTCTTCTTCTGTATCGGACTCTCTACCACCCTTCCTTTGACTCTTTCCAGACGCCTCTCCAGACATAATTTCTTAAATATTTCTTGGCTCAGACGCACTTAGAAGATCATCTATAACTTCTTCCAAGCTTCTTTCAGGAAGTGCTTTAGGGAGAGTTGCACAATCAAGTCTTGTAGCAGGCCGCAACACAATCCCTTCTCTTCTTTCTCTCCTCGCACCCTCACTTGCTACAGCTGCATAGGTTAGCCTTCTTCGTTCCTGCTCCTCTTGAACTATCTGCTACTGCCTCTTGTTGTCTCTTTGGGCTTCAGCACTTGGACAATTCCTATACATGTGGCCTGTTTTTCCACATATATCAAATGCTTTAGGAGTTGGGCACTCCCCAGCGGTATGTCCCTCCTGCTTATATTTCCTACAACACACATCTTTCTGACAACTCTCCTGAGTGTGTCCAAAAGAATAGCAATTTCTGCAATATGACGACTGCCCAGGGTACATCATGTAACCTCTATCCCCCACCACCGAAAAATTAGCCAGTGGGTGACTAAAACCTCCCACACGCTGCGGGTCCTTCTTCAACCTAGCTTTGAAACGGTATTTACAATTAAAGATACCACAATGATTCTTCTGAGGCACAGGTTTCCCCACATATTCACAATATTTCAGCAAAAAGTCCATAATCAAATTAACTTTAGTAAAAGTATTATGAACATGTACTACACTTGTTATTTCATGAAGCCCAAACAACGGAGTTATCTTCACTCCCATTAACTCAGGATCTTGTGGATTGTTTCTGAACTATTCATATGCCTCCAAACAAAGGTTCTCATTAAGAAAAGATACATCGTACACACCTGTTTTGGACGCTATAAATTAGATGTCTCCCAGTTTCAGTCTTTTTTTCCACAAGCTCGATCACAATAAATTCCAAAGTTTTCTTTCTTGTATTCTTCGGGTCCACTTCCAAACAAATGGTGTGCGGGATTCCAGCCATCTTTAGAAACTATCAGCCAAAGCCACAAAAATCTTTTTTGTCTCCCTTAAGAAAGGAAACCTGATCACCTGATCACCTCATACCCTCCGACCACATTCGGGCACGCCTTGATCATAATCAGAAGATCAAGATGAAGAAACCCTAGACAAAGTTTCTTGATTGTTGTTGGATGGCTTGGGGGACCTGCACACCTAGATCATTATCATTAGGGCGAAAAAAATTGTAAAAAAATTTGGGATGCCAGCTAACTCTTCCCTAACTGCTTAGGAGGGCTGCATACATTTTTTTAGTTTTCTAATTGTCCTAACATTCATATTCAATAACCTTTCTATACTGCTTTGTCATGTAAACTCATTTGCATAAACACGAGCATAGGGGACAGACGTGCAAATAGTGTTTCGGCTGAAAAACAAGGCAGATTCTGCTAATTTGCATGTATTTCCCATTTGTCCATGTTTATGTAAATTAGTTTACATGACAAAACAGTATAGAAAGGTTATTGAATATAAATGTTAGGACAATTAGAAAACTGAACATCTTTATGCAGCCCTTCTAAGCAGTAGGAGAAGAGTTAGCTTGCATCGATTTTTTTTTTACAATTTTTGTCACCCTACAGATAATGATCTAGGTGCACTGGTCATCCACGCCATCCAATAAATGTCAAGCCATTTTGAGGCTCACTTGCTCTCAAGTCTGTGTGGATAGAGAGCTGGTCTTGAATGTCTTATAGTGCACAAAGCTGCCATTGTAAGGTATGCTGACTATACCTGTCTCATGGATAGGTTGTTAGCTTGTATATACCTGGCTTTTGGCATACAGCCTTTGTGTGGTTGTCTGTTTATTATATGTTATAGGTAATAAATTGTACGTGCAATATGTGTATATTATATTACCTATTTTTGCAATCATGAATTTATGGTAATAATTCTGCAAAAAATTTAGCAAATTTTAATTTTGTCTATGCTGCTCATTACTAATGTTTATATATGTGTTGTTTTTATTCATTTATGGTGTATGTTATTTTTACATTGATTACATTAAGTATTTTAAATAGTCTATCTAGGCCTTGAGATATGATTATATGTTCCAATACACAAAACTCATCCTAACCCGAGATCCAGCAAGATAAGCCAACAATCTAATGTGGATAGGTGCCACCTGACTCTCCCCTGAAGACAGATTTCAGTGGAAACCAAGATAAGGTATATTGGATTTTCCCCAGCATGTTGGCTTCTTCCACAACACTTTCAAAATAAACACATATGCTCAACCAATTTTAGCATGCATGTTTATGAGCGGATACCCAGTCTACAGTTATTTATGTGCTTAAAGGGAGTCCATGGTCCAGATGATGAAAAATAGACTTTTAAACCGTATGTAAATGAGCCGCTGAAGGTGCCCAGAAAAACACGCCTCTTTCTGCCCTCTGGCAGAACAACGGCGGGACGGATGTCTTTAGTTTGCCGGCGCATGCGCAACATGAAAAGCTGATCCTCTGCCCAACTAAAGACATCCGTCCCGCCGTTGTTTTGCCGCTCGGCTGGAGGAGGTAATATGACAGAGGGCGGGCCAGAGGGCAGAAAGAGGTGTGTTTTTCTGGGCACATCGCCCAGTAATGCCGCCCCTGGGCACCTTCAGCTGCTCATTTACATATGGTTTAAAGGTCTCTTTTTCATCATTTGGACCACGGACGAATAAAAGAAAGGTACTATAGTAATGAGGGGCAAAGAGTCTGTAACCTGATATGAGCGGTCTAAAACGCTCAGATTAGGTGAAAGACTCCCTTTAAAGGGAATCTGTCACCACAATCTTGGACTATTATGTGGAGTACTACATGGAGTAGTACTGCAGATAAGGAGTCCAGAACTGATTTTATGTTGAATCAATCAGTCTAAGGCCCTTATTTCTCAAAAACAGTGATAAGCATGGAGTTTTAGTGGTGATAGATAATCAGTTTTCATCTGTACCTTATACTAGATATCTTCATGTTGCTCCAAGGCCCTTAGTTATAATGTCTGAACCTTTGCTATTCATGCTCAGTAGTAAGTTCCTCCTCTAAAGACCAGAAGAGGAAGGTTACTACTGGGCATGCCTGCAAATATCTCAGAACTGCTAGACCAAACAGGAAGACAGCATTTAAGGTGTTGTCTGGGAATTAGTAACTTTTCACAGGTGCTTGCACCCTACTTCTGCTACTGAAAGAATCCTGGCCCTGCATGCCAGCTCCCGTGTGTCTGTCTACCCATCCGCAGCTTGTTTAATTCATCCCCTGTATGAGCATTATCGTCTGCTCAGCTGCAGCCAATAACTGACTTCAGCAGTGATGTGTCTTTTGTGGACGTGCCCATTTAGGAGAGTAAGTGAACAAACCACAGACATGAGGATAGACAGACACACGGGAGCCAGTGCACCGGACCAGAGCAGCGGGAAACAGGTTAGTATGAATCTTTCCATAGCAGAGGCAGGACAAATTTATAGATTTCTAAAAATCATTATGTGTATAACAGTGTTTTCCAGCTATTAAATGCACTGAGCATTGCATATATACTTTCAGGTATTTAGAAAATTTCTGGAATTTCAGAAATTTTAGTCCAATAAATATGGTTTAAGTTATATCTAACTAGCCTTATTACTTGCATGATAGCAAGAAAAAGCCTGATTGTACAGGGGCAGACTGAGAACCCTCAGGGCCCCTGGGCAAGATAAATCAAGAGCCCCCTTCCATATACAGGTAGGCGTGATGACGTGAAGACGTGAGTTCCGCGTCACGTCCTCCTCCGGGCCTCCTACCCCCCCCCCCCGGCGTTTGCTCCCAGCTTCCAGCTCATTGATGTGTCGGCCCCATCTCACCTGCCTTCTGCTGCCTCCTGCCTCTGGTCTCCTGCCTCCTGTCTCCTGCTCCTGCCGGTGTGGTCTCCTGCCTTTCGTCGCCTGCTGTGGGTCGGTGGCTCGGCTTGGTCGTGGCTGTGGTTTGCCTTTGCTCTTCTCACACTGCCCTCTGCTGGCTGCTGGTTGACTGAGCCCCGCTCCTCTGGTCTTCGGCGGTTTTCTGTGGACGAGCTCCCCCCCCCCCCTCCTGCCTCTCTGGATTTTGGGTTCCGGACTCCTTGCTGCATGAAGATTCCCTGTATGAAGATTTACTGCAAGATTTACTATCTGGACACGTGAGACCACCGAATGGTGCAAACTTGTTTTTTTGGTTTTATTTTTACTCTCCATTTCTGTATAGTAATGGTTCCCAGTTAAAGATAAAGTAAAAGCTGCCTGTGCAAGTGTATGTACGCAAATAAAGCGGATAAAAACAAAGGAAAATAGAGTAGGAGTGTAAAAAAAAGAGAAAAAAGAAAGAGAAAAGTATATAAAAGTATATAAAACCAAAAAAAAGTGAAAAGAAAGAGAAAAAAAAAGGGGAGAGGAGGGGAGAAGGAAAAAAAAAAAGAAAAGAAAGAGAAAGACTAAAGAAAAAAAATATACGACGGAGAGAAGAAAGAGAAAAAAGGGAAACAAAAAGGGAAATAAGAAGAAGATTAAAGGAAAGGAAAGAAAATTAAAAGAAAAGAGAGGAGGAGCAAGGGGGGGGGGGGACTTAAAAGAAAAAAAGAAAGGAAAAAGAGAAGGGAAAGGATTAAAAAAAAATGGCACCCAAACGCCGTTCAATAGACTCTTCTACAATTAGACAAGGAGTATAATCAATTGAAGTGGGGAAAATTGACCACTATTTGAAATCACCTGGTGTTCGGGAAAAAGGAGCATTTAAAGGGACACCTATAAAAAAGAATGTTAATATCCCCTCTCCAGACGATCCCTCTGAGGTTGAACATGTGGATGCGAACATGGAGGATGGCGAGGAAGATCTTTCTAGTCGCTCGAAAGTAGCCCCAGCAGTTATGGAAGAAATTCTATTAACTGTTAAAAATAACGGAACGTTAATGCAAAATATGGCGACGCAGCTGTGGTCAGTACAGAGCGATATATGATTGATCCGGGATGATTAGGCGAAAATCCGAGAGCGGGTCTTTAATATTGAGAAAATAGTTAATCATTTGCAGGCAGATATTACGAAATTACAAGCAAAATCCTCGTCATTGGCCTCCGAAAATGAACATCTTCAAGCTAAGCTCGTTGACCTAGAAAATAGATCTAGGCGATATAACATACGAGTTGTTGGATTCCCAGAGGGCATGAAGGTTCAGCACATAATGGATCAACTAAAATCTCTGATATTTGAAAATCTGGGTAGTGAACATTTTTCCCTACTGTTTCAGATGGAGAGGGCTCATTGAGTTCCAGGAGGAAAGATAATACCAGGAAAGCCGCCACGGTCAATCTTGATTAAACTATTATCATCAATAGATAGAGACGTTATTCTTAAAAGAGCTAGAGAATGTTCTCCCACTATATATCAGGGTAATAAATTAACCTTGTTTCCGGATTTTGCTCGAGAGACACAAGAAAAGAGAAGGAGTTTTTTTTTAAATTAAGAAGCATTTAGCCTCCAAAGGCATTAAGTACTCTCTCTTATTTCCGGCTAAACTGAGAGTGATTTTTGATGGAACTTCCCTTTTTTTTGAGAATCCGGATCAAGCTGTGGACTGGCTTGACCGAGCTGACATATGATTATTTCTCATCTTTACTAAAGGGGGGATTTGGGGGGGGGGGGTTGGTTGGCGGTCTGGGGGAGGAGTAGTGGCCAACATTTAAAGGTTTTTTTGGAGGATCCGAGTAGACCATTAGAGGAAGGGAAAGTATTGGGAGGGTTCAAGCATGCCGGGGTTTTTTTTTTCCCTCTCACTCGCTTATAAGTAATGTCAGTTAAGATTGTATCATGAAATGTAAGGGGCCTTGGAGAGAGGGTAAAGAGACAAGCAGTTATGGATGCAGTGTGGAGACACCTCCCAGCAATAATCTGTCTAGTTGAAACCCATGTTACAGATACCACAGTTTCCCGCCTGGGTATGGGATGGTCTTCTCAGAAATATCACTCAACATTTAATGGCTCCTCAAGAGGAGTTTCGGTTCTGATCCATCGTGCGATTGATTTTAGTTTAATTGATTCTGAAATCGATGGTCAGGGAAGATTTATTTTCCTTTATGGTAGACTTTGTGGTCAGCCGTATATACTTGCCTTTTTTTACATACCTCCTCCCTTTTCTATTCAGCCACTTAATGCTCTTTTGTCATTCATGGAACGGAGATCAGAGTGCCAGATCGTCTTAATGGGAGATTTTAAGGCGGTTATGGATCCTAATAGGGATAGATTATCCATGGATGTAGATCTAGGGAGACAGACGAGGGCCTCCCCTTTATTTCAGTTTTGCCAAGAGATGGGTTTGGTAGATATATGGGAGTATTATGGAAAGGGGAAACAGGTATACTCATGTGTCAGCAAAGGAGGGAGGGCAATGTCTAGAATTGATCTGGCCCTGACGAATAGTAGTAATTTAAAAAAATATAAAAGCGATCTGATATGGGGTCAGAACAGTTTCAGACCATTCTCCTCTCTCAATAGATTTAATCCCTGGGGAACAGAACGTTAGTTCGAGGTCCTTTTTCAAGCTGAATCCATACTGGCTTACCATTATTGAGAATCAGGATTCCATTAAACAGCTTATCTCCACTTTTTGGAAAATTAATTACCCTTCTGCTAGTATCAACTCGGTTTGGGACGCCTTGAAAGCATATATGAGGGGGGTTCTCATGAGCGATATTACGGCAAGGAGGAGGGGCTTTAGGAAAAGGGAGGAGGAATTGGTTAAGAGGGCGACCCAAGGAATGGAACAATTTACTGCACAACATTCAGAATGCTATAGGGAGGAGATGCAGAAAGCAAGCTCTGCCCTAAAGGAATTTCTTTTTGAAAAAGCTCAACATTTCAGTTTATTCTTTAAAGGACAAAAATATTTTGTAGAATCTGGGCAACCAGGTAGATTACTTACTAGAATTATTGCACAACAGGATAAAAAAAAAAAAGGATATCACCTTAATTTTCGGAGCTGATGGAGAGTCTGTTTGTAATCCGGAGGGAATTAGAAATTTTTTTTTAGACTATTTCTCCCAAGTGTATAGGACAGTCCAGACCATATCTACCAACTCTATGGATCGATATCTGGACACTGTTTCTCTTCCGGTACTAACAGACTCCCAGAGGACTTTTTTAGATAGGGATGTGACTCTACAAGAGATTCAGGGGGCACTTAAAATGATATCAGGAAATTCTGCGCCGGGCCTGGACGGTCTCCCCTACGAGTTTTACCGAAAATATGGGGTTACTATTTTACGACATCTTGTAGAGGTTTTTACTCAGGCATTGCAGGGAGGTGCTATCCCCAATTCAATGGCGGAAGCATTGATAGTATTAATTCCAAAAAAAGATAAAGATCAACGGGAACTGAATTCCTATAGACCAATTTCCTTATTAAATACTGATGTTAAATTACTCTCCAAGGTCCTCGCTAATAGACTCTCTAAAGTAATCATGTCTGTTATTTATCCTGATCAAAATGGATTTATGCCTGGGAGGGGTACACACTACAATTTACATCGTCTCTTTGCTAATATCCAGTCCCCCTCGGATGGTACCCGCTCCATCCTGTCTCTTGATGCCACTAAGGCCTTTGACAGGGTGGAGTGGGGGTTTCTCTGGAGGGTGATGGTAAGAATGGGATTTAGCCCAAGATTCATCACGATGATACAGCTGTTATACAAAGACCCTGTGGCCAGGCTGAGGATTAATGATGTGCTGACGGGGAGTTTTCCACTGGAAAGAGGAACATGTCAGGGATGCCCCCTTTCCCCGCTTCTCTTCAACATTTACATTGAACCTCTGGCGGCTAAAGTTAGACAAGACCCGAGGATGTTAGGGTTTGGAGTCATGGGAATGGAGGATCTAATTTCTCTATATGCTGATGATGTTATGTTTTTTATACAACAGTCAGAAAATACACTACCTTGGGTTATGGAGATTGTCAATACTTATAGCGAGGTCTCAGGCCTGGAAGTCAACTGGGCGAAAATTTGCCTTTTACCGTTGGATGAATTAGTCACTGAAACTAGAGTTCATGGTTTGACTGTTTCTGAGTCATTGAAGTACCTGGGGATTACGGTGACCGCCAAAGTTCAGGACTATCTACAGTTTAACCTGTTACCAAAATTGACAAAAATTAGATCAAAAATTAAATTATGGCAGAAAATTCCGCTTACTAGAGCAGACAGGATATCTTTAATCAAAATGGTGGAACTTCTCCAGGTGCTTTATGTACTCCGAAACTCCTCCATCTGGATCGAGGACAAATTTTTCAAGATTATAGAAAGAATGATTAATGATCTATTATGAGGGAGAAAATGTGTGAGATTTAAGGTGGACTATTTCTCCATGCTGTATGAGCAGGGGGGCCTAAATCTCCAGCATTTTAAGGAATACTTTGTTGCCCCACAGTTATGCTTTTTTAATGACTGGAGAAATAGTCCCTGTGACAAACTGCCATGTATCCCTGGGCATTGGAGAGGCATGCTTGCTAGCCTCTTACCCTGCGACTATGGCCCCAATGACAGTTGGCATTCACAATGGACATTGCTGTGACCTAATCAACAGTCACAATGGACATTGCTGTGACCTAATCAACATTCACAATGGACATTACCTGTGACCTAATCACCATTCACAATGGACATCGCTGTGACCTAATCAGCACCCACAATGGACCAGCCATGTGGGATTGTAATATATCTGGCTGTATGTGGATTGGTCGCTGTATTTTGTGTGGGAGTGTCTGTGTTTCAAACCCCTGTGGGTCGTACTATGTTTGTGGAGTGTAAATAAAAGAGGCTGTATGCCCCAGGAGAGAGTTCCTGTTTAACCCTCAAAGTGAAGTGTCGTCTCATTATTGGGGAGGAGTTATTGGATGCTGTTCCAGTCTGACTGCTAGGAGTGCAAACCTATTCGTATGGTTCCTATTCAACTGTCTACAGCATTCAGAGGCTTGAGAGGATTCGTATGCTTCTCAGGTTCGGTGGTTGTGGTGTCGGCTAGAGCGCTTGGAGTCCTCAGGAAACGCTAGGAGCATCTTTCAACGGAGGTACCCAGTCGGGGTGCCAGGCGATCCGTTACATTGGTTGGCAGCGTGGGATCCAGACTCACAGGAGAACAAGCATGGCACCCAGCTACACGCAGGAGGAATTTGACAGAGAGCTGAGATCACGGCTGATTTTCTTCGGACCCAACCCCCGGAGAAATCTGTACAGTTCGTGAGGAGGATAACAGCAGAGTACCTGCAGTTCATGGCAGATGGTATCGTCCGCCCTCCCCAGCGGCTGAGTGCGCTCCGGAGAGCTGAAGGTGCCGTCCTTCCTCCACAGCGGCAGTGTGTACCCCAGGGAGCTGAAGGTGTCGTCCTTCCTCCCCAGCGGCCGTGTGAGTTACAGAGGGCCGAAGGTGTCGTCCTTTCCCCCAGCGGCAGTGTGAAGTCCAGGGGCCGAAGGTGTCGTCCTTTCCCCCAGCGGCAGTGTGTCCTACAGGGAGCAGAGACAGTTGGTCTCTCTCCAGCAGCAGGACAATGTTACGGGAGTGGAGACAGGCGGTCTCCCACTCCAGCAGCAGCCTGTGTTTCAGGGAGAGGAACACAGCACCCCCTCTCCCCAGCGGCAGCTTACCCTAACAAGGGGAGACACCAATCTCCCAGACGGCGCAGATGGGACCGTGGTCTCTGTGCCTGACCTACAGGGATGCTGGACAGCCTGTCCAGATCCCCAACTACCCGCACCGGGACAACAGGAGGAGGGGGTAAGTACAAACTCTCCTCCCCAGCTAACACCTAACTTGGCCCCAGGGTTAACAGAGGCGATGTTAACCCCACTGGCGCCCATGTTCCCCTGGCTACTAAGCCGGACTATGTTCCCAGCCCCCAGCAGAAGAGCTGGCAGCTGGGCAGAGTGCAGTCGGCCTCTGCCCTCCCTTTGTCCCCTGTCCAGAGCCTGAGGTCCTGCAGGTTATACCAGTAGAAGAGCTGGCAGCTGGGCAGAGTGCAGTCGGCCTCTGCCCTCCCTTTGTCCCCTGTCCAGAGCCTGAGGTCCTGCAGGTTATACCAGTAGAAGAGCTGGCAGCTGGGCAGAGTGCAGTCGGCCTCTGCCCTCCCTTTGTCCCCTGTCCAGAGCCTGAGGTCCTGCAGGTTATACCAGTAGGAGAGCTGGCAGCTGGGCAGAGTGCAGTCGGCCTCTGCCCTCCCTCAAGTCCCCACAGCATGTTGCCCCAGCACCCCAGAGGAATATCCGGGTGCAGTAACTGCTTCTTGTGGGTGGGTCACTCTTGTACCTGTTTGTTGTGGGTGGGCTATTCTGGCATTTGTCTATTGTGGGTTGGTGGATCGACTAACGTAGGCACTGACCGACAGGAGGTCAGGTGCCTGGTTAGTCTTCCCCCAAAGGGGAGATATGTGACAAACTGCCATGTATCCCTGGGCATTGGAGAGGCATGCTTGCTAGCCTCTTACCCTGCGACTATGGCCCCAATGACAGTTGGCATTCACAATGGACATTGCTGTGACCTAATCAACAGTCACAATGGACATTGCTGTGACCTAATCAACATTCACAATGGACATTACCTGTGACCTAATCACCATTCACAATGGACATCGCTGTGACCTAATCAGCACCCACAATGGACCAGCCATGTGGGATTGTGATATATCTGGCTGTATGTGGATTGGTCGCTGTATTTTGTGTGGGAGTGTCTGTGTTTCAAACCCCTGTGGGCCGTACTATGTTTGTGGAGTGTAAATAAAAGAGGTGTATGCCCCAGGAGAGAGTTCCTGCTTGACCCTCAAAACGAAGTGTCGTCTCGTTATTGGGGGGATTTATTGCATGCTGTTCCAGTCTGACGGCTAGGAGTGCAAACCTATTCGTATGGTTCCTATTCAACTGTCTACAGCATTCAGAGGCTTGAGAGGATTCGTATGCTTCTCAGGTTCGGTGATTGAGGTGTCTGCTAGAGTGCTTGGAGTCCTCAGGAAACGCTAGGAGCATCTTTCAACGGAGGTACCCAGTCGGGGTGCCAGGCGATCCGTTACAGTCCCTTATGCACTAAATTAGTAAGAGAAGCAGGTTTTTCAGACTTTTACACATTATTGGAATCTAGATATCTATCTAATAACACACGAAAATATATTTCCTTTGTTAGTTTGTTTATAAGAGCTTGGAAGATGATTAGGAAATGGTGTAAAGTTACAACATCACTGATTTGTACTCCATTATGGCATAATAAAAGGTTTCATACTTTTTTGAATTTGGAGGCTAGCCATTACTGGAGGACAAAAAATATTCAATATCTCAGTCAAGTGGTAAAAAATGGGCAAATTTTGTCTCTTCTGGAGCTCACACAAAAGGAAAGTTTGGGTGAGGTAGCATGGTATCCATATTTTCAGTTATGTTTTGCACTCTCTTCTATTCCAGACAAGCACTTCTTTGATATAGAAGCGCCACTCTTTCTTTATAGGTTATTACAAGAAAAAGGAACACATATGAAAGTTAAAATTTCACACTGGTATAAACACTTAATTAAATCTCTTTTTTCTGAGTGTCACTCTCCAGGACAAAAAGCCTGGACCACTACACTTGAAAATTTTGCTCCATTGGTATGGGAAAATATTTTGAAGAATATATCTTATCTTTTTAACATAATTTTTATCATATTGTAGTACAGTTTAACATTATTCATAAGATATATATAACACCGATTTGGCTACAGAAGAGAGGATTTAGGACTTCTTCCAATTGCCCGCGCTGTGACTGCCCTGGTGCTGACCACTTACACATGTTCTGGGATTGTCTTCCAGTGAAGGAGTACTGGCATCTGGTTCAAACAACCTTAATACAAATACTCCGAATTCAGATCCCTTTTTCGCCTGGAGTATGGATTTTGGGTGATTTTTCTGAGATAGTCTGTCAGCCTTCAAAACTTCGTTTTTTGGTTAAAGTGTCAATTTTAGCTAGGCTTATTATCTCCAGATTGCGGTTTGCCTTGCACTCTCCAGATTATCGAACATGGTTAAATCTAATTAAAAAAGTTAAAAAGTATGAGCAGATTCTTTATAAACAAAGAGGGTCTAATGTAAAATTCGTTAAGATATTGAATTGGTGGAATTAATAAAGGGGGAGAGTTTTTTGTTTTTTTTTTCTTTTCCCTTTCCGGGCATGCTTAAAGGGCTTCTGTCACCCCCCAAAAGCCTTTTTTTTTTTTTGCCTCACTAAAAAGCTTATAGGGCGATTAATCTAAACATATTCTTGTTAACCGTTTTTGTAGGTTAATTTTGCTATAAAACGTTATTTTATAAAATGCAAATTGCCTTGCTACCAGCAAGTAGGGCGTTTACTTGCTGGTAGCCGCTGCATCCCGCTTGTAAAAAAACGCCCCTCCTGTGGTTGATTGACAGGGCCAGCGAGCGCTCTCCTCCTCCAGCTGGCCCTGTCTCCGTTTAAAATATCGCGCCTGCACCATACCGTTCTTCAGTCGGCGCAGGCGCACTGAGAGGAGTACTCTCGCTCGGCCGCTCCTTCCTCAGTGCGCCTGCATCTTCTCTTCCGGGTGCAGCTGTGACGTCATTGGCGCACTAAGGAAGGAGCGGCTGAGCGAGAGTACTCCTCTCAGTGCGCCTGCGCCGACTGAAGAACGGTATGGTGCAGGCGCGATATTTTAAACGGAGACAGGGCCAGCTGGAGGAGGAGAGCGCTCGCTGGCCCTGTCAATCAACCACAGGAGGGGCGTTTTTTTACAAGCGGGATGCAGCGTCTACCAGCAAGTAAACGCCCTACTTGCTGGTAGCAAGGTAATTTGCATATTATAAAATAACGTTTTATAGCAAAATTAACCTACAAAAACGGTTAACTCACAGAAAAAAGATGCACCACATGGATAAGCAACTGACAACACTGGCTAATCCCTCACTCTGGTGTTAAAAGCTGAGAGATTCGCCAATATTTCCAATCAGGAACATATCGGAGCCCCTTTAGGCACCACTACACGGTATCTCAGCATGACATGGGGTCCTACCACTAGACTACCTATGGTGTGTGAACAAGGTCTGAACAGGTATTAAGTAGCCTACAGCCCCATCCCACTCACCTGCACTGCAGGACCAACAATGCAATGGGGAACACATGAGGCCGCAAGCTACACCTACAACAGACCATGTGACACCGGTCTGGAGCAGTCCCACCCATTTAGGCCACGTTTATTTTTGTGATTCTTACAAAAACGGTTAACAAGAATATGTTTAGAATAATCGCCCTATAAGCTTTTTAGTGAGGCAAAAAAAAAAAAAAGGCTTTTGGGGGGTGACAGAAGCCCTTTAAGGGGGTGGTTGGGGGGGTAATATTTCTTAACTTTTCCTGTTATTATGATATTGTACTTGTTACTAAGAAAAAGTAAATAAAGATTAATGAAGGAAAAAAAAAAGAGCCGCCTTCCAGGCCCCACCCATGTTCCGCCTCCACCTCCAGTCCTCCCATCTTCTGGACAAATCGTTCTACTACTCCCAATACTGTGCCGCTGTGCTCTCCAATACTATACTGCTGAAACAGATAATACCCCTGATAATACTAGTACCACACAGAGACCCCCATATAAAATACCCCTTCTTTGTGGCCTCAGTAGAAGCCCCCATAGTGCCCCATAATAATATGCCAGTAACAAGTGCTTATCCATGCCCCCCATGTTCCAATAACAAGTGTCTCTCTTCCCCCCATGTGCCAGTAACAAGAGCCTCTCTCCCCATGTGCCAGTAACAAGTGCCTCTCCATGCCCCCCATGTGCCAGTAACAAGTGCCTCTCCATGCCCCCCCATATGCCAGTAACAAGTGCCTCTCTCTCCCCATATGTCAGTAACAAGTGCCTCTCCCCCCCATGTGCCAGTAACAAGTGCCTCCCCCATGTGCCAGTAACAAGTGCCTCCCTCCCCCCATATGCCAGTAACAAGTGCCTCTCTTCCCCACCATGTGCCAGTAACAAGTGCCTCCCCCCATGTGCCAGTAACAAGTGCCTCCCCCATGTGCCAGTAACAAGTGCCTCTCTCCCCCCATATGCCAGTAACAAGTGCCTCTCTTCCCCACCATGTGCCAGTAACAAGTGCCTCTCCCCCCATGTGCCAGTAACAAGTGCCTCCACCATGTGCCAGTAACAAGTGCCTCTCTCCCCCCCATGTGCCAGTAACAAGTGCATCACCCCCTAAGTGCCAGTAACAAGTTCCTCCCCCCCATGTGCCAGTAACAAGTGCCTCTCTCCCCTCCATGTACAGTAACAAGTGCCAAGTGCCTCTCTTCCCACCATGTGCCAGTAGCAAGTGCCTCTCCTCCCCCATGTGCCAGTAACAAGTGCCTCTCTACCCTCCATGTGCCAGTAACAAGTGCCTCTCCCCCCATATGCCAGTAACAAGTGCCTCTCTCGCCCCATATGCCAGTAACAAGTGCCTCTCTTCCCCCCATGTGCCAGTAACAAGTGCCTCCCCCCATGTGCCTGTAACAAGTGCCTCTCTCCCCCCATATGCCAGTAACAAGTGCCTCCCCCATGGGCCAGTAACAAGTGCCTCTCCCCCCACGTGCCAGTAACAAGTGCCTCCCCCATGTGCCAGTAACAAGTGCCTCCCCCCCATGGGCCAGTAACAAGTCCCTCTCCCCCATGTGCCAGTAACAAGTGCCTCTCCCCCCCATGTGCCAGTAACAAGTGCCTCTCTACCCCACATGTGCCAGTAACAAGTGCCTCTCTTCTCCCCATGTGCCAGTAACAAGTGCCAAGTGCCTCTCTTCCCCTCCATGTGCCAGTAGCAAGTGCCTCTCTCCCCCTAATGTGCCAGTAACAAGTGCCAAGTGCCTCTCTTCCCCCGTGTGCCAGTAACAAGTGCCAAGTGCCTCTCCCCCCATGTGCCAGTAACAAGTGCTTCTCCCCCGTGTGCCAGTAACAAGTGCCTCTCCCCCATATGCCAGTAACAAGTGCCTCTCCCCCATGTGCCAGTAACAAGTGCGAAGTGCCTCTCTCCCCTCCATATGCCAGTAAAAAGGGCCAAGTGCCTCTCCCCCATATGCCAGTAACAAGTGCCCCCCATATGTCAGTAACAAGTGCCTCTCTTCTCCCCATGTGCCAGTAACAAGTGCCAAGTGCCTCTCTTCCCCTCCATGTGCCAGTAGCAAGTGCCTCTCTCCCCCATGTGCCTTAACAAGTGCCAAGTGCCTCTCTTCCCCTGTGTGCCAGTAACAAGTGCCAAATGCCTCCCCCATGTGCCAGTAACAAGTCCCTCCCCCCATGTGCCAGTAACAAGTGCGAAGAGCCTCTCTTCCCCCCCATGTGCCAGTAACAAGTAACAAATGCCAAGTGCCTCTCCATATGCCAGTAACAAGTGCCAAGTGCCTCTCTTCCCCCCATGTGCCAGTAACAAATGCCAAGTGCCTCTCCCCCCCTCCATATGCCAGTAAAAAGGGCCAAGTGCCTCTCCCCCATATGCCAGTAACAAGTGCCCCCCATATGCCAGTAATAAGTGCCTCTCTACCCTCCATGTGCCAGTAACAAGTGCCTCTCTTCTCCCCATGTGCCAGTAGCAAGTGCCTCTCTCCCCCATGTGCCTTAACAAGTGCCAAGTGCCTCTCTTCCCCCGTGTGCCAGTAACAAGTGCCAAATGCCTCCCCCATGTGCCAGTAACAAGTCCCTCCCCCCCATGTGCCAGTAACAAGTGCGAAGAGCCTCTCTTCCCCCCCATGTGCCAGTAACAAGTAACAAATGCCAAATGCCTCTCCATATGCCAGTAACAAGTGCCAAGTGCCTCTCTTCCCCCCATGTGCCAGTAACAAGTGCCAAGTGCCTCCCCCCCATATGCCAGTAACAAGTGCTTCTCTTTATCTCTTTAGGCCCCCCCCCTCCCCATCGAGAGATAGTCCGGTATAAGAAAAAAACACTTTTTTATACCTCCGCTGCTATGGAGGCCTCGTCCGGCCTGTGTCCCGGCCTCTGATAGGCTGCGGGCCTTGTGCCGGCAGCCTATCAGAGGAACAGGGAAGGGAGATGCCTCTCCCTCCCCTGCCCCACAGCACAGCCATCTGTATCGCTGTCCTGAGGACGGCAATACAGATGACTATGGAGATGAACGCTTCATCTCCCTGTGAGCTGCCGACCACGTCCGAAGTGCCTGACAGCTCAGACCGCCCCTGATATTGCACATTTATGAAGGAGTCGGAGCCCAAGTCAAAATATGATAAAATGAGAAGATTCGGAGTCAGAAGTTTGGTTACGAACTCCACAGCCCTGGTGCACACACATAGGAGTCCTGTCTACGGTAGTCTGTTCTGTGCATTTCAGTGCATTTCAGTGCTGTATTGAGCACTGACAGTGGAAGAGTAGGGGGAGGCTGTAGGAAAATAAAAAACAGCAATCTGGACTCTTTATCTGCAGTACTATTCATGCAGTACTGCAGATAATAGTCCAAAATTGCGGTGAAAGATTCCCTTTAAAATAGGATCTTTTTGTGAATATTTTGATAAATGAAACCCACCGCAAGATCTACTTCTAACCAGGGCTATATTTTCCATAAGGCACCCATAGGCACATACCTTGGGCGCCAGAAAGTGGGAGAGCAGCACTCCAAATACATCCGCAAGTCAACTGTATCGCCATCCTGCACTTCAAAACTGCATCGCCATCCTGCACTTAAAAACTGCAGCTGGGCATGAGAGCTAATAGTTCCATGCTCTGCCGATCAACCTCATACGTCTTAGCAGTGGTGTACATACAGGGGTGGCAGGGGTCGCATTTGCGACTGGGCCCAGCACTCCAGGGGGCCCAGCTGCCTGTGGATCCCTGGCCCCGCCACTAGTGCTGCACTGCTGCTGTATTTTGTATGTACCTAGCCGGGGCCCAGTGCTATCCTCCTGGTATCCGTGTGGCCCACCACTTTACCCTCCCCGGCCGGCACTTCATTGTCCTGACCTTAGCGCGTACAGCGCACACTATGACCTGACACTGCACATCGTCAGGTGAAGTGAAAGTGCAGCGTCAGAAGGAGAGGAGCTAGCGCGACTTCTGCCGGAGACGAGGGAGGAGAAGCAGCGGCCCAGCAGAACTGGTAAGTTATGTTGGGGCCGGGTGTGTAAAGCTGCATCCTGAATCCACACCACATCACACTTATGCTGCAGTTACTTTCCACCAACTACAGTGTGTGTGGGAGAAACTACAGTGTGGGGGAAACTACAGTGTGGGAGAAACTACAGTGTGGGAGAAACTACAGTGTGGGGGAAACTACAGTGTGGGAGAAACTACAGTGTGGGAGAAACTACAGTGTTGGGGAAACTACAATGTGGGGGAAACTACAGTGTGAGGGAAACTACAGTGTGGGAGAAACTACAGTGTGAGAGAAACTACTGTGTGGGAGAAACTACAGTGTGAGAGAAACTACTGTGTGGGAGAAACTACAGTGTGGGGGAAACTACAGTGTGGGGGAAGCGACGGCATAGGGGAAACTACGGTGTGGGGAAACTAAGGTGTGGGGGGCAGTGTGGGGAAAATTACGTTGTTGGGGGCAGTGTGGGGGAAGTTACTATATTGGGGCAGTGTGGGGGAAACTCCTGTGTGGGGGCAGTGTGGGGGAAATTACTGTGTGGGGGAAACTATGGTGTGGGGGGCAGTGTGGGGGAAATTAGTGTATGGTGGCAGTGTGGGGGAAATTAGTGTATGGGGGCAGTGTGGGGGAAATTAGTGTATGGGGGCAGTGTGGGGGAAATTACTGTATGGGGGCAGTGTAGGGGGGGGAATTACTGTATGGGGGCAGTGTAGGGGGGCAAATTACTATGGGTGTAGTGTGGGAGAAATTACTATATGGAGGCAGCGTGGGGGGCGTTGCTATTGGGGAAGCACTGTAGGGGCAATTCCATTATTTCTGGGGACACTATACAGTGATTATTGCCTGGAGCACAATATAGGATGTTGTTTTATTACTGGGATCACTCTAGGGGACATTATAGCTGCTGTGGACACTATAGGGACATTTGAGGTAATTTATCAAACTGGTGTAAAGTATATCTGGCTTAGTTGCCCATAGCAGCCAATCAGATTCCACCTTTCATTTTTCACAGCTCTTTTGGACATCCAGTTCTACTTTACACCAGTAAAAAGTTACACTATAGAAAAACAGAGAAATCTAACGTGTCTGTGTTACAAACTCTAGAGACGAAAGAATTGCATCTGAAAGAATTTGTCATGGCGGTCTGGGTCAAACAGAGGAGAAGAGGAAAGAAAAGCTCTACATGACAGAAGATGTCCCTGGATGTAAGTGGTATGTGGTCAAGTATTGGGGCGGGGAAGGCGGTGCCAGAGAAAGGACCTGCCCCGGGTGCTGAACACCATAGGCACGCCAGTGCTCCTCGCTTATGCGCGGCCCGCCCCTTTAATATACTTACCCTCCCCAGCTGGCGCTTCACTGCCCTGAGCGTGTACAGGGGGTGGAGGCAGGTTGGGGGGGGGGCCGGCGATAGGAAGGGGGCCCCATGGATCAGTTTCGCACAGGGACCCAGTGGATTGTGTATACGCCACTGCGTCCTAGGCTTTAGGCCTGTAGATCTGAGGCCTCTGAGCTAGTAAATCCCGTAGGCGAGGATGAATCACACCTGCCCGTGCCGAGACACAGCACAGTGACGTCAGTTGATCTGTCTGCCTGAATCCCAGCATCCCAGGCTGTAGAGTGGAGGAGTTTATGGCCTACATTGTGAACACTGGGAAATGGATCACAGGGGAGTATTTGCTTTTTTTCTTTTTTTTTTACTGCTCACTTGGTAGACATTACTGGCAGGAAGGAGAGCACTGTGAGGGCCATTACTAGTGCGCTACTTACGTTACCTAAGTTGCGTGGGAGGAGGGGCCCGGCAGCCGGAGCTACATACGGACGTATGAGGAGGGGCCCGGCCATGGCGTCCTGTGCACGGAGGCGCGCCGTTGTTACGTACTGACATCGACATGCGAGGCCTCCACAGGCTGCTGAGGCCAGATTTTTTAAAGCTGCAGCAAACAGTGTGCGGATGCTTGGATTCTCTCCGCACACTGCCTTACAAGTTACAATTTTACAAAGGCAAGAAATTGTGCTCGAGCTCGAGCCATTCGCCCACACATTTGTCAGCCAGCCCCAGGCCCAGAGACAGCCAACCCCAGGCCCAGAGACAGCCAGCCCCAGAGCCAGCCAGGCCCACAGCCAGCCAGCCACCCCCAAGCCCACAGCAAACCAGCCACATGCCTACAGCCAGCAAGCCCACAGCTTGCCAACCAGCAAGCCATAGCCAGTGAACCCACAGCCATCCAGCCAGCAAGCCCACAGCCTGCCAATCAGCAAGCCACAGCCTGCCGGTAGGTAGCCGGCAAGCCCACATCCTGCCGGTAGGTAGACAGCAAGCCCACAACCTGCCAACGGGTAGCCAGCAAGTCCACAGCCTGCCTGCGGTGGCTAGCAAGCCACAGCCTGCCAACTGTAATTAAGGTAAGAGGAGCCAACTTGGCCTAGGTATCAGAGAGCTATGTTATGTTGTTATATTATAAACAGGAACCATTGTGTTGGAGAGAACCCCCTCCAGGACCCATTAGCCTCCATTGTAGTCTCTAATGTGACCTGAAGGGGACTCTTTCTAACACACTCTCTAAAGGAGACTGCGATGTCCTCTGCCAGAAAGACCGCCCTCAATGGCCCATTAGAAATAGTCCACTCCATTGTAGCCTCTAATGGGGCTTGAAGTGGATTCTTTCTAACACAGTCTCTAATGGACACTGAGATGGCCTCTGTTAGAAAGAGTACCACCCAAGCCTATTAGACTGACTCCATTGTAGTCTCTAATGGGGCCTGGAGGGGATTCTTTCTAACACATTCTCTAAAGGACACTGAGATAGCCTCTGCCAGAAAGGCCATCCTCGATGACCCATTATTGGCTAAAGGCAGGATATGGGCGTGGCTGGAGGTGGAACATGGGCATGTCTGAAGGCGGAACATGGGTGGGGCCTGGAAGGGGGCCCTTGATTTATTTTGTCCGGGGGCCCTGAGGGTTCTCAGTCTGCCCCTTGTAGTATTTGGTTCTGCTGGGGCAGTATATTATGCTGCACTGTGGTATTTGGTTCTTCTGGGGCAGTATTTTGAGTTGCACTTTGGTATTTGGTCCTCCTGCAGGACCAGGTACCAAAGTGTATCACAATATACTGCTTCTCTATGTATTGCTGGTCTCATCTGTTAGCCCCACATACTTGAGTTAAACCTGCCTACTCGTGTTGGCCCCACCTTGGGCCCTGATAGGGACTATTCAGACTTGGTGTGTAGGGTGGCACCAGCTATAAATACAGCCCTGCTTCTACCAGTTTTTCATTACAAAAAAAGAATAATACAATTTAAAAGTTAGCATTCATTTCCATTGCATAGGAAAAGGAAGGCAGTGTTTTTGGATTTGATGCCATGGAAATGTGTAACAAGGTTTACATGAATCTGGAAAGCAGGTGAGAAATATTTTATGTTCAAAGAAGTAAAAACAAGTTAAAAGGCAGGGTAGGTTCAGTTAAATATTGACTTTGTGATCTCTGCACAAAGTCCATGTCAAAGTGCAGACAAGTTTAAGACTTATTATATGTTGGACGCTTCCACCTGGTAACTATGTTACAGATTGTTTTTGGTAAGCGGATTTTACATGCACGTTTCAGCAGGATGTTCTTGTGAAATGTGAGATACTTTATCTCTTTTGATTAGGATTTTTTCTTTTGAGCCAATAAATTTTAATTGGAGCACCTTAACATAGTAAACTGAGAACAAAATGTGCAATGGCATGAGAAAACCTCTCTCTGCTTGTCAAACCTAAAAAGTTCAGAATCTCCAAACTGTAGTCATCTGGGATGATTTGAAGAAAAATAAAAATCACGAAAATAAACCACATTATTACAACTGGTTGTCCCATTCACTGTAATAGAATAAGCAGTTTTAATTACACTGCACCACCGCTACAAGGGAGATGGCATGCAGGTAAATATTGAAAAGGTTGCAGCACTAGTACAAGCACCGTGGTCCCTTCAAACAGCTGATCAGATGGGGGGCCGGGATACGGACTCACCGAATTGATATTGATGACCTATATTATGCCACTGCCACATTTTTGTAATTGCATGTAAGCAATTGAGCTATTCAATTACATTACTGTTACCTCCTGCTCCGGGTCTCGCGTGATCACGTCATTGCCCGAGACCCAGCGCAGGAGCAGCTCAGGCTATGCACTGCATCCCAGCATTACAGAAAGGGAAACCATTAAGGGCTCTTTCACACTAGCATTTTTGCTTTCCGTCCTAGAGTTCTGTCCTCGGGGCTCTAGGATGGAAAGATACTGATCAGGATTATCCTAATGCATCCTGAATGGAGAGCAATCCGTTCAGGATGCATCAGGATGTCTTCCGTTCAGTATGTGAACGTTTTTGGACGTTGACAAAAGCGCAGCATGCTGCGGATTTGTCTCCGTCCAAAAACCTGGAAGACATGCCGTAAAGCCGGATCCGGAATTAATGCCCATTGAAGTGCATTAATCCCGATCCGGCCTTAAGCTAAACGTCGTTTCGGCGCATTGCCGGATCCGACGTTTAGCTTTCTCTCAATTGTTACCATGGCAGCCAGGACGCTAAAGTCCTGGTTGCCATGGTAAAATGTAGTGGGGAGCGGGGGAGCAGAATACTTACCATCCGTGCGACTCCCGGGGCGCTCCAGAGTGACGTCAGGGCGCCCCACACGCATGGATCACGTGATCGCATGGATCACGTGATCCATGGGCATGGGGCGCTCTGACGTCATTCAGGAGCGCCCCGGGAGCCGCATGGACTGTAAGTATACCGCTCCCCCGCTCCCCGCTCCTACTATGGCAACCAGGACTTTAATAGCGTCCTGGCTGCCATAGTAACCTGAAAGCATTAGAAGACTGATCAGGATCCTGATCAGTCTTCTAATGCTTTCAGGCGACTTGCGTTCTGATGGATCCGGCGGGACGGAAGTGCCCGCCGGATCCTCAGAACGCAAGTGTGAAAGAGGCCTAAGGAGGAAAATGATTTATAACTGGCACTAAAAAGGCGTCATCATCTATTGAGAATACCAAGGGGGGAGCATTATATATAACTGGCACTAAAAATAGTGTCATTATCTACTGGGGGCATAGAAGGGGGGGGGCATTATACATAACTGGCACTAAAGAGACGGTCATCGTCTACTGGGGGCACTAGGTGGGGTGAGCATTATATCTAACTGGCACTAAAGAGGGGGTCATTGTCTTCTGGGTGCACCAAGGGGGTGGGGAGCATTATATATAACTGGCACTAAAGAGAGGGTCATCATTTAATGTGGTACCAAAGGGAGAAACATTATATATACAAGTTACTGTTAGAGAAGCTCTGAAACAGAGTTGACTACAAATAATATGCCACAATATGACTGACATACTTCCACAATGATGAGCTATTTCCAAGTGAAAGTATGTAAATGTAATGTAAAAACACAATTGGTACTTGCCACAAGGTGCTATAAGGATGGATAGATCCTGACCCAGCTGTCCTCACTTCCCTGCTCTCTCAGCGTGTACTTTCAGGCTATCGCGATGTATCTTTTGCTTCCTACTACTCACATGCGCGGCTCCGCCTGGCCGCTCGTGCATGTGGAAAGAAAACGCATTGTTGAACTCCATGTCACGATGGGGAGTGGAGGAAACTCCCCTCAATACAATGTCAACTGCTACTAGTCCTGAAATAAGGGAAAAGGGAGCAGGTCACCTCCTACAGCATACCTCAACCCGACCCTAGTCTGCTAGCTGTATGAGCCGCCCCAGATGTAGGTGGGCCCATACTCAGTAACCTCAGAACCCTGGAATCCCTGAATAACCCTGAGGTAAGGAGACAGGGCAAGAGACAACCGGTTCATTCATGACACGGCAAAAAAGAAAGCTGAATACAAAACTGGGACGGCAAGTAAGCACAGAATATAAAACACTTACCTGCCGCTGGCACCAAGACTGGAACCCGTGCAAAAGAACTGGAGCCCACACAGGACACAGTACCAACAACACACATGGGAATCCAGTACACCAGTTACTGCCCGGACCCCCAAGAAGAGAGATGCATGGCGGCCCCAGGCAGCGCTTTATACAGATGTCTTGTTCACCCCTCCGGGAAACCATAAGTGCCCACTTCCGCAGGCAGAACAAACAGGACATGTCAAGCAACCATGCGGGATCCTCTGCACCATAGACAGACCACACATGGTACAACAACTAGACAACCAACAACCCATAAGTGCAGCACCACACATAACAACAGTGGGGAAGGGTAGACAAAGGGATGACATCGCAGATGACATCGATGTCCAACTAGGATAGCCCTCAGATGGAATACAAGAAAGGAGCAAGCTCCATCTCACACACGGGCAGACATCCAACTGATCTTAGTTTCAAAGCAACTGAATAAGAAAAGAGCTGAGACCACACCCAGCTCCACCTAAATCCACACCAGCAATAGTATTAACCCCTTCAGCATCAGAAAGGGAAGGACCCAGGGGAAAGGAGGAGCCACATACATGCAACAACAAGTTGCCACCAGCAACTGCATGCATGACAACCATGTCATGGTGCACACAACCGCGGCCGTGACACTCCAAGGAGACGAGTCTTCGGTGTGACGTCACACTCTGCAGGTTACGGATGCCTCCTAGGTCCACTCTTACTACCGACGTGTTTCGTAGGCATCCCTGAGGAAGAAATCTGTAAATCCATATTATATGATATATGATTTTCATTTTAGACATCAATCATAGGATAACCCCTTTAACCACTTCAGCCCCCCTAGCTTAAACACCCTTAATGACCAGGCCACTTTTTACAATTCTGCACTACACTATTTTTACCGTTTATTGCTCCGTCATACAACTTACCACCCAAATGAATTTTACCTCCTTTTCTTCTCACTAATAGAGCTTTCGTTTAGTGGTATTTCATTGCTGCTGACATTTTTACTTGTTTTGCTATTAATCAAAAATAACTGAATTTTTTTGCAAAAAAATTACATTTTTCACTTTCTGTTGTAAAATTGTTAAAAAAAACTACATTTCTATATAAATTTTTCTCTAAATTTATTGTCCTACATGTCTTTGATTTAAAAAAATCCAATAAGTGTATATTTATTGGTTTGGGTAAAAGTTATAGCATTTACAAACTATGGTGCAAAAAAGTGAATTTCCGCATTTTGAAGCAGCTCTGACTTTCTGAGCACCTGTCATGTTTCTTCAGGTGCTAGAATGCCAGGATAGTATAAATACCCCCAAATGACACCATTTTAGAAAGAAGACACCCCAAAGTATTCGCGGAGGGGCATGATGAGTTCAAGTACCATTTAATTTTTTTTAACAAGTTAGCGGAAAATGACACTTTCTTAGGAAAAAAATAATAATAAAGTTTCCATTTCTGCCAACTTCTGGCAAAAAAAAATAAAATCTCCCACGGACTCACTATGCCCCTCAGTGAATACCTTGGGGTGTCTACTTTCCGAAATGGGGTCATTTGTGGGGTGTGTTTATTGTTCTGGCATTTTGGGCGGGGCTAGATTGTGAGCAACCTTGTAAAACCTTTGCGCACCCAGGCTGCAAAAAAGTGTCACTCATGTGGTATCGCCGTACTCAGGAGTAGTAGAGCAATGTGTTTTAGGGTGTCATTTTACATATACCCATGTTGGGTGAGAGAAATATCTCTGTAAACTGACAACTTTGTATAAAAATTTTTAAAAAGTTGTCATTTACAGAGATATTTCTCACACCCAGCATGGGTATATGTAAAAATACACCCCAAAACACATTGCCCTACTTCTCCTGAGTACGGCGATACCACATGTGTGACACTTTTTTGAAGCCTAGGTGCGCAAAGGGGCCCAAATTTCAATGAGTACCTTTAGGATTTCACAGGGCATTTTTACGCATTTAGATTCCAGACTTCTTCTCACGCTTTAGGGGTCCCTAAAATGCCAGGACAGTATAAATACCCCACATGTGACCCCCTTTTAGAAAGAAGACACCCCAAGGTATTCCGTGAGGGGTATGGTGAGTTCATGTAAAATTTTATTTTTTGTCATAAGTTAGTGAAATATGAAACTTTGTGAAAAACAAAAATAAAAAAAAATTAAATATCAATTTCTGCTAACTTGTGCCAAAAAAAAAAAAATTCTGTGAACTCGACATGCCCCTCACGGAATACCTTGGGGTGTCTTCTTTCCAAAATGGGGTCACTTGTGGGGTATTTATACTGCCCTGGCATTTTAGGGGCCCTAAAGCGGGAGAATCCAAATGCGTAAAAATGCCCTGTGAAATCCTAAAGGTACTCATTGAAATAGGCCTTTGCGCATCTGGCTGGAAAAAGTCACACATGGTATCGCCGTACTCAGGAGAAGTAGGGCAATGTGTTTAGGGTGTATTTTACATATACCATACTGTGTGTGAGAAATATCTCTGTAAACTGACAACTTTGTATAAAAATTTATACAAAGTTGTCAATTTACAGAGATATTTCTCTCACCCAGCATGGGTATATGTAAAAATACACCCCAAAACACATTGCCCTATTTCTCCTGAGTACGGTGATACCACATGTGTGACACTTTGTTGCAGCCAAGATGCGCAAAGGGGCCCAAATTCCAATGAGTACCTTTTAGGAGGGCATTTTTACGCATTTAGATTCCAGTCTTCTCACACTTTAGGGCCCCTAAAATGCGAGGGCAGTATAAATACCCCATATGTGACCCCATTTTGGAAAGAAGACAACCCAAGGTATTCCGTGAGGGGCATGGTGAGTTCATAGAAGATTTATTTTTGTCACAAGTTAGCGGAAATATGAAACTTTTTATAGTATAATAATAACAAAGTCTCCATTTCCGCTAACTTGTGACAAAAAATCAAATTTTCATGGACTCACTATGCCCCTCAGCGAATACCTTGAGGTGTCTTCTTTCAAAATAGGGTCATTTGTGGGTGTTTGTACTGTTCTGGCATTTTGGGCGAGAGCTAGAATTGTGCGCAAATCCCTGTAAACCTAAAGGTACTATTGAATTAGGCCTTTGCACACCAGGCTGCAAGTAGTCACACATGTGGTATCGCCGCACTCAGGAGAAGTAGGGCAATGTGTTTTGGGGTGTATTTTACATATACCCATATTGTGTGTGAGAAATATCTCTGTAAATGACAACTTTTATAAAAATTTATACAAAGTTGTCAATTTACAGAGATATTTCTCTCACCCAGCATGGGTATATGTAAAAATACACCCCAAAACACATTGCCCTATTTCTCCTGAGTACGGTGATACCACATGTGTGACACTTTGTTGCAGCCAAGATGCCAAAGGGGCCCAAATTCCAATGAGTACCTTTTAGGAGGGCATTTTTACGCATTTTTCTTCTCACACTTTAGGGCCCCTAAAATGCGAGGGCAGTATAAATACCCCATATGTGACCCCATTTTGGAAAGAAGACAACCCAAGGTATTCCGTGAGGGGCATGGCGAGTTCATAGAAGATTTTTTTTTGGCACAAGTTAGCGGAAATTGATTTTTTATTGTTTTTTCTCACAAAGTCTCCCTTTCCGCTAACTTGTGACAAAAAGTTCAATTTTTCATGGGCTCACTATGCCCCTCAGCGAATACCTTGAGGTGTCTTCTTTTCAAAATAGGGTCATTTGTGGGGTGTTTGTACTGTTCTGGCATTTTGGGCGGGGCTAAATTGTGCGCATCCCTGTAAAACCTAAAGGTACTCGTTGGAATTTGGGCCCCTTTGCGCACCCAGGCTACAAAAAAAGTGTCACTCATGTGGTATCGCCGTACTCAGGAGAAGTAGGGCAATGTGTTTTGGGGTGTATTTTTACATATACCCATACTGTGTGTGAGAAATATCTCTGTAAATGACAACTTTTTAAAAAAATTTATACAAAGTTGTCAATTTACAGAGATATTTCTCTCACCCAGCATGGGTATATGTAAAAATACACCCCAAAACACATTGCCCTATTTCTCCTGAGTACGGTGATACCACGTGTGTGACACTTTGTTGCAGCCAAGATGCGCAAAGGGGCCCAAATTCCAATGAGTACCTTTTAGGAGGGCATTTTTACGCATTTTTCTTCTCACACTTTAGGGCCCCTAAAATGCGAGGGCAGTATAAATACCACATATGTGACCCCATTTTGGAAAGAAGACAACCCAAGGTATTCCGTGAGGGGCATGGCGAGTTCATAGAAGATTTTTTTTTGGCACAAGTTAGCGGAAATTGATTTTTTATTGTTTTTTCTCACAAAGTCTCCCTTTCCGCTAACTTGTGACAAAAAGTTCAATTTTTCATGGGCTCACTATGCCCCTCAGCGAATACCTTGAGGTGTCTTCTTTCAAAATAGGGTCATTTGTGAGGTGTTTGTACTGTTCTGGCATTTTGGGCGAGCTAAATTATGCAGCATCCCTGTAAAACCTAAAGGTACTCGTTGGAATTTGGGCCCCTTTAGCACTCCAGGCTGCTAAAAGTGTCACTCATGTGGTATCGCCGTACTCAGGAGAAGTAGGGCAATGTGTTTTGGGGTGTATTTTTACATATACCCATGTTGGGTGAGAGAAATATCTCTGTAAATTGACAACTTTGTATAGAAAAATTTTAAAAGTTGTCGTTTACAGCGATATTTCTCACACAAAGTATGGGTATATATTAAAATACACCCCAAAGCTCATTGTCCTACTTCTCGTGAGTACGGCAATACCACATGAGTAACACTTTTTTGCAGCCAAGATGCGCAAAGGGGCCCTAATTCCAATGAGTACCTTTATGATTTCACAGGGCATTTTTACGCATTTGGATTCTCCCGCTTTAGGGCCCCTAAAATGCCAGGGCAGTATAAATACCCCACAAGTGACCCCATTTTGGAAAGAAGACACCCCAAGGTATTCCGTGAGGGGCATGTCGAGTTCACAGAAAAATAAATTTTGGGCACAAGTTAGCGGAAATTGATATATATATATATATTTTTTTACAAAGTCTCATATTCCACTAACTTGTGACAAAAAATAAAATTTTACATGAACTCACCATACCCCTCACAGAATACCTTGGGGTGTCTTCTTTCTAAAATGGGGTCACATGTAAGGTGTTTGTACTGCCCTGGCATTTGAGGGTCTCCGCAATCATTACACGTATGGCCAGCATTAGGAGTTTCTGCTATTCTCCTTATATTGAGCATACGGGTAATGAGATTTTTTTTTTCCGTTCAGCCTCTGGGCTTAAAAATAAAATAAATGAACAGCACAGATTTTTTCATTCGCATCGATCAATGTGGATGAAAAAATCTCTGCCAAAATCAGTGACTGCGGTGCGGTGGGCTGGGCGCTAACTACCTAACAAGTAGCTAACTAACTGCCGGTGATAAGGGACCCTTATGCCCCATTCACACGTCTGCAATTCTGTTTGCGGAACGGAATTGCGGACCCATTCATTTCTATGGGGACAGACGTTGTCCCGTTCGGATCCGAAATTGTGGATCTGCACTTCCAGGTCTGCACTTCCGTTCCGCAAAAATATAGAACATGTCCTATTCTTGTCTGCAATAGCGGACAAGAAAATACATTTTCTATATAGTTCTGGCAATGTGCGGATCTGCAAAATGCGGAAAGCACATTGCCGGTGTCCGTGTTTTGCGGATCGTGGATCCGCAAAACACATATGGAGATGTGAATGGAGCCTTACAGGGGGGTGATCAGTGACAGGGGGTGATCAGGGAGTCTAGATGGGGTGATCAGGGGTTAACAAGGGTTTAATAGGTGACGGGGCGGGGGGGTGTAGTCTGGTGCTTGGTGCTACTTTACATAGCTACCTGGTCCTCTGGTGGTCGATCCCAGCAAATGGGACCACCAGAGGACCAGGTAGCAGGTATTTTAGACGCTGTTAACAAAACAGTGTCTAATATACCTGTTTGATGTCTTTTATTTTAGATCTACAGCCTGCCAGCGATTGATCATCGCTGGCAGGCTGTAGTATAACTCCTGAGACGCGATCTGCTGTGAACGCGTTCACAGCAAATCTCGCCTCTCGCGAGATGACGCACCGCCGCATCAAAGAGGAACAGACCTGCCGCCGCCTGGACGCATCCCTGCGTTAGGCGATCGGCAGGCGGTTAAAGAGGACCTTTCACCACTTCTGACATGCCTGTTTCAAGAGCTTCTTGCATTCCTCGTGTAATAACAATTCTGGAGCATCTATTCTTATGGCTCTATGTTGTGCCATTCCATCACTATTTCAACTAGAAGTTATAATTGAATTGCTATTAGCATTCAGTAAGGGTACGGGGAAGTAACAAGTTGGGGGGGGGGTGTCCCTGCCCAGACTGAAAATGACAGCAATGATTGGATAGAGTGGGTCTGTGAAGGTACACACCCCCCAACTAGTTAACACCCCTCTGTACCCTTACTGCAGACTGCTAGTAATTCATTCATAACTTCTAGTAGAAATAATAATGGAATGGCACAACATAGAGCCAAAGTAATAGATGCTCCAGAATTGTTATTACATGGGGAATGCATGACGCTATTAAAACAGGCATGTCAGGAGTGGTGACACAAATTCAAAACTACAGTCAAATCCCTGACAATGAACAGATCCCAACTATTACACAGAGCAGTTCTCCTTCTGGCATGTCCATGTATTACACTAATGAGTAACTTCGAAGTAAGCATCCCTTCATGTCCCCTGAAGATCATTTGTGTTTTAAGCAGTGGGATCCATTGTAAATTGTTCATCATTCACAGATCCCTGTAATGAAATAAGGAAAAGCTCTTAAAACTGCAGTACAGCGGGTCGATGTGACTAGATATAGCCGCTTATGTAGAAGGTGTTTAAAAGCCCAACAGGAAGTTTATCAGAGCTGGATCCCAAACAGCTTTATAACATGTCAATGAAGGGGAGCATATTTATACTGAAGCAAAACGTTGCATATAGAATTAAACAGGATGTTTATATGGTTGAGATTCATTTGGGAAGCAGTTGTATAAACTTGACCTCATCTGCAAGCTCTCGCTTCCTTTTCATAATAAAAATGAAATAAGATTTAGTTTCATGTTAATGGATTGAACAGTCAGAAATATATAATTAGACAATAATTGATGGCATATAGAACATAACATTTTTGGCTGACTAAAATTTGCCAATGGACAACTAGGCACCAAAGCAAACAGGACACCTTTACTAATCCTATGTAATATTTTGGCAATATTATTGCATACATTCCTATCAGTAACTCCACCATATATCCGACCCATCTACTACTATTGATCACCGACACCAATCAAATATAAACAGAAACTGAGCCAATAACTGTTTTCCCATAAAAACAATTTTTATTAAATATCCAATAAAAATAACCAAAGTGACCCCCAAAAATAAAGGAGATGAAAATACCAACACAGGGTAGTACCACAATCCGTTCCAGGAGTGGTATCTGTGGTCCTGCCCCGTACCTCCTGAGTCGACGAAGCGGTAACACGCGAAATGCGCGTCGAGGTATGGAGCAGGATCACAGATACTGTCCCACTCCTGGTATGGCATTTCTTTATAATTATTGATTGTTCTACTTAATCTTATCTTGAAGAGTGCTTCGGTACGGGTATATGAATAGTTATTCTAGGTTACGGTCATGCAGAGTTCAGTATAGATTCCAGATGAGGAAGCATTTCCCTGAGTCACAGTGCCATTGGTAACAACATGATGTTTTTCCTTATTACGCGCTTATGTTAGTGGGACAGGTTGTGGTTGTGTTGGCATTTTCATCTCCTTTATTTTGTGGGGTCACTTTGGTTATTTTTATTGGATATTTAATTTAAAAAAAATGTTATGGGAAAACTGTTATTGGCTCAGTTGCTGTTTATATTTGATTGGTAATATTTGGGCAATGTATTCTTAGACAAATAAACAAGGAACACAGGCACTCAACTATATGTCTCTGCAATGAACCTGCAATGCAGGTCCATTGCAGAGACATATAGTTGAGTGCCCGTATCCCTTTTTTATTTGTCTTTTCTTCCTGGTTGTTTTGGGGTCACCTAGATATGTGGCACCGCACACCAGATTGTGTCATCAGAGAGCCATCTGTACATCAGTTTACTCAATGTAAACTTAGGGCCCTTTTACACATAATTGGCCTGTGTAAAGGTGCCACCAATCACCTGACAATGAGCAAAACGCTTGTATGTCAGGTGTTTGCATCAAAATTGCTTGCAGCACATTGGCACTGCGTAAACAGAATGTGCTGCCAACAATATACAAAGAGAATGAGGGACAAACAGTTGTAATAACAATCATTCAGACTCCTTTCAATCTCTAGGACGCCATGTGATAGACGCTCTAAACAAATGCTGATGGACTGAATATCCCTAACCCTCCATAAACCCCTCCTAGGGTGACATACTTATGCTGAGCTTAATAGGAACCTAGAAGGGGAATGTATGATTCTTGTGTACTAGTATTCTGGGGTATAACATTCACAATTTTTGCTGTACTCCTGTTTTGCGCCAAAATTTTTACTTTTCCTCCTTCTTTGTCACCCTTACCACTTGTACAAAAAGTGGACAGGGTATTTGCATGAGGGGGCGGCCCAACACATTTACCAATATATGCACCAGAAAACTGGCATGCATTACACACCAGCTACCTTGGTGGAGTTGGTTAAATCTTTTAGCACCTGATGAAAATGTGGCACAATTATGATCTCTGAATTATTCTGGAATAGACATGAACAGAACAGCTCTGGAAGTAGAATCAGAGCCTCTGCACTTGTGCCACTACTTGGAGCAGCGGCACGGATGCAGAACTATCAGGGCCAACCATGTCAATCAAGCAGCAGGTGGGTACTTCTTCACCTGCAAGGACAGCCCTTCAATCGATTTGCTCATCCCTATTAAACATTGTATGCCAGTGGGATTTCATATTAAAGCATAAGAAACACCAGTCTTAAATATGGACCCATAGTGTTTTTGCCGTAGACTGCAATATTACTCTATGGTATAAGTTATTCTAGAGAGTGTCAGAATATGGCAATGCAAAGAAAAGGGGTTTTCAGTTTTTTGTTTTTTATTAAAACCACATTAATATTTTTTTTACCAGCTTCTCAATGCATCATATTGGATCTTAAAAGATACCATTAGAAAATACTACATGTCCTGTAAAAAAAAAAAAAAAAGTACCCATATGGCTGTGTGAATAAAGAAAATTGTGGCATTTGGAAGATAGGGAGGTAAAAACTATAGTTCTACAGTATAGTTCTTGGAAGCAAAAATAAATATAAAAAATCTGTAACATTTAACCCTTTCATCTCTTTATTTAAATGTTAACAGATTTTTCTTTATACACACCAGCCATTGAACTAGAAGGGTCATTTACATTAAGCCTCAATCAAAAACAGTATTCAGATATTAATTGTCACAATGCCCAGTTGCAAATACAGAAAAAAAAAGCGTGGGTTGTCGGGTAGCCTTTTTCCCATTCAGGATAAACTTCCTGTCAGGGAGGCTAATTCAGGCCTTGGAGGAAAGGATGCGGCTTTTAATGAAAATAACACAGCAATTGTCACTTTGCTCAAAGGGGAACGAAAGTCAGTGACATTCCAGTGACTAAGGCACTTCCTGCCTCTTAAAAAGACTTGCTCTGGTGTGGACAAATGAAAACAAAGATCATTGACAAACGGGAGCTATTGCACATATTTTATTTTAGAAAAGGATATGTGTGTGTATATATATATATATATATATATATATATATATATATAAATATGTAAAAAAATGTGGCAAAGATAAATCCTTTCAGAACATTTTCCACCTTTAATGTGACCTATAAACTGTACCACTCAATTGAAAAACAAACTGAAATCTTTTAGGTGGAGGGAAGAAAAAAAATAAAAAATAATAATGTGGTTGCATAAGTGTGCACACCCTTATAACTGGGGATGTAGCTGTGTTCAGAAGTAAGCAATCCCATTTTAAAATCATGTTAAAAAGGAGTCAGCATACACCTGCCATCATTTACAGTGCCTCTGATTAACCCCAAATAAAGTTCAGCTGCTCTAGTTGGTCTTTCCTGAAATTTTCCTAGTCGCATCCCACAGCAAAAGCCATGGTCCACAGAGAGCTTCCAAAGCATCAGACGGATCGCATCGTTAAAATGTATCAGTCAGAAGAAGGGTACAAAAGAATTTCCAAGGCATTAGATATACCATGGAACACAGTGAAGACAGTCATCATCAAGTGGAGAAAATATGGCACAACAGTGACATTACTAAGAACTGGACGTCCCTCCAAAATTGATGAAAATACGAGAAGAAAACTGGTCTGGGGGACTACCAAGAGGCCTACAGCAACATTAAAGAAGCTGCAGGAATATCTGGCAAGTACTGGCTGTGTGGTACATGTGACAACAATCTCCCGTAATCTTCATATGTCTGGGCTATGGGGGAGAGTGGCAAGACGAAAGCCTTTTCATACGAAGAAAAACATCCAAGCCAGGCTACATTTTGCAAAAACATATCTGAAGTCTCCCAAAAGCATATGGAAAAAGGTGTTATGGTCTGATGAAACCAAGGTTTAACTTTTTGGCCATAATTTCAAAAGATATGTTTGGCACAAAAACAACACTGCACATCACCAAAAGACCACCATATCCACAGTGAAGCATGGTGGTGGCAGCATTATGCTCTGTAGCTGTTTTTCTTCAGCTGGAACTGGGGCCTTAGTTAAGATAGAGGGAATTATGAACAGTTCCAAATACCAGTCAATATTGGCACAAAACCTTCAGGCTTCTGCTAGAAAGCTTAACGTGAAGAGCAACTTCATCTTTCAGCATGAAAACGACCGAAAGCATACATCCAAGTCAACAAAAGAATGACTTCACCAGAAGAAGATTAAAGTTTTGGAATGGCCCAGCCAGAGCCCAGACCTGAAGCCGATTAAAAATCTGTGGGGTGACCTAAAGAGGGCTGTGCACAGGAGATGCCCTCGCAATCTGACAGATTTGGAGTGTTTTTGCAAAGAAGAGTGGGCAAATCTTGCCAAGTCAAAATGTGCCATGCTGATAGACTCATAACCAAAAGGACTGAGTGCTGTAATAAAATCAAAAGGTGCTTCAACAAAGTATTAGTTTAAGGGTGTGCACACTTATACAACCATATTATTTTATTTTTATATTTTTTCTTCCCTCTATCTAAAAGATCTCAGTTTGTTTTTCAATTGAGTTGTACAGTTTATAGGTCACATTAAAGGTGGAAAAAGTTCTGAAAGGATTTATCTTTGTCTCATTTTTTTACAGCAGAGAAACCTGACATTTTAACAGGGGTGTGTAGACATTTTATATCCACTGTAATTGTTCTTTGCAACCTGAATGCAGCTGGACATATGCTATAGCCCCTTCATTCTAGTTATCGGTGGAGGTCTCAGCATCCAGATCCCAATCAACAATACTACCTTCTGAAATGTCACTTTTACATTTTAGAAGACACAGTGTGCACAATTGGCCAGAAACAAAAAAAAGAAAAAAACAAGCAACCTCTCTACAGCAAAAAGCTATAAAGATAGATGATAGATGAGATAGACATACAGATAGATATGAGATAGATAGATAGATAGATAGATGAGATAGATAGATATGAAATAGATAGAGAGATAAATAGATACAGTAGATAGATCACCTGTTTGGACTGGCCCACAGGGGAACAGGTGAATCCCCCGATGGGCCCCTGAGCAAGATGGGCCTTTAGTCCCCTATCCCACAGTAGACTGACTGCACTACATACAGATATGTTTGTATAAAACTGCATATATATTGTTTAAAAAACCACTCAGTTTATTATTATACAAACAGTGGTTGGTGGAGAGGACTTCTAGGTACAGAGACAGCCTAACCAGTATCCTTTTTTCACCAGGGACCTGACCTCTCAAAGTCACTGCAGGGACCCCAATAAGCCATCATTTTGTTGTGTCTTACTGCTGCTGCCACTTTGTGAGCAGATCATATGTGCATGTAGCTTTACAGTGTATCCCCAAAATGAATTTTACTGGTGAGCCTTGGGCACCCCAGTCTGACACTGTCCGACTGACTTTGGTGTAACCATTTTTATGTTGCTGTTTCTAACCTAAAGACAAAAGGTAAAAAGATTTTTGCAGCAACCATCACTCTTCCCCCTATTTTGGATGGCTGTTATTGCTGGAGTCATCTTTCAGCATTGCATTTAAGACAGGAAGCATCCATGTCACATATGTATTCTGTTCTCTTGTAGTTTGATATCAAAAGGAAGCAAGTTGGGTAATAGTGGATGAGGGTTTGTTAGCTCATCTTAATTGTGATAATCTGTTATAATTATTACCAAGATGTTCTGATGCCAAATATGAAACAAGAAGAGGCTTTATGAGACAGTGCCACCTCTGTAATGCCATCCGGTCATTACATCTCAGGGCTCACCTTTGATGTTGTAGCCAGATAGCGGTGATAGGGACAGGATTATTCAGTGGCAGAAAATCTCAAGACATTTAGGATATTGGTGTTTTATACAGAGATTACATCTTCTAAACCACAATGTTGGAAATTTGGATAGTGTGTATGAAATGAAGATCAAGCAATCTGAATTAAAAGGAAAGGCAACAGGGTCTCGCGCCTCCACCACTACATAGGAAGTAGGGGCATCAGAACCTGCAGATCTTAATGTCTCAGTAGAAGCTCAGCTATGAATCAAATAGGAGTGAGCGGCTGCTGTACATCCAGTCCGCTTACTCCTTGCGCGGCATGGGGTCCCTGAAAGAAGAGAAACATAGCGCTGCCTCAGAGAAATGTACCATAATTATCTCTCCTGTTATAGATGGATAATTACTGTAGCCAGTAGGTTGCAGCACTGCAACGGCAATGCTGCCTTTCACTGGCTCAGAAGTATTACAGGAGCTGGGCCCTTGCAAGAAATAATAGATACAAGGAGGAGGGAAGTGTGCAGCATCCTCCAGTCCTCCGTACAACAAGAAATGCCTTCATGAGGACCTACCTCATGCTTCTTATTTGGTGACTGACTGTGGGAGGGAGGTCAAGTTCAGACTATGGACTGAATGACCACAGCATTTACAGTAGACTATGGACTAAGTGACCTCAGCATTACAATAGACTATGGACTGACTGACCACAGTGTTTATACTAGGCTATGGACTGACCACAGTGTTTACACTAGACTATGGACTGACTGACTGCAGCATTTAAACTAGATTATGCACTCACTGACTGCAGCATTACACAAGACTATGGACTGAGTGACCACAGCATTTACAACACACTATGGACTGACTGACCACAGTGCTTATACTACACTATGGACTAACCAACTACATCTTTACACTAGACTATGGACTGACTGCCCGACTGCAGCATTTATACTAGACTATGTACTGAATAACCGCAGCATTTACACTACACTATGGACTGACTGACTTAGCATTACACTACATTATGGACTGACTGACAACAGCATTTACACTACACTATGAACTGACTGACCACAGCATTTACACTACACTATGGACTGACTGACTGACTAGACTATGGACTGAGTGACCACAGCATTTACACTACAGCATTTACAGTGCATTTACTACACTATGGACTAGATTATGGACTGACTGCAACATTTATACTAGACTATGTACTGACTGACCACAGCATTTACATTAGACTATGGACTGACTGCCTGCAGCATTACATTAGACTATGGACTGACTGCCTGCAGCATTAAACTAGACGAGTGATGCCCAACCTACGTCCCACGGCCACAACTGGCCCGCGAAGCCGTGTCATGTGGCCCGCGCAATCACCGGAGGCTGAGCTTGCGAACAGTGTAAGAAAAAGGAGAAGAAGCGACATGCCTGGGCGGCTGCCGAATCTCTATTCTAAACATCAAGGCAACTCACGGAACGAATGTAAGTGTAATAAGTTCCCGTCGTTCCTGTGGCCCAGTAGTTGTTTGTAATAGCAATGCTGTGTCTGGATGTGTGCGCTGCTACATGCGGAGGAAGGAAGGGCTGACCACTAGTGTTGAGCGCGAATATTCGAATAGCAATTTTTTTTAACAAATATAGGCATTTCGCTAATTTGCGAATATTTAGAATATAGTGCTATATATTTGTAAAAAACTAATATTTTTTTTTTACAATCTGAACCCAAGATACAATTAACGATGATAGAGAATATAGCGCTATATTCTCTATCTTCGTTAATTCTAGCAAGCCAATAAATAGGAAAGTTATACCCCGTTCAAAGTTCCACACGCATACGCGAATATAACATTACGTAATATTCACGTACTGCGAATGAAACTTTGAACGTTATCTTCGTTAAGAACGAAGATAGTGAAATATTCGCTATCTTCGCTATTAACGAAGATAAAGAATATAGCGCTATATTCGTATTCGTTATCTTTGTTAATTCTAGCAAGCCAAGTAAACTTGCCTATACCCAGCTCTAAGTTGGATGCGCAATGCGAAAATATTAAGTAATATTAGTTGTAGATGGAGGGCACTCAATAGCTGGCAGTAAACGGATATAATTTACTATTTATTCTCAATACTCACTTTAGGTTTTGCCAAGCAGTATTGAGAATCACAGGTCCCAAAAGCTCACCAACTTGGCCTGCCGCCAGCCTATACAGGCGAATGAAAATCAATTGGTAAAGTACCATCTTTTCTTATTCCAAAGCGTATATAGACATTTTGCCTGACGCTGGAAAGGGGACCATTAAGAACAATGTTTATTGATCCTCTATAACAACCTTATTTACTTTTATTGAAGATACATGATGAGAATGTTCATTTATTCAAGGATACACTGATTCAAAGTGAATATAAACCAGTGACTCTCATATAGGTGGATCTCCCTACAAATATGAACACCAGAGCTATTATCACAGGCAATATCTTTTATGTGATACTCCACTGGAACTTTTATGATTTTATTCTGGCTTTTTGTAGTCATTTATTGCGGAGATTTTATTTGTTTATTTGTCTATTTCTGCTGCTGTTTATTTTATTGTGCACATTATTTTATAGTTGTGCGTATTAGACTCGCTTTTTATATATCCCATTGTTCCCTTTATTTGCTGGTTTTGTAGCCACACACTATTGTTGTATATTTGTTTGTTAATAGAAATTATTTGTGTATATATTTCAAGTAATAAATAGTTGCGCCAATTATTTGCACCAAATCATATCCGTTTAGTGCCAGCTATTGAGTGCCCTCCACCTAGAGCTATCATTCAACTTTTTCTTCTGCCACAGCCATTGGGGGGCTGAGGAGTGAGCACCAACCGTCCTCTGAAAAACTTGGTTGAGACACTTATGCACTTTTATTAAGTAATATTACTTGCGTTGCGCATCTAATTTAGAGCGAGGTATATGCAACTTACTTTACTTTTTGGCTGGGTAGAATTAACGAATATGACGGATATGAATATAGCGCTATATTCTCTATATTCGCTAATTCTTGCAAGCCAAAAGGAAAGTTGCCTATAGACAGCTCTAAGTTGGATGCGCAATGCGAGAATATTACTTTGCCTATTTTTTGCAATAAATAGAATACTGGGTCATTCTATTTATTGCCAAAAATAGGCAAAGTAATATTCTCGCATTGCGCATCCGACTTAGAGCTGGGTACAGTCAACTTTCCTATTGGCTTGCTAGAATTAGCGAATATGGAGAATATAGCGCTATATTCATATTCGTCATATTCGTTAATTCTACCCAGCCAAACAATAGTAAAGTAAGTTGCATATACCCTGCTCTAAGTTGGATGCGCAATGAGAGTAATATTACGTAATATTTTCGCATTGCGCATCCAACTTAGAGCTGGGTATAGGCAAGTTTACTTGGCTTGCTAGAATTAACAAAGATAACGAATACGAATATAGCGCTATATTCATTATCTTCATTAATAGCGAACATAGAGAATATTTTGCTATCTTCGTTCTTAGCGAAGATAACGAATATAGCGCTATATTCTCTATCTTCATTAATTCTAGCAAGCCAACCAATAGGAAAGTTATACCCCGTTCAAAGTTTCATTCGCAGTACGTAATATTCGCATACTGCGAGTGGAACTTTGAACGGGGTATAACTTTCCTCTCGATAACTAGAATAATGACGAATATTCGATTTTGAAAAATATATGACGAATATTCATTCGAATATTTGCGAACTATCGCAAACTCGAATATGGTACCTCCTGCTCATCGCTACTGACCACCTTACTGCTTACTGGCAGCCACATGTGACAGTGGTCTGTGTGTGAGCAGTGTGGTTTCAGGAGGGCTGCCCCCTGTGAGTGTGGCTGGTACCTTAGTGAGGAGAGTTGGTATATATCCTGAGAGAGTGGCCCTTTTTCAGTAACAAATCTCACATGTGCCCCCTTCACAGTAAATGCCCAGATATGCCCCTTCACAGTGGTAATACCCAGATGTGCCTCCTTCACAGTAGTAATGCCCAAATGTGCCCCCTTCACAGTAGTAATGCTCACATGTGCCCCCTTTACAGTCATAATGCGCAGATGTGCCCTCTTCACAGTAGTAATGCTCACATGTGCCCCCTTCATGGTAAAAATGCCCAGATGCCCCCTTTACAGTAAAAATGCCCAGATGTGCCCCCTTTACAGTAAAAATGCCCAGATGTGCCTCTTTACAGAAAAAATGCCCAGATATTTGCCCCTTCACAGTAGTAATGCTCACACGTGCCCCCTCACAGTGTTTGCATTTCTTTCTGGCAAAGCTACCTGGTTCTGGCCCCCGAAATTTATACCATATCTAGTGCTGCCCTCTGACTAAAAATAGTTGGGCACCACTGCACTTGACTATGGAGTGACTGAACACAGCATTTACACTAGACTATGGACAGACCACAGTGTTTACACTAGACTATGGATTGAATGACTGCAGCATTTAAACTAGACTATGCCCTTACTGACCGCAGTATTACACAAGACTATGGACTGACTGACCGCAACATTTACACCACACTATGGACTGACTGACCACAACATTTACACTAGACTGTGGACTAACTGACCACAGCATTACACTAGACCATGGACTGACTGACTACAGCATTTAAACAATTCTATGGACTGACTGACCACAGCATTTACACTAGACTATGGCCTGACTGACCACAGCATTACACTAGACCATGGACTGACTGACTACAGCATTTAAACAATTCTATGGACTGACTGACCACAGCATTTACACTAGACTATGGCCTGACTGACTTAGCATTACACTACACTATGTACTGACTGCAACATTTACACTAGACCATGTACTGTCTGACTGCAGCATTTACACTAGACTATGGACTGAGTGACCACAGCATTTACACTAGACTATAGACTAAGTGACCACGGCATTTACACCGGACTATGAACTGATTAACCTCAGCATTTACACTAGACTATGGACTGACTGACTGCAGCATTACACTAGGCTATGGAATGACTGACCAAAGCAATTACACTAGAATATGGACTGACAGACCACAGTTCTTATACTAGACTATGGACTGACTGACCACAGTGTTTATACTAGGCTATGGACTGACCACAGTGTTTACACTAGACTATGGACTGACTGACTGCAGCATTTAAACTAGATTATGCACTCACTGACTGCAGCATTACACAAGACTATGGACTGAGTGACCACAGCATTTACAACACACTATGGACTGACTGACCACAGTGCTTATACTACACTATGGACTAACCAACTACATCTTTACACTAGACTATGGACTGACTGCCCGACTGCAGCATTTATACTAGACTATGTACTGAATAACCGCAGCATTTACACTACACTATGGACTGACTGACTTAGCATTACACTACATTATGGACTGACTGACAACAGCATTTACACTACACTATGAACTGACTGACCACAGCATTTACACTACACTATGGACTGACTGACTGACTGACTAGACTATGGACTGAGTGACCACAGCATTTACACTACAGCATTTACAGTGCATTTACTACACTATGGACTAGATTATGGACTGACTGCAGCATTTATACTAGACTATGTACTGACTGACCACAGCATTTACATTAGACTATGGACTGACTGCCTGCAGCATTACATTAGACTATGGACTGACTGCCTGCAGCATTAAACTAGACGAGTGATGCCCAACCTACGTCCCACGGCCACAACTGGCCCGCAAAGCCGTGTCATGTGGCCCGCGCAATCACCGGAGGCTGAGCTTGCGAACAGTGTAAGAAAAAGGAGAAGAAGCGACATGCCTGGGCGGCTGCTGTGGCGCAGTGCCGAATCTCTATTCTAAACATCAAGGCAACTCACGGAACGAATGTAAGTGTAATAAGTTCCCGTCGTTCCTGTGGCCCAGTAGTTGTTTGTAATAGCAATGCTGTGTCTGGATGTGTGCGCTGCTACATGCGGAGGAAGGAAGGGCTGACCACTAGTGTTGAGCGCGAATATTCGAATAGCAATTTTTTTTAACAAATATAGGCATTTCGCTAATTTGCGAATATTTAGAATATAGTGCTATATATTTGTAAAAAACTAATATTTTTTTTTTACAATCTGAACCCAAGATACAATTAACGATGATAGAGAATATAGCGCTATATTCTCTATCTTCGTTAATTCTAGCAAGCCAATAAATAGGAAAGTTATACCCCGTTCAAAGTTCCACACGCATACGCGAATATTACATTACGTAATATTCACGTACTGCGAATGAAACTTTGAACGTTATCTTCGTTAAGAACGAAGATAGCGAAATATTCGCTATCTTCGCTATTAACGAAGATAAAGAATATAGCGCTATATTCGTATTTGTTATCTTTGTTAATTCTAGCAAGCCAAGTAAACTTGCCTATACCCAGCTCTAAGTTGGATGCGCAATGCGAAAATATTAAGTAATATTAGTTGTAGATGGAGGGCACTCAATAGCTGGCAGTAAACGGATATAATTTACTATTTATTCTCAATACTCACTTTAGGTTTTGCCAAGCAGTATTGAGAATCACAGGTCCCGACAGCTCACCAACTTGGCCTGCCGCCAGCCTATACAGGCGAATGAAAATCAATTGGTAAAGTACCATCTTTTCTTATTCCAAAGCGTATATAGACATTTTGCTTGACGCTGGAAAGGGGACCATTAAGAACAATGTTTATTGATCCTCTATAACAACCTTATTTACTGTTATTGAAGATACATGATGAGAATGTTCATTTATTCAAGGATACACTGATTCAAAGTGAATATAAACCAGTGACTCTCATATAGGTGGATCTCCCTACAAATATGAACACCAGAGCTATTATCACAGGCAATATCTTTTATGTGATACTCCACTGGAACTTTTATGATTTTATTCTGGCTTTTTGTAGTCATTTATTGCGGAGATTTTATTTGTTTATTTGTCTATTTCTGCTGCTGTTTATTTTATTGTGCACATTATTTTATAGTTGTGCGTATTAGACTCGCTTTTTATATATCCCATTGTTCCCTTTATTTGCTGGTTTTGTAGCCACACACTATTGTTGTATATTTGTTTGTTAATAGAAATTATTTGTGTATATATTTCAAGTAATAAATAGTTGCGCCAATTATTTGCACCAAATCATATCCGTTTAGTGCCAGCTATTGAGTGCCCTCCACCTAGAGCTATCATTCAACTTTTTCTTCTGCCACAGCCATTGGGGGGCTGAGGAGTGAGCACCAACCGTCCTCTGAAAAACTTGGTTGAGACACTTATGCACTTTTATTAAGTAATATTACTTGCGTTGCGCATCTAATTTAGAGCGAGGTATATGCAACTTACTTTACTTTTTGGCTGGGTAGAATTAACGAATATGACGGATATGAATATAGCGCTATATTCTCTATATTCGCTAATTCTTGCAAGCCAAAAGGAAAGTTGCCTATAGACAGCTCTAAGTTGGAGGCGCAATGTAGAATATTACTTTGCCTATTTTTGCAATAAATAGAATACTGGGTCATTCTATTTATTGCCAAAAATAGGCAAAGTAATATTCTCGCATTGCGCATCCGACTTAGAGCTGGGTACAGTCAACTTTCCTATTGGCTTGCTAGAATTAGCGAATATGGAGAATATAGCGTATATTCATATTCGTCATATTCAGTTAATTCTACCCAGCCAAACAATAGTAAAGTAAGTTGCATATACCCTGCTCTAAGTTGGATGCGCAATGAGAGTAATATTACGTAATATTTTCGCATTGCGCATCCAACTTAGAGCTGGGTATAGGCAAGTTTACTTGGCTTGCTAGAATTAACAAAGATAACGAATACGAATATAGCGCTATATTCATTATCTTCATTAATAGCGAACATAGAGAATATTTTGCTATCTTCGTTCTTAGCGAAGATAACGAATATAGCGCTATATTCTCTATCTTCATTAATTCTAGCAAGCCAACCAATAGGAAAGTTATACCCCGTTCAAAGTTTCATTCGCAGTACGTAATATTCGCATACTGCGAGTGGAACTTTGAACGGGGTATAACTTTCCTCGCGATAACTAGAATAATGACGAATATTCGATTTTGAAAAATATATGACGAATATTCATTTGAATATTTGCGAACTATCGCAAACTCGAATATGGTACCTCCTGCTCATCGCTACTGACCACCTTACTGCTTACTGGCAGCCACATGTGACAGTGGTCTGTGTGTGAGCAGTGTGGTTTCAGGAGGGCTGCCCCCTGTGAGTGTGGCTGGTACCTTAGTGAGGAGAGTTGGTATATATCCTGAGAGAGTGGCCCTTTTTCAGTAACAAATCTCACATGTGCCCCCTTCACAGTAAATGCCCAGATATGCCCCTTCACAGTGGTAATACCCAGATGTGCCTCCTTCACAGTAGTAATGCCCAAATGTGCCCCCTTCACAGTAGTAATGCTCACATGTGCCCCCTTTACAGTCATAATGCGCAGATGTGCCCTCTTCACAGTAGTAATGCTCACATGTGCCCCCTTCATGGTAAAAATGCCCAGATGCCCCTTTACAGTAAAAATGCCCAGATGTGCCCCCTTTACAGTAAAAATGCCCAGATGTGCCTCTTTACAGAAAAATGCCCAGATATTTGCCCCTTCACAGTAGTAATGCTCACACGTGCCCCCTCACAGTGTTTGCATTTCTTTCTGGCAAAGCTACCTGGTTCTGGCCCCGAAATTTATACCATATCTAGTGCTGCCCTCTGACTAAAAATAGTTGGGCACCACTGCACTTGACTATGGAGTGACTGAACACAGCATTTACACTAGACTATGGACAGACCACAGTGTTTACACTAGACTATGGATTGAATGACTGCAGCATTTAAACTAGACTATGCCCTTACTGACCGCAGTATTACACAAGACTATGGACTGACTGACCGCAACATTTACACCACACTATGGACTGACTGACCACAACATTTACACTAGACTGTGGACTAACTGACCACAGCATTACACTAGACCATGGACTGACTGACTACAGCATTTAAACAATTCTATGGACTGACTGACCACAGCATTTACACTAGACTATGGCCTGACTGACCACAGCATTACACTAGACCATGGACTGACTGACTACAGCATTTAAACAATTCTATGGACTGACTGACCACAGCATTTACACTAGACTATGGCCTGACTGACTTAGCATTACACTACACTATGTACTGACTGCAACATTTACACTAGACCATGTACTGTCTGACTGCAGCATTTACACTAGACTATGGACTGAGTGACCACAGCATTTACACTAGACTATAGACTAAGTGACCACGGCATTTACACCGGACTATGAACTGATTAACCTCAGCATTTACACTAGACTATGGACTGACTGACTGCAGCATTACACTAGGCTATGGAATGACTGACCAAAGCAATTACACTAGAATATGGACTGACAGACCACAGTTCTTATACTAGACTATGGACTAACTGCGGCATTACACTAGATTATGGACTGACTGACTGACTGCAGCATTACACTAAGACTATGGACTGACTGACCACAGCATTTACACTAGACTATGTACTGACTGACCACAGCATTTACACAAGACTACTGACTGACTGCGTGCAGCATTACACTAGACTATGGATTGACTACATATTGACACTAGACTATGGACTGAATGATCGCAGTGTTTACATTAGACTATGGACTGACTGTCCGCAGTGTTTACATTAGACTATGGACTGACCGTAATGTCTATACTAGACTAAAAATCTATTTGTACCATGGCATCAATTTTTTAAATCTTCTATACTAGACTATGGACTGACAGACTGCAGTGTTTACACTAGACTATGGAATGACTGATCGCAGTGTTTACACAGGTCCATAGACTGGCAAACAAGTTGAACAAAGAGCAACTGTGGCAGGTGGACATTGGAGAAGTGTGGCAACAGCAGACAAGTATGTAGCTCTGGGACACCCTCATTCCGCTAGCTACGTTAAAAATTTTAATTATGTAGGGCCCCCACCAGATTTGTTGCCCAGACACCTCCAGCAGGCTTAATCCAGCCCTGTGTGTGTGCGTATATAAATATATAAGTACAGTACCATGCAAAAGTTTTGGACAGGTGTGGAAAATATGCTGCAAAGTAAGAATGCTATAAAAAATATGTTCATCATTTATGTTCATCAATTAGGAAAACGCAAAGTGAATTAAAGAGAAATCTAAATGAAATCAATATGTGCGACCACCCTTTGCCTTCGAAACAGCATCAGTTCTTCCAGGTACACTTGTACACAGTTTGTGAAGGAACTCGGCAGGCCAGTTGTTCCAAACATGGGGAACTAACCATAGATCTTCAGTAGATGTAGGCTTGCTCCAATCCTTCTGTCTCTTCATGTAATTCCAGACAGACTGCATGATGTCAAGATGAGGGCTTTGTGGGGAACATATCACTACTTCCAGAATAAAATTGGAGGCAATCATATGTCTCTGTGATGGCTGATTGGTCGATAAGTATCTGCCTATAATTCTCAGCATATATGTAGATGAAAAAGCATCATGTTTTCTTCTGTTCTAAGTTATAAGATGTCCAGTGGGACCCAGTAGACCCAGGAAAGAATTGTAGTAAAAAAGCAGTACCCTCCATGTGTGAACAAGGTCAAGTGACTTAACTATGGGTGAAAACATAGGACATGGGGTTCATAAAAATGGAAGCAGATGCTGTGGACTGATGATTTAAAATTTTAAATATTTGGCTACACCAGAAGGCAGTTTGTTGGCCAAAGGGCTTGAGAGCGATACCATAATGAGTGTCTGCAGGCAATAGTGAAGTATGGTGTAGGTTCCTTGCAAGTTTGGGACTGCACTACAGCAAATGGAGTTGGGGATTTGTTCAGGAATAATGGTGTCCTCAATGCTGAGAAATATAGGCAGATAACAACTGGTTCCAAATTTATTCTCCAGCACAACATCCCCAAGCGTACAGCCATTAAGAACTATCTCCAGTGTAAAAAGAACAAGAAGTCCTGGAAGTGATGATATTGCGAGTCTGTGTGGGATTACACGAAAAGACAGAAGGATTGAGCAAGCCCACATCCCCAGAAGATATGTGGTTAGTTCCTCAAGAAGCAAACAATCACCTTGCAGAGTTCCTTCAAAAACTGTGTGCAAGTCAACCTAGAAGAATTGATGATGTTTTGAAGGCGAAGGGTGGTCTGGTCATACTAAATATTGATTTGTTTTACATTTCTCTTTTGTTTATTCACTTTGTATCTATCTAAAAGTATCTTTATTCATATAGCGCCAGCATATTCTACAGGAATCAGAGGGTTCATGTACAATGACATTGTGACAACCTGGTAAAAGTTCTACAGTTTTAGACGCTCCCTAAAAACAATTTTTTTTAGGGTTTTATCACATTCCCTAATTTAACTCTTCTCCTTTGACCCTATACCATCTTTTTTAAGATTATTCCTTAGAACCTGGTAATTTCATCCAGCAGTATCCACCACACATGCACTCAAAAGCACTACAGAAATCGTCTGGTGACTAACTTATCCAGCTTTATATCTACTCCCCTCTTTTAAGATGGTTGGACCATGGTACACCACAAGCACTTTTTTACTTTTTGTGCCACCCTACCTCCTCATAGATTTCAAACTCTTGTGATCAGGGCCCTCTCTCCTCTTGCTTTAATTGTTGATTAGTTTGTTTGGGACAGGGCCTTCTAGATAACTGGTGAGGCTCGAAAGGTCTTGGAGACGGAGTGAGAGGTTTGGGTTATGGAGGTTGTTAGTCATAACTCATTAATTAAAGAGAAGAGCATAGGTAGGGTAAGATGAGTGAGGAGATGTAGGGAGATGCAGCACTGTTAATATATAAATTATAAAATGTGCCACAATATCACCTAAATCTATGATAAATAATTGGTTGCAAAATATTCTATTCTGTTTATGGCACTTGTAAAAGGGTGCAAGGTATCATAGTCGATGGCAGGTACGTGTCACCGAGGTTCCTGGCCTCGGTGAGGTGAGAGCCGGGTTTTATGTGTCTGCAGCAGCTAGTGCTGTTTGACTTTGTTACCTAGTTTGGCTGCAAAGCTAATCCGGGCCGGCTCTTACTGGGAGTAGGCAAAGAGCTGGGTGGGTGCCTACTCCCCACGGTCCAGGCCGGACTTTATCCGGGCCTTTAAAAAGGCAGCCTCCTTAGCAGCTGGGTGGTGATTGTCCTGGAGCTGCAAACAGGGCTGTGGAGTTCTCTGACTTAGAGGAAAGAGCTCAGCAAGGAGGTGTTGTTGTTCCTGGCACCCTGAAGGTGGATTCTCCTGCGGCTGGGCCGACAGCCTGGTGCGAACCTGCACCTAAACCTCCCAGGTGACTGAACCTGTGCTCCTGTTTTGTTTTGCCTCCTTATTTCTGATGTGCATGAATTACCACCAAGAGACTGTTTGTCGTTTATTTTTGTGTCAGTGTGAATAAAACACTGTTTATTGCACATTCTGGACTCCTTGTTTTGCCTCGGTACTGCACCCGCACCGCTATCTACCAGAGCGACTCCCCACATTTGGTGTCGGATGCGGGCATGCGCAGTGAGGCTGGCGTGAACGCCGAGTTTTTTGCTAAAGTGCATGGAATATATTAAGCCAGCAAAGTTGCAAGCAGGAATTTCTGGCAACATGGAGGCTGCTGTGAAGGCTCTCATAGAGGCTAACGTGCAGCAGCGGGAGACCAACCAGCTACTGCTACAACATGTGATGGCGTTACAGGCGGCAGGAGCGTCCCACCACGTCCATGATGCCCGGAAGCGGTCCGTGCGGCGATCCCAAAAATGACCCCCGCAGACGGCGTTGAGACATACCTGGCGGTCTTTGAGAAGGTCGCCGTGAGGAAAAAGTTACCCGTGACCAGTGGGCTGAGGTGGTCGCTCCGTTCCTGGCTTCCGGACCCCAGCAGGTGTTTTTCGACTTGTCGGACGACCAAGCGGCAGATTATGACACCGTGAAAGGAGAGATCCTAGCCAGACTGGGGGTGAACGTGCTGGTCCGCGCTCAAAGAGTCCACCAGTGGGACTTTAAAGCGACTGATCCCGCTAGGCCGCAGTACTACGACCTGCTGCACAGGCTGCAAAAGTGGCTGCAGCCCGAGCTACTAAGTCCCACTGCCATGCTGGATCGACTGTTGGCGGACATCTTTTGGAGGGCCCTGCCTTATCCCCTCCAGCACTGGATCGGCCAGGTATCGCCCACCAATGCCCTGGAGATGGTCGACCTGGTGGAGCGTTACGAGGCCACCAGAAACCTGCAGGGAGTCTTGCTGGGAAGGGGTCAGTCAAACCCCGGAGGCCTCTGCCCCAGTTCCGACGTCCGGCGACAGAGCGGCCTGCACGGAATATACCCCCTGCGAGTCCGCCTCCCGTGGTATGCTGGAGGTGTCAGGAGCCAGGCCACATCAGGGCCGACTGTCCGCATCGGGATGAGCCGATGGAGGTGAACTACGAGGGTCGCCACTCCTTGTACGCCCGGAGACTGTGTGCGACCGGCACCCCGAGACAATAGACAATCGTCATCTGTGCCAGGTGCAAGTCGGGGATAACCTGGCAGTGGCGCTGTTGGACTCAGGGAGCCTGGTAACCCTGATAAGTGCTGCCCTGGTACAGCCCACCCAGTATACGGGCCGGAAAGTGGGTGTGGTATGCATTCACGGAGACTTAAAGGACTATCCCACTGCTGTAATGTCTCTGTCCACGGCGGCCGGCACCTGGACTTGTGAAGTGGCGATCTCCACAAAGCTACCCTATGAACTGATAATTGGGAGAGACTTCCCTGGTTTTCCGTCACTGTGGCCTGAGGTGAAAGTGTCTAATAGCCCTGAGACAGGGGTAACCCTAGCAGAGTGGCCTGATACCACTGGAAGGCCAGAACCCTGGGAGCCCGAGTCTGAAGGGCCAGCGGTAGGGAGTGACCACTGCTGCAGCTGTAGTGGGGAGACAACCCCACTGAGTGTAATGGTGGGAGACACGGAGGACTTGCCACCGGGACCTGAGTTGGCAGACCTCAATGTCTCCGGGGAAAATTTTGGGACCGCACAACACCGGGACCAAACCCTAACCAGGGCCTGGGAGAATGTGCTGGAAATTGATGGTAAACCCCAGAAACCAGGGGCTGAATTAATGTTCCCACGATTTATTGTTCTGCAGGATATGTTGTATCGGGTGAACCAAATCCGAGGTGAACCTGTTGAACAGTTGGTGGTGCCCACAGCGTATCGCAAGCTTGTCATGGAGCTTGCCCACCAACATGTTCTTGGGGACACCTGGGGTGGCAGAAAACCCAGGACCGCATTCTGCAGCGGTTTTATTGGCCCAGTGTGTTCAAGGAGGTAGAAAATTATTGTAAGTCCTGTCCAACCTGTCAGATAACTAGCCCCCAGCCACATTTCCGTAGTCCTCTGGTACCTCTGCCAATTATTGAAGTACCGTTTGAGCGAATCGCTATGGATTTAATTGGGCCTGTACCAAAGTCTGCCAGGGGCCACCAACACATTCTGGTAGTTCTCGACTATGCCACTTCGGTATCCGGAGGCGGTGCCTCTGCGACATACCTCAGCTAAGCTCATTGCCAAAGAGTTATTGGAGATGTTTTCCCGTGTGGGCCTGCCAAAAGAGGTTCTGACAGACCAAGGGACCCCTTTATGTCCAAAGTAATGAGGGAACTGTGTAAATTGTTGCGTATAAAGCAGTTACGGACGTCCGTTTACCATCCGCAAACAGACGGTCTTGTGGAGAGGTTTAACCAAACTCTAAAAAATATGTTAAAGAGGGTGGTGTCTAGAGATGGGAAGGACTGGGATCTGCTTCTGCCCTATCTCATGTTTGCAGTGCGAGAGGTGCCCCAGGCCTCTACTGGGTTCTCGCCCTTCGAACTGCTTTATGGCAGACACCCTCGGGGCCTGTTGGATATCGCCAAGGAAGCATGGGAACAACAGCCTGTCCCCCACAAAAGTGTCATTGAGTATGTCGCCCAGATGCAGGAACGGATGGAAAGGGTGTTGCCTTTGGTCCGGGAGCATATGGAGGCAGCGCAACAGGCCCAGAGTAGGGTGTACAATCGTCAGGCTCGGGTGCGGGACTTCAATCCGGGAGATCGGGTTTTGGTTCTGGTACCCACCCTTGACAGCAAATTCCTAGCTAGGTGGCAGGGCCCCTATGAGGTGATCGAGAAGATAGGGAAGTAAATTACAAAGTACACCAGCCAGGGCGGCGCAAGCCGAGCAGGTGTACCACGTGAATTTACTTAAGCCGTGGAAAGATAGGGACGCGGCCGACGACCACAGCCCCCGGCCAGGGCTACAGGTGAAAGGGTCCAGCCCCACAGTTCGAGGCCGGTGAAGCCGTAACCACGGTAAAATTGCAGACAGCCTGTCTTCCAAACAAGTTCAGGAAGTCAGGGAGTTCATCAGTCGGAACACGGATGTGTTCTCGGACCTCCCTGGCCGCACGTCTCTCATCCGACATGACATCGTCACTGAGCCTCAGGCCAAGGTCCGGTTAAAACCATACCGGGTACCCGAGGCTCGGCGCGGGCCATCGCGGAGGAAGTGCGGTTAATGTTGAAGCTCGATGTCATTGAGGAGTCGAAAAGTGAGTGGGCCAGCCCCATAGTTCTAATACCCAAGCCGGATGGGACGTTGCGGTTCTGCAACGACTTTCGCAAGTTAAATGAAGTATCCAAGTTTGGCGCGTATCCCATGCCCGAGTAGACGAGCTTGTTGAAAATTTAGGACAAGCCCGTTATTTTTCTGTGCTGGACCTCACTAAAGGGTACTGGCAGGTACCCTTAACGAGTCGGCTAAGGAAAAAACTGCGTTTGTTACCCGCAGGGCCTGTATCACTACAAGGTGTTACCCTTTGGCCTGCATGGCGCCCCGCCACCTTCCAAAGGTTAATGGACATAGTGCTGCGACCACATCGTCGGTGCGCCTCGGCCTACTTAGATGATGTAGTCATCCACAGCACCGACTGGGAAAGCCATTTACCCAAGGTGCAGGCGGTAGTGGATGCCCTGAGGAAAGCTGGACTAACCGCCAATCCAAAAAGTGTGCGATTGGGTTGGAAGAGACCAAATATCTGGGATATGTAATCGGGCGGGAGTCATCAAACCTCAGGTAGCTAAGGTAGAGGCCGTTCGTAACTGGCCCCGACCGGTCACCACCAGGCAGGTAAAGTCGTTCCTGGGGATTGTAGGATACTACATGAGGTTTGTGCCCCACTTTGCCACAATAGCAGCGCCATTGACAGATCTGTTGAAGGGGCGAAAGTCTGGGAGGGTTAGCTGGAGTGAGAAGGCGGAGGAGGCTTTCTCCGCGTTGAAGTCGGCCCTGTGTGGGTCCCCGGTTTTGGTGACACCCGACTTCAACAAGGAGTTCGTCGTACAGACCGGCGCCTCGGAGGTAGGCCTCGGTGCTGTACTGTCTCAGGAGGTCAACGGGGAAGAACATCCCGTTGTCTTCCTGAGCCGTAAGCTCAGTCCCGCCCGAGTCCAGGTATAGTATAGTGGAGAGGGAGTGCCTGGCTATCAAGTGGGCACTCGAGATCTCTCCGCTACTACCTGTTAGGGAGGAGGTTCCGTCTGGTGACCGACCATTCCCCTCTCAAGTGGATGAGTCAGGCCAAGGAGAGGAATGCTCGGGTCACCAGGTGGTTCCTATCCCTGCAAAATTTCAAATTCTCCGTGGAACACAGGGCAGGCCGCTTGCAGGGTAACGCAGATGCCCTGTCCCGCGTCCACTGCCTCACGTGTGTTCACCCCTCAGGGTTGAACAAAGGGGGTGTGTAAGAGGGTGCAAGGTATCATAGTCGATGGCAGGTACGTGTCACCGAGGTTCCTGGCCTCGGTGAGGTGAGAGCCGGGTTTTATGTGTCTGCAGCAGCTAGTGCTGTTTGACTTTGTTACCTAGTTTGGCTGCAAAGCTAATCCGGGCCGGCTCTTACTGGGAGTAGGCAAAGAGCTGGGTGGGTGCCTACTCCCCACGGTCCAGGCCGGACTTTATCCGGGCCTTTAAAAGGCAGCCTCCTTAGCAGCTGGGTGGTGATTGTCCTGGAGCTGCAAACAGGGCTGTGGAGTTCTCTGACTTAGAGGAAAGAGCTCAGCAAGGAGGTGTTGTTGTTCCTGGCACCCTGAAGGTGGATTCTCCTGCGGCTGGGCCGACAGCCTGGTGCGAACCTGCACCTAAACCTCCCAGGTGACTGAACCTGTGCTCCTGTTTTGTTTTGCCTCCTTATTTCTGATGTGCATGAATTACCACCAAGAGACTGTTTGTCGTTTATTTTTGTGTCAGTGTGAATAAAACACTGTTTATTGCACATTCTGGACTCCTTGTTTTACCTCGGTACTGCACCCGCACCGCTATCTACCAGAGCGACTCCCCACACACTGAATACACTACTGTGTACTGATTTATTAGTCTTTCATAAATGAAAGTTAATCTTTGATATGTTAAAAAGCTGTAACATTTGCTCATCTAATACCCTAACATGTTTATCTAGCACAGGGGTGTAAATGAATCGTGAATGTGCAATGTTTGAAAACAGTGCAGGTTGTTAGTTGATGGATGTTAAGCACAGGGTAGTGCTATGTGCAGTACGTGCAGAGAGAGAGAGAGACCAAGGCAAATACAACAGAAAGTTAACTCTATCAGCAAAATATGTTCTCACTCAATATATTATAAAATAAAAAACAATTATTGAAACGCAACCCTTATCTTATTAATATGTTAATGAACCATTCATTCCAGACTGATGTATATAGATAATGTGATATAAACATAAGTAGAATATATATGAACCAACTGACGGACAGGCAGATACAGAGAGAGAGAGGACCCTGGCCGTGAGGGCTTACCATCTAGAAGGGAAGGGGGAGAAGACAGCAAGTAAGGGTAGAAGCTGTTCAGATGGTAGTATAGTAGCAGTAGGTTTATTGTATGTTATAGACTTTCCTGAAGTTATCAGGTTGCTTTTGAAAGCTTGGTGGTGAAGATTCTTATGTGCTGGGGTAGCAGATTCCAGATGGGAGATGCGCATGAGACATCTTGGAGACATTTGTGTCAGAAGCAGACAAGAGGAGAGTGGGGAGGCATTAGATTAGGTCAGTGATATATGGAGAGGACATTAATGGCCTTACATGTTGTTAATATTTTGAGCTGAGTTACTTGGGCAATCGGTAGCCAGTAAAAGCATTGGCAGAAGAGAATGGAAAACAAACGAAGAGGTGGACCAACCAGGCAGCAGAGTTGAGGATGGATTTGAAGGTTGCAAAAGGTGTTAAATGGAAGGCCACAGAGGAGAATGCTGCAGTAGTCTAAGTTGTAGATGATGAGGACATGCACTAGCATTTTTGTTTTCCCAGGATTCAGGAAGGAGTAGATGCGAGAAATGTATATGAGCTGAAGGTGGCAAGAGGTTGTAACTAGAGCTCGAATGTGATTTGAAGGATAGCGTGGAATCAAGTGTAGTCCCAAAACAGTGGAAAGAGACTGGTGATAGTGTGGATAGGTCTGGTGGTAGTGAGGGCAACTGAGATGTGGAAAGATCATTACATCAGTTTTATCTTATGTATATTGTTAGGAACCAGAGCGGGAGCAGTCCCGGTCACTATGCTTTTTGCCCATGAGGATTGAGTGTTTCCCATACATTTAGATTTATGTAAATACTCACTGCTCCATCTCTTTGTAATTGTGGTCCCCAAAACCAGCTCTTGGAAACTTAAACTAAAATGACAGTATATTATATTAAGATCAAATTTTGTACTCACACACCGGTTTATATGGAGCCTGTACAATGCACATGAAGTCCCTACAGTTCTGCCCTATGGAGCCCTGTCAAATCAATGAGTGGCTAAAGAGAAAATTCACAATTTACTGAAAACACATGTACACTAAATTTGTGTTTAATGCATACCGTTTTACTGTGCACTATTTTATCCCCCCAAGGTAAGGAAAACCCCTGAATTTATTATGCAATATATACTCAGTAAACTTGGTTTTATGAATCTCAATAGGACATGTAATATTCAAACAACCAAAAATATGCTCAAAGAATGTCTCTACGTGTATGAGTCTCAGTTGTGCAGACTGAAGCAGATAATTTAAAGAGTTATTCCAGGATTTTAATATTGATGGTCTATCCTCAGAATAAGCCATCGATATCTGATTGGTGGGGGTCCAACATACCACATTCCTGCCAATCAGCTGTTCCTGTGTAGTTTGGGTGCTAGAAGTCCCACTGAAGCGAATGGCAGCAGTGCTACAGTATTCAGCTCCGTCCACTAAACAATGGACAAGGTTTTGTGGTTTCAGAGCTGATGGAGCTATTGCAGAACAGCCGGAGCTATTGCAGAACAGCCATTGATATCTGATTAGCGGGGGTCCAACATACCACACCCATGCCAAATCAGCTGTTACTGTGTAGCTTGGGTGCTGGAAGTCCCACTGAAGTGAATGGCAGCATTGCTACAGTATTCAGCTCCGTCCACTAAACACTGGACAGGGTTTTGTGGTTCCAGAGCCGATGGAGCTACTGCAGAACAGTTGGAAAACCCCTTTAAGACTGATCCTTAAAGTTGAACTATCATTATAACAAAATACAATGACCCAGCTGTAGGTTCCCTACCAGGATCCAGCTCCCAGACCCATACACAATGAGCATCCCTAAATCCCACACCTAATGGGTGAGGCAACCACTGGCCACTGTATCAAGGGGGGAATAAATGTAAAGGTGATGACCACGCATGGATATGATTTCTGTAAATGTACATTTTCTCTCTTCCTGTTGACTGAATGGACAGGCTATTTCTGTTGTGATACTGCAGGTTCCCTGAGCCAATCAAATGTTTTCACCCCCTGCTGCTCCTTCTTCATTGAAACACAAAGATACTGTAGCTGCACCTCTTCCTTTGGGGAGAGCAGGGAAAAGTGCCTTAAAGAGGTTATCCCGTGATTAACGGAAAAGAGGAAAATCAGACATCATGTATTACATGACAATCCATTTCTAACAGCTAGAATCAACCTGTACCTTAAATGGATTTGAAGATCTCCTCATTTAATTGCTCTGCTAGATTTGCATCAAGCTGGCAGCTCAAGGCAAGTGTCTTTTCCGCAGCAGCTCAGGAGGTGTGACCTTTTTGCTGCAGCTCTCTCCTATCACATCTCAGGAGGCAGTCGAAGGATGAAACTGAGCATGTGTGACCATCTATGCTATGTGACCATGGCACTATGCAGATGCATTTATTGAATAACTCAGTAACTATACAACATTTTTAATTACATGCAGTTACAAAAGTATTCAGAACTAGGTGCTGGTTTGAAAACTGTAGAATATTTTTTGTGGGACAACCCCTTTTACATGAAGCTGTAATATGAGGAAAATGCAACTTGTCACAATGTCACTTGATTTTTTATATAGATATATCTATTCTATATAACCTACAAGAGTCATTGTCTGTTGGCTGTTGTGGCAGTTATCCTGCATATTCATAAGGTTGTTGTTATAGCAATCAATCACAGCCCAGCTTCTATTTTGCTACAGGTCATTAATATGAGATCTGATTGCTATAGACAACAAAGGACATTCTTAGCATAGAATTATGTGTGAGTTAATATGATTTCGATTGCGACACTTAGCCAACGTTGCTGTAGAGGCTGATGTAACTCACATGACCTTAAGTGTATACTAATTCTGTGGGGTTTTATATACTGTCAATTAAACAATAAAGACAATAATGCCCCACTGTGGAGATCTTTGTTGGGGGGCGAGTGGGGTGTTGTGGAGGTCACAGTTAAAGGGGCAGGCTGCTGTGAAGGTCAAAGTTAAGGGGGTGGGTTGCTGTGGAGGTCACATTTTAAGGAGGCAGGGCACTGTGGGGTGGTCAGTGTTAAGGGGTGGGGGCTGTGGAGGTCACTGCTAAGGGGGCAGGGTGCTGTAAAGGTCAATGTTATTGGGGATACTGTCTTTATCTTTTAACAACACATACAAACATTAAATAAAATAGATGAAATATACCCGTGCGAAGCCAGGTCCATCTGCTTGTATATATATAACCTGATGAATATCCAGGCTAACTGCCACAACAGACAACAGACCATGGCTAGTGCAGTTTGGCAGTTAGGTTACGAAGCGTATTTTTTGACAAGAAATTGGAATACACAGGGTGAAAATTTTAACTCAAAACATAGTCTATGACATTCTCTGAATCACAGGAGGTGGCTGTGCAAAATTTCGTGATTGTAGATGCGACGGGGATTCCTTTAGCGGACATACACACATACATACAATCAGCTTTATATATCTTTTATCTTATAAAAATGAGTTTCTTTCTGTCTGTCCTGAAATCTGTCTGTCTGTCTGTTCTTTATGAGTGACCAAACGACTGGAGCGATCTTCACCAAATTTGGCACACAGGTACATCAGATGTCCGGGAAGGTTTTAGACTGGGTTTCAGCTCTCTAGTAAGTACCGTTCCTGAAATATTCCCCAAAAATGACCTGCATTAGCCAATAGAAGCCTGCAAGTCTTTTACTCATATCCCAACTGCCATACACATGGCCACATGTCCATTATCAGCCAATAGAAGCTCGCAGGCACTTGGTCTCCACATACACACAGTTTCACTCCAGGTTTCCATAACAACCCAGCCATTTTTCTTCACTGCGGTAGGTCAGCTTTAGGCTAGTGCTACACGACGACAATAAGTCGCAAGACACACAGGGCACAATTACACTGCTATATGCATCCATCTTGGATGGATTTTTTGTGACTGCCGTCTCGCAGTCATAGCATATCTTATGTCTCAGTGTGACGACATAGCCTTTCATTATAAAAATTGTTGCGCAACATTGGTACGACAAAATGTCACATGACACATGTCATCATGTAGCCCTAGCCTTAGAGGGGCAGGGCTCTTTGGAGGTCACTGTTTAGGGGGCAGCGACTACTATTAAAGAGGCAGCTGCTGTGGAAGTCAGTGTTAAAGGGGCGGACACTGTGGAGGTCATTGTTAAACGAGGCATTCACTGTGTATGTAGTACAGTGACTTCCACAGCAGCTGCCCCTTTAATAGTGGTTAATAGTTAAGGGGGAAGGCCACTGTGGAGGTCACTGTTAAAGGGGCAGCCACTGTGGAGGTCACTGTTAAGTCAGCAGGGTACTGTGAGGTGACTGTTAAGGGAGCGGGGTACTGTGGAGGTCACTGTTAAAGGGACAGGTGCTGTGGAGGTCACTGTTAAGTCAGCAGGGTACTGTAAGGTCACTGTTAAGGGAACGGGGTACTGTGGATGTCTCTGTTAAGGGGGCAGGAAACAGTGGAGGTCACAGAAATGGGGACGGTCCCCTATGGAGGTCAGTGTTAAGGGGTGGGGTGCTCTATAGGTCAGTGTTATGGCGTGAGGGGCTGTGAGGTTCACTGTTAAGAGGGCGGGGTACTGTAGAGGTCACTGTTATGGGGATACTGTCGCTATCTTTTAACGACACACAGAAAAATTAAATGAAATAGATAAAATATACCTGTGTGAAGCCGGGTCCTTCTACCAGTATATATATATATAGATGTATATATATATATATATATATATATATATATATATATATATATATATATATATACATATATATATATATATATATATATATATATATATATATATATATATATATATATATATGCACACACACACACACCAACAAATGAATATACCATACCCAAATATACAACAAATGTATTATGTATGTAGGGAGATAAACCAGACATAATAGTGATACATTTGGAGATACAGGAATTGCAGAGAGAGGGAGGAAATGGGGGTAGTGCAAAATGTATACAGAGACCACCTAAAGTGGCATATAAGTGGTGTTTTTTTAATTAAGTTTTTTAATACAGAAATAATTGGGGCATGTTAGTTACAATGTTTTAGGGAATTTCAGTGTAGGTAAAAGAAATTGGAGACGTCTTTGAGGTGAGAGTGTTAATTGGAGATGAGAGAAAAGGAAAGAAGAAGGTCATATGTAGAGCAGGGGTTGCATTTTGGATGGTATGTGAAGATTAGTTCAAAAGCTTTCTATATTTCAGAAGAATTTTCACTGACAGAGAGAAGAGGCCATGCAAGAGCAAGACCAGAAGTAGACAATAGATTGAGTAGCACAGTTTGAATAGATTGATGGCATACTAGTGTATTTTATGGGAAACTTCATTGGCAGTTGTTTTATTGTTGTAGAGTAGAAATCTTGAGAATTTGATGCCTTCATTACGTTGTATGTATTTGGAGGCCTTTAACAAAACATCCCTTCTGGATTCTTGATGTTGCCTCTAAAGTTATAATATAAAATCTGGTAAGGATACAATAGAATGTGGTTTATATCAAGCCATTTCACTTATAACCATCTACTATAACATAAAAAAGAAGGTTAAGGTCTCAATTAGGTGATCTTGGCCATCATACATCATGACCAGGTCATGCCCATTAAATCTATTTTGGATAAAATCCAACAGGTTCAAGTGGTCACTCAAACAGGGCAGACAATGGACATAGACTGGGCTTTGGCTTCATCAGATGCAGCCAAGGATAAATTAGAGGTTGTTGTACAGTAGTAGTAGTAGTAGTAGTAGTAGTAGTAGATATCTTGAGAATTTGATACCATCAGTACATCATATGTATTTGGATGCCTTTAACCAAGGATCCCTTCTGGATGCTTTATGTTGCCACTAAGGTTACCATTTTAAAACTAATAAAGATCCAATAGAACATGATTCATATCAAACCATTTCACTGTTGAACATCTACTACTAGGTACTAAGAAAGGTCACGGCAGGGCGCTGTGGAGGTCACTGTTAAGAGGACAGGTTACCATCATGTAAAAAAGTTTTTTGTGTGTGGTGGCTCACCTGTAGTGACAAATGGTTTAGGTGCTCTGCTAAAAAAAGGTTTTCCCTGAAAGCCCTATGGGCTTAGACAATTAGCGTTGTTTGGTGTAGCAGGCACTCTACCATTCAGAACCGTATTGATAGGTTTATATCAATAGATGTAGGGACCAGTTATCCTGATGTAGGGACCAGTTATCCTGATATAAGGACCAGTCATCTTGATATATTGGTCATATGTTATCTAACAGTAAGTAATAAATTCATGCATACATTTTCTCACAATAGATATTATTTATTACACTAAAAAAAACACTTAAAAAATAGATTTAAAAGGGAAAATGATGGATAAAATTTGAATAAGATATTCCAGATCAGTTAATCATAAGTCCAAGTACAGGGCCGGGAATATCTTTTATTGTAATAGAATAGCCAGTGGTTGTGCAGAAAAAAGGATAATAAAATAAAAAAATAAATAAAGGAGAAAGAATTAAAAAAAGAGATAAAAATTAAAAAAGGTGTAAAAATCTGAAAAAATGCAAAAATGATAATCGATAGAAAAATTATTCAGTGTAGTCAATACTTCAGTCCAGTGATTAGGAAAATTGAATTGGGAGTGATGATAGAATTTATGAAGGCATGATTGGATCTAAATATGATCTGTGAATAATATAGGAAAGTTAATCCAGTTTATAATAGTGATAATGTCACAATAAAAGTATAGATATACTGATTAAGTTGTCCCTCTGTGTGGGTTTAATGATATTCTGTATTATATGGAATATTGATGGCTACTATGTAGCTGAGTTACCGTACTGCTTCTCTGCTGCGGTCTCCTGCCAGCTGTGTTCGTTCAGCTCTGAATCGGGGTTGGCGTCCCACGTGGTGTCTTATGTGTTGGAACCCTTTTACCTCCGATTTGTAACCCGCTGTATCAATTGCTGAATAACCGGATTCTCTCAGAGTATGGCTGTATGGGGAGGGTGTTGGGGGGGTTGTAGGAATCTCACCCCAGTTGATTGCCAGGCCGGTAATTATTGTTGCTTTTTCTTTAGGAGCATAAGAAGCTTCTTATTAGATTTGTGTTCACATAGGTCCAGACGCGTTTAGGGGCTTACCTGTCCCTTCCTCTGTGGTACGTGAACGCAATCCTTTGTGCCGTCCTTAAATAATGGTTCCTTTTTGGCGGGAATCATTCCCTTAAAGTTGTTTGGAAAATCCGGGATGCATTGGTTACTTACCGGGATGGACTTTTACTTACAGACGTGGGGGACTGCGATGGGGACGAGGTTCGCACCGGGGTTCACAAATCTATACGTTGGTCGATGGGAAGTCGATTACATACATCCCAACGGCGAGCTCCGGGCGGGCCTCGTCCCCTGGCGGTGGTTTATCGACGATGTAATTTTTATTTGGGATAAGGGAGAGAATGCTTTAAAATTGTTTTTAGAGGATATCAATAAAAAGGAATTTTATTTGGATTTTACCTTAACGTATAGTAAATATAAAATACATTTTTTAAACCTTACCATTTATGCCACAGGGGATCATATAAATACAAAAACTTATTCTAAACCCACGGACTCGAATAGTTACATCAATAGAGAAAGCTGTCATTTACCTAGGTGGTTTGACAACATTCCCAGGAGCCAGTTTCTTCGATTAAGAAGAAAATGTACGGAAATACAAGATTATGAGAAGGAGGCAGAAATATTTGGAAAGAAATTTGAATCAAAGGGATACAATGGGGACATAATAGAAAACAAGAAAGAAGAAGTCAAATTAATGGAAAGAGAAAAATTACTAACACAAAACAGAAAAAGAGAAAAAGAAGCAGAAAAATAAAAAATAAAAGATAAAATGACACCCATTATAGTCCCATATAATGCGCAAACCCATATCCTTAGAAAAATTGTAACGAAATACTGGGATATACTAAAAGAGGACAAGGTTATAGGCAGTCTAATACCTGCAGCCCCAGTCTTTATATACAAAAAAACAGTTAATATAGGCAATATAATCGCCCCCACCAGTGAAGGAGCAGCAATAAAAAAGAAGAATAATACTGAAAAGAACCACCTACAAGGATTTTTTCCATGCAAAAAGTGCGTACCATGTAAAATCACAGCAAAGAACACGGTGAAAATACAAACTGTAAAAAAACAAGAGGGCAGTTTTGAACAGAAAATACAGGGACATATATCATGTAACACAGTAACTTATGAGTAATTTATGCTATTAGATGCCCCTGCAATAAATTATACATTGGGCGCACAAAAAGGAAGTTAAAAAGACGCATTAGTGAGCATATAAATAATATAAAGAAAAAATCATCAGGACACCCCTTATCAAGACATTTTATTGATGTACATAGAGGACAATTGGAGGGAATATCATTAATGGGTATAGAAAAAGTAGAGAAGGATGTCCGAGGTGGAGATTATATAAAGAAACAATCTAAAAAGGAGACGGAGTGGATTTTTAATTTAGACACACTACTACCGAGGGGGTTAAATTCAGAAATAGAACTGTTTGGGTTTGAATAGAGGTAATATACAGAATAAATACGGAGCAGCTAATTATGCAAATTAAGGGGGGGAGGAATGAACAATAGAGGCTATAAATAACAGTAGTAGTTGCAGCAAGTGGAGGAATCCCTGAGGAAGAGTATCGCATATACTCAACACGCGATGGATGTTTTACCCTTGCTGCCATCCGTAGTTTGCTTTTGGTGACGTCACCCGCTCAGAAGTGAGCGAGAGCAACAGGTAACGGGAGCACTTCGCCACCGGCCGGGGCGAGCTCCCACATTTGAATACTGTTTGACTAGTCGACATTGCAACTTTCTTCCCTTTGATCTGTCCCGCTGCCCCACACAAAGCAGAGGAGTGAAGATCGCCACATGATATATAAATACAGTACAGACATCTTTATCAAGGTATAATTGACATATATTAGATACCAGCATTGTAGTGTGCACGTGTGTAGCAATAGGAAGAGGTTGGTTGGCAATCTTAAACAACAGATTAGTGTACGCGGTGTCATTGTTTGATTGTGTGCTTTTGAGGCTGGGCTTTGTAGTCCTACACAGCAGTAAACGGGACTGCTGGAACACTGCAGCGACGTATAGTGTGAACAAGCGCCAGTGGATAGTACTTTTTTGATTTACTTTCAGATATAAAACACATATAGTATATAGTATTGATTAATAAAAACATATATATATATATATATATATACATATGGTGGACAATGTGTATGAAGACACTATATAGTCCTGTGTATAATATATAGTGTATTACAGCAATATTACTTATTCTAAATCCTATAGTAGACAAGGACGGAGATAACATTATTACAATAAAGGTAGAAGTCTATTTATATGTGTATTTTTATTGTTTAATTGGTTGTATATTAATGTTTTCAATTTTGTTTTTTGTTTTTATGTCTTCTTGTATCTTTCAGGGAATATTGAGATGAGAGGGGGTGGGGGCCTCCCACAGAGGAGAGATGGAGCTGATGGTAGAACAGCCGGACCTCGATGTCACATCTATGAAGGGCACCCACCCCAGAATCTACAGGAAACCTAAGAGCTCCATTTCTGCATTAAGTCCTTTCGAGATTAGAGCACCGAACTCGAAGATTCTTCTTTAGTCTTGACATTTGTGCTATGTGATTACCCCCAGCATCCCCCCCCCCTCTCCAGGGTTTTTTAACTTTTTCCAGGGCTGTGAAGGTAAGTACTGCCGGGTCTTTATTATGCCAGTCTTATGCCAGTCTCCAATGGGAGTATTATGCATAAATTATCATCGTTCTCTTCCTTTTTTTCTTTATCACTAAAAAATGTATTTCTTACTTGGTTTAGGGATGTTTCTAATAATTATAAATTGTTCTTTCAAAGATTGTGCCTCTTTTTCGAATATTTCATTATTGGTCCAGTTGGTATGTGGGTTAGCCCTCTTGGGAGGTGGCAACTGGAAAAGAGGATGTGACTATTTTTCATTATAGGTTTTTGGTGTAGGTGTTGGTTTAGGTGTTGCATATTAATTGTCCATTTTGAACTTTGATTGTGATGTCCAGAAAGTCTACTTGTTCTTTACTTGTATTTACTGTAAAGTTCAGATTTCTATTATTTAATATTTATTTCTTTGATAAATGATTGGAGTTGTTCTTCTGTATCTTGCGAGATGAAAATGATGTCAATGTATCTATGCCAGAGGAACAGACTCTCCCCCAGCTTGGGTTCAATGATATCTTCTTCCCACTGTGCCATAAATAAATTTGCGTAGCTGGGGGCGAATTTGGTTCCCATGGTGGTCCCTCTTTTTTGTATGTAAAAGTCTGATTCATAATAGAAATAATTGCATGATAACTATGAACTCAATTTGTGAGTCCAGCAGTTGGCTATTTTTTTGTAATCTATTTTGTGTAGCTGCAATACCTTGGGAATGATCAATAATCGTATAAAGAGAATTAACATCCATGGTTCCTATTATCCAATGATGTTCGTCTTTTATTTGTTCCAATGTTGTAATAATTTCTGTTGTGTCTTTGATGTACGATGGTGTTTTCATGTTGACTATCATATATCATAACCATGTCATGCCAATTAAATATCATTTAGATAATATGCAAAAGGTTAAAGTAGTTCCTTTGGATAGGGCAGACTATGGGCATGGACTGGGCCACATATAAGGGAACGGGTACTGTGGAGTTCTCTGTTAAGGGGGCAGGGTACTGTGAGGTCACTGTTAAGGGAGCGGGGTACTGTGGAGGTCACTGTTAAGGGAATGGGGTACTGTGGCAGTCACTGTTAAAGGGACAGATGCTGTGGAGGTCTCTGTTAAGGGGACAGGGAACAGTGGAGGTTACAGATAAGGGAACGGGATACTGTGGCAGTCACTGTTAAAAGGGATGGGTGCTGTGGAGGTCTCTGTTAAGGGGGCAGGGAACAGTGGAGGTCACAGATAAGGGGATGGTCCCCTATGGAGGTCAGTATTAAGGGGCATGGTGCTGTATAGGTAACTGTTAAGGGGCAGGCCCCTGAGAAGGTCAATGTCAAGGGAGTGGGGTGCTGTGAAACTCACTGTTAATGGGGCGGGTTGCTGTAAAGGTCAAAGTTAAAGGGATGGGCTGCTGTGGAGGTTCCATTTTAAGGAGGTGGGGCACTGTGGGGGGGGGGGTCAGTGTTAAGGGGTGAGGGGCTGTGAAGTTCACTGTTAAGGGGGCAGGGTAATGTAGAGGTCACTGTTATAGGGGATACTGTCAATATCTTTTAATGACACAGAAACATTAAGTGAAATAGATGACATATACCTGTGCGAAGCCGGGTCCTTCTGCTAGTATATATATATATATATATATATATATATATATACACACCAACAAATTAATATACCATACCCAAATATACAAAAAATGTATTATGAATGTATGGAGATAAACCAGACATAACAGTGATAAAGTAGGAGATATGGGAATTGCAGAGAGAGACAGGAAATGAGGGTAGTGCAAGATGTATACAGAGACAAACAAAGTGGCATATAAGTGGTGTTTTTTTTATTAAGTTTTTTTAATACAGAAATAATAGGGGTGTGTTAGTTACAATGTTTTAGGGAATTTCAGTGTAGGTGAAAAAAAAAGGAGACGTTAGTTGGAGATGAGAGAAAAGGAAAGAAGAAGGTCATATGTAGAGCAGAGGTTGCATTTTGAATGGTATGTGAAGATTAGTTCAAAGATTACAAAAGCTTTATGAAAAGCTTGCTATATTACTGAAAGATTTCCATTGACATAGAGAAGAGGCCATGCAAGAGCAAGACCAGAAGTGGACAATAGATTGAATAGCACAGTTTGAATAGATTGATGGCATACTAGTGAATTTTATGGGAAACTGCATTGGCAGTTGTTTTATTGTAGTAGGGTAAAAATCTTGAGAATTTGATGCCTTCATTACATTGTATGTAGGTTGAGCGAACCCGAACTCTAAAATTCGGGTTTGCACCAAAATTTAGGGTTTTTGGTACCCAGACCCGAACCCAGACATTTCCGTATGAGTTCGGGGTCGAGTTTGGTGTTCGGCGATTAAATATAGCAGTTACCTTGCTGATATGAAAAGGCACAGTTTTTTTGCTAGATAGTAAAGTTACGGGCTATGATACATTTCTGACAGTACAATTAAACCGTTACATACTGCAGTTACATTGCTGCTATAAAAAAGCACATATTATTTTGCTAGATAGCAAATTTGCGTGCTACGCTGCATTTCTGAACAGTCCAATACAACCGTAACATACTGCATTTACATTGGTGGTATAAAAAAACACACTTTTTGTGCTAGGTAGGTGACAGGGATGTAAATTTGTAAAAATCGTCTGTTCCATTGGTGGGTGACATGAACCCATTTTTGCCATATACAAACCCCTGCTCTGCAAAGGTGACAGGGAGGTAAATTTGTAAAAATTGTCTATTACATTCTTGGGTGACATTACCCCAGTTTTGCCATATATAAACCCCTGCTCTGCATAGGTGACAGGAAGGTAAATTTCTAAAAATCGTCTATTACATTCTTGGGTGACATTAACCCAGTTTTGCCGTATACAAACCCCTGCTCTGCATAGGTGACAGGGAGGTACATTTGTAAAAATCATCTGTTACATTCTTGGGTGACATTTTACAGTTTTTGACGTATACAAACCTCTGCTCTACATAGGTGACAGGGAGGTAAATTTGTAAAAATCGTCTGTTACATTCTTGGGTGACATTTTACCATTTTTGCAATATACTGTACAAACCGCTGCTCTGCATAGGTGACAAGGAGGTAAATTTGTAAAAATCGTCTGTTACATTCTTGGGTGACATTAACCCAGTTTTGCCATATACAAAACCCTGCTCTGCATAGGTTACAGGGAGGTAAATTTGTAAAAATTGTCTGTTACATTCTTGGGTGACATTTTACCATTTTTGCCGTATACAAACCCCTGCTCTGCATAGGTGACAGGGAGGTAAATTTAGTAAAAACGTCTGTTACTTCGGTGGGTGACCACAAAAAAGGAGGAGAGCGTCAAATAAGGGACGTGACCCTGGTCGTGGTGCGGCTGGTGTTGGTGGAGCTCCTGTTGCAGGGAGAGGACATGGTTGATCTGTGCCGGCTACACGCCCAAATGAAAAACCTTCCTGAGGTGCGCGTAGACAACAGAGCCTTTAGTGTTATTTAGTAGGCCCTAATGCGCTCTACAATTGGTGAGGACAGAACAAGTAAAGTTGCTAGTGGATTGGGTGGTTGACAGTGCCTCCAGTATCTTCACATTGTCTCCCACCCGGTCCACTGCTGAAAGCTCAGAGTTGGCACCTGCAGGCCATGGGCATCTATCTAGCACCTCACCCCCTTGCAAATCAACCAAGCAGCCTGAGCCCCAAGTCATGCAGCAGTCTCTTACTTATGCTTTTTGATGAGTCTGCTGGCAGGGTTTTCCAGGGCCATCCATCTAGCCCTGCCCCAGAAGTGGAAGAGATGCCCAACCACTTATGTTTGAGGATGAGGACATGGGAAGACCACGGCAGCACATCTCTTTTGATGACGAAACACAGGTGCCAACTGCTGCGGCTTTCTGCAGTGTGCAAACCACCAAGGAGGGCAGTGGTGAAGACTTGGTGGAAGATGATGTGGAGGACGATGAGGTCCTAGACCCCACATGGAATCAAGGTCATGCGAGTGACCTGTGCAGTTCGGAGGGAGAGGCGGTGGTCGCACAGAGCCATCAGCACAGCAAAAGTAAAAGCAGGGTGCAAAAGCAGAGCGCCCGTCCCCTGGACAGTACGCCTGCTACTGCCCACCGCATCCAGGAACCAAGCACAACAAAGCCAGCTCCAAGGAGTTCCCTGACGTGGCAGTTCTTCAGACAATGTGCAGACGACAAAAAACAAGTGGTTTGCACGCTGTGCAATCAGACCCTGAAGTGAGGCATAAACGTTCTAAACCTGTGCACAATCTGCATGACCAGGCATCTAAGTGCAAAGCACGAGCTTCAGTGGAGTAAACACCTCCAAAACCAAGAAAGGTCTCCTCCTGCTCCCTCTTCTGCTGCAGTCTCGGCCTCTTCCTCCACCTCTGGAGTGACAGTAGCACCGGCCACCCCGCAAACAGAGGATGTGGCAGCAACGCTACCACGTCCGTCACCTTCAACAAGCAGCACCACAATGTCCCATGGCAGCGAACCCCCCTACCCACACGCGATCCCTGGCCCTGAATGCCAGCATTTCAAAATTTCGGGGGCGGATAGCTTTGGCGCATATCCTTCCGCCACTGAGGATTGCAGGGCACACCGCGCAGGAGCTGTGGACGACGGTTATGGAACAACAGACCGATGAGTGGTTGATGCCACTGAGCCTAAAGCCCGGCTTGGTGGTGTGCGATAATGGGCAAAATCTCGTAGAAGCTCTGGACCTAGCCGGTTTGACGCACATCCCTTGCCTGGCGCATGTGCTGAATTTGGTGGTGCAGAAATTTCTGAAAAACTACCCGATATGTCAGAGCTGCTGCAGAAAGTGCGGGCCGTCTGTGAGCGCTTTCGGTGTTCTTACCCTGCTGCTGCTCACCTGTCTGCGCTGCAGCATCACTTCGGCCTTCCCGTTCACCGCCTCAAATGCGACGTGCCCACAAGGTGGAACTTCACCTTGCACATGCTGGAGAGACTGTGCGAGCAGCAGCAGGTGATAGTGGAGTTTCAGCTACAGCACGCACGGGTGAGTTGCTCTGCGGAACAGCACCACTTCACTGACACAGAGTTAGCCTCCATGCGCGACCATTGTGCCTTGTTGCGCTGTTTCGACTACTCCACCAACATGGCCAGTGCCGATAATGCCGTTCTCAGCGTTTCTATCCCACATCTCCTTGAAAAAACGCTTCAGGCGATCATGGAAGGGGATGTGGCACAGGAGGAAGAGTAGGAGGAAGAGGGATCATTTCCATGGTTGTCGGGCACAGAGGACGGCTTGTGGTTGCCTCTGGGCAGCCTGGCACACATGAGCAATTACATGCTGCAGTGCCTGCGCAACGACCACCGAGTTGCCCACATTTTAACTTGTGCTGATTACTGGGTGGCAACCCTGCTGCATCCCCGTTACAAGGACAACGTGCCGTCCTTAATTCCCTCACTGGAGCGTGATCGAAAGATGCGCGAGTACAAGTGCACGCTGGTAGACGCGCTGCTGATGGCATTTCCACCTGACACTGGGGTCTCAGTGGAAGCACAAGGCGACGGCAGAGGTGGAGGAAGAGGTCGCCAATGCAGCCAGGGCACTGCCAGAACCTCAGAGGGCAGGGTTAGCATGGTCGAAATGTGGAAAAGCTTTGTCACCACGCCACAACAACCAGCACCACCAGCTGATATGCAACGTCTTTGCAGGAATAAGCATTTCAGCAACATGGTGGAGCAGTATGTGTGCACACACCTACATGTACTGACTGATGGGTCTGCCCCATTACAACTTCTGGGTCTCCAAATTGGGCACATGGCCTGAGCTTGCCATTTACGCCTTGGAGGTGCTGACCTGCCCTGCAGCCAGTGTATTGTCTGAACGTGTATTTAGCACGGCAGGGGCGTTATCACGGACAAGCACAGCTGCCTGTCCACAGCTAATGTGGACAAGCTCACGTTCATTAAAATGAACCAGGCATGGATCCCACAAGACTTGTCTGTACCTTGTGCAGAATAGACATTTATACCGGCCTCAACCATCCATTCTTGTACTCAAGTGCACTTATTCTTTGTTTTATTTTATTTTATATGTCCCAATATTTTGGTGGCTACCCCAATTAAAAATAAACAAAAAAACAGATATTTCCCTATCTACATTTGTTTGCATAGCACTTGCCATGCTCTTAAGCACATTTTGCTGCCTTTTGCAGCCCTCTAGCCTTTTCCATGACATTTATAGAGCCATTTAAGTGCCCAAAAGTTCGGGTCCCCATTGACTTCAATGGGGTTCGGGGTCAAGTTCGGGTCCCAAAATTGAACTTTGCGACGAAGTTCAGCTGAACCCGGCGAACCCGAACTTCCAGGTGTTCGCTTAACTCTAATTGTATGTATTTGGAGGCCTTTAACAAAAGATCCCTTCTGGATTCTTGATGTTGCTGCTAAAGTTATAATTTTTAAATTTGATAAGGATACAATAGAATGTGGTTTATATCAAGCCATTTCACTTATAACCATGTATCATAACATAAAAAGGAAGGTTAAGGTCTCAATAAGGTGATCTTGACCATCATACATAATGACCAGGTCATGCCCATTAAATCTATTTTATCTATCTAAAACAGGTTCAAGTGGTCACTCAAACAGGGAAGACAATGGACATAGACTGGGCTTTGGCTTCATTACATGCAGCCAAGGATAAATTAGAGGTTGCTGCATAGATGTAGTAGTAGTAGTAGTAGTAGTAGTAGTAGTAGTAGTAGTAGTAGTAGTAGATATCCTGAGAATTTCATACCATCATCATTACATCATATGTATATGGATGCCTTTAACCAAGGATCCCTTCTGGATGCTTTATGTTGCCACTAAGGTTATCCTTTTAAAACTAATAAAGATCCAACAGAACATGATTCATATCAAACCATTTCACTGTTGAACATCTACTACTAGGTACTAACAAAGGTCATGGCAGGGCACTGTGGAGGTCACTGTTAAGGGGGCAGGTTATGTTGACCATCATACATCATAACCATGTCATGCCAATTAAATATAATTTAGATAATACATGAAAGGTTAAAGTAGGTTACTCAGACAGGGCAGACTATGGACATGGATTGGGACTTGGCCCGATTAGATGCAGCCAAGGCTTTTGTTTCCATTAAGTGGTCTTACCTGCTTGAAACTTTGCATAGCTTCAGATTAGGTAGAATATTTATAATTTTATTCAGAATTCTTCATAAATCCTTTCAGGCTCAAACTTTTGTTAATGTTCATTACTCCTCTTTTTTAATTTTTTTTACTTTAGGCAGAGAGACCAAATAAGACCCAATTTCCTGATATGACTTCTCTTGGTCCTATATCACCACTTTTATTTTTGGTGACTATAAAACCACTGGCCATTTCTATTTACCATGATAATAAATTTGAGGTACAGTTGTATACACTGAGATATAGTAGATAGGGTCTTATGTTATTGAGTAATGCATTAGGTGAAAACAAAGGTTCCAGCATATCGGGTAAAAAACTTGACGTTCGCTTTATTCGTAATGGTCACAATTCACAGACGTGACAACATCTCCCTCCACCGCTAGGTTGACATGTTTTGGACTGATCCGATCTGTTCCGCGCATGGGAAGAATATAGTGAGCTGGAAAAACTTTTTTTTACATGATTAATGCATTAGATGACTACTCTGATAAATTTGATTTCCAGCTCTATTATTTAGAAGGTGAGGTCTACCTGAGGCCTGCATTACTAAGTGGCTGCTTTCATAAGTGGAGTTAAAGAAACCGGAGTTTGAGAAAAGGAGCAAGAAACAGAGATTCATTAGATCAGGGGTGCACAACCTTTTCTGGTTGGGGGCCACATTGTCAGCCTCAACCAATTCAACGGGCCGAAAAATAAAACTTAAAGGGGTATTACCAACTGAAATACTGTATTTTTGGCATATTGAACATACAGTATAGACTATAAATGTCTAGTTACAGTGCTAGGACTCCCATCTAATAGGAGAATACATGAAAGATACATGTAAGAAGCCATAAGACATAGACCAACATGTCTTTTACCAGATGTTTGGGGGCCGCACAGAATGGTATCGAGGGCCGCATGTGGCCCCCGGGCCGCAGGTTGTGCAACCCTGCATTAGATCATCCTTGTATACAGTTGGTTTGATTCTAGCTAGTCTTCCTACTGCTGTAAGGGACCACAGTAAGTAAGAATCTTGATATCACTGCTCTATATTGTATTTTTATTTATTTTTTTCCCTCTCTTTTCCTGTGTAATCCCCATTCAGTATGACTTCCATTATTGACAGCGCCGTCCAGTGCACATCTTGTATGATGTATGCAGTCCTGGAACAGCCGTTCGAGGGTGTATATGTTTGTTCAAAATGTGAGCAAATTACCCGTTTGGAATCGCACATCGAGTCTCTAAACAGGCGAGTTGCAACACTGAAAGCCACTGACCCTATGGGGTAGATGTGGGGGAGGGTGGTAGCGAGGAGGCTGAGGAGAGTGAGGTAGTTAGCTGGGTAACAGTAAGAAAGCGGGGTAGAGGGAAGAGTGCCAGGGAGGCTAGCCCTGATCTGACATACCCCAACAAGTTTGCACGGTTGGCAGATGAGGGGGATGACAGTTCAGGGACGGCACCGCTGCAGCCAGACACTTCCTCTGCCAGTCAGGGGAATGTCAGCTCCAGTAAGCAGGGGACCAGGAGAGCAGGGCAGGCCAGACAGGTTCTGGTAGTGGGAGACTCAATTATTAGGGGTACAGATAGGACGATCTGTCACAAAGATCGTGATCGCCGAACAGTGTGCTGTCTTCCTGGCGCTAGAGTTCGACACATCGCGGATCAGGTTGACAGATTACTGGGAGGGGCTGGAGAAGATCCAGCGGTCATGGTCCATATCGGAACCAATGACAAAGTTAGAAGAAGGTGGAGAGTCCTTTTTTCAGGGATTTAGGTCAAAAGCTTAGGGCAAGGATCTCAAAAGTAGTATTTTCTGAAATACTGCCTGTACCACGAGCCACACAAGAAAGGCAGCGGGAGATTAGGGAGGTTAACAAGTGGCTCAAGAACTGGTGTAGGAAGGAGGGGTTCGGGTTCCTGGAGAACTGGGCCGACTTCTCTGTTGGCTACAGGCTCTATCGTAGGGACGGCCTGCACCTCAATGGGGAAGGGGCAGCTGTGTTGGGGAGAAAGATGGCTAGAAGGTTGGAGGAGTGTTTAAACTAGGGACTGGGGGGAGGGTAATTACATTATAGGAGGGGAAGATAGTGCAGATAGAGACCAGGGGCGAGGTAGTGTGTCTGGGGGAGGAATGGAAGGGGGGACTAGAACAGCTCAGAATGAAAGATGTAGGGTAAAAAATACACATAAACCTGTCAAATGTATGTATACTAATGCCAGAAGCCTGACTAACAAGACTGGTGAACTGGAAAATCTATTACTGCCTCATCTTTGAAAATCTACAATTGGGGACCGCCCGACCAGCGGCCGGAGGAGTTGCACCCCTATCCATCGTCGCTGTGCTGCTGGCGTGCTTTTTTTACTAAACAAGATAGACGAGGCGGCAAATCATAATGAAGTCGTTATCATGGGGGACTTCAACTACCCAGATATAGACTGGGAAACTGAAAGTTGTACATCCCAAAAAAGAAAGACAATTTCCTTTCCCAACTGGTTCAGGACCCCACTAGAGGGACAGCCATACTGGACTTAGTATTAACCAATAGACCTGATAAAACAACAGATGTGCAGGTTGGGGGACACCTGGGAAATAGTGACAATAAAGTTATAACCTTCCAATTATCCTTCAAACAAGAGTTTCTAAAGGGAGGAACAAAAATACCAAAATTCAAAAAAGCTAAATTTAGCCAACTAAGAGAGGCCATAGGCCTAACTAACTGGGACAAAGTCCTCAAAAATAAAAATACAACCATAAAATGGGAGATTTTTAAAAGCATTGTAACATCTAATTGTGAGAGGTACATACCTTATAGGAATAAAAGGCTAAGGAACAATAAGAAACCAATGTGGATAAATGGAACCGTAAAGAAGGCAATAAATGACAAAAAGAAAGCATATAAATCACTAAAACAGGAGGGGAGTCAGGAAGCACTGATAAACTATAAGGAAAAAAATAGAATATGTAAAAAACTAATAAAATTTGCCAAACTAGAGACCGAGAGATTAATTGGCAAAGAGAGTAAAACTAACCCTAAAATGTTCTTCAATTATATAAATAGTAAAAAATATAAATGTGAAGGAGTCGGCCCTCTACATAGCAATGAGGGGGGTGTTGCAGAGAGCGACGAGGATAATCCAAAACTATTAAATATTTTTTTCTCCACTATATTCACTGAGGAAAATAAACTGTCAGATGAAATGCAGAATGTAAAAGTAAATCCCCCATTAAAAGTGCCCTGTCTGACTCAGGAAGAAGTACAACAGCGACTTAAAAAGATTAAAATAGACAAATCGCCAGGACCGGATGGCATACACCCCCGTATCCTAAGGGAATTAAGTGATGTCATAGCCAGACCATTATTTCTGATATTTACGGACTCTATAATAACAGGGAATGTTCCACAGGATTGGTGCATAGCAAATGTGGTGCCAATATTCAAAAAGGGTCCAAAAACAGAGCCTGGAAATTATAGGCCGGTAAGTTTAACATCTATTGTTGGTAAACTGTTTGAAGGGTTTCTAAGAGATGCTATTTTGGAGTATCTCAATGAAAATAAGCATATAACGATATATCAGCATGGCTTCATGAGGGATCGGTCATGCCAAACGAATTTAATCAGCTTCTATGAGGAAGTAAGTTCTAGACTTGACAGCGGCAAATCAATGGAAGTCGTATATCTGGACTTCTCCAAAGCATTTGACACCGTACCTCAAAAAAGGTTAGTATATAAAATGAGGATGCTCGGATTGGGAGAAAATGTCTGTATGTGGGTAAGTAACTGGCTAAGTGACAGAAAACAGAGGGTGGTTATTAACGGTAGATACTCAGATTGGGTCACTGTAACTAGTGGGGTACCTCAGGGGTCAGTATTGGGCCCTATTCTCTTCAATATATTTATTAATGATCTTGTAGAAGGCCTGCACAGTAAAATATCTATTTTTGCAGATGACACTAAACTGTGTAAAGTAATTAACACTGAAGAGGACAGTTTTCTGCTACAGAGGGATAGGGATAGATTGGAGGCTTGGGCAGAAAAATGGCAGATGAGGTTTAACACTGACAAATGTAAAGTTATGCACATGGGAAAGAATAATGCAAGTCACCCGTACATATTAAATGGTAAAACACTCGGTAACACTGACATGGAAAAGGATCTAGGAATTTTAATAAACAGCAAATGAAGCTGCAAAAACCAGTGTCAGGCAGCTACTGCCAAGGCCAATAACATAATGGGTTGCAACAAAAGGGGCATAGATGCCCGTGATGAGAACATAGTCCTACCACTTTACAAATCACTAGTCAGACCACACATGGAGTATTGTGTACAGTTCTGGGCTCCTGTGAACAAGACAGACATAGCAGAGCTGGAGAGGGTTCAGAGGAGGGCAACTAGGATCTACAGTACCCTGAAAGGTTATCAAAATTAGGGTTATTCACTTTAGAAAAAAGACGACTGAGGGGATATCTAATAACTATGTATAAATATATCAGGGGTCAGTACAGAGATCTGTCCCATCATCTATTTATCCCCAGGACTGTGACTGTGACAAGGGGACATCCTCTGTGTCTGGAGGAAAGAAGGTTTGTACACAAACATAGAAAATGATTCTTCACTGTAAGAGGAGTGAGACTATGGAACTCTCTGCCTGAGGAGGTGGTGATGGTGAGTACAATAAAGGAATTCAAGAGGGGACTGGATTTATTTCTGGAGTGTAATAATATTACAGGCTACAGCTACTAGAGAAGGGTCGTTGATCCAGGGAGTTTTTCTGATTGCCTGATTGGAGTCGGGAAGGAATTTTTTTCCCCTTATGTGGGGAAAATTGGCTTCTGCTTCACAGGGTTTTTTTGCCTTCCTCTGGATCAACTTGTAGGAAACAGGCCGAACTGGATGGACAAATGTCTTTTTTCGGTCTTATATACTATGTTACTAGTTGATACGTTGATGAGTGATATATTCTCTAATGCCAATTACTATTTATATCGTTATTTCGCCACGTCCACCTTGTTGATTACTGATCTATAGTTTTCTAAGTTTGGAAAGCTGCTAAAGTTAAATAATCTTTTAGGCTGCATTCACACGGGCTTGATTTCCGCGCGGGTGCAATGCGTGAGGTGAACGCATTGCACCCGCACTGAATCCGGACCCATTCATTTCTATTGGTCTATGCACATGAGCGGTGATTTTCTCTAATCACTTTTACATTGCATTAAATCGCAGCATATTCTATATTCTGCGTTTTTCACGCAACGCAGGCCCTATAGAAGTGAATGGGGCTGCGGGAAAATAGCAAGCATCCGCAAGCAACTGCGGATACGGTGCGATTTTCCTGCATGGTTGCTAGGAGACGATCAGGATGGTGACCCGATCTTTATTATTTTCCCTGATAACATGGTTATAAGGGAAAATAATAGCATTCTAATTACAGAATGTTATGTAAAAAGGGGAAGAGAGGGATAAAAATTAAAACTAAAAACTCACCTCATCCTCTTGATTGCGTAGGTGCCGGGATCATTCTTCTTTCTTCATATCTGTTGGTTGAAGGACCTTCGGTGACGTCACTGGGTCACATGGGTCACATTATCCAATCAAAAGCTTCTATGATTGGACCCTGTGACCCATGTGACCCAGTGATGTCACCGAAGGTCCTTCAACCAACAGATATGAAGATAGAAGATGTTCATTGCACCTACTCGATCAATGGGAAGAGGTGAGTTGAATTTTTTTATTTTTAACCCTCTATTGCCTTGTTAACATAGGATTCTGTATTTAGAATGCTATTATTTTCCAATATGGGAATATCCAAGGGAAAATAATAAAATATAAAGAATACTCAACCCGAAACCGGACAGTTATGAAGTCCGGCTTCGGGTCTGGGTACCAAACATGCCGATTCTGTATTCTCTATTGCCTTGTTAACATAGGATTCTGTATTTAGAATGCTATTATTTTCCAATATGGGAATATCCAAGGGAAAATAATAAAATATAAAGAATACTCAACCCGAAACCGGACAGTTATGAAGTCCGGCTTCGGGTCTGGGTACCAAACATGCCGATTTTTCACACGCACGTAGTGTTGATCACGAATTTTCGAATTGCGAATTTTAATCGCGAATATCAGCACTTCCAGAATTCGCAAATATTTAGAATATCGCAAAATATATTCGCAATCACGAATATTCGCTCTATGCGAATTTTTTATATGCAAATTTTCGCATGCAAGAAAATAATGGCATTATTTTGCTTGTTGCGAAATCATATAAAATTCGCATGAATTAGCGTAAAAATTCGCATAAATTTGCATAAAATTAGCATAAGCTGGTATTTAAAAGGTATCTTAAATGCCAGTTTATGCGAATTTTTATGTTAATTTATGCGAATTTTTATGCTAATTTATGCGAATTTTTTATGCGAATTTTCGCAAACAAGAAAATAATGGCTAGAGATTACGAATTTGCGAATTTTCGAATATATGGCGAATATTCGCCCAAATATTCACGAAATATCGCGAATTCGAATATTGCCCCTGCCGCTCATCACTACACGCACGTGCAAAACACATTACAAAAGTTTGCACACGCGCGGAAAAATCGCGCATTTTCCCGCAACGCACCCACCTCTTATCCGGGCGTCAAACATGACGCCCGTGTGAACCCAGCCTTATAGACTTCTAAAGAGACCCTCTTAAGGCGATTTATAGGCTTAGGGTACTTTTACACTTGCGGCAGGACGGAGCCGGCAGGCTATTCAGCTTGCCACATCCGTCCTGCCGCAAGTGGCCGTGCACTGCCGTGCTGCCGCTCCATCCCCATTGACTATAATGGGGCAGGGGGCAGAGCTACGGCGCAGCACGGCACTGCACGGCCGGAGATCGCCGAACTAAAAGTCGGACATGCAGGACTTTTAGTCCGGCGATCTCCGGCCACGCACTGCCGTGCTGTGCCGTAGCTCTGCCCCCCACCCCATTATAGTCAATATGGATGGAGCGGCAGCACGGCAGTGGATGGCCACTTGCGGCAGGACGGATGCAGCAGGCTGAATAGCCTGCCGGATCCCTCCTGCCGCAAGTGTAAAAATACCCTTATAAGACTTTTACGTTTTTACTGAGCTGGAGGAAGATTTTAATATACCAAAGGAGTCCTTCTACACAATACAGTATAATACTATACAATATACAATACTCAGAAAAAGTATGAGGTAAAATTTAGGGAAAACGTAAAAAGTTCACGCTACGGTGATATTATATCATAAATGTAGGGCATTTAATTTCGAAGCATGCAAAGGTGATATCTTCATCTCAATTTATTGAAACAAAAGCCAACAACAGTGGAAAGTATACCCCCCAAAAACTTGTCATGTGGCCTTGAAGATCCATTACAGCTTGACAATGAGGTCTCACGCTGTTCACAAGTCAACTTATTGTCTGCTGAGGCATGGCACCCCACTCTTCCTGAATCACGGCCCTCAGGTCATTGAGGTTCTGGGGTACAGAGTTATGAGACTTTACACATCGACTCGATTGGATTCAGGTCTGAAGAAAGTGCAGGCCACTCCTTTTGAGGTACCCCAGGCTCAAGCAGCCATGCCCTAATGATGCGACCTACAGGTAGATGAGCTGGAGCATTGTCGTCCATGAAGATGAAATTAGCCCTGTGTTGTTCATGCAGAGGCACAATGACTGGATTAATTATGTAATTCAAGTAGTACGGGCTTGTCACTGTACCACCTGCAAAGTGTAGGACAGTTCTGTATTGACTAGACATACCTGCCCACACTGTAGCACCACCAGGCTTGTCTGGTGACAACTGTGGCTGATGCATAGCACTCTCCTTGATGTCTCCAACATCATTGGTGGCCATCATTTATGCTCAGTGTAAATCAACTTTCACCAGTGAACAGCATAAATGCTCCCTGGACCATGCAAGACGATGGTGCCTGTGGTCAGGTCCCCTTGCAGGTTGTCTAGCATGCAGACCACAATTATGTAAATGTTTTTGAATGGTCTGATGTGACACTTGGGTGCTTCTCATCTCTTTTAAATGTGTCTGGAATTGTGTGGCATTCATCATCCGGTTCCGAAGGGCATTGTTCACAATGAAGCGGTCATCAGTGTTAGGTTGTGGCCAAAGGACCTCTACTTCTATGCCTTTCTGTGACTCTTCTAGTCTCTCTGTATCTCTGTTGCAACCTACTGATGACACTCTGCGACAGTCTAAGCTCAGTGGCCACTTCGGTCTGAAAACATCCTGCTTGAAGCCTTGAAATGGCAAGGTACTGTTGATCAATTGTTAGTTGTCATCTTGGTCTCATGATGTCAAAATGTGAACAGCATCATGAGGAGGACTGTTTAAATACCAATTCTAATTGAACCAGGACATTTATTGGGCGATTCATAGATCAAACACATGTTGTTAATTTTGCCATTAAGTCTCTTGTTGGAGAACTGCAAGTTGCGCAAAAAGTACTGAAACACTAAACAGTTGGATGTGTGCGCTCAAAAGTTTAGAGAATGTCACATTAAGTTCACCTGTAAAGGTTAGAGTGCAAGTTGGGTTCATCCTAAGTAGTGTAGTTACAAATCAGACATATTTTGGCTGGTCAAATTTTGGTCTCAAGAACAGAGAAGTCATATTTGACTTTTATGTTAAAATTACATGCACCCCCTTACTGGCTAAAACTAACTAACTACACTAACTGGAAATCTCTTATCTCTCCTTTGTCTGATGAAGACTTGATGTCATGTCCTCACATCTATTATGTTCACCAGCAGTAAATAATAAGTTGATTCAACTTTTCAAAATCCATCAGTTATCTCACTCCAGAAAGGTTACATGAAATGTTCAGACTTCCATCAATGAATTGGCATTGCTGTTTTACCACCATGTCTGATTTTTGGCACACAATTTAGGATTGCCTCTGCATATCTTCATTTTGGCATTTTGGCTACATTGGGATATACTTGAGTTATGTTTGTACCTGCATTTTTTTTGTAATTTTATTTGATGTCTTTTTACAGATAGACTTTATGCCTATCCCTATTCCTTTTTATATTATTATTGTTATTATTATTATTAGAGATGGGCTAATTTTTAGCCTAAAAACGGCTATTTCCTGGCTTCAGAGAGCCTTTATAGTGGTGTAGAACACTGTGCCTTACAGTAACACGCATAGGGAGTCTGCTCTGGTAGTGAAATAATACTCTGTCAGTATGACATGCAGATGACAGGCGTCGCTCTTAGAATCACTGCACACTTCACTTAACTGATCAAATAACTGAAGTGTGAACTCAGCCTTACAGGTCAATGTTAGCCCCCCCGACAGAGTGGAGAGGGTGTCAGCAGTAAGTTTGTGTTGATGTCACTGATTATTTTGCCCTTCCTCTGATCCGTCAGAGCAATAACTCACAAAAAATGGATCCTGTCTGTTGAGCATTCGCCTTCACTTGGTCAGCATTTGGTCAGTAATCCATCATTATTGCTAATGCCCAAAAAAAACAGGAGTGGATCCAAAACAGAGATGATATGTGAATATAATATTTGCATGTCTTCTGTGTTTTGTACCCACTCCTGCTTTTGGCTACAAAATCACAAGCCAATTCTGATGGGACCATACAAGCCTTAGAGCTGCTACACAGACAGGATCCGTTGTGCATCTCATTCTTCCTTCCTTCTGACAGATCAAAAGAAGGGTCAAATAAATGATGATGTCAGCCAGGCCGAAAGGCAAAATAGTGGCCCAGTCATGAAGTGGGGAGGGTGGCAACAGCATGAGAAGTCCACAGAGTGGCCCTATGACATAGTGGTGAGGTGGAAGCAGCAGGAGGAAGCCACAGAGTGGCACAATGACAGTGTGGAGGTGGCATCAGCAGCAACAGGAGGCCACAGAGTGGCACAATGACAGATAGTGATGTCACGAACATAAAATTTTCCGTTCGCGAACGACGAACGCGAACTTCCGCAAATGTTCGCGAACGGGTGAACCGGGCAAACCGCCATAGACTTTAATTGGCAGGTGATTTTTAAAACCCACAGGGACTCTTTCTGGCCACAATAGTGATGGAAAAGTTGTTTCAAGGGGACTACCACCTGGACTGTGGCATGCCAGAGGGGGATCCATGGCAAAACTCCAATGGAAAATTACGTAGCGGACGCAGAGTCGGGTTTTAATCCATAAAGTGCATAAATCAACTAACATTCCTAAATTGTTTGGAATAACATGCTTTAAAACATCCAGTGTGTGTATACGATCAGGTATGATGTTGTATCGATCAGGTAGTGTAAGGGTAACGCCCGCTTCAAAGACATTGACAGACCAAACTCCCCTTTTAATGCACCGCAAACAACCACAAACAGTCCATTTGCACAACTGCAAACTCCCCATTTGCACAAGGTTGGATACCAAGCTAGCCATGTCCCGATGATGTCATTGAAGGTTTCTTCCTCCACCCAGCCACGAACAACACCAAGGGTCCCCGAAAGGTGAATTGAATAGATTTTTCGAACGGGGAGATGGTTAAAAAAACGTTGGCTCCCTCCCCTTTGTTTTAATCCACAGTCACTGCGTCTGCGCCGTGCAATTTACTGTCACACCCGATATGAGTGGAATTTTCTGTAGTACTATTCTCATCAGTTTAATTCCTGTTACGTCCCCAATCTGGGGTCCATTTATTGAATTGATTTTTCGAACGGGGAGATGGTTAAAAAAATGTTGGCTCCCTCTCCTTTGTTTTAATCCACGTTCACTGCGTCTGTGCCGTGCAATTTACTGTCACACCCGATATGAGTGGTATTTTCTGTAGTACTATTTTCATCAGTTTAATCCCTCTTACGTCCCCAATCTGGGGTCCATTTATTGAATTGATTTTACGAACGGGGAGATGGTTAAAAAACGCTGGCTCCCTCCCCTTTGTTTTATTCCGTCTGCGCCGTGCAATTTACTGTCACACCCGGTATGAGTGATGGGCACTGGCAGTGGGCACACTGCAGTCTGTGGAAGTTGGCCTGACACACACTGGCAGCAGGCAGGCAACTGAAATTAGACTAATGTTTAAAAATGAAATGCCTTATTTATCGGCAAGCTTCTGTGCCACCCGGTATGAGTGGTTGGCGGCACTAGCAGTGGGCACACTACAGTCTGTGAAAATCGGCCTGACACACACTGGCAGCAGGCAAGCAACTGAAATTAGACTAATGTGTAAAAATGTAATGCCTTTTTTTGATGCAAAGTCCTGTGCCACACGGTATGAGTGGTGGGCACTGGCAGTGGGCACACTACAGTCAGTGGAAGTCGGCCTGACACACACTAGCAGGCAAGCAACTGAAATTAGACTAAAGTGTAAAAATGAAATGCCTTTTTTTGATGCAAAGTCCTGTGCCACACGGTATGAGTGGTGGGCACTAGCAGTGGGCACACTACAGTCAGTGGAAGTCGGCCTGGCACACACTGGCAGCAGACAAGCAACTGAAATTAGACTAAAGTGTAAAAATTAAATGCCTTTTTTTGATGCAAAGTCCTGTGCCACACGGTATGAGTGGTGGGCACTGGCAGTGGGCACACTACAGTCAGTGGAAGTTGGCCTGACACACACTAGCAGGCAAGCAACTGAAATTAGACTAAAGTGTAAAAATGAAATGCCTTTTTTAGAGGCAAATCCTGTACCACACGGTATGAGTGGTGGGCACTGGCAGTGGGCACACTACAGTCTGTGGGCCTGCAGCTCCTCAAACACGGGCAGGCCAGGCAACTGCAATCTATATATGAAGAAAAAAAAAGCAGACTAATGTAGCAGCCCTAAAAAGGGCTTTTTGGGGTGCTGTCAGGACACTGTCCTTACAGCAGAGATCAGATGAGTCTTTCAGGACTGGAGTGGACACTGAATACACTAGCCTAGCTATCGATTTCCCAAATAAATCAGCAGCAGCTACACTGTCCCTCCTCTCACTAAGACTGCAGCTTCCGAATTAATCTAAAATGGATGCTGTTCAGGAGATGGGAGGGTCTGGGAGGGAGGGTATGCTGCTGATTGGCTGGATTGTGTCTGCTGACTATGAGGTACAGGGTAAAAGTTTGCTCAATGATGATGTATAGGGGGCGGACCGAACATCGCATATGTTCGCCCGCCTGCCGCGAACGCGAACAAGCTATGTTCGCCTGGAACTGTTTGCCGGCGAATAGTTCGGGCCATCTCTAATGACAGAGTATGGAGGTGGTGGCAACAGCATCAGGAGGAGGCCACAGAGTGGCACAATGACAGTGTGGAGGTGGCTGCAGCATCAGGAGACCACAGAGTGGCAAGGTGACATAGTGTGGAGGTGGAAACAGCATAAGGCGGCAACAGAGTGGCACAATGACAGTGTGGCCCTAATTTTTTTCTACTTTTACACAACATAAAAGGCTTTTCAACAGATAAGTGCAACGCTGAACGGCGAATATATTTTTATTTTGCCACCAATACACGGCAAACTGGGCTTTAGAATATATCACTGCACTGCAGAACAGCAAATAGGCCCTAATTTTGTTCCACTTTTCCACAACACAAAAGGCTTTTCAACAGATAAGTGCAATGCAGAATGGCGAATATATTGTTATTTTGCCACTAATACACTGCAAACTGGGCTTTAGAATATATCACTGCACCGCACAAGGGCAAATATATTTTTCTTTTGCCACTAATACACGGCAAAAAGGGCTTTACAACATATAACTGCATAGCACAAGTGCAAATAAGACGTACTGTAGAAATATTTCCTTGTAGTAAACCCTGTTAATGGTTGTATCAAACAGCACTTGCACCCCAATAACAAGAACGGTTTGCTAGAATGACAGAGCAGTATAATGGCAATTTGGATCCCCAGTCAGTGCACCAAGGTGTAATAGGATTGTTCCTATTACCCAGTTTGTAACCTCCCCTACTGAACCCTGTTCTACATAACTGTTGTGGTATGATTCCTTCCTATCCTTTCCCTGCACTTATAAATCCTTTTTTTCACCACAATCCAGTCTTTCCTATCACTGTCCCTAGCGCCTGCAGACATGTCTCTACTTACACTAAGTATGCTGGTAAATGGCAGAATTTAAGATGGCTGCCGCTATTTATAGGGCCGTGACATCACAGGGCTGGCTGGCTGCCGATTGGCTGCATGCATGGCATTATGGGTGATCCCGCCTTCCCAGAGTTCCTTTCTCCATGTCCTCACATGTGCAGCAGCCATTATAGGAAAAAATGCAATTCGTTACCACAAAGCATGAGGAAGTTTGGCTTCTGTGCAAATAATTTTTTCCTGAAATTCAGATCTAATTCCACTTCGTAAACTTCGATTAGTTAATCTCTAATTATTATTATTATTATTATTATTATTAATCATTATTAAAGCCCAATTCATTCCATGTCACTGTATATATGATAAGGGGTATACAGTTGTGTTCAAAATTATTCAACCCCCAATGCTGTAAAGGGTTTTACGGAATTTAGTGTACATTTGTAATTGTGTTCAGAATGAAATCTTACAAGGACTTTTTAAAGAACCAAATGCAACTAAAATGACATCAATTGTTTTTGTAATACAGTATTAAATGTTTTTTTTGTGATTTCTTCATTGACACAATTATTCAACCCCTTAAAGACTACAACTCTTAAGAACAGAGGTTCATTCAAGTGTTTTCGATCAGGTATTGAAAACACCTGTGGATGTCAAGGAGCAGCAATCAACCATAATAAGCACCAATTAGGCAGATTTAAAATGACTGTGATACTCAGCTCCTTCTAGACATTTACTGGTGTGTTTACAAACATGGTGAAGTCAAGAGAATGGTCCAGGAAGACAAGAGAAGAGGTGATTTCTCTTCACAGGAAGGGCAATGGCTATAAGAAGATTGCAAAGATGTTAAACATACCAAGAGACACCATAGGAAGCATCATTCGCAAATTCAAAGCAAAGGGCACTGTTGAAACGCTATCTGGTCATGGCAGAAAGAAGATGCTGACTTCGACTGCTGTGCGCTACCTGAAGCGCAAAGGGGAGAAAAATCCCCGTGTGACTGCTGAGGAACTGAAAAAAGATTTGTCAGATGCGGGTACTGAAGTTTCAGCTCAGACAATAAGGCACACACTGCGTAATGTAGGCCTCCATGCCAGAACTCCGAGGCGCACCCCCTTGCTGTCTCCAAAGAATAAGAAGAGTCGACTACAGTATGCCAAAAGTCATGTGGAACTTGGGAAAAATCTAACTCAGAATTTGAAATACAGAATGATGTAGGTGTCCTTTAAATGAACATATCAAAACCTCACAAACAGAACTGGACCCTTAAAAATTAACTTTTAATAAATATACGATAAAAATCGTTCTAAACCTGAGGGAAGATAAGAGAACACACTTGTGGACCCAGATGCAGTCCACCTACTACTGAGTGTACAACATCCACTAATACAGATGAGATAAATACTAGAGTGTGAAGAAAACTCAGATATGGGCACAGCCTAGAGCAAAAAGTGATGACGGTTAAGTTGAGTCCTAGAAGAAATGATGAAAGTAACAGGGCAACTAAAAAGAAAACTGCCCTCACTAAGCCTCAGCCCAGGGACAATCCCTGATGGTGGGATTTCCCTGTCCCCGTGCCTATGCTGTCTAGACCTAGGCTGCCCTATCAAAGAAAATAACAGAAGAAAAAAACGAAAAGTAAATGGTACCTCTTAATGATAAGCTATCAGCAATCTTCTTATATGTATTCAGCCCTTATTGACCCCCTGAGGAACCCGTATAGGGGGAAATGAGTTGAGGTGTTATTATAAGACTGGTATCATTAAGAGGTACTATTTACTTTTTGTTTGTTTTCTTCTGTTTTTTTCTTTGATAGGGCTGCCTAGGTCTAGACAGCCTGGGCATGGGGACAGGGAAATCCCACCATCAGGGATTGTCCCTGTGCTGAGGCTTAGTGAGAGGCAGTACAGGGAAAGTTTTCTTTTTAGTTGCCCTGTTACTTTCATCATTTCTTCTAGGACTCAACTTAACCGTCATCACTTTTTGCTCTAGGCTGTGCCCGTATCTGAGTTTTCTTCACACTCTAGTATTTATCTGTATTAGTAGATGTTGTAAACTCAGTAGTGGGTGGACTGCATCTGGGTCCACGAGCGTGTTCTCCTATCTGCCCTCAGGTTTAGGGCGATATTTATCGTATATTCATTAAAAGGTAATTTTTAAGGGTCCAGTTCTGTTTGTGATATTTCCAAAACTTGGATTAATAAAGACAACTATATATTGACCAGATTGCCTAAAGGTAGATGAAGGAGTCTCAGACTCTAATAGATTTGTTCACCTTTAAGTGACCACCAATACGGCTTTTTTACGATGGTCATGAAGGGTCTTAGGCTAGGTCACCAGGTTTTTAGGGAGCCTAATCTAAGTGTTGCATGGTTCTCCCTTGAAGGACATGCCTATTAAGCATTGCCAGTGGCACTGACAGCATTATACACTACATAAGTACTACAGTGTATTATATAAAAAATCCCATATCAATGTTCTCTTGTGGGACTAATAAGTGGTCTAATTCATAATGACCTATACAACTATATTTATCCTGCACAATGAATGCCATTAAAAATATAAAAAAAAGCCAGAATTACAGTTTTTTGCTTACCAGCAAAAAAGAAATAGAAAGCAATCAAAAAGTTTTGATAGTACCCATGAAGACTTCAAATACTGAGCACACTTCACCAAAGAAACAATGATAAAAAAAAAGCTATGGGACTTGGAATGCAACAAAGCAAAAACATTTTATTTATTTTGGTTTAAAAGGGTTTTATTCCTGCAAAGTGAATGCTGCTAAGTTTATAACATAAGAAGACAATGATGGTATTGCTATTTTTTTTTCCATCCCCCATCTATATGAAATATGCGCTCATCCAGTTATAATTGCATTATTACGGTATTATTGCACAACTATTGCACAACTATTGCACAACTTATTGCACAACTTATTGCACTAATAGGGTGTGGGAGATCCTAGTTATTAGCTCCAAATTGCATTTCCTTCTATTGGACTTTTGAGGTCCAATTACTGTGTCATAGCCTCTGCTACTTTGGTGTTGCAATCTCAGTCCCCCACAAACTGTTTATTTTAGATAGTTGCAAAAGTGCATATAGACTTTAACCTTGAGTACAGATGTGTACATCCACTAGGTTTTCATCTAATCTATTTGATCTGATCAAACAATTCCACCACTGAATGCAGGAGAAGGTGGACCAGAAGGATAGACAGCAGGGAGCACTACCAGAGATGAAAAAGTATTGTACATAAAAAACAATTTTTATTGCAATAAAACTCCTCCTAAAATGCGCTGTTCATTGCATTGGAATACATTTCATGGGATAACGCCTTTAACCAGGGGCGTAGCAAACGGCTCATGGGCCCTGGTGCAAGAGTTCAGCTTGGGCCCCCCTTCCTTCAGTGCTTTGTGTGTCTCCTTATGCGGCACAAGTGTTTACGGGCCCCCTCAGGCTCCTGGGCCCGGTAGCGACTGCTACCTCTGCACCCCCTATAGCTACGCCCATGCCTTTAACAGTTCTTGGCAACCAAGTTAATTTTGCATGTTAAATTATGTCTACATCATTACAACTGTTTTATGTACTAGGTCTGATTTCAGAATACCTTAAATACATGCACTTGCATCAACTAGACAAAAGATCAAAAAGAAAAATGAAAACTGCTTTTGCAAAACAAAGTCAAAGATTATGACATTTTCTCTTTGAGAGGTTTGGTCATTCTGCTCAATCTAGAATGTTAGCAATCTATTAAAGGTCATTCTATGCTTCCTCCTGGTTTTCCTCTGTGGATGTCCTGTTTCTGCCACTTTATCACAAAATGCACAACCGTACCAAAGCATTGCTTCATTTCCATTGAAAAGGAAGTGTTCCATATGGTGAATGCTCCAGGGGATTTTCTGTCTTCCTTTTCAGAGTCTAATCAGACTACATAATCAAACCTTTATTTAGGAGGCTCCTCGGCAGAATTTCCATGAGGGAGGATCTGGTAGCAAGATTCGCTTAAAATAAACACTACAGCAATTTTTTTCCTTCTCTTCTTCTCATTTTAGAAATTTAATATTGCTACTTTAACCAATTTGCTGAAGTTCTGGTTACCAATGCAATGACATATATTAATCTTATTTTTATCCCTTACACTTTATACAGAGGGTATACAGAAAGAGATACTTAGGAGGTTTTTATTATTTATTTATTATATATTTATTTATTATTTATTTATTTTATTTATTATTAGATATATATGCTATTTTTTGACGTATACATGTCTCAGATTCGGTCGCAAAGGGGATTTGCTGCCGCAGCTAGACCATCTCATTTATAATTTTCTGCGCCAGTTTTAGGCATAGAAAATGATCTAAATCTATGTCAGCAAGGTTGCTGGTGTTGATTTCGGCCGCTGGTGGATGCGCCTAAGTTATGTAGAGGCCAGCACCTCTACATAATTTAGGCACATCATGCACCAGCGCAAGGGGTATTAAGACTGGAGTCTAAAACGCCGGTCTTAATAAATGACCCCATTAATCTCTTGCCAGCTGTTGTTAGACTACTGCTCCAAATATATTATATCAGCCATGTACCTACTGAATGACAGCATTGGATTTCAAGAATTATTATATGGCCTCAGGCACATGACCATGTCCATTTTGCGGTCCACAGACTGCAGATCTGCAAAACACGGATACCAGCTGTGTGCACCCTGCAGTTTCCCATTCTGCACGACCCGCACTATTGTAGAAATGCCTATTCTTGTCCGCAATATGGGCAAAAATAGGACATGTTCTACCTTTTTGCGGAGCCCTGGAACAGACATAGGGATGTGGACAGCAAGTGATATCTGGTTTTAACTGGCAGAAAAATAAATCTGTGACACATTTCCTTTAAGCTTTAAATATTACCTGCATTTGTTCCCACTAAAATACATTTTCAGTGCGAAAACATCTATTTCTGGTCAACTAAATGGCAATGTGACAATAATGTAAAATTGCAGCTGCCATAACTAGTGTTGAGCGAACCCGAACTTTGCGAGTTCGGGTACGGACCCAAACCCAAAATTTGCTGGAAAAGTTTGAGTTCGAGTTCGGTGTTCGGGCATTTAACAAAGCTTTTGAAAGGCTGCAAGACAGCCAATCAACAAGCTTTTAAGCTGTGGGCACTTAGAAGCCATCACAGCCAAGCCTCGGTGCATCATGTGACCCATTCTCTATACAAGCTGGATCACGTGTAGCACCACCCATCAGCTCTGAGTAGGGCAGGAACAGGAAGCAGGCGGTGCAATACATCAGCTTTGTACCCCTGACACAGAAATATAATAATTAATCTGGCTGTTAATTCTGTGGGTGACCTATATTGATTTTTTGTGGGTGCACTGCACCATTTTTGTACCCCTGACACAAAAATATAATAGTTAATCTGTCTGTTAGTTCGATGGGTGACATATGCCCATTTTTAGTGTAAGATACACACGCACTTTATACGTGACAGGGAAATTAATATAGTTAATCCGACTGTTAGTTCAATGGGTGACATATACCCATTTTTGGTGTGAGATACACGTGCACTGCATATGTGACAGGAAAATTAATATAATTAATCTGTCTGTTAGTTCAGTGGGTGACATATACCCATTTTTGGTTTGAGGTACCCCTGCACTGCATACATGACAGGGAAATTAATATAGTTAATCCGTCTGTTAGTTCGATGGGTGACATATTCCTATTTTTGGTGTGAGGTACGCTTGCCCTGAAAATGTGACAGGGAAATTAATATAGTTAATCTGACTTAGTTTGGCCAGTGACATATACCCATTTTTGGTGTGAGGTACACGTGCACTGCATTGCACTGTGGAGGATGATGAGGTCCTAGACCTCACATGGAATCAAGGTCATGCGAGTGATGTGTGCAGTTCGGAGGAAGAGGTGGTGGTCCCACAGTGCCAGCCGCACAGCAAAAGAGGGAGCAGGGTGCAAAAGCAGAGTGGCTGTCCCCTAGCCAGTATTCCTGCTACTGCCCATTGCACTTAGGAACTGAGCACACCAAAGCCAGCTCCAAGGAGTTCCCTGGCGTGGCAGTTATTCAGACAATGTGCTAATGACAGCACACGAGTGGTTTGCACGCTGTGCGATAGGAGCTTGAAGCGAAGCATAAATGTTCTAAACCTGAGCACCACCTGCATGACCTGGGATCTAAATGCAATTTACAAGCTGCAGTGGAGTACACACCTGAAAAACCACAAAAGATCTCAGGCTGTTCTTGCTCTCTCTTCTGCTGCGGTCTTGGCCTCTTCTTCCCCCTCTGGAGTGACAGTGGCATCTGCCAACCTGCAAACAGAGGATGTGGGAGCAACACCACCACCTCCCCCACCGTCACCCAGCATGTCCACACTGTCCCATAGAAGTGTTCAGCTGTTCATCCCCCAACCACTGGAGAAAAAGAGGAAGTACCCACTTACCCACCCGCAATCCTTGGCCCTGAGTGCCAACATTTCAAAATTCCTGGCCTTTGAAATGCTGTCATTCCGTCTTATAGAGATAGAGACTTTTAAAAACCTTATGGCAGTGGCTGTTGCACAGTACGTGATTCCCAGCCGCCACTACTTTTCCAGGCGAGCCATCCCTGCCCTGCACAACCAAATCGTGTGCACTGCGCAACGCCATCTGTGGCAAGGTCCACATAACTACCGATGCGTGGACCAGTAAGCACAGGCAGGGACTTTATATCTCCCTAACTGCACACTGTGTAAATGCACTGGTGGCTGGGCCTGAGGCGGATAGCAGTTTGGCGCATGTCCTACCGCCAACGAGGATTGAAGGACATTTTGTCGTTGCCTCCTATTGCCTCCTCCTCCTACTCTGCTTCCTCCTCCACCGCTTCCTCATCTGGTCAGCGTAACACCTTTACCACCAACTTCAGCACAGCCAGGGGGAAACGACAGCAGGCTGTTTTGAAACTCATCTGTTTGGGGGAAAAAAAAACACACCACGCAGGAGCTGTGGACAACAGACCAATGAGTGTTTGGTGCTGCTGAGCCCCAAGTCTGGCCTGGTGGTGTGTGATAACGGGCAAAATCTCTTAGCAACTCTGGGGCTAGCCGGTTTGAAGCACATCCATTGCCTGGCGCATGTGCTGAATTTGGTGGTGCAGCGGTTCCTGAAAAATTATCCCGATATGTCAGAGCTGCTGCAGGAAGTTCTGGCCGTCTGTGTGTGCTTTTGACATTCTCACCCTGCTGCTGCTCGCCTGCCTGCGCTGCAGCGTAACTTCGGCCTTCCCACTCACCGCCCCATATGCGATCTACCCACAAGGTTGAACTCCACCTTGCACATGCTGGAGAGACTGTGGGAGCAGCAACAGGCGATAGTGGAGTTTCAACTGCAGCACACACGGGTGAGTCGCTTTGCGGAACAGCACCACTTCACCACCAACAAGTGGGCCTCCATGCAGGACATGTGTGCTGTGTTGTGCTGTTTCGAGTACTCCACCAACATGGCCAGTGCCGATGACGCAGTCATCAGCTTTACTATCCCACTTCTATGTCTCCTTGAAAAAACACTTTGGACGATGATGGAAGAGGAGAGGAAGAGGAGGAGGAAGAGGGATCATTTCAATGGTTATCAGGCCAGTTATTCACAAGTTGCTCTGAGGGTCGGTTCCTGCACCAACAGAGGCCAGGTACACAACTGTCCAGCCAGGGCACAGTTCTGCAGGATGAGGAGGAGGAACCGTGTTCACAGCAGGGTGGCACCCAAAGAAGCTCATGGGCATCACTTGTGCGTGGCTGGGGGGATACAGAGGACACAGACGATACACCTCCCACAGAGGACAGTTTGTCATTGCCTCTGGGCACCCTAGCACACATGAGCTACTACATGCTGCAGTGCCTGCGCAATGACCACTGAGTTGCCCACATTTTAACCAGTTCTAATTACTCGGTGGACACCCTACTGGATCCCCGCTACAAGGACAACGTGCCGTCCTTAATTCCGTCACTGGAGTGTGATCGGAAGATGCGCAAGTACAAGCGCACGCTGGTAGACGCCCTTCTGATGGCATTCAAACCTTACAGCGGGGACTCAGTGGAAGCACAAGTCGAAAGCAGAGGAGGAGGGGGAGGAAGAAGTCGCCTATGCAGCTGGGGCACCACCAGCACATTAGAAGGGTGAAATGTGGAAAAGCATTATCAGCACGCCACAACAACCAGCACCACCAGCTGATACGGAACATCTTAGCAGGAGGCAGCATTTCAGCAACATGGTGGAACAGTACGTGTGTACATTCCTACACGTACTGACTGATGGGTCTGCCCCATTCAACCGTTGGGTCCCCAAATTGGGCACATGGCCTGAGCTTGCCATTTACGCCTTGGTGGTGCTGGCCTGCCCTGCAGCAAGTGTACTGTCCGAACGTGTGTTTGGCACGGCAGGGGGGGTAATCACAGACAAGCGCAGCCACCTGTCCACAGCCAACATGGACAAGCTCAAGTTCATTAAAATGAACCAGGCATGGATCCCACAGGACTTGTCCGTACCTAGTGCTGAGTAGACAAGTATACCGGCCGCACCCAGCCATTATTATACTCCAGCACACTATTTCTTTGCATTGTCTTTTCTTTTTCCTAATGTTTTGGGGTCTTCCCAAATTGATACAAAAAACAAAAATAAATAAAGGAAAAAATATATAAATAAAAAAACAACAAAAACAGTGTTGACTACCTCCTCCTCCTCCACCGCCGCTTATACCTACACCGCCACGTCCACTGTCTCCTCAACTTCCCACTCCACCTTGACCCCCACCTCCTAGTTTAAGATTTTTATTTTTTCATTTTCTATGTTAAGTCATTTCCCTATCCAAATTTGTTTGCAGGGCAACTGTCCTGTTCTTACCCACATTTTGCTTCCTTTTGCAGCCCTCTAGCTCTTACTATGACTATTTTACAGCCATTTTAGTGCACCAAAGTTCAGGTCCCTTTTGACTTCAGTGGGGTTCAGGTTAGAGTTCAGGTCAAGTTCGAGGTGGCAGCAGCAGCATGAGAAGGCCACAGACTGGCAAGATGACATACAGTAGTGTGGAGGTGGCAGCAGCAACATGAGGAGGCCACAGAGTAGCACAATGACAGAGTGTGGAGGTGGAAGCAGCAGCATAATGAGATCACAGTGGCACAGAGACAGAGTTGTGAGTTGGCAGCAGCATGAGGAGAAAACAAAGTGGCATAATAACATAGTGTGGAGGTGGCAACAGCAGCATGAGGAGACCTGAGGGGTGAGGTGGCCACAGCATCAGGAGACCACAGAGTGACCTCGTGACTGGGTGTGGAGGTGGGTGGCAATAACAGTACCCGCTGATGATAGTGGGTGTAAGAAGGAGCACTTGGCATCAGATGTGTGGCATCAGGCTGGTGACAACATCAGAATTGTAGCTGAGGCAGGTAGCCAGAAGAAACCTGTCTCTTTTGTCAAGGTTTGGGTGAGGCAGCATGGATGGTCTAATCTGATGCATCAGGCATTGGTGGGATACAGATCCTGGCTGATCCACACCTGATTCATCTTGACAAAGGTCAGACTCTCCACATTTTGGGTGGACAGGCAAGTTCTCCTTGGGGTAACTATGGCACCCGCTGCACTAAACGCCCGCTTAGATGCCACACTACTTGCTGAGCAGGACAGCTTGTGGCCACAAATCCAGTATGGCTGTCCAGTAGTCCAGTGGATCTTCAATGTGGAGTGGCAGGGTGCTGTCTAGGAATGCCACCACCTGCTGGTTCAGGTTCTGCTCCAGGTCTAGCTGCTGGTGAGTAGTTTCTTCAGAAGGTACTGCTCCTAGCCCCCCACCACAGCAGCCATGGCAGTGTAACAAGTGCACAAAGCCCCCGTCCCCCCGGTTATACCTGCAGGCAGCAGCCAACTGACTACATTGGATGTCTCTATAGTAGTTCAGTTGGTCCTTCCTCTCAGCGGGTGTAAAAAGGCCCCCATTTTGGACCGGTAACGAGGGTCCAACAAGGTGGAGAGACAGAAATCCCTCTGCTGAACGGTGACAATTCGACTTTCACTACCCAAGCAAGTTAGCATGCAGTGGGACATTTGCGCAAGTCACTCGGAGGGACTCCCTGCCTCTATCTCCCCTGCATACTGCCATGGTGTGCCTGGGTCATCTGCCTCATCTTCCTCATCTCTCTTTTGCTCCTCCGGCTGCTCCTGCTCCTCCTCTCCTGTCACCTGTATAGAAACCACCCATTTCGCTACACATTGCTTGTGCTTCAATGTCCTCCTCCTCCTCAAGTTTAGCCCCCACAGGTAGCCATGAGATGTAGGCGCCACGTCTCCAGTCCCTTGACCAGCCAGATTTACCAGCATCTGTTCCAGGATATGAAACAGTGGAATTATGTTGTTCATCAAGTAGTCCTGGCGACTGACAAATAATGTGGCATCCTCAAAGTGCCTGCGCAAATGGCAGGTGTCACGCATGAGCTGCCACTGGCTGACATCGAAGTTACAAAGGGGAGTACTCCTGTCACTTGGATCATAAAGAAATAATTTATGACCTTTCTCTGTTTGTATAGTCGGTCCAACAGGTGGAAACGTCGCATATAAGCCTATGTTGGGGGATGCCTTTCTGCCGCTGCAGCTCAAGGAGGGTGTGCTTTGTGGTGTATGAGTGGCTAAAGTGCATGCAAAGTTTCCTGGCCATTTTTAGGATGTCTTGCAGATGGGTGGAAGACTTCAGGAAAGGCTTGACAACCAGATTAAACAGATGTTCCATGCAGGGCGCATGGCTCAGCCCTTCTTGATGCAGCGCCGACACCATGTTCTTCTAGTTGTCGGTCACCATGGTTCCGATTTTGAGTTATCGCAGAGAAAGCCAGGATTCAATTTCTTGATGAAGGACGCGGAGCAGTTCCTCCCCTATGTCACTCCATTCGCCCAGGCAAACTAGGTATAGAACAGCATGACACCGCCGTGCCCTGCACATGTGGTATGTTGGTGGGGCACTGGGAATTGTCCCTGCAGAAGAGGCTGAGGACATGGTGGAGGATGAGGAGGCAGAGGCAGACATTGTCGCAAGACCAATTGTGTGAGAACATGGAGTCGGAAGCGGCGTCACTTCGCCAAGTTGCTGGTTTGGCTGGGCAGGAAACACATTTACCCAGTTGGCCATACAGGACATATATTGTCCTTGACCGTAGTTACAGCTCCACACATCGGCGCTGCCATGCACTTTGGGAGACAACGACAGGCTCAAAGACTGGCCCACCTTCTGTTTTACATATTTGTGCAGGGCTGGTACTGCCTTTTTGGCAAAGAAATGACGGCTTGGGACTCTCCACCTTGGCTCAGCATAAGCCATCAGTTCTCTAAAGGTGCAGAGTCCACCACTTGGAAAGGGAGGGATTGCAGCACCAGAAACTTGGCTAGGAGCACGTTCAGCTTCTGCGCCGTTGGATGAGTGCAATCATACAGTTGTCTCTTGGAAATCGCTTTGGTGATCGATTGCTCACGGAATGACTGACGAGGAGTAGGAGGGTGAGGAGCAGGAGCATCAGGACCGGTAGATGATGGGAAGGACAGACAGCTCTCTTCTGCTGAGGTGGTGAAGCCTTGACTGCCTGAAATCGGGTTCATGCCACTCGGTGATGCAGCGGTTGCTTCCATGCCACTCTCCTCATCACTACTTACCCGCCTACCCGAGGAAGCGGCCGATGTCTCCTTCAGATCGTGGCTGGACAGTAGCTGCTGACTGTCCTCCTGTAGCTAGTCCATGCTGTATAGTGGAGCTGAGCCCACAGCATATAATACTAATCTGGCTGAGGAAACAGAAAAGGACAGAGGCAGGTTGAGGACAGATGAAGGTACCGGGCCTGTCTGCCCGGGCCATGCCAACTAAGGGTTGTTTCTAATGTACAGACCGACTCTTGGCTGGGGGTGTCTGATGTTACTTGGGACAAAGTGGATGACTGAGTCAACCATTCAAGAACCGCTGGGTTGCTGGTCTAGACACGACCGCTAGATGACACCGGGAGCTCAGGCCTCTCGAAGTGACCCCTGATGCCACCCCTCCCCCCCCCCCTTTTTCTGCTGTGACCTGTGCCTGCGCCAGAAACATTTAGGCCTCTGCCCCTCCCCTGTGCAGGGCCTGTCACTTCTCTGTCACTTCTACTGTTAGATCAAATAAATAAATAAAAAGGAAATTAATACACCCCAAAAAAGGCTGCAATTTTCTCCCTTCACCACACAACAGCTAATAAGCCCTTTTTTTCCCACTAATACATGCCAAAGAAGGCTTTAGAATATATAACTGCACCGCTGAATGGCTAATAAGCCCTTTTTTTCCACTAATACACCCCAAAAAAGGCGTTAGAAAATATAACTGCCCCGATGAACGACAAATAGGCCCTTGTTTTTTTCCACTAATACACGCCAAAAAAGGCTTTAGAATATATAACTGCACCGTTGAACGGCAAATAATACTTTTTGTTTTCCACTAATACACAACAAAAAAGGCAGTAATTTTCTCACTTCACCACACAATGTCTAATAAGCTCCTTTTTTTCCACTAATACACCCCAAAAAAGAGGTATCATCTATTGCAAACCTGAAAGCAGCAGTATAATGGCAATTTGGATCCCCAGTCAGTGCAGCAAGGTGTAATTGGATTGCTCCTATTACCCAGACTGTACACTCCCCTATTGGACCCTGTTCTGCTTCAATACTGTGGAATAATTCCTCCCTATCCTTTCCCTACACTTCTAATGATCTTTCCCTGAACTTCTATTAAGCAAAATAAAAGGTTTCAAGTCTTTCCTAGCACTTTCCCTAGCGCCTGCTGACGTTTCTCCCTGCACTAAGTACACTGGAAAATGGATGAATCCAAGATGGCTGAGGATATTTATAGGGCAAGGACATCACAGGGCTGGCTTTCTGCTGATTGGCTGCATGCATTGCATTGTGGGTGAGCCTTAAACAAAAATTGTATTTTCTGGTTGTAAAGCCCCTTTCACACGAGCAAGCATTGCGCCTGCACAGAATCCGAACCCATTAATTTCAATGGATCTGTGTACATAAGCGTTGGTTTTTACGCCTCACTTCTGCGTTGCGTGAAAATCGCAGCATGTTCTATATTATGCATGTTCTATATTTTCATACGCTGGCCCCAGAGAAGTGAATGGGGCTTCATGAAAATTGCATTGCGATGCAATTTTCACGGATGGTTGCTAAGAGATGTTGTTTGTAAACATTCAGTTTAATCACACGTGATAAAAACTGAACAACTGAACACGATCGCAAACAAAACTGAATGTACTTGCTTGTGAAATCGCGCAGTTTTCACTGAACGTATGTGGACCTAATCCGCTCACGCTCTGCAAGGGCCTAAGTGTTAGGGGAACTTCATGAATTGATTCCAAAACTACCATTTTTATGGAATTGTGCCAGAAAGCTGGCATTATTACATTAATGAATCTCTGAGATCCTAAAGTGTAGTATTAATAGCCCAAGCCCAGCCTTATACAGTTCATCTCACTTCAGTTCTAGTGACTATCAATTTCTTCTGTTTGTATTGAGTATATTACAACTTAGGCATTCCTAATTAATAAAACCTTGTCTTCAAACAATCCGTGTCCGAGTCCTGTAATTCTGTAATATTTTTTTCAGATCATTTACTTCAAAATGACTTACCAGCTTTTAGGATCATCTTTGCCAGCTGAATTCTAAAAATGGGCTTGAGGCTCCACTAACCACCATAGGCAATCATTAGAGATGAGCGAATTTCAGGTTATGAAATTCGTTCATGCTTCATTTACTGGTAAAAGGTGAATTGCGTTATGGATTCCGTTACCATGGACCATAACGCAATTTTATGATGGAATGCATAACAGAATGCCTTTAGGGGCATTCCGTTATTCATTCCGTCATAATAGAAGTCTATGGGCTGCAAAACAGGACTCCCTGCATAACGGAAATGGGACGGATCCATTTTGAAGCCCAGAGACTTCTATTATAAGGGAATCGATAACGGAATGCCTCCAAATGCATTCCGTCATATAATTGCGCAATTGACCTTTTATTAGTAAACGAAGCGTGAACGAATTTCAAAATATAAAATTCACTCATCTCTAGCAATCATATATTGTAGCTGGCTTAAAATAATAGTGATCACTGATCAGTGATCATATCCTATTGTTTTGAAGGGAATGTATTATTGTAAAATGACCTATTGTTTAAATCATGTTTTTATGTTAAACATATCTTTTGTTTAGAAATGCTGGCATCTCCACCAAGTTCCAAGGAGTGGAAAGGGTTTGCCAACTTTTTCCATGACATTTTCCACAACATTCAGTAGCATGCACCATTCATTAGATAAATTCAGTATGCCCTTTCCTCGGAAAAGTGCCAAATGTGTGCTTTGAATAAGTGATAAACCTTTAACTTTCATGATTACATGTACAGATGAGCTAAGTTATCAAAAATTTTATTCGGTTGCTTTGCTGGAATTCACAAAGAAATTTAAATCATTATTAATTGATTCCATTGCATGTAGAGGGCACAATGATGGGGACCGACAATTGCGCTGCCCCCCATTATTGAACCCCTCAGATGCTGCGTTCAACCCTGATCGCAACATCTGACAGTCACATTGAGGCCTTTCAGGGGTTAAAAACAAAAAAATACATACCTTATCCGTTTGCTCTCGGAGAGGCTGTCGAGGCCATCATGATTAAAGAAAGTGTGCCAATTCTCGCGCGCACTGATGTGATGACATTCCCATGTTATCATGCTGGACCGGTGCAGTGACATCATCACTGATAGCGTGATGACATAGTGACATCAAGTGTCAGCGTGCGCAAATTTGGCACACTTTCTTCAATCGAGATGGCCACGACGGCCTCTCCGCAAGCAAATTGACTTACATTGTGTGTCAGGACGGATCTGTCTTGCTCCACACCACATGGCAGACAGAAAAACGCTGAAGGCAGCGTTTTGGTGTCCGCCTCCAGAGCGGAATGGTGATTGAATGGAGGCAAACTGATGCATTCTGAGCGGATCCTTTTCCATTCAGAATGCATTAGGGCAAAACTGATCCATTTTGGACCACTTGTGAGAGCCCATGACGGATCTCAGAAACGGAAAGCCAAAACGCTAGTGTGAAAGTAGCCTAATGCTCTGAACCCAGACAATTCGTGTAAGGAAAATTCACTATTCTATGGCTATTGTGTAGGGTTGTGACAAAGTTTACTAGCTTCTTTGTCAGCATAGAATAGGGTATCCTGATGTTGCCACATCTTACATATTTATAAGAGGGAATAGGATCCAAACCCTAATCCAGCATTGAAACTGATACTGTAAAACAACTTGTGAAGCTACATATTGTTCTATGTAAAAGTCATAACAGTTGTATAGGCTAAGCACTGGGCCTACAGGCCTTGTATGTGAAGCAAGGTGAAGTGAACAGACTTCTATTTATGGTGCCCAGAAAGCACTCATTCTCTGTAGAGTGAAGAAATACAAGTCAAACATATCATGCCTTCCAGCCTTAGCTTATTAATTATGGTGTTACATAAAATTACAAGACTACACAACCTTGCTCACATTACAGAACATAACATTTCTGGATATGGAGTTGCCCAGTGGAACATACTAAACGTTATCTTTGGCCAACGAACAAGCAGACAAACATTCAACCAAGCGATTGGTATAAGTGGTACCAATGTCAACAGGGTTGTGAATATGATCCAGGATCTTATGGAAAGTTGCTGGAAAGGGGGCACAAATACGCACAAAGGTCCCCTATTACAATTTCTCACACTTCGTTCTAATACTGGAAAGTGTTTATAGCCTGCTCATAAATATAATCTATTCTTGTTACAGCTTTATTCCATTAGCCCAATCGAACAATGATTCTTTTACAAATGTCATTCAGTTTGATGATTCAGACCTGCCTTAAAAGTATATTTATGTGACGTGGGCACAATGACCTTACTTGCCAATTGCATGTAGGGTTCTACACAGGTTAATGGCATCTATATGTTGCCAAATGAGACAGCAGATCAACCTTTTATTTTGGGTACAAAAATGTGCAAAACCATAATTTTTCTATGCATCCTGATTTGCTGATTCTGCCTCTAATGACGGGCATGAGCAGGCCATAGTACATACCGCTGCTTGTGCTGCCTCCTAGCAACCAATCAGATTCTACCTTTCATTTTCCAGAGAAGCCCTGAAAAGTGAAAGGTGGAATCTGATTGGTTGCTATGCCAGTTTTCCTTTACACCAGTTTTGATAAATCTCCCCCATTGATTCTAGATAATTGGAAACAGTAAACATTGGTCATTTGGGCCAATTGTAGTTTGATGTGTATTGTGAGTTTAAGATGTGAGAAGTCTTTGGCCTGAATCTATTTTCAAATGAAGGTTTCTTTTCACTTAACACAAGTGGAGATCTTAAAATGGCAAGGAACAGAAACACAAAACAAACTAGAAACTTATATATGTATTATATTTGTATTAATCCTCTTTCAAGGGACTAATAAATTAAGATGAGGAACAGGAACAGCTTGCAAAATGGTTGCTTGCACTAAATTAACCAGAGACTGGATTCATTATGAATATTGCTCTTGTACTATACTTAATGCTGGCAGGAAGATACGAATGGAAGAAAAATTTTTAATGCCAAATCTTGTATTCCCATCATCCTCCATTTACCCTTATCTGATTGTTGGCATTGTGCTGCTAGAGTAAAGCCAGTAAATGAAGCTTATAAAAGACCTCATTCTATTGCAGTTCACTGACAACTTAAAAGGTCACTTTGAAGGACAACTTGCCTGTTCACATGGACAGGAACCTGTATATCCGTATAATTGTGCTGCTGCTCACTGGAAAGTTATTAAGTACCTTTTCAAATTTGGAGTCTTTGGCTCCATTACTGGGTGGGAGTGTGTGTCTCATAAAGTTACTGTAAGATAACACAACTATAGTAGTGTGTGCATTTTACCTGATTGATCTGTTCAATCATCTGATTAATGAAATCATAGAGATTAGGAGGTTACATCAGTACATTTTTATTAATTTTTGAAGCTACTCATTTTCTTTCCTCAGTAAAAAGATATTTCACATTCAGTGGATATCATATTTGCACATTCCAGACTCATTGGTGATATACTGTAAATGCATGGAATACATTCAAAAACATTATCAATGGACCTTCTCATCCTGTATGCTTAGCTTTGGCCCTAAAGGGGTTGTCCAGTATTTTTTTTAATTCCCCCCCAGCAGTACTTATGAAGAGATCTATCTACAATCACCTGCTTCCCACCACTCTTTACCAGCTTTGTGGCTCCTAAAATGTCCTCTTTGTTCTTCTAGTTCCTGTCTATTAAATTCTGGACGGATGGGATCATGAGCATCATTGCAGCCAATAACTGGCCTCACCAGTAATGTATCCCCAAGTGACACATCACTGCTGATTCACCTGCCACTTGGGGACACTTCACTGCTGAGGATAGTGACCCAAAGATGACAGATGGTGACTGGAAGTGCAGAAAAGAAAGCCCAGAAGCCAGGAAACTGGAATGGAGTGGTGGGAAGCAAGCAAGTATAGATCTTTTTACAGGTACATTAGTACATTAGAGTATTGTCAGTTATCCCCACCATTTTCTACAAGACCAGGCAACAATCTAATGTGCGTGGGGAGCTCCTGATACTCCACAACAATGATGTTGGGGAAAAGAAGGATCCAGCACATTGAATTTCAACAAATGAGATGCCTGGCAGCAGCTCTCTTCTCCCTTCCTGTTGAAAATACAGTACATACATATTCAGCCAAACCAAGCACGCATGTGTGAATCGAAAGACATTTGCTGACCGAGAATTCGGATGACAGCACTTGAAGGTATATGGGCAACCCTATGTATTCCAGACATTTTGCCTTTACCTAGTAAAGTTCACTCTATACATGCCCATGACAAAACATGGCTATAATGAGTTCAGGGCATCCTTTCACCCTCACACACTGTCTATGATCATGGTTTAGTAAGGATCTAAATAATGGCAAGCCAAGGAAATAAGTATTCTCACACTTCAGATGACCATACACATTCAATAACCGTCGAAGGATCATTCAGCTGACAGCTATTTCGCTTTACTCCCTCCTGGCACAGCCAAACGTGTATGTGTATTCTATGGAGAAAGAGGAGAAGGCCGCTGCCAGAAACTTTTGGCGGCAGCTTACCTCCCAGGATAACAAAACGATCAGGTGAAAATATCTCCCCTCGCCATCTGTTTGGGGAGAGTTGGGAGGTCCCCTCACACATTAGCATACCTCCCAACTTTCTAAATGAGTAAAGAGTGACACATTGTGCGGCACAAATTTTTTTCACATTAGGCCACGCCTCTAACTCCACCCAAAACATAACTATGCACCTAATCCCAACCAGTCCTCTTAATTCCCCCACATAGTAATTATTCCCCCTTCATGCCACCGGACAGTATTTATGCCCACATTGTGCCCCCTCACAGAATCATGCCCAGCTATTCCCCTATTAATATGCCACGATGTGCCCCCAGTAATAAGCCCTGTTATCTGCCCCCAGTAATATGCACCCAATAATATGCACAGCTGTGCCCCCAATAATATGCCCAATTATGTGCCCCCAATAATATGCACAGATGTGCCCCCAGTAATATGCCCAATTATGTGCCCCCAGTAATATGCCCAGCTGTGCCCCCAGTAATATGTCCAGTTATGTGCCCCCAGTAATATGTCCAGTTATGTGCCCCCAGCAATATGCCCAGCTGTGCCCCTAGTAATATGTTCAGTTATGTTCCCCCAGTAATATGCCCAGCTGTGCCCCCAGTAGTATGTCCAGTTATGTGCCCCTCACAGAAAGTAAAAAAAATAAACACCACATACTTACCTTGTTCCTAGTAGCAGCATCATCAGCAGCAAGATATCCGCTGGTCTGGTCCTTGGGGGAGGCGGAGCTTAGGCTGACTGCCTGCTGACCCCGCCCTCCGCATAGACTAGAGGTATGGAGAGCCTGCAGGGGTGAGGAATGGTGAATCAGGGAGCAGATGCCTATGGAAGCAGAGATAGCTGCCAGAAAGCGTGACATAGCTCCCCTGTACCGGGACAGCGGGACAGCCATTTCAATTCGGGACTGTCCCACCGGATCCGGAGCGGTTGGGGAGGTATGCATTAGTGTGTCAGCCAAACCTGCTGTTAGGCTGGCAAAAGACTAATGTGTATGGAAAACTTCACGCTAGGGTTATCTTAAACCTTTTGTTACCTTGTCAAAGTATGAGAAGCCTATGAAGACTTGTTCAGTTTCACTACTACAATACTGTATACTGCATATGTAGTTTTACCATTAACTACATGTTTTCTTTTTATCGACTGGACAGTGAAACATTGATAAACTTACCTAACAGTTTTAATATCTCACGAGTCACTGCTATGACTCCAAGCAAATGGAGAAAAAAAGCCTCAACACCATTAGATGTAACATCTGGTGTAAAACCACAAAAGCTTCTCAATCATTTCCTTTATTATTACTAGGATAGCTTTGCATCCGTTCAACTTCTGGACACCTATGAGGTGTTTGTAGGAAAACATCCAGTTTTTTAAGTGGAGATACCCCTCTGACTAGCACTAGGGAGTTTTTTCTCAGGACCCATTAGATGTGGCAATTCCCAGTAACAAGTCATTCTAATGTTCACACTATTCCGCTGTGGATAGGAGTTCATAGTCTATAGTGGAAATGCTTACTGTTTTTTTCCAGAGAATTTCCAGTATAAACCAGCATGTGTAGATCACATAATCATTGGAATAGAATACCTCGTTGAAGGGGGTGTCCAGAGATTTTTAATTCACTATCTGTTTGGTGGGAGTTTGACACACCACACCCCTGCCAGTCAGCTGGTCTTTATAGCTCCGTCAATGAAAGACAGCGCCGGAGCTACACGGCACTGTCAACATTGTACGGGAGCTCTCTACTACAGAGCTGCTCCTATTGACCTCAGAGAAGTCCTGTAGTAGCAAGATACCATCTCTACAATGTGAAAAAGAAGAAAGAAGAAAATCTATAAAAAGAGATGTCGCGAACATAATATATTCCGTTCGCGAACGGCGAATGCGAATTTATTTTAAAACCCACAGGGACTCTTTCTGGCCACAATAGTGATGGAAAAGTTGTTTTAAGGGGACTTACACCTGGACTGTGGAATGCCGGAGGAAGATCCATTGCAAAACTCCCATGCCGCTATGTCACAAGCCAGCACACACCATCACAGTGTCCCTCACCTACTGAACGCGTGTCGCCGATTGGTTTCATTAGGGGAAAGTGAGGGAGAGTGGGGTGGTTGTCTATTTATACAGATATTAATCACCTGTGTGGCGTGCGTTATCTTACAGCGTCCCGAATTCCCGGGTTTAATTAGACACTCCCCCGAGATTACATATCCCATTACATGGGAGTCGTTCTGTATGCTCATTGGAGAAACGGGTATTGCGCATGATATCGAGAGATCACTAATAGGGCGAACGCCAACATCCAAGATGGCGCCAGTTGTTGTTGGCACATGCTCAATTAGATCGCCGTCACATGACCGCAATGTCTGTTCCCAGTCATATTTTTTTTAGAAAGATATAAGGGAGGCTATCAGAGGACGCAACATTGTTATAGATTAAAGTCATCCTATTTCAAATAGCGTGTTTCAAAACACATCACATGACATTATGATGTGATCCCCGTTAATACAGCACCAACATGTTATAATAATATCAAAGTGATAAAAAACATAAGTGATGTAAAACATAATTGGATTAAAAGTGTTGTGAACAAAAATATAACCAATAAAAAAATAAAAAAATAAAACTAAAGCAATACACACAATTAATTGGATTTGTGCATCATATCCTATGAATAATATACCATGATTAATTACTTAAATCAAACATAATAAATAGTGTTGAGCGAACAGTTCGAGAATAGTTCGGGTTCGTACCGAATTTTGGGGTGTCCGTGACACGGACCCGAACCCGGACATTTTCAAAAAAGTTCGGGTTCGGGTTCGGAGTTCGGCATGTTCTCTCGGCGCATTTTGAAAGTACTATATAGCAGAATAGTACAGGCTTAAAGCTGAAATCGCATTGCGATTACAACTTTGAGCTACCGATCACCATGGGAACGCCTCCTCCAGTAGAATGTACTGTCGGATGTTTGAATTACGTTGAAATCGCAATGCGATTCTTATATATTTGCTTAATCGCATTGCGATTTCAACTTCTCAAATCCGACAGTACATTCTAGCATTTTTCCCATGGTGATGTAGACGCTCCATTAGCACGGAATCCGGCTGAAGCAGAAATCGCAATGCGATTCTTAGAACTCAAATAAATCGCATCACACTACACGTTCTAATTGCATTCGATTTTAACTTTACTGTTTGGTTTTGTATCGCGATAATACAAAATTTGAATAATCGTGTGCGTGCTGTTCTAGCACGCAGTGCTATTCAGTATCCCACTCTTAAGTTCTAATCGCATTCGATGTTAACTTATGCATTTTATTTTTCTGGCATCAGCAGTAAGTTAAAATAGAATGCGATGCCTGTCAAAAAAAGCATAAGTTAAAATCGAATGCGATTAGAACTTAAGAGTGGGATACGAATAGCACTAGTGTTGTTGAGCGCACATTTCGAGAATAGTTCCGGTCCGTACAGAATTTTGGGGTGTTCGTGACACGACCCGAACCCGAACATTTTCATAAAATTTTGGGTTCGGTTTTGTAGTTCGTCATTTTTGTGGCGCATTTTGAAAGGCTGCAAAGCAGCCAATCAACATGCATCATACTACTTGCCCTAAGATGCCATCGCAGCCATGCCTACTATTGGCAAGGCTGTGATTGGCCAAGTGCAGCATGTGACTCAGCCTCTTTATAAGCTTGTGCGCACGTCGGGACGTGCTCACTCCCGATGTGAATAGAGCAGGGATAGATGCAGCTGCTGTGAGGGCGAGATAGGCAGGGAATAATCGAGGAAAAAACCTGAGAAGAAGTGAAAGATCTACACCAGTGAATCAAAACAACTCAGCTGAGCTGTTCACTGAAAGTTTATTTTTTTACACTGGCCAGATCGATTTTTACCGGCACATGTAACTGGGCTGACCGGCGGCGGCCATTTTGGGACCTGTGGTGCGCCAGCTCAAGCTGCCACAGAGTCCAAAGAAAAGCTCCAAAGAATTGAAAAATCTACTCCTGTGACACAGAACAACAGCGATTCAGCTGCTCAGTCAAAGTCAATTTTTTTTCTGGCTGGGCAGACCATTTTCTGGCACATGTTACTGGGCTGATAGGCGGCGGCCATTTTGGGACTTGTGGTGCGCCAGCAAAAGCTGCCACCGCGTCCATTAATCTCATGTAATAGTCGATTTTTTCATAGATATACTACATCGGGGGTATGGCTGTGCTTGTGTCACCCCTACTAACTGCCAATATATTTAATATATCAGTGGTGAAACTGAAAGTAACCCACTTGGATAGCAAATCCCATGAATGTGCTGATCCAGCTAGGCTAGCCAGTGTGACTACAGCCAGGTCCAATACTGTCAGCCAGAAATTAAATTTTTTTTTTTTTTGCCAGAAATATGAATTAAAAAAATCTTTCCCTGTAACAAACATAATTCTGGTGTTAGACCAGAAGAAGCACTCCTTCAGTAAATAATACTGTAAAAAGGTTTAGGCAATAATTCTCCGAGTGTGGGCAATTTATGTACCAAAACGAGCATTTTAAAAATTCCGGTGTTCTGAAATACCAGCAGTTCTCCCACTGTGGGAATTCATTTAACATAAGTAGCATTTAAAAAATTCTGGTGTCCAATTTGCAGCAGCCTTCTTGTAATTAATACCAGAAAAAGGCATTATAGTGTCCAGTGTTGTCATTTTGGTTCCAAAAAGGCCAATTTAATCAATCTGGTGTTGGTGACACCTGAAATAGTAGGCCACACGTTGTTACTCCTTTAAAAAGGAAATAGTTCTCCCACTGTGGGAATTCATTTAACATAAGTAGCATTTAAAAAATTCTGGTGTCCAATTTGCAGCAGTCTTCTTGTAATTAATACCAGAAAAAGGCATTATAGTGTCCAGTGTTGTCATTTTGGTTCCAAAAGGCCAATTTAATCAATCTGGTGTTGGTGACACCTGAAATAGTAGGCCGCACGTTGTTACTCCTTTAAAAGGAAATAGTTCTCCCACTGTGGGAATTCATTTAACATAAGTAGCATTTAAAAAATTCTGGTGTCCAATTTGCAGCAGTCCTCTTGTAATTAATACCAGAAAAAGGCATTATAGTGTCCAGTGTTGTCATTTTGGTTCCAAAAAGGCATATTTAATCAATCTGGTGTTGGTGACACCCGAAATAGTAGGCCGCACGTTGTTACTCCTTTGAAAAGGAAATAGTTCTCCCACTGTGGGAATTCATTTAACATAACTAGCATTTCAAAAATTCTGGTGTCCAATTTGCAGCAGCCTTCTTGTAATTAATACCAGAAAAAGGCATTATAGTGTCCAGTGTTGTCATTTTGGTTCCAAAAAGGCCAATTTAATCAATCTGGTGTTGGTGACACCCGAAATAGTAGGCCGCACGTTGTTACTCCTTTAAAAGGAAATAGTTCTCCCACTGTGGGAATTCATTTAACATACTGTAAGTAGCATTTAAAAAATTCTGGTGTTCAATTTGCAGCAGCCTTCTTGTAATTAATTCCAGAAAAAGGCATTATAGTGTCCAGTGTTGTCATTTTGGTTCCAAAAAGGCCAATTTAATCAATGTGGTGTTGGTGACACCCGAAATAGTAGGCCGCACGTTGTTACTCCTTTAAAAAGGAAATAGTTCTCCCACTGTGGGAATTCATTTAACATAAGTAGCATTTAAAAAATTCTGGTGTCCAATTTGCAGCAGTCCTCTTGTAATTAATACCAGAAAAAGGCATTATAGTGTCCAGTGTTGTCATTTTGGTTCCAAAAGGCCAATTTAATCAATCTGGTGTTGGTGACACCCGAAATAGTAGGCCGCACGTTGTTACTCCTTTGAAAAGGAAATAGTTCTCCCACTGTGGGAATTCATTTAACATAAGTAGCATTTAAAAAATTCTGGTGTCCAATTTGCAGCAGTCCTCTTGTAATTAATACCAGAAAAAGGCATTATAGTGCCCAGTGTTGTCATTTTGGTTCCAAAAAGGCCAATTTAATCAATCTGGTGTTGGTGACACCCGAAATAGTAGGCCGCACGTTGTTACTCCTTTGAAAAGGAAATAGTTCTCCCACTGTGGGAATTCATTTAACATAAGTAGCATTTCAAAAATTCTGGTGTCCAATTTGCAGCAGCCTTCTTGTAATTAATACCAGAAAAAGGCATTATAGTGACAAGTGTTGTCATTTTGGTTCCAAAATGGCCAATTTAATCAATCTGGTGTTGGTGACACCCGAAATAGTAGGCAGCACGTTGTTACTCCTTTTAAAAGGAAATAGTTCTCCCACTGTGGGAATTCATTTAACATAAGTAGCATTTAAAAAATTCTGGTGTCCAATTTGCAGCAGCCTTCTTGTAATTAATACCAGAAAAAGGCATTATAGTGTCCAGTGTTGTCATTTTGGTTCCAAAAAGGCCAATTTAATCAATCTGGTGTTGGTGACACCCGAAATAGTAGGCCGCACGTTGTTACTCCTTTGAAAAGGAAATAGTTCTCCCACTGTGGGAATTCATTTAACATAAGTAGCATTTCAAAAATTCTGGTGTCCAATTTGCAGCAGCCTTCTTGTAATTAATACCAGAAAAAGGCATTATAGTGTCCAGTGTTGTCATTTTGGTTCCAAAAGGCCAATTTAATCAATCTGGTGTTGGTGACACCCGAAATAGTAGGCCGCACGTTGTTACTCCTTTAAAAAGGAAATAGTTCTCCCACTGTGGGAATTCATTTAACATAAGTAGCATTTAAAAATTCTGGTGTCCAATTTGCAGCAGTCCTCTTGTAATTAATACCAGAAAAAGGCATTATAGTGTCCAGTGTTGTCATTTTGGTTCCAAAAGGCCAATTTAATCAATCTGGTGTTGGTGACACCCGAAATAGTAGGCCGCACGTTGTTACTCCTTTGAAAAGGAAATAGTTCTCCCACTGTGGGAATTCATTTAACATAAGTAGCATTTAAAAATTCTGGTGTCCAATTTGCAGCAGTCCTCTTGTAATTAATACCAGAAAAAGGCATTATAGTGTCCAGTGTTGTCATTTTGGTTCCAAAAAGGCCAATTTAATCAATCTGGTGTTGGTGACACCCGAAATAGTAGGCCGCACGTTGTTACTCCTTTGAAAAGGAAATAGTTCTCCCACTGTGGGAATTCATTTAACATAAGTAGCATTTAAAAAATTCTGGTGTCCAATTTGCAGCAGTCTTCTTGTAATTAATACCAGAAAAAGGCATTATAGTGTCCAGTGTTGTCATTTTGGTTCCAAAAGGCCAATTTAATCAATCTGGTGTTGGTGACACCCGAAATAGTAGGCCGCACGTTGTTACTCCTTTGAAAAGGAAATAGTTCTCCCACTGTGGGAATTCATTTAACATAAGTAGCATTTAAAAAATTCTGGTGTCCAATTTGCAGCAGTCCTCTTGTAATTAATACCAGAAAAAGGCATTATAGTGTCCAGTGTTGTCATTTTGGTTCCAAAAAGGCCAATTTAATCAATCTGGTGTTGGTGACACCCGAAATAGTAGGCCGCACGTTGTTACTCCTTTAAAAAGGAAATAGTTCTCCCACTGTGGGAATTCATTTAACATAAGTAGCATTTAAAAATTCTGGTGTCCAATTTGCAGCAGCCTTCTTGTAATTAATACCAGAAAAAGGCATTATAGTGTCCAGTGTTGTCATTTTGGTTCCAAAAAGGCCAATTTAATCAATCTGGTGTTGGTGACACCCGAAATAGTAGGCCGCACGTTGTTACTCCTTTAAAAAGGAAATAGTTCTCCCACTGTGGGAATTCATTTAACATAAGTAGCATTTAAAAAATTCTGGTGTCCAATTTGCAGCAGTCCTCTTGTAATTAATACCAGAAAAAGGCATTATAGTGTCCAGTGTTGTCATTTTGGTTCCAAAAGGCCAATTTAATCAATCTGGTGTTGGTGACACCTGAAATAGTAGGCCGCACGTTGTTACTCCTTTGAAAAGGAAATAGTTCTCCCACTGTGGGAATTCATTTAACATAAGTAGCATTTCAAAAATTCTGGTGTCCAATTTGCAGCAGCCTTCTTGTAATTAATACCAGAAAAAGGCATTATAGTGTCCAGTGTTGTCATTTTGGTTCCAAAAGGCCAATTTAATCAATCTGGTGTTGGTGACACCCGAAATAGTAGGCCGCACGTTGTTACTCCTTTAAAAGGAAATAGTTCTCCCACTGTGGGAATTCATTTAACATACTGTAGTAGCATTTAAAAATTCTGGTGTCCAATTTGCAGCAGCCTTCTTGTAATTAATACCAGAAAAAGGCATTATAGTGTCCAGTGTTGTCATTTTGGTTCCAAAAGGCCAATTTAATCAATCTGGTGTTGGTGACACCCGAAATAGTAGGCCGCACGTTGTTACTCCTTTAAAAAGGAAATAGTTCTCCCACTGTGGGAATTCATTTAACATAAGTAGCATTTAAAAAATTCTGGTGTCCAATTTGCAGCAGTCCTCTTGTAATTAATACCAGAAAAAGGCATTATAGTGTCCAGTGTTGTCATTTTGGTTCCAAAAAGGCCAATTTAATCAATCTGGTGTTGGTGACACCCGAAATAGTAGGCCGCACGTTGTTACTCCTTTGAAAAGGAAATAGTTCTCCCACTGTGGGAATTCATTTAACATAAGTAGCATTTCAAAAATTCTGGTGTCCAATTTGCAGCAGCCTTCTTGTAATTAATACCAGAAAAAGGCATTATAGTGTCCAGTGTTGTCATTTTGGTTCCAAAATGGCCAATTTAATCAATCTGGAGTTGGTGACACCCGAAATAGTAGGCCGCACGTTGTTACTCCTTTAAAAAGGAAATAGTTCTCCCACTGTGGGAATTCATTTAACATAAGTAGCATTTAAAAAATTCTGGTGTCCAATTTGCAGCAGCCATCTTGTAATTAATACCAGAAAAAGGCATTATAGTGTCCAGTGTTGTCATTTTGGTTCCAAAAAGGCCAATTTAATCAATCTGGTGTTGGTGACACCCGAAATAGTAGGCCGCACGTTGTTACTCCTTTAAAAGGAAATAGTTCTCCCACTGTGGGAATTCATTTAACATAAGTAGCATTTAAAAAATTCTGGTGTCCAATTTGCAGCAGCCTTCTTGTAATTAATACCAGAAAAAGGCATTATAGTGTCCAGTGTTGTCATTTTGGTTCCAAAATGGCCAATTTAATCAATCTGGTGTTGGTGACACCCGAAATAGTAGGCCGCACGTTGTTACTCCTTTAAAAGGAAATAGTTCTCCCACTGTGGGAATTCATTTAACATAAGTAGCATTTAAAAATTCTGGTGTCCAATTTGCAGCAGTCCTCTTGTAATTAATACCAGAAAAAGGCATTATAGTGTCCAGTGTTGTCATTTTGGTTCCAAAAAGGCCAATTTAATCAATCTGGTGTTGGTGACACCTGAAATAGTAGGCCGCACGTTGTTACTCCTTTGAAAAGGAAATAGTTCTCCCACTGTGGGAATTCATTTAACATAACTAGCATTTCAAAAATTCTGGTGTCCAATTTGCAGCAGCCTTCTTGTAATTAATACCAGAAAAAGGCATTATAGTGTCCAGTGTTGTCATTTTGGTTCCAAAAAGGCCAATTTAATCAATCTGGTGTTGGTGACACCCGAAATAGTAGGCCGCACGTTGTTACTCCTTTAAAAAGGAAATAGTTCTCCCACTGTGGGAATTTATTTAACATACTGTAAGTAGCATTTAAAAAATTCTGGTGTTTAATTTGCAGCAGCCTTCTTGTAATTAATACCAGAAAAAGGCATTATTGTGTCCAGTGTTGTCATTTTGGTTCCAAAAAGGCCAATTTAATCAATGTGGTGTTGGTGACACCCGAAATAGTAGGCCGCACGTTGTTACTCCTTTAAAAGGAAATAGTTCTCCCACTGTGGGAATTCATTTAACATAAGTAGCATTTAAAAATTCTGGTGTCCAATTTGCAGCAGTCCTCTTGTAATTAATACCAGAAAAAGGCATTATAGTGTCCAGTGTTGTCATTTTGGTTCCAAAAAGGCCAATTTAATCAATCTGGTGTTGGTGACACCCGAAATAGTAGGCCGCACGTTGTTACTCCTTTGAAAAGGAAATAGTTCTCCCACTGTGGGAATTCATTTAACATAAGTAGCATTTAAAAAATTCTGGTGTCCAATTTGCAGCAGTCCTCTTGTAATTAATACCAGAAAAAGGCATTATAGTGTCCAGTGTTGTCATTTTGGTTCCAAAAGGCCAATTTAATCAATCTGGTGTTGGTGACACCCGAAATAGTAGGCCGCACGTTGTTACTCCTTTAAAAGGAAATAGTTCTCCCACTGTGGGAATTCATTTAACATAAGTAGCATTTAAAAAATTCTGGTGTCCAATTTGCAGCAGTTTTCTTGTAATTAATACCGGAAAAAGGAATTACGGTATATCTTCCAGTGTGGGAATTTTGGGGCTAAAAATAATATATTTTATTGTGGTGCGAGTTGAATCGCAACAATGAGAAAACATTCTATTAAGGGACGAGGACGCGGTCGTGGTGGTGTCCGTGGAGCCTCTGTTGCTGGCAGAGGACGTGGCCGTTCGGCCTCAGGCGCACAAAGTAGTGAACCAACTCCCTCAAGTAGCCGGCAGAATTTACAGCGATATTTGGTGGGGCCCAATGCCGTTATGAGGATGGTAAGGCCTGAGCAGGTACAGGCATTAGTCGATTGGGTGGCAGACAGTGCTTCCAGCACGTTCACCACATTGTCTTCCACCCAGTCTTCTGCGGAAAGCGCACAGGTGACACCGGAAAACCAAGCCCATCAGTCTGTCACATCACCCCCATGCATATCAGGGAAACTGTCCGAGCCTCAAGTTATGCAGCAGTCTCTTCTTCTGTTTGAAGACTCTGCTGGCAGGGGTTCCCAGGGGCGTCCACCTAGCCCTTCCCTAGCGGTGGAAGACATACCATGCACTGACGCACAACCACTTATGTATCCAGATGATGACGACATGGGAATACCACCACAGCAGAGTCACCCAGTCTCTGATGATGACGAAACACAGGTGCCCACTGCCGCGTCTTATTGCATTGTGCAGACTGAACAGGAGGAGGTCAGGGAGGAAGACTGGGTGGAAGACGATGCAGAGGACGATGAGGTCTTAGACCCCACATGGACTGAAGGTCGTGCCGCTGACTTAAATAGTTCAGAGGAAGAGGCAGTGGTGAGACCGAGACAACAGCGAAGCCAAAGAGGGAGCAGGGGCAAAAGCAGAACAGCCGCCGTCCAGAGAGTTCGCCTGCTATTGGCCAGCGCCAACAGGGACCCAGCACCCCAAAGGCATCTTCAAGGAGTTCCCTGGCATGGCACTTCTTCAAACAATGTGCTGAGGACAAGACCAGAGTGGTTTGCACGCTGTGCCATCAGACCCTGAGGCGAGGCATTAACGTTCTTAACCTGAGCACCACCTGCATGATCAGGCATCTACATGCAAAGCATGAACTGCAGTGGAGTGCACACCTCAAAAACAAGGAACACGCTCAGGCTCCCCTGCTACCTCTACCGCTGCTGCCTCGGCTTCCGCCTCGAGAGGAATGTTGCCACCTGCCGAGCAGCAAACAGAGGATGTGCCACCGACACCACCACCACCACCGCCACCGTCACCTAGCGTCTCCACTATTTCACACAGCAGCGTTCAGCTCTCCATCTCTCAAACCTTTGAGAGGAAGCGCAAATTCCCACCTAGTCACCCTCGAGCCCTTGGCCTGAATGCCAGCATTTCTAAACTACTGGCCTTTGAAATGCTGTCATTCCGGCTGGTGGACACAGACAGCTTCAAACAGCTGATGGCCATGGCTGTCCCCAGTATGTGGTTCCCAGCCGCCACTACTTCTCCAAGACAGCCGTGCCTTCCCTGCACATACAAGTGTCTGATAAAATCAAGTGTGCACTGCGCAACGCCATTTGTGCCAAGGTCCACCTAACCACAGATACGTGGACCAGTAAGCACGGCCAAGGACGCTATATCTCACTAACTGCACACTGGGTGAATGTAGTGGCGGCTGGGCCCCAGGCGGAGAGTTCCTTGGCGCAGGTCCTTCCGCCACCTAGGATCGCAGGGCATCATTCTCTGCCTCCTGTAGCCTCCTCCTCCTACTCGGCTTCCTCCTCCACTGCTTCCACCAGCTCCTCCTGTCAGCCACACACCTTCACCACCAACTTCAGCACAGCCCGGGGTAAACGTCAGCAGGCCATTCTGAAACTCTTATGTTTGGGGGACAGGCCCCACACCGCGCAGGAGTTGTGGCGGGGTATTGAACAACAGACGGACGAGTGGTTGCTGCCGGTGGGCCTCAAGCCAGGCCTGGTGGTATGCGATAATGGGCGAAATCTCGTGGCAGCTCTGGGACTAGCCGGTTTGACGCACATCCCTTGCCTGGCGCATGTGCTGAATTTGGTGGTGCAGAGGTTCATTCACCACTACCCCAACATGTCAGAGCTGCTGCATAAAGTGCGGGCCGTCTGTGCACGCTCCGCGTTCACATCCTGCCGCTGCTCGCCTGTCTGCGCTACAGCGGAACTTCGGCCTTCCCGCTCACCGCCTCATATGCGACGTGCCCACCCGGTGGAACTCCACCTTGCACATGCTGGAGAGACTGTGCGAGCAGCAGCAGGCCATAGTGGAGTTTCAGCTGCAGCACGCTCGCGTCAGTCGTACTGCGGAACGGCACCACTTCACCACCAATGATTGGGCCTCCATGCGAGACCTGTGTGCCCTGCTGCACTGCTTTGAGTACTCCACCAACATGGCCAGTGGCGATGACACTGTTATCAGCGTTACAATACCAATTCTATGTCTCCTAGAGAAAACGCTTAGGGCAATGGATGGAAGAGGAGGTGGCCCAGGTGGAGGAGGAGGAGGAGGAGGGCTCGTTTCTAAGACTTTCAGGCCAGTCTGTTAGAAGTAGCTCAGAGGGAGGTTTTTGAAGCAGCAGAGGGCAGGTTCACAAGTCGCCAGCCAAGGCACTCTAATGGAGGACGAGGAGGATGAGGAGGAGGTGGAGGAGGACGAGGATGAAGCAGGTTCACAGCAGGGTGGCAGCCCACACAGCTCAGGCCCATCACTAGTGCGTGGCTGGGGGATACGGTGGACGATGACGATACGCCTCCCACAGAGGACAGCTTGTCCTTACCTCTGGGGAGCCTGGCACACATGAGCGATTACATGCTGCAGTGCCTGCGCAACGACAGCAGAGTTGCCCACATTTTAACGTGTGCTGACTACTGGGTGGCCACCCTGCTGGATCCCCGGTACAAAGACAATGTGCCCACTTTACTTCCTGCACTGGAGCGTGATAGGAAGATGCGCGAGTACAAGCGCACGCTGGTAGACGCGCTCCTGAGAGCATTCCCAACTGTCACAGGGGAACAGGTGGAAGGCCAAGGCCAAGGCAGAGGAGGAGCTAGAGGTCGCCCACGCAGCAGTGTCACGGCCAGCTCCTCTGAGGGCAGGGTTAGCATGGCAGAAATGTGGACAAGTTTTGTCTCCACGCCACAGCTAACTGCCCCACCACCTGATACGGAACGTGTTAGCAGGAGGCAGCATTTCACTAACATGGTTGAACAGTATGTCTGCACACCCTCCACGTACTGACGGACGGTTCGGCCCCATTCAACTTCTGGGTTTCAAAATTGTCCACGTGGCCAGAGTTAGCATGTTATGCCTTGGAGGTGCTTTCCTGCCCGGCGGCCAGCGTTTTATCAGAACGCGTATTCAGCACGGCGGGGGGCGTCATTACTGACAAGCGCAGCCGCCTGTCCACAGCCAATGTGGACAAGCTGACGTTCATAAAGATGAACCAGGCATGGATCCCACAGGACCTGTCCCTCCCTTGTGCAGAGTAGTCCTTAATAACTGCCTAAAACATGTCTTGTTGTACTACGGGCCACTTCTTTATTTAATACAAATTTTATGCAACCCACAGTTGAATGAAACTCTCCTCTGTCTGGGCGCGGTCTTCTGCTGTGCTGGGGGATATGAAGCTAATCTCTGACCTCTCTCCTCTGTCTGGGTCCAAAGGCCTAAGTCACTGAAAGAAGCCTTCTCCTGTGGTGTGTGATATGATGCCTGAATTTGTGCTGTGGACCTCTCTCCTCTTCCTGGGTGCAGGGGTCAAAGTATCTAAAAGTGTCCTTCTCTTGCGGTGGTTGATATGATGCCTGAATATGTGCTGTGGGGCCTCTCTCCTCTGTTTGGGTGAAGGGGTCAAAGTAACTTTATGGTGGCTTCTCCTGTGGTGGTTGATATTATGCCTGATTCTCTGCTGTGGGACCTCTCTCCTCTTCCTGGGTGCAGGGGTCAAAGTATCTAAAAGTGTCCTTCTCTTGCGGTGGTTGATATGATGCCTGAATATGTGCTGTGTGGCCTCTCTCCTCTGTCTGGGTGAAGGGGTCAAAGTAACTAAATGGTGGCCTACTCCTGTGGTGGTTGATATGATGCCAGATTCTCTGCTGTGGGACCTCTCTCCTCTTCCTGGGTGCAGGGGTCAAAGTATCTAAAAGTGTCCTTCTCTTGCGGTGGTTGATATGATGCCTGAATATGTGCTGTGGGGCCTCTCTCCTCTGTCTGGGTGAAGGGGTCAAAGTAACTTTATGGTGGCTTCTCCTGTGGTGGTTGATATTATGCCTGATTCTCTGCTGTGGGACCTCTCTCCTCTTCCTGGGTGCAGGGGTCAAAGTATCTAAAAGTGTCCTTCTCTTGCGGTGGTTGATATGATGCCTGAATATGTGCTGTGTGGCCTCTCTCCTCTGTCTGGGTGAAGGGGTCAAAGTAACTAAATGGTGGCCTACTCCTGTGGTGGTTGATATGATGCCAGATTCTCTGCTGTGGGACCTCTCTCCTCTTCCTGGGTGCAGGGGTCAAAGTATCTAAAAGTGTCCTTCTCTTGCGGTGGTTGATATGATGCCTGAATATGTGCTGTGGGGCCTCTCTCCTCTGTCTGGGTGAAGGGGTCAAAGTAACTTTATGGTGGCTTCTCCTGTGGTGGTTGATATTATGCCTGATTCTCTGCTGTGGGACCTCTCTCCTCTTCCTGGGTGCAGGGGTCAAAGTATCTAAAAGTGTCCTTCTCTTGCGGTGGTTGATATGATGCCTGAATATGTGCTGTGTGGCCTCTCTCCTCTGTCTGGGTGAAGGGGTCAAAGTAACTAAATGGTGGCCTACTCCTGTGGTGGTTGATATGATGCCAGATTCTCTGCTGTGGGACCTCTCTCCTCTTCCTGGGTGCAGGGGTCAAAGTATCTAAAAGTGTCCTTCTCTTGCGGTGGTTGATATGATGCCTGAATATGTGCTGTGGGGCCTCTCTCCTCTGTCTGGGTGAAGGGGTCAAAGTAACTTTATGGTGGCTTCTCCTGTGGTGGTTGATATTATGCCTGATTCTCTGCTGTGGAACCTCTCTCCTCTTCCTGGGTGCAGGGGTCAAAGTATCTAAAAGTGTCCTTCTCTTGCGGTGGTTGATATGATGCCTGAATATGTGCTGTGTGGCCTCTCTCCTCTGTCTGGGTGAAGGGGTCAAAGTAACTAAATGGTGGCCTACTCCTGTGGTGGTTGATATGATGCCAGATTCTCTGCTGTGGGACCTCTCTCCTTTGTCTGGGTGCTGGGGTCGAAATAATAGTAAGTGACCTTCTCCATTGGTGGGTGACTTGAAGCCTGATTCTGTGCTATGGGACCTCACTCCAATTAATATTGTTTAATTTTTATTTATTTTATGTTAACTCATCATTTCCCTATCTACATTTGTTTGCAGGGGATTTACCTACATTTTGCTGCCTTTTGCAGCCCTCTAGCCCTTTCGGGTGTGTTTTACAGCCTTACCAGAAACCTTACCAGATCTAGCACATAAACCAGTTGAACTTGAAACCCTTGAAAGATTACAGTAATGAAAAATAATTATTAATATGGGCAACACTATCTGTACCCTTTGTTTCCAATCAAACAAAACACAATAAATTTGATTTAACATTATAGTTTTATAAAATAATCTTTAACAAAATAGAATTATTTTTAACATAAATATATAAATAACCAAAAAATTAGGGTAATTTTTTAATTTTTCTCTGCTCCTCCAGCAGATCATCGATGTCCTTAAGATGAGCCTCCTCCATGGCTCGCATTTGGTGGGAGAACTGCATCTTGAGCTGCCTCATCTTCCTGGTTTGCTGCTCCCTGAACTGCTGCATTCGCAGCTGGTGCTTCCTTCCGCATTGTTTTTATTTTTTTAACATGATGTTGTCAGCTGTAAAATAAATGAAATAAAATTTGGAAATGTACATTAAAATACAATCATTAATTGTTATATAAAGCAGATGATATTTTTTCTTGAAATCTGTTATATATTGGTTTAGGTAGGATTAATAATAGTTCCTTTTAGTTTTGGGTTATTGACTTAGTAGTTACGTTAATGGTTTTGATGTTGATCAATTACTTTTTAGTGTTTATTTTTATATTACTGTTATGTGTTGTACTTTATTTGTTGCCTGTTTTATTATATTTTCTTCATTTAAAAAAATAATATAGTTTGTTAAAATATATTCTTACAAAAATTTATATATTGCATGCTTGTTATATCGTACTTCCAAAAATGTATGTGTCAGTTAGATACGTTATGGAAATCAGTACTCCCACCCGTAACATTAGCTTTCTGGGACACTGAATAAATAAAAATATCCACATCATCCATTTACCTTCTTGTCGGGGGTAGTGACCATCTCCTCTTCTGCCTCCTCAGAGTCATCACCCTCCTCCACTGCAGCAGGTGGGCTATGGGCCCGATAGCCTGATGGCCCTGCCTCTTCCTGCTCCTCCTCGTCCGAGTGGTCTGTCTCCTCCTCCACCTCCACCGCCTTCTTCTTTTAGAGAGCTTGGCTCTCACTTTGGGAAGCGGAGCATCTGTAATGATGATGACCAAATTTTTTAAAAATGCCAAGATAAACAAGTAACGCCAAATTACAGTTAAAGGTACACAAATTAATCTATGGTAGTGTCTGGATGGCATAATAATTAACTACACCTATCTTTCTTCTCCTTTTGGCTTAGATCAAGTGTAGTATCATCAGTGTCTGCCTTGACCTGCCGGCCCAGGACCCTGTGGGTACCCCTGCACTCTGCCTTTGAGCATCGTTGATTAAGTTCAGCTTCAACTCACTGCTGCTATTGGGTGTTGGGCCACTCCCAGGGAACAAGAGTGATTCGAGTCTATGACTTCATTTGGGCATGTGGCCTAATTGTCCTGATCGATGCTTGTTGTCTACACTCGTCCAGACGTGCGAGGAGTTTGGACAAGCTTCAGGGGCCAAAGTCAACTGTGTAAAGTCAAAAAACATATGTGGCCCAGAAAGAGGTCTCATATTGCCACCTTTAGCACCCTTTCCCATCAGTTCAACACCACTGTACTAAGTGATTTATTGTAAAGGGTTAAAATACTTATTTCTCTCACCAACATATTGTTATCTATCTGCTCAGTTATGCAAATAAGTATTGTACCTGGAAAAGATTTATCTCTGATCTTAGTGATCAGATCCATCCTGTGGCGCTTCAGATCTGACCACTTTTTTAGAATCGCATTCTTCCGATGAGTGCACCCATGCTTCTGCCACAGATGGAAAGCAATTCTCCGCACTATGGCCTGCTTTTCGCCCCTTGACCTTCTGCGGTCGTACCCCTTCTCCAACATTTCCTGCAAGATAACAATTAAATCATGTAATCCCACAGTTCTAAAATACAATTATTAGTTATCATAGTCATAAGAACCATCAAAAATAACATTTAATATCAAAACAGTCAAAGAGTAGAACATCGCCATCCCTTTAAAAGTGACTTGAACATTGCCGCCCCTTTAAAAGTGAGTCGTGACTTGAACACTGCAGCCCCTTTAAAAGTGACTTGAACATCGCCATCCCTTTAAAACTGACTTGAACATCGCCATCCCTTTAAAACTGACTTGAACATTGCCGCCCCTTTAAAAGTGACTTGAACACTGCAGCCCCTTTAAAAGTGACTTGAACATTGCCATCCGTTTAAAAGTGACTTGAACATTGCGATCCCTTTAAAAGTGACTTGAATATTGCCGCCCCTTTAAAAGTGACTTGAACATCGCCATCCCTTTAAAAGTGACTTGAACATTGCGATCCCTTTAAAAGTGACTTGAATATTGTCGCCCCTTTAAAAGTGACTTGAACACCGCCATCCCTTTAAAAGTGACTTGAACAATGTCATCCCTTTAAAAGTGACTTGAACATTGCCACCCCTTTAACAGTGTCTTTCACTAATCACTCATGTAGTTGTGCAGTCTGCTAAAGCCTGTGATGAGTTTATGTCACCAAGCAGTAGGACATGTGACAGTGTAAGGCAGTTATGAGATCAGTGAAGGCCTGCAGGCTTCTTGGCTAATAAAAATCATTAATAAGTTTAAATCACATTACTGCATTACACACTAACTAAGTTCAATTACTTACAGTTATTAAGAAATCCAGCTCTTCTTTAGAGAAATTACTTTTCGCCATAATCGCTGGGACAGTCACCAATCTCCACTCTCGTCTCTCTCGATCCGATCCGAGGTAACGCACACACGTACAGACGCACGTACTACGATTCTTGAATAGTTGTATTATCGCGATAATAAAACTAACAGTGTAAAGTTGACTGTATTGCTCTAAGTTATATTCGCGTACGAATGTAACTTCTATTACAGCACACCAATACTAAAACTGACTAAGTGACAGCTTTAAGTTCTATTCGAACGCGATTATGCGATTCTTATATATTTAGCTAATCGCATTGAGTTCAACTTAGCATTGCTAAATAATTCCCATCCATATCGTTAACTTACTGAGTCAGTAAGTTAACGATATGGATGGAATTATTTAGCAATGCTAAGTTGAAATCGCAATGCGATAAGCAATATATAAGAATCGCATTGCGATTTCAACTTAATTCTCAGATCCGACAGTACATTCTACTGGAGGAGGCGTTCCCATGGTGATCGTTAGCTCAAAGTTGTAATCGCAATGCTTTTATTGCGGTATATTATCCCTCTGGGTGTCTTTTACAGCCTTTTTAGTGCCCAAAAGTTCGGGTCCCCATTGACTTCTATGGGGTTCGGGTTCGGGATGAAGTTCGGGTTGAGTTCGGATCACGAACCCGGACATTTTCCGGAAGTACGGCCGAACCTCTCGAACCCGAACATCCAGGTGTTCGCTCATCTCTAATAATAAAGTGAAAAATAAATAGTTAAGAAATATTTGAATTCATGAAGCATGTGCTGTGTAACCATTATCCCATAACAATGTATTTAGTGCTATAGTTTATAGCTGTCCATGTAGATTAGAAAAGAACCTAATTTTCATATTCCTGTCCACGCCATCAGATACCACCTATATACCTTTAGAGGAATAAAAACAAAAGGAAAGAAAGAAAAATAGTTAAAAATAATGAATAAAAAATCCAAATCCATAAATAACCAAAGGGGAATTATTACTCTCAGGAGCTAATAAATACAAAGAAAGAGACTTGTCCCCCTTATGTTTTTACAAAAAGGGTACATAACTATTATATTCATTCAATGCCTGGGGAAATAAAGTACCTAATTTTTGGATCACATAGTTTCCTTCTGTGCAAGAGCCTTTTTCCAATTTCCACCCCTGATTGTCTGATACACACAATCTTTGCTCTGATCTTCAATCCACTGTAGAGGCAATGTCCCAAACATGTTCACGTACTCTTCTTTTAAATTCTCTTGCAGTTATTCCGATATATATATTCCCAGACGGGCATGTAGCATGGTATATCACACCTCCCACTCTGGATGACACTAAGTGGGGGATCTGTGGAAAGGTGGGATCTGTGGATGACACTTAAGGGGGGATCTGTGGATGACATTTAAGAGGCGATCTGTGGAAAGGGGGAATCTGTGGATGACACTTAAGGGGTATCTGTGGATGACACTTAAGGGGTATCTGTGGATGACACTTAAGGGGTATCTGTGGATGACACTTAGGGGGGGGATCTGTGCATGACACTTAGGGGGATCTGTGGATGACACTTAAGGGGAGATCTGTCGATGACACTTAAGGGGAGATCTGTCGATGACACTTAGTAGGGGTATCTGTAGATGACACTTAAGGGGGGGTAATCTGTGGATGACACTTAGGGGGAATGTCACGGCGGGAAGTGGGGAAAACCCCCCGCCGCGCACTATCCTCGGCCGCCGGGCCTAAAAACAGGGACAAAGGAGCAGATGACCTCCTGGCATGTCCCTAAAACTTGCCCTGGTCTCCTGGCTGTATGAGCGGACCCTGAAGGTGGTACGGCTCATACCCACGTACCTATGGCCCTGAACACCCTGACTCGCCCTCACATGAAATCAGGGCAGAGACCACCTGCTCACCCTAGACCGCGGATGAGCAGGAGTCTCCAGAGGCCCCCACAGCAGCCGGGACCCGAACAGTGTGTGCCCGCACGGCAGGCAAGTAACATGGGAAACATGTACAAGAAACCCACACTTACCTGCCGTGCTGATGACCGAGAAGCAGCGCCAGGACCTCCCGGACCCCCAAGCGGACATCAGATGCCTGGGGGGAGACCTGGCCGGGCAGCACACCATCCGGTATTCGCTATACCCCTCTGGGTAAGCAAGCCCCTTCCGGAGCGTCACACCGTGTCAACAAACACCAACCATACCCACACCATACAACAGCAACCAGGTGGGGAAGGGAAACACAGACACTCACCAGGGAAGGAACAACATAACAAACAATATAACAAATAAGGGTGGCTCACGCAGACATCAAGGTGGAAACATACAGCCAAACTCCAGCCATGCTCACACCATGACTGGACAAACAAGACTGACCTTCAGGCTCCACACACTGACACTTAAGGAGGCCTGAGGACACACCCACCATACAAAGCAGCCACACCTTAACCCCGTGCACACCAAACGGGGGAAGTGCACAAATATAAACACGTTGCCCCAGGCAACCACATGCGTTGACAGCGAGCCGCCTAGCACCAAACTCAGGCTGCTCCACTGCCAACAACACAACACACCTAAACCCCGTGCACACCAAATGGGGGAAGTGCACACATATAAACACGTTGCCCAAGGCAACCACATGTACCAAACATATGTTGCCAAAGGCAACCGCATGCGTTGACAGCGAGCCGCCTAGCACCAAGCTCAGGCTGCTACACTGCCAACAACACAACGGGGAAACCCACATGTACCAACACATGTTGCCAAAGGCAACCGCATGCGTTGACAGCGGGTATTTCAGGATGGCCTGGTTGCTAGGGGCAACGTCCCTGTACTACAGCTGCGGTGCTGTGGTTTCATGTTACCCTTCTCCCTGTGGGTATTTCAGGATAGTTGCCTGGTTGCTAGGGGCAATGTCCTGTACTGCAGCTGCGGTGTTGTGGTTTCATGTCACCCTTCTGACCTGTTTGTGTACCTCGCTGTTTAGTCCTGAAGGGGTTAACCTCCCCTTGTGGGTTCCATCGGTGTGTCCTCTCAGGTGCGCTCGTTTGGTTGCTATTTCTGCCTTTGAGTGTGGAGTCTCCAGTCAGTCTGTTCATGCCATGCCATGCCTTGTGGGTCTTTCATCCTTCTGCTCTGTCTGGTCTATGTCTTGTTTTGTCTTGCCAGGTATTGCCCTTGCTGCTACCTAAGGGTCACCCAATCTATGTCTCGATATATGCGCTGACTGGTTCTACATTGTTATCTTCTGTCCATGTTTGTATGCCATGCCTTGTCCAGGTCTGTATTCTGCTTCTGTTTGTTCATGTCTTTCCGGCAGTGCCTCACTGCTCCTGCCTGCGGAAGTGGGTCCCTGTGTTCCCCGGAGGGGGACCACCAAGCGTCTCAGGGGTGTCTCCGGGACCCCTGGCATGGGACAACCTGCATGTAAAACTCCTTTGACCGGATCTTTACTTCTCAGCAAAATCTTCAAAATGAAAGCACCACACTTCAAATCAACTCCAGTGCTTAATTGAGAATGAAATGATGAAGGAATTGCCTACACCTGCCCATGAAACAGCATTTAAGTCAAATGTAAAATTACTTTTGGTCCCTTTAAAAAAAGGGTGCCACATGTAAAGGAGCTGAAACTCCTAAACTCTTCATCCAATTTTAATGTGGACACCCTGAAATGAAAGCTAAAAGTCTGGACTTTTATATAACTATAACTTGAAAATGTTTTAGTAAACAGGCAAAAAAAAACTAAATTTGTGTCCATGTCCAAATACATATATATGGATCTAACTGTATATATCCCCTATATATAATGCCTTCGACTCTATAGTAAAATACTCAACCTCATCCACATGGACGTGCTCGGACACTTGCTCCTTGAACCCCTGCTATTCACTGGATGCAGCAGGACCTGACATTTCCAGTTTCGCATGTTACTTCACATTTGAGGAACGAGTGTCACTATGCGTTCAAGTGGATGGGGTGAGTATTTTTTATTTTAACTCCTAAAATACCCTTGCAGCTTTTAATGGATGTTAGACAGGTACACACCTGTTTATACGGCCATTAAAAACAGGCCCATTGATTTGAATGGAGTCCGCTTGGCCATTAAAGCGGCCAAAAATAGGACGTCATATTTTACTGGCCATTAAAACAAGCCATGTGAATAGTCCCATAGACTTTGGTTCTGAAAAAACAACCATGCTACAAAAATGGCCTTGACAAAGACTATTTTTCACTAGTAATGTAGCCTTAAAAATCCCTGGAAAACTCTTTTAAATCTTGTTTGTAACACTGAAAAATAATAAGCTTACATAAAAATAGTTGTCTAGATATTGAGTGGACTGAATCAATGCCAAAATCTTTTAAGACTGATAGAACCTTTCACTTTCCAAATGGAAATCTTCTACTTCTGTGCATGCTGCTAAATAGGACAATTTTGGCAATGAAGATGTAACAAAAGATTGCCTAAAAAAAAACTAATATTTAAAGGTGATGATCATGCTAATAAAAGGGTTTTATCTAAAGAAGACCAAAACCCCAGCACTCATATATGTATATATGACCAATAACAAAGAGCTGCTCAAAGTAATATAGACGACTTCAAAAAGCATCTTCATTTATACAAGGGATTAATTACTGTCTGAGTAGACGTTAAAATAAAATAATAAATCTTTATTAATGAATGTATTTTAAAATAGTAGGGCACCAAGTCACAGGTCCAAAGTACAAAAATCCCCGCTAGAAATGTCACTTTCGGAATATTGCAGTAGCTACAGGTAGCTACATATGAGTGGATAAAGTGTGCCAATAAAGCAGGGGGAGAGCGTCGCCAGAGCAAAGTACAGTGTAAATCTGGTGTCAGACAAAGTAGCCCCTATGGTACATGGGGGGGGGGGGGGGGTAACACGAGTCAGGGCAAAGGGCGCTGTAGACTAAGTGTCCCGCCACTGCAAGTTGATCTCTGACACCAAATAATGTCTATTCAAACAATCAGTCTTGTATGTGCAGTGGGCACACAGTAGGCACACAAAGGATCACATCTAATAACTAGTGGTAGTAAGTGCTCAGTTGCGGAACTTCAAAAATTCCCACTGATAATAGCACTATGCTGGCACTCAATGGCGTCCTGGTAGCATATTAATAGATAGCGCTTTTATGCCTGTTGGTGTATCTATTGGGTTCACCAACTTGTGGCATCAACAAAGCGCTCACAGGCGCTTACTATGCTGCTCAAGGGAGTGCACACTGGCGCTCAAAAAAACGCATTTCAACTACAACAATAGAATCATCAGGATGGTCAGCTAACCGGGGGCAAACTTACATTTGCGTAACATGACAGACTCCTTCCACTAACAATTCATTAAAATTCCTTAATTACATGGAAGACTCCCTTGTCATCTGGAATAATTTAAATCCTGTCACTTGAACATATTGAAATTTCTTTCCAGCTGCTGCTGTACCCACTCAGTTCATTGCAGTCTGTAGTGTGCCCTAAAGCTGCGATTGAAGAGTGTCATGAATTCGGCTCAAAAAGAGTATCACACCACAGGCGTATCGCAGGCACGGCCTTTGTATAATGTGCAGCAAATAGCCCAGCGCTTGGCCGCAGCGAAACAGCAGAAAATAGAAAATCCGGATCTTGCTGCTAAAATAATAGTCTTTATTCATTCCAATAAAAGGGTAACAAACAGTGCAATTAAAACTATCCCATTATGTAGTTCATGCATTTCCCACGTAAACCGTACTTAGTCATAACATATGCATGCTCGGGAAAGAGAAAAATTTAAAACCAGGACAGACCAATGCTGTGGGCCTGAAGTATTAAAACTGGCATTTCAGAACATTTGTCATACATTGCAAAAAAGCAAAGTCATTCTTCAGGTGCCGCCAAACATTTTATAGAAACACATCAATGCAACATTGTTAGTTTCTACCGTGTAGAAAGGGTTAACAAACCATGTGTGGGGCACTGGCAACACGCTCTATTTAAAAGGGAAGCTTTTTGGATACTGAATTAAAAAACTTGTTTCCCTATGGGCCTTAATTGGAAAGCAGATCTGCTATAATTATATTAATGATCTATACTAGTTGTTTTACTTATGATATTACATTTCCTTTTTTGTGTTTTTTTGTGTTCATAATTAGATGTGTGATAATTCATTTTTTGTTCGCAATTATGTCACTCCCAGTCCCACACCATTGCTTTGTCTGGTTTAAAATTTTTGTCCTTTCTTAGCATACATATTTTAGGACTTAGCAAATTTGGGTTGCCATGTACTCTGTGATACAGAATGGCTGTTGTGACTGTGCCTGAATTCTGTGGTCATTTCACTAACATTTGGTGTATCACTAAATTTGGGTATTTCATTGTAGACATATTTATCAAGCATGCAAGCCGAAAAGAATAATCCACTGCTCCTTCTCTCCAGAGGTGACGTGGCTTAGCATGAAAGGAGCATTACTTAGTGGGAAAGGATGTGCGTTGAGGATGCACCATTTGGCCCCAAATTTTGACACAAACTTCTGTCACATATTAAGCCAACCAATAGTTGTTATAGAATTAGACAAATGTCCAAATGTATCATCCAGTCTTAACCACTGTGATAAATTTGGGATATCTGTCTAAGTTTACACCATAATTAGGAAATCTGCCATTTCTTCATATGACAAAGAAAATGTTTCTGTTATTATACAGGGTGGCCCAACAGTGATGTTTTAGAAGAGAAAATCTCTTGCTCTTTCCAGCAAGATGGGGCAACATGCCACACCTCACAGAACTCACTGGCATGGTTTCATGAACTGTTTACGGAGGAGCAAACTGTGAGCAAGGGGTCATGGCCACTACGTTCCCCAGACTTGTCCACATCCAATTTTAAACTGTGAGGAAATTAAAAACAGAAAGTGTCCTCTAACAATCCACATCCCCTGGATGACCTCAAGGAGAACATCACAAACACTAGCCACATAATCCAATGTGCCCAGGGGCCAGGGACCACTTTCAGCATCTTTTGTGACTTGTGGGCATTAAAAAAAAAACAATCCACTTGCTCGTTCATCTTGTCATACTATTGCTAGAGGCGGGCTACGTTTTCGTGGGCCACCCTGTAGATGTTTTCTGGGAGTTCAACACTGATGAGCTATCCTCTGGACAGTTTATTACTATCTGATTGATGGGGGTCTGGCAAGTGGCTGAGGTGCTCTGGTGAGCACTGTGACCACATTGTATAGCGACTATGCTTGGTTTGTCAGCCCAGGCCCATTAACTTAAATGGTACTGAGCTGCACATAGTCCATGTGACCAATGAATATGTTGTCACTGCTGTAGGAAGAGGCGGCAGTGTGGCCTCTTTAAGGGGTACCAGAAATTGAACCGCCTTTGATCAGATAGTAATGAGATCCTGAGGATAGGTCTTAGGTCATCAATTATTTACTCCTGGCAAACCCTGTTAATGTATACTAATATGCGGCATAGTATCTGACGAAGGCAATTGTATGCCGAAACGTTATAAAATACTGTCGTATGTGAATCTAACATCAATAAATATACATAAGCATCGATATTTGAGGCTACTGTTATTTAATTGCATCTATCTAACGGGGTGGAACCCTACTGACATCTTCTATACAGAGTGCGCCGAATACAGATTTTATATATTGTATACTAACAGTCACCATACAGTTATACAAAGTAGCTTCATGTTAGAGCTTGACGTATGTAGGGCAGATCTCACTGACAGCACCAAGCTGCACTGTATCCTTCCTCTAAATGCGAAATAAATGAATGAAACCAGAGTACAGGATGATCTGAACATTTCTATTTCAGGCTTTCTTGTTTGAATCCAGGATGTGTCCACTCATATTTCCCTATTTGTTTGTGAACAGTACAAGTCATATATCCAGGAGTCAACAGGAACAGCTATGACGTCTACAAGAGAGTTCACTGCCAAAAAGTGATGACCAGCACAGGAGCTCAATTCCTGGGAAGTCCTGTTCTCCTTTTAGAGATTGTTTTCATAGTCCAGAGTAATGTAGTAAAATCTTACAGGCATTATTTTTAGCGGAATTTCATTGACGGTGAAGAAGATGTCTATAGTGACGTAGGATCTCCATAGAAAAAAAGGAATCAGATTTTTTCCATGAAATTTTGCTGTCCTCTCCCACACAGGGATGTGTCTCCCATGACGCATACCTTTTTGCCTTAATAGGAAAGTTTGTCAGGGACATTACTAAAACTTGCATCATTGCTGCATTCACAATACGATGACCTTGTTTTCAGGAAAGTGTAGGACTGAACATGAAGAACTTCTAAGATTTTAGCTGCTTAAATTAGAATTGTGAAATGTAATTTCTTAAGCAATGATAAACAGCTGGTCTGTGCAATAAGTCATATTCACTGACTAACAGATATGAAATGTAATGTTCTCAGATGAATGTGCTTAGATTTATTCAGCACGTAAAATATACAGGTCGTGCTGGTGTCACAAGTCCTAGATGCCAAGCTGGTAATAATAGAAAGACTGAAAAAACATTAAAGTTTTTAATATGATGATGATTTTTATGATATTTTCATCATTATTGTTATTAGTGATAAACGAAGTTATGAAAAATTGATTTGGCTGCTCCGCCAAATTTCATATAGAAATTCGATTTGTGATTAATTACTTTGTCACAAAGTGCATTCCTTTGTATGTAGTCGGCGCACCCTTCAGATGCCATGTTCATTGCTGATCGCAGCATCCGATGCTACAATTGAAGCCTTTCAGGGGTTAATCAGGTTAAAAAAAAATACATACTCACCTTTTATCCATCTTGATTTAAGACACCGTGCAAAATCTCATGCGGTGACATGATGACGTCATCACGTTGGGAGGGTGTTGTGACTTCATCACTGATGATGTCACAGTGCTGACCCAACACGCTGGCGTGGTGGCGTCACCCCATGCAAGATTTAATGTGCTATCTACAATCAAGATGGCCGAAATGACCTCTCCGCTAGCAAATGGATGAGGTGAGCATGCTTTTTTTTGTTTTTTTACCACAATTTCAGGAAAAGTAGATTACATACCACGAAGCGCAAGGAAATTCAGCTTCCCGGCAAATCAAATTTTTTTCTGAAATTCGGATCAAAGACAATTCATTTGGCTTCAATTCACTCAAAACTAATTATTATGATTATTATTACTATTTAGGTTACTGACTCTATGGGCCAAATTTATCATTACATTCACATCTTACTCCACTTTTACATATGCCCAAAGTCACTTTTGGCTAGTCAGATTTATTAATGGTCCTTTAATACTGTGATAAATGTGGTTTGACGGTAGCAGTTTATCCTTCGCATGTTCTATTTAAAAGTCGCATAAGATAAACATGGTTCCCCTGGAGTGAAATTGCTCATTTTTTTCTACTTTTTTGCGACTTTTTAAATGGTTCCGGGTGCTGTCTACCCAACTCGGGCCCCTCCCTCCATTTTAGTTTAATTTTTTTCTGTATGAAGAGGCTGCGGTGCTTTGTGAGCTCCACAGTCTCTTCCTAGGCCATATGACATCACATTCATCGTTCACATGGTCTAGGTGCAGCTCTGTCCCATCTGAGTGATTGGGTCTGAGCTGCAGTACCAAGCGCAGTGCTATCAAATGGACAGCGCTGTGCTTAGTAAGAAGCAAAGAGGCTGCGGCGCTCACTGAAACATCGCGGTCTCCTCAAACAGCTGATTGGCGGGGGTGCCAGGAGTCTGACCCCCACCATCTCGTAACTCTGAGTACAGATGTCATAGATTTTAACTGCAGTCCTATGTAACACCCCACATAACACAGTGAACTATGGTGTTATGTGGGGTGTTACATAGGACTGCATGGAACATCTACTACATTATCTGCACACAAAATGTTATCACTGTTATCTGGGCTGTTACCGCCATGACAAATTCTTACAGCCGCATCTCGTCTCTACAGAGTTTGTTACAAAGACACGTTAGATTTCTCATAATTGGGGTCATTTATCAGACTGGTGTAAAGTAGAACTGGCTTAGTTGCCCATAGCAACCAATCAGATTCCACCTTTCATTTTCCAAAGGAGCTGTCAAAAATGCAAGGAGGAATCTGTTGCTATGGGCTACTAACCCAGATCTACCTTGTGTATGTTGCTGGTAACCGCATGGCTACTACCATACACTTCAATTGGAGAAGAACTACAGTTACCAGCTCCGACTAATACACAATGGACAGAGCTTTGTAGTTCTGGTGCTGGAGGTACAGACCCCCACTGATCAGATATTGATGTCAGACCCCCAATGATCAGATATAGATGACCTATCCTAAGGATAGGCCATAATATTAAAATAAAGGACAACCTCTTTAAGGTGATGTGTATTAGTTCCAGTAATTTTGACAGTAGTGTAGTAGTAGAAATAGTAGTGTGAAATCATTAATAAAAAAACAAATACAGCTTAACATGTACTATATTTATAGGTAGAAATGAGCGAATTGAAGTTTTCAGGAAAAATTCGATTCACACGGAATCTGTATTTCCTCATGCTTTATGATAATGGATGACATTTTTTCCTAAAATGGCTGCTGCACGTGTTAGGACATGGAGCAAAGAACTCTGGGAACGAGGGATCACTCACAATGCCATGCATGCAGCCAATCAACATTCAGCGAGCCCTGTGATGTCGCAGCCCTATAAATAGCCTCAGCCATTTTGGATTCAGCCATTTTCCAGTGTACTTAGTGCAGGGAGAGACGTCAGCAGGCGCTAGGGACAGTGGTAGAAAAGACTTTAAAACTTTTATTTTGCTGTATAGAAGTTCAGAGACAAAATAGGGAGGAATCATTCCATAGTATTGAATCAGAACAGGGTTCAGAAGGGGAGTTTACAGCCTGGGTAATAGGAACAATCTTATTACACCTTACTGCACTGACTGGGGATCCAAATTTCCATTATACAGCTCTGTATTTCCAGCAAACCGTTCTTGTTATTGGGGTGCAAGTGCTGTTTTATACAGCCATTAACAGGGTTTATTACAAGGAAATATTTATATGTTTTATTTGCCCTTGTGTGGTGCAGTTATATGTTCTAAAGTATTTTTGGACTTGTATTAGTGGGAAAAAATATATATATTTAATTTGCAGTTCAGCTGTGCAGTTATATTTTCTAAAGCCCTTTTTGGCGTGTATTAGTGGCAAAAAAATATATATTATTTGACATTCTGCAGTGCAGTTATATGTTCTAAAGCCTTTTGTGGGGAGTATAAGTGGAAAAAAGTAAGGGCCTATTTTCCGTTCAGCCGTGCAGTTATATGTTCTAAAGCTCTTTTTGGCATGTATTAGTGGTACAAAAAAAATGTATTTGCCGTTGTGTGGTGAAGTGAGAAAATTACAACCCTTTTTGGTGTGTATTAGTGGCAAAAAGATATATATTTGCCATTCAGCGGTGCAGTTATATGTTCTAAAGCCCCTTTTGGCGTGTATTAGTGGCCCAAAAAAAGTATTTGCTGTTGTGTAGTGAAGTGAGAAAATTGTAGCCCTTTTTGGCATGTATTAGTGGCAAAAAAATATTTATTTGCGGTTCAGTGGTGCTGTTATATGTTCTAAAGCCCTTTTTGGCGTGTATTAGTGGCAACAAAAAATCTATATTATTTGCCGTTAAGCGGTGCAGTTATATGTTCTAAAGCCTTTTGCAGCATGTATAAGTTAAAAAAGTAAGGGCCTATTTGCCGTTCAGCTGTGCAGTTATATGTTATAAAGCCCTTTTTGGATGGCTGGGACTGCTACTGCTCAGTGTACTACTATAGTCACCCACATTCTGATTCTTGGTTGACAAGGCATGGGTTTTTGGTTTTCCAGTCTCAGGTTTGGTACACAGATTATTAAACAGGTTTAGTACACAGATTATTGCTTTTTTCAGGCACAATTAAACACGCCTTCCCTTCTACAAACACACTGCACACTGGTATTGACAATTTACAATGGCAATACAAGTCACTGAAAGAAACGATAGGTCATCAATATCTGATCAGTGGGGGTCCAACACCCGAGACCCCAACCAATCAACTTTTTGAGAATGAACCGGAGCCCCTGTGAGCGCCAGAGACTTCTCTTTTCTTTTAATAATGCCAGTGACATCACATTCATCATTCACATGCCCTAGGCACAGCTCAGTCCCATTCAAGTCCCAATGTACGTACCGTGCTTGGGTAAGTTTTCAGCAGGCAGCGGAGCTCACAGGAGCCCTGGTGCCTTATCAAAACAGCTGATCAGAGAGGGTCCCGTCAGACTCCCATAGATCAGATACTGATGACCTATCCTGACCTATACTAATTAGGTCTCAGTGCAGAAAAGAAGTAGTAAATCCAACAGTATCACAGCACAATTCCAACAGCAGTTACAGTGCGATTCTTTCCCAATAGCAATTTATGGATGGATAGGAGCAATGATGGAGACTGTGGTACTCCTTCTCTCTGTCTTTCTAAAGTCTCTCTGCAGAACCTTAGGCATGCAATTGAAGTTATAAGTATATATTTCTATAATTCCCAGGCTCAAAATGTGTAAGCAATGTTCCCTCTTTCAGCAGCAAAGTCTCTATTGGCCATAAACAAGCACAATACTTTGCTGACTGATACAAATGCCTGGTCTTGGGGATTCTGATTCATCTAATCCTCCTTCCTTTCTCCGGGGCACCTTTGAGTGAAGTAGCTTTAGCTGTAGATGTCTCAGAGATGATGGTTCACTGAGACAGGCATAGTTCTGAGGAGCAAGCACAAGTCAGTCCTCTCTCTTCCTCAGCTAAACACAGACTCACTGCTAACTAGAGACAGACCCAGGTCCATCTCCTAGCAACCTCAAAGGGGTGAGTCAAGGCGGTTAACCCTGACTTATCCATACCTTACTATTGAGTACGCAAATACAATAAATCTCAATATTTCGCTTAACAATTCAACATTAGAACAATCGACATTTTGCAGTGACCCGTTTTTCCTAAAGTTGCTCCATTCTCTCACTAATTCCCCCATTACTTTAGCCACCCAATATGCAGATTAGGCTATTGGTATGCTAACTCGGTGGTCCTAGCTGACCAATGTCCACTGGGAGTGAACATTTCCTGCTCAATGACAGAGGACAGTGTCAGATCAGCTTCAGTAGCAAGATCCTGCAACATTTCTAAGACACCATGTGATCTTGCACTCCTCCTGCTGATGCCGCCAATGAGATGCTGGTCCTGTTGTGTGGCATTTTTTTGGGTGGTAACAGGTGTTTTGTAAAGGGACTGTTTGGTTTAGAAAGCCCTTTTTTAAATACCGTATTAGAAATGTATACGTGGAGGTTCCCTCTTAAGACCTATATCTATTAGCCAGGGTAGAGAAAAGCTATAAGGACCATCTCTGGCTCTGAAGCACCTGGCATGTCCATCCAGTACACTGATAGCCCACTGAGTTAAAGGGAATCTGTTACCAGGATATTCACTGTTAAACACCCAAAAGCCTTATAGGGCTAGCTAAGCTGAATGTAACAATGCATTTCATTTAACTGTTTAATCTGTTGCCTCATTCTGGAGAAAAACTAATTATTTTATTAATATGCAAATGAACAGTAAAGTGCTAGCTACTTTGTGCACCCTTAGGCCCCCTTCACACGAGTGAGTTTTCCTGCGCCGATGCAAGGCGTGACGTGAACGCATAGCACCCGCACTGAATCCTGACACATTCATTTCAATGGGTCTGTGTACATGAGCTTTTTTTTTCACGCATCAGTTCTGCGTTGCGTGAAAAACGCAGCATGTTCTATATTCTGAATTTATTACGCAGCCCTGGCTCCATAGAAATGAATGGGGCTTCAGTGAAAAACGCATTGCATCCGCGTTGCTAAGAGATGTTGTTTGTAAACCTTCAGTTTTTTATCACGCACGTGAAAAATGCATCAAAACGCATTGCGCTTGCATGGAAAAAAACGACTGAACTTGCTTGCAAAATGGTGCGTGTTTCACTGAACGCACCCTGAACACATCTGGAACCAATCCGTCACGCTCATGTGAAAGAGGCCTGACTCAGCCTGCCTCCTTTTCCAGACCCTCCTTCTTGATTTACCTGGTCCTGTCAGTCAAGAAAAGGGGGGCTGGCAGAGGAAGCAGGAGGAGCAAGGGCACACAGACAAAGCAGAAGAAGAAAGGATGCATACAATGGTGGCTGGCATTTGACTGCTCAATTACATATACAGGTAGATTAAAAATACATTTTCTCCAGAATGAACAGTGAATTGCTAAGAGAAAGGAACCGATACATTCAGCTGAGCTTTAAATAAGAAAGGTCTAATGCTTTATATTTCAGTGGTGGTTCCTTATATAAGCTAAATAAAGACTTGCTCCTCAATTCCCCTATATATTTCTGGGGACAACCATCTTAATTTCTGGGGCCCTTCTAAAATAAAGCGATTGTCCAGAGTGCACAAATCCACTATACACACTTAAGGCTGGGTTCACACGAGCGTGTCCGGATTAGGTCCGGATGCGTTGCGGATGCGTTCAGTGAAAACTGAGCGTTTTCACAGGCAAAGCCATTCAGTTTTGCCTGCGATTGCGTTCAGTTGTTCAGTTTTTTCCGCGCGGGTGCAATGCGTTTTGATGCGTTTTTCACGCGCGTGATAAAAAACTGAAGGTTTACAAACAACATCACCTAGCAACCATCAGTGAAAAACGCAACGCACCCGCACTTGCTTGCGGATGCAATGCGTTTTTCACGCAGCCCCATTCATTTCTATGGGGCTAGGGATGCGTTTATAACGCATAAGATAAAGCATGCTGCGATTTACACGCGTTGCAGAAGTGATGCATGAAAAAAAACGCTCATGTACACAGCCCCATAGAAATGAATGGGTCAGGATTCAGTGCGGGTGCAATGCGTTCACATCACGCATTGCACCCGCGCGGAAATCACGCTCGTGTGAATGCAGCCTAACAGTCTGCTGTACTTTTAAATAAGATCCTAATCTTTGAAAGAAAATAAAGATTTTTAAACAATTTCTTGTGTCACTTGCCATAGTGAAATCTGTCTCTATAAAGTTATTATGGTAGTTTGTGGTTCCTAAACATATTTACATTTTTTGTGCCCAAACCATAATTTATACAGTTTACGGATATTGAGAAGCCACATTGTGTCCAAACCGTAATTGATACTGTTTACGGATATTGCAAAGACATATACCACCTGCTGAGTTCTAGGAACACGACAATATTTGAGTTCCTTAACTCTCATTTAACGCCTCTGCTCCACCCTTTGCTTGAGCCGCAGCCTTCTTCTAGCTTAGCCCAGAACTTTTGTCTACAATGTCCAAATATATAATTTATTTCCCTTAAATGTATTTTTGGCCTGGCTACAAGGTCATTCGGACCCGCAGTCATTCTGCCCTTATTCTAATGGCTCCAGCATTTCCTTTCATGTGTGTTCTTCTGCCAACTTATTTAGACTTATTTTATTTTCTTAAAAATTTCCAAGAAGGATCAAGTAGTAACCTGATAATTGATTTGCCCTGAATGAGATTCATGAGCTAATAGTTCTTTACAACAGAAGCAATCAACCAATTTAAGCACTAAACTCAACAATTGAACATAGTTCCTTAACACTTGAGCCCTGAGGTTCATGTCACACGAAACATATACAGTGGTCCATCAAGTTTCAATATTAATTACTTTCAGTACAACCACTGTAAGTTGAAAATATTGTAACCTGAGCCCATAATTATATGGAAAACTAGTTAGTGGTTCTAAAGCTGCAAAGTAAGAACAGTGAGCACAGTGTACCAGAAAACCAAAACTGGAACTACCCCCACCTGGTGTCCAAAGAAGAAGTTCATCCTGGCACAGGTAAGAAGCAATACAGGAAATGTAGTAGTGCAATATACTGTGGCAAGGCGCTGCTAACTAACCAATCATTGAACTCATTAGGGTACTTTCACACTAGCGTTTTGGATTCCGTTTGTGAGATCCGTTTCAGGGCTCTCACAAACGGTCCAAAACGGATCAGTTCAGCCCCAATGCATTCTGAATGGATAAGGATCCACTCAGAATGCATCAGTTCGGCTCCGTTCTGCTTCTATTCTGTTTTAGAGGCGGACACCAAAACACAGCATGCAGCATCTTGGTGTCCATCTGAAGAGGCGGAGCCTAACGGATCCATTTTGAATTACAATGTAAGTCAATGGGGACGGATCCGTTTTCAATGACACAATATGGTGCATTTGAAAACGGATCCGTTCCCCGTTGACTTTCAATGTAATTCAAAACGGATCAGTTTTGGTCTTTTTTCTTTTAACTAATGCAAACGAAGCCGTTCTAAACGAGACTACACTAATAAATTGTCAATTCAGAAAAAAACGGTTTAAGCTTCAGGGCTTTTTTGCTATAGGGCCACAACAGTAAGAGTAGGTTCACATCCACGTTTGGTAAGGCTACTTTCACACTGGCGTTAGGTGCTGATCCGTCTGGTATTTGCACAGACGGATCTGCACCTATAATGCAAACGTTTGTATCCGTTCAGAACTGATCCGTTTGCATTAGCTTTAAAAAAAATTGTCAAAGTCAAAACGGATCCGTTTTGAATTACATTGAAAGTCAATGGGGAACGGATCCGTTTTTAAATGCACCATATTGTGTCATTGAAAACTGATCCGTCCCCATTGACTTACATTGTAAGTCAAAACGGATCCGTTCGGCTCCGCATCGTCAGACAGACACCAAAACGCTGCAAGCTGCGTTTTAGTGTCCACTTCCAGAACGGAATGGAGACTGAACGGAGCCGAACTGATGCATTCTGAGCGGATCCTTATCCATTCAGAATGCATTGGGGCTGAACTGATCCATTTTGGACCGTTTGTGAGATCCCTAAAACGGATCTCACAAACGGAATCCAAAACGCCAGTGTGAAAGCAGCCTTACTTGGGTAGTCTGTTCTGGCGGCAGAGGAGCAGATGACCAAAGTTACTGTATCTAGCATAGCTGGGCACTGCTGTATCCCCATTCACTGGGTGAGGGGGGAGGACGTCTCCAGAATAAATGCTGGCTTTCTGCTTGAAAAATTGTATTGCATGCAGCGCTATTTTCCCGCAGAAAGCCAGCATTTATGCCGGATACCTGATGGATCCCATTATAATGAATGGGTTAATAGTTTATTTTTATCATTAACAAAATGCAAAGAGCATGAACAAAAGAGAAATCTAAAATCAATATTTCGTGTGACCACCCTTTGCCTTCAGAACAGCATAAATTATTCTAGGTACACTTGTAGACAGTTTTTAGAAGAACTTGCCAAGGAGGTTGTTCCAAACATCTATGCACAAGGTCCCCCAATTGATGTATACATCAAAAAGTGCCAAGTATAAGAGAACCATAGTGCATAATGATCATTACAGCATGACATCATCACAGGTCCTTCACTCCCTGAAAGCATGGAGAGGAACCGCAAGAGAAGCTTTCCATTGAGCCTAGAATGAACTGGGTAAAAAGAGGTCCTTTTCTATCCATGTACCCCCCAGTCCCCTTTTCTACTCATGCCTCACTGATTCTTATACCTCAGAAGTACGACATAACTGAGAATGACCTTGTATTTCACTCATATATAGTACTGCAGACAGTTACAACCCCCAATACCTCATGTACCGCACACAGTGACAATAGTGTATACCTAACCACATATGGGAAAAGGAAAGGGAAAATATATAGCATATGATTAGTGTTACTTTTGTCATGTAACTGCATTGTTACTGCTTTGATCCTAAAATTCCTCTACTTCATTGTCATTGACCCACTTCTTTGCCTATCTCTATGTATGCCTCGGGTCATTGTCCTGCTAGAGCATTTTGTTGTCCTTTTCATATGCATAGTACTCAAGTGTACAAAGTAACTCGTCTTGTAGGATACTGATATATAGGTCAGCATTGAGACCACCATCGATCCTGGTCAGGTATCCAATGCCTTTGGCTATGAAACAACCCCATATAATACAGCTTCCTCAACCAAACTTGACAGTTCTTTCAATTTCTGGATCCGTTAGCCTCCTTTACGCTTGTTCTTCCAGGCCCATTTGCATCCATCAGAGCCCAGTCTATTGACTCTTGTCTCATCACTCCAAATCACTTGTTTCCTACTGTCCACTGTTGAGTCTTCTTTACCTTTTTTCGGGCCACCATTCTAGACTTGTGTAATGCGCGTCTCACGGTGCTTGCATGGATGTCTGTGATGTCACTATTAGAGATGAGCGAATTTTTCAAACAATCGATTCGCCGGTTCGCCGAATTTTGATTTCACATATATGTCTACAGAACCAGTTTTATTAAAAGCTTATACAAGTAGAGCACCCTGACAGAGTCGAGAGGGTGTCAGCATTAAGTTTGTGTTGACGTCACTGAATAATTTGCCCTTCCTCTGATCTATCAGAACAATAACCTCCAAAAAATGGATCCTGTCTGTGGAGCATCCGCCTTCACTCGGTCAACATTTGCTTAATAATCCATCAGTATTGCTAATGCCAAATAAAACAGGAGTGGATGTAAAGCAGAGATGACACGTGAATGGAATATTTGCATGTCTTCTGTGTTTTGTACCCACTCCTGCTTTTGGCTACCAAATCATAAGCCAATTCTGATGGGAACATAAAGGTCTTACAGCTAGTACACAGACAGAATCCGTTGTTCGTCTCATTTTTCCTTCCTTCTGACAGATCAGAAGAAGGGTCAAATAAATGATAGTGTCAGCCAGGCCGAAAGGCAAAATAGTGGCCCAGTCATGAAGTTGGGAGGGTGATAACAGCAAGAGAAGTACACAGAGTGGCCCTATGACATAGTGGTGAGGTGGAAGCAGCATGAGGAGACAACAGAGTGGCCCAATGACAGAGTCTAGAGGTGGCGGCAGCATCAGGAGGCCACAGGGCGGCACAATGACAGAGCCTGTAGGTGAACATGGGTGAAAGAAGGAGCACTTGACATCAGATGTGTGGCATCAGGCAGGTGGCAGCATCAGAGTAGTAACTGAGGCCGGTAGCCAGAAGAAACCGGTCTCTTTTGTCAAGGTTTGGGTGAGGTGGCATGGATGATCTAATCAGATGCATCAGGCATTGGTGGGTGGAAATCCTGGCTGATCCAGGCCAAATTCATCTTGACAAAGGTCAGTCTCTCCACATTTTGGGTGGACAGGCGAGTTCTTCTTTGGGTAACTATAGCCCCCACCGCACTAAACACCCGGTCTGATGCCACACAACTGGCCGGGCAGGACAGCTTTTCCAGGGCAAACTCATCTAGTTGTGGCCACAAATCCAGTTTGGCTGCCCAGTAGTCCAGTGGATCTTCAATGTTGGGCTGCAGGGTGCTGTCCAAATATGAAACCACCTGCTGGTTCAGGTCCTGCTCCAGGTTTACCTGATGCTGGTGAGTAGTTTCTTCACTATGCGGGTGAAGAAAGCTGCTCATCAGCGACCGTAGACTCAGGCTTCTGCTGATGGAGCTGGTACTGCTCGTGCCACCCCACCCCTCCCGAGCAGCCATGGCAGTGGAACGTGAGTGCAGAGGGCCCTCCCCAATCAGACCTGCGAGAGGATGGATGATTGCGCAGATAGGCAGCGGCCAACTGACTACATAGGATGTCTCTATAGTAGTTCAGTTTATCCTCCCTCTCAGCGGGTGTAAAAAAGGCCCCAATTTGGACCGGTAGCAAGGGTCCAACAAGTTGGAGAGTCAGAAGTCATCCCTCTGCCGAATGGTGACAATTCAGCTGTCACTACGCAAGTAAGTGAGCATGCATCAGGCCATTTGTGGAAGTGAATCAGAGGGACTCCCTTCCTCCATCTCCACTGCATACTGCTACACTGTGCCTGGGTCCTCTTTCTCGTCTTCCTCGCCCTGTAGCTCCTTTGGCTGCTCCTCCTCTCCTGTCAGCTGAGTAGAAAAACCACTAATTTCGCTACACATTGCCTGTGCTCCAATGTCCTCCTCCCCTCCTCCTCCTCTTTTAGTTCAGCCCCCACAGGGCTCATGTGAGATCTAGGCGCTACTTCTACTGTCCCCTGACCAGCCATTGTTACTACCATCTGTTCCAGGACCTGAAGCAGTGGAATGACGTTGTTCATCCGGTACGCCTGGTGACTGACAAATAATGTGGCGTCCTCAAAGGGCCTTAGCAAACGGCAGGTGTCACACATGAGCTGCCACTGGCTGACATTAAAGTTACAAAGGGGAGTACTCCTATCCGCTTGGATCATCGAGAAATCGTCGATGGCCTTTCTCTGTTCGTATAGTCGGTACAACATATGGAGGTTGGAATTCCAACAGGTGAAAACGTCGCATATCAGCCTATGTTGGGGAATGCCGTTCTGCCGATGCAGCTCAATGAGGGTGTGCTTTGCGGTGTACGAGTGACTGAAGTGCATGCAAAGTTTCCTGGCCATTTTTAGGATGTCTTGCAGATAGGTGGAAGACTTCAGGAACCGCTTGACAACCAGATTGAACTCGTGTGCCGTTGTCGGTTACCATGGTTCCGATTTTCAGTTGTCGCGGAGAAATCCAGGATTAGATTTCTTGTTAAATCAAACAGAGCAGTTCCTACCCTGTGTGACTCCGTTCGCCGAGGCAAACCAGGTGCAGAACAGCGTGACACCGCCGTGCCCTGCACATGTGGTATGCTGGAGGGGTGCACTGTGACTTGTCCCTGCAGTGGACGCAGAGGACACGGTGGAGGATGAGGAGGCAGAGGCGGACATTGTCGCAGGGCTGGTACTGCCTTTTTGGCAAAGAAATTACGGCTTGGGACACTTTACTTCGGCTCGGCACAAGCCATCAGTTCCCTTAAAGGTGCAGAGTCCACCACTTGGAAAGGGAAGGACTGCAGCACCATCAACTTGGACAGGAGCACATTCAGCTTCTGTGCTGTTGGATGCGTGCACGCATACTGTTGTCTCTTGGCAACCGCTTCGTGACCGATTGCTGACGGAATGACTGACGAGGAGTAGGAGGAGGAGCAGGAGCATCAGGACCAGCAGAAGATGGGAATGACAAACAGCTTCCTTGGGGTGAGGTGGTGGAGCCTGGACTGCCTGAAACTGGGTGAGTGCCTCTGGGTAATGCAGCGGGTGCTGTGGCAGGCTGGACCACCACATCGGAACAACTGCTCTCCCAGGTCACTTCATGGTGACGCTGTATATGTTGATTCAGGGTCGTAGTGCCACGCTTCACATTCTGCCCACATATTCTACATATGGCCATGTTCACCTCCTCCGGCGGCTTAACAAAAAGCTGCCACACCGCCGAGTAGGTGATTTTCCCCCCAACAGTCCGCACTGACTGACTGCTACCGCCGCTGCCTCCGTGAACCCCTGCTCCACTACTTCCCAGGCAGGTAGGCTGCTGCAAAGCAGGTGGTCTTCTCCGGGCACATTTGGCTACTGACCTCCCACTGCTGCCAGCCATGCCACCGCCTTGCTGGCTCAGCCGCTGCCTCACAGGCAAGCTGCCACCCTCTTCTCCTGATGATGATGAAGCCCCTTCTGCACCCGGCTTCATCATTATCGAGTAGTGTCTCCACATCACTGATGTCCTCCTCAACAGTCTCTGGGTCAGGAGCCTGACCGTTCGCAACACCTCCTCCCACGTCACTCTCCTCATCACTACTTGCCCGCCTAGCTGAGGAAGCAGTAGATGTCTTCTCCAGATCTTGGCTGGGCAGTAGCTGCTGACTGTCCTCTAGTAGTTCGTCCTCGCTGTATAGTGGCGCTGAGCCCACAGCATACAATACTTCTGCGGCTGAGGGAACAGCAAAGGACGGAGGTAGGTTGAGGACAGGTGAGGGCACAGGGCCTGCACCTGGGCCATGCCAACTAAGGGTTGTGTCTGACGAACCCACTGACTGTTGGCTGGGGGTGTCCGATCTCACTTGGGATGAAGTGAATGACCGAATTATCCAATCAAGAACTGCAGGATTACTGGTCAAGACACGACTGCTAGATGACACCGGGAGCCTCTCTGCGACTCCTGCTGCCACCCCCCCTTACTCTGCTGCGACCTCTGCCTTCGCCAGAAACATTTAGGCCTCTGCCACTCCTCTGTGCATGGCCTGGCACTTCTCTGTCTAACATACTTTTAGCTGAACTAAATAAATTAAAAGCAAATTAAAAACCCCCCTTAAAAGCAACCAATATATTTTCTTTTTGTACTGAAATAGGTCACTAAACATTTTTACCACAAATAACTGCAACAGAGAAGTGTGTTTATATTTTTATTTTTGTACTCAAATAGGCCAGTAAACTCTTTTAGCGCAAATAACTGCATAAGTGAACTCTGTATATTTCTCTTTTTGTATTAAAAAACGCCACTAAACGCTTTTAGTGTAAATAACTGCAAAAGTGAACTGTGTATATATTTCTCTTTTTGTACTGAAAAAGGCCAGTAAACACTTTTAGTGCAAATAACTGCAAACGGGAACTGCGTATATATATCTCTTGTAGTACTGAAAAAGGCCAATAAACGCTTTTAGTGCAAATAACTGCAAAAGTGAACTGCGTATATTTCTCTTGTAGTGCTGAAATAGGACACTAAACTCCTTTAGCGCAAATAACTGCAAAAGTGAACTGCGTATATATTTCTCTTTTTGTACTGAAAAATGCCAGTAAACTCTTTTAGCGCAAATAACTGCATAAGTGAACTGCGTATATATTTCTCTTTTTGTACTCAAAATGGCCAGTAAACTCTTTTAGCGCAAATAACTGCATAAGTGAACTCTGTATATTTCTCTTTTTGTATTAAAAAACGCCACTAAACGCTTTTAGCGTAAATAACTGCAAAAGGGAACTGCATATATATTTCTCTTTTTGTACTGAAAAAGGCCAGTAAACACTTTTAGTGCAAATAACTGCAAACGTGAACTGCGTATATATATCTCTTGTAGTACTGAAAAAGGCCAGTAAACGCTTTTAGCGCAAATAACTGCAAAAGTGAACTGCGTATATATTTCTCTTGTAGTACTGAAATAGGACACTAAACTCTTTTAGCGCAAATAACTGCAAAAGTTAACTGCGTATATATTTATCTTTTAGTACTGAATTGGGCCAGTAAACGCTTTTAGCGCAAATAACTGCAAAAGTGAACTGTGTATATATTTCTCTTGTAGTACTGAAATCGGACACTAGACGCTTTTAGCTCAAACGACTGCAAAAGTGAACTGCGTATATATTTCTCTTGTAGTACTGAAATAGGACACTAAACACTTTTAGCGCAAATAACTGCAAAAATGAACTGTGTATATATTTCTCTTGTAGTACTGAAATAGGCCAGTAAACTCTTTTAACGCAAATAACTGCAAAAGTGAACTGCGTATATATTTCTCTTGTAGTACTGAAATAGGCCTGTAAACGCTTTTAGCGCAAATAGCTGCAAAAGTGAACTTCGTATATATTTCTCTTTTTGTACGTGTTTGTACGGTTTGAAGAAAAATAGGACCACTGTCCGGCGCTGTAGGCATATAAATTGATCCGCACGATGGCTTGGATGTTTTTTTCTTTTTATTTAATGATAATAAAGCTGTCTACGCGTTTCAAGGGTGTACAGCCCTCTTCCTCAGGACAGTATGCTTTACAGAGTGTTGATTAGAACATGCATTGTATTTAAAACAGTTTTGGCGCCTTGCAGGAGAAAAAGGGGGCGCGGATAAAAAAATTTTTTTTTTAAAAGCTTTATCGGCATTGGGCACTCACTCCAGTAAGGAGAAAGACACGCCGAAGTTTTAAACTTATACATAAAAAATATATAGATTAACAAGTCATTAAATATATTCATACATACCATAGGTTTAGAAATAGCAGTAAAATTGATGACAAATAGGATTAAAGAATTAATAATAAAGATAAAAAGACAACAAGAATAAAATCCATATAGAGGTTCATAACTGCTTAATTAGGCAGGCGGAAACCTTACAAATGTAGGGGGGGGGGGTATTTATGGAAAGCGTGTCTTTAGTATGTTAATCAGACCGATAAAATGGAAGAATTATATTGGTGGATGCTTATGTGTTAAAAATAGAACAAGCCTATATACTGTGTACACTAAACTAGCAGCACATATGGTGCACAGTATAAGGGTGCTGCTACCAATCGCGGACTTAAAGGCATATTGGTTGTTACACCCTATGCGGTGTTGCTAGAGAAGGGCATTGGATTTGGGTCAGAACATCGTAATGAATTATTTGTTATGGGAGTGTATCTGGGAGCAGTCAACAGAATCTATTGGATAGACCAGCTAAACACGCTCACTCCACATGGTCTCAACGAAATAACCGAGACCATTCTATAACAAGTTCAACAGTACCAGCCCACCAAAGTGACGATCTTCCTTTCCCAACAATTTCCTCCAACAGTGGCAATCTATGAAAATCGGTTATCTACCATTGCACTGCTCCCAGATACACTTCCATAACAAATAATTCATTACGATGTTCCGACCCAAATCCAATGCCCTTCTCTAGCAACACTGCATAGGCTGTAAAAACCAATATGCCTTCAAGTCAGCGATTGGTAGCAGCACCCTTATACTGTGCACCATATGTGCTGCTAGTTTAGCGTACATAGTATACATGCTTGTTCTATTTTTAACACATAGGCATCCACCAATGTAATTCTTCTATTTTATCGGTCTGATTAACATACTAAAAATACGCATTCCATTAATAACTCCCCCCCCCCCTACATTTGTAAGGTTTCCACCTGCCAAATTAAGCATTAATTGGATTAATTAAGCATTGGATTTTATTCCTGTTGTCATTTTATCTTTATTATGAATTTTTTAATCCTATTTGTCATCAATTTTACTGCTACTTCTAAACCTATGGTCTGTTTGTATATATTTAATTACTTGTTAATCTATATATTTTTTATGTATAAATTTTAAACTTAGGCATGTCTTTCTCCTTACTTGAGTGAGTGCCCGATGCTGATAAAGCTTTTTAAAAATAATAATAATAAGCCAATAAGCCACGCCTCCTTTTTCTCCTGCAAGGCACCAAAACTGTTTTAAATACAATGCATGTTCTAATCAACACCCTGTAAAGCATACTGTCCTGAGGAAGAGGGCTGTACGCCCTTGAAATGCGTAGACAGCTTTATTATCATTAAATAAAAAGAAAAAAACATCCAAGCCATTGTGCGGATCGATTTATATGCCTACAGCGCCAGAAAGTGGTCTTATTTTTCTTCAAACCGTCAAATCTACTACTCCTGCAATGAGACAGGACAGGACCAGGCAGCAGCAAGGCATACCCTTAAGCCAGTGAGGGCAAGGGCAATCACCAGCAAGGCTCTTATAGCTGTTGTGACTAAAGTTGAGCGGACACCTGGATGTTCGGGTTCGAGAAGTTTGGCCGAACTTCACGAAAATTTTCAGGTTCGGGATCTGAACTTGACCCGAGCTTGACCACCGAACCCGAACCACATTGAAGTCAATGGAGACCCGAACTTTTGGGCACTAAAATGGCTGTAAAATAGCCCTGGAAAGGGCTAGAGGGCTGCAAAAGGCATCAAAATGTAGGTAAATCCCATGCAAACAAATGTGGATAGGGAAATGACTTAAAATAAAATAAATAAAAATTAACCAATCTCAATTGGCAACTTGGGGGAGGAGGTGGAATAGGAGGTTGGGGTGGCGTCAGGTGGGAATGCTATGGGAGTTGAAGTTCTCATCACAGCCAAAAAGGATTCATGTCTGCCTGCAGTGCCACAGGCCTCATTCACAGACTCAGGGCCATGGCAACCATACATGGGAGTTGAAGTTGTCATCACAGCCAAGAAGGGATCATGTCTGCCAAGACAGTATTGATTTCACCCAGCAATGCCACAGGCCTCATTCACAGATTCAGACCCATGGCACCCACAAAGAGGAGAGTTACAATCATGCCAAAAAAGTATTGATTTCACCCAGTAGTGCCACAGGCCTCATTCACTAATTCAGGACAATGACACCCGCAAGGAGGAGAGCGGTCCCGCAACAGCAACACAGGCCTCAGGTCAACCTGCAATGGAACAGGCTATTATCATTTATGTAGGCCCCCGACACCCAGACAGAGGAGAGGTCATTTGACAATAAAAACAGGCTAATGTCTCCCACCAATACAGCAGACAATGAAACAAAATATAGGCCCCTGACAACCAGACAATGGGGAGGTCATTTAACAGTATAAAGAGTTTAATGTCTCCCACCAATGCAGCAAGCGATTAAACGAAATATAGGTCTCTGACAACAAGACAATGGGGCGGTCATTTAACAGTAAAAAGAGGTTAATGTCTCCCACCAATACAGCAGGCGATGAAACATAATATACGCCCCTGACAACCAGACAATGGGGAGGTATTTGACAGTATAAAGAGTTTAATGTCTCCCACCAATGCAGCAAGCGATTAAACGAAATATAGGCCCCTGACAACAAGACAATGGGGCGGTCATTTAACAGTAAAAAGAGGTTATTGTCTCCCACCAATACAGCAGGCGATAAAAGAAAATATAGGACCCTGACAATCAGACAATGTAGAGGTCATTTGACAGTATAAAGAGTTTAATGTCTCCCACCAATACAGCAAGTGATTAAACGAAATATAGGCCCCTGACAACCAGACAATGTAGAGGTCATTTGACAGTATAAAGAGTTAAATGTCTCCCACCAATGCAGCAAGCGATTAAACGAAATATAGGCCCCTGACAACCAGACAATGGGGAGGTCATTTGACAGTAAAAAGAGGTTAATGTCTCCTACCAATACAGCAGGTGGTGAAACAAAATACAGGCCCTGACAACCAGACAATAGGGAGGTCATTTGACAGTATAAAGAGTTTAATGTCTCCCACCAATGCAGCAAGCGATTAAACGAAATATAGGCCCCTGACAACCAGACAATGGGGCAGTCATTTGACAGTAAAAAGAGTTTAATGTCTCCTACCAATACAGCAGACGATGATACAAAATATAGGCCCATGACTACCAGACAATGTAGAGGTCATTTGACAGTTTAAAGAGGATAATGTCACCCACCAAAGCAACAGGTGATTGTCTGAAATGTAGACCCTGGCACCCAGACAGAGGAGAGAGGTCCCATAGCAGAAAATCAGGCTTTATGTCACCCGCCAAAGCAGCAGGCATTTAACAGGATTTTAGGCCCCTGACACCCAGACAGAGGAGAGGTCATTTGACAGCAAAAAGAGGTTAATGTCACGCACCAAAGCAGCAGGTGATTAGCTGAAATGTAGGCCCCTGGCACCCAGACAGAGGAGAGGTTCATTCAACTTGGGTTTGCCCCCAAAATAATGGTACAATTAAAATAAGAGGATTCAATAAACAAGTGCCCTGGAGTACAAGAATTTATGGTTGAGGGCGAGGCAGTTATAAATGTCTATTCTGCACAAAGTATGGACAAGTCCTGTGGGATCCATGCCTGGTTCATTTTAATGAACGTGAGCTTGTCCGCGTTGGCTGTGGACAGGCGGCTGCGTTTGTATGTAATGACGCCCCCTGCCGTGCTAAATACACATTCAGACAATACACTGGCTGCAGGGCAGGCCAGCACCTCCAAGGCATAAAGGGCAAGCTCTGGTCATGTGGACAATTTGGAGACCCAGAAGTTGAATGGGGCAGAACCATCAGTCAGTACGTGGAGGCGTGTGCACGCGTACTGTTCCACTATGTTGTTGAAATGCTGCCTTCTGCTTACACGTTGCCTATCAGCTGGTTGTGCAGTTTGCTGTGGCGCGGTGACAAAACTTTTCCTCATCTCGGCCATGCTAACCCTGCTGTCTGAGGAGCTGGCCATGACACAGCTGCGTTGGCGACCTCTTCCTCCGCCTCTGCCTTTGCCTTGTGCTTCCACTTGTCTCCCCGTGTCAGTTGGGAATGCCCTCAGGAGCGCCTCTACCAGCATGCGCTTGTAGTCGTGCATCTTCCTATCACGCTCCAGTGCGGGAATTAAGGTGGGCACGTTGTCCTTGTACTGGGGATCCAGCAGGGTGGCAACCCAGTAGTCAGCAAAAGTAAAAATGTGGGCAACTCTGCTGTCGTTGCGCAGGCACTGCAGCATGTAGTCGCTCATGTGTGCCAGGCTGCCCAGAGGTAACGATAAGCTGTCCTCTGTAGGTGGTGTATCGTCTGTGTCCTCTGTATCCCCCCAGCCACGCTCCAGTGATGGCCCTGAGCTGCGTAGGGTGCCACCCTACAGAGAAATCAGTTCCTCCTCCTCCTCTGTCAACATGTGTAGGAACCCACCCGCTGAGCCACTTATGTATGACCTGCCTGAAACCCTTAAATGCCCCCTCTTCCTCCTCCTCCTGTGCCGCATCCTCTTCCATCATCGCTGTAATATTTTTTTCAAGCAGACATAGAAGGGGTATTGTAATGCTTACAACGGCGTCATCAGCACTGGCCATGTTGATTGAGTACTCCAAAGACCGCAACAAGGTACACAGGTCTCGCATGCAGGCCCAGTCACTGGTGGTGAAGTGGTGCTGATCCGCAGAGAGACTGACCCGTGCATACTGCATCTGAAACTCCACTATCGTCCGCTGCTGCTCGCACAGTCTCTCCAGCATATGTAAGGTGGAGTTCCACCTGGTGGGCATTTCGCATATGAGGCGGTGAGCAGGAAGGCCGAAGTTACGCTGCAGCGCAGACAGGCGAGCAGCATCAGGGTGAGAACGCCAAAAGCGCGCACATACGGACCACACTTTCAGCAGCAGCTCTGACAAGTCTGGGTAGCTTTTAGGAAGCTTTTAAGAAACTTCTGCACCACCATATTCAGCACATGTGCCAGGCAAGGGATGTGCATCAAACCGGCTAGTCCCAGAGCTGCAACGAGATTTCGCCCATTATCACACACCGCTATCCTGAGCTTGTGGCTCAGTGGCAGCAACCACTCATCAGTCTGCTGTTCTATGCCCCTCCAAAGCTCCTGTGCGGTGTGGGGTTTGTCACCCAAACACATGAGTTTTAAAATTGCCTGCTGACGTTTACCCCGGGCTGTGCTGAAGTTGAGGTTCTTTTGATGACCATATGTGGGGGTGGTAGAAGAGGAGTAGGAGGAGGATGATGCGGAGTAGGAGGAGGAGGCAACGAATAATGCCCTGCGATCCATGGTTGTGGAAGGACATGCGCCAAACCGCTATCCGCCTTGGGCCCAGCCGCCATTATGTTTACCCAGTGTGCAGTTAGGGAGATATAGCGACCCTGGCCGTGCTTACTGGTCCATGTATCTGTGGTTATGTGGACCTTGCCACAGATGGTGTTGCGCAGCGCACACTTGATTTTATCCTCCACTTGGTTGGGCAGGGAAGGGACGGCTCACCTGGAAAAGTAGTGACGGCTGGGAACAGTCCGTCTCCACCAGACGGAATGACAGCATTTCAAAGGCCAGTAATTTTGAAATGCTGGCATTCAGGGCCAGGGCTCGAGGGTGGGTAGGTGAGTATTTCCTCCTTCTCTCCAATGTTTGGGAGATGGACAGCTGAATGCTGCCGTGTGACATGGTGGATATGTTGGTGATGGTGTCGTATGTGGTGGTGTTGGTGAAACATCCTCTGTTTGCTGGTCGCCAGGTGCCACGGTGACGCCAGAGGTGGAGGGAGAGGCTGAGCCAGCAGCAGAAGAGGGAGCAGGAGGAGCATGAGAGAGTTGTTTTTAAGGTTTTTACTCCACTGCAGTTCATGCATTGCATGTAGATGCCTGGTCATGCAGGTTGTGCTCAGGTTAAGAACGTTTATGCCTCGCTTCAGGCTCTGATAGCACAACATGCAAATCACTCGTGTCTTGTCGTCAGGACCCTTTTTTGCTGTGCTGTTGCCTCTGTGCAATCACCGCCTCTTCCTGCACACCTCACTAGCATGACCTTCAGTCAAGTCTGGGTCTAGGACTTCATCATCCTCCACATCATCTTCCACCCATTCATGACCCCTGCCCTCCTCGTCGGTCTGCACATTGCAGAAAGCCACAGCAGTTGGCACCTGTGTTTCGTCATCAGAGACGTTTTGTGGCAGTATTCCCATGTCCTCATGCAAGGTCTTCCTCTTCTGGGGCAGGGCTGGGTGGATGGGCCGGGGAAAAGCATGAGACTTTCCTGCATGATTTGGGGCTCTGACTGCTTGGCTGATTTGCAAGGGGGTGAGGTGGAAGACTGATGGGCATGGGCTGCAGGTGCCAACTCTGAGCTTTCTGCAGAGGACTGGGTGTAAGATACTGTGAAGGAACTGGAGGCACTGTCAGCCACCCAATCTATCGCCTGTACATGTTCTGGCTTCACCATCCGTAGAGCGGCTTCTGGGCCTATCAAATAATGCTGCAGATTCTGTCGCCTACTCGCACCAGAGGAAGGTGTTTGACTTGGAGCGGTAGTTGGCGCTGAACGGCCACATCCTCTCCCAGCAACAGGAGCTCTACCAACACCACCACGACAATGCCCACGTCCCTTATTTGATGTTCTCCTCATTATTTATGTTCACCCACCAAGCTTAAAGATTGGTCTCTCTCCGCTGTCAATTTACCTGCCACTAGTCGACAATTACGTTCGCTAAGGCAGTGCCCATGTCATAAAAATTCTCTGTGGACCCAGAATAATGTTTTTTGTGCCCAAAATACACAGATTCTCAATTTCTATTCAGAAATGTAAAAAATGTTTTGGTACGCTGTATGCACAAGTGGTTTGTGGAACAAGAACAAGTATTTTTGTAATAAAATACAGAAAATTTGTATTTACTGCTGTAAATTGAAATTAATTATTTATACGCCGGATGCACAACAGTTTTTTCGGCCTAAAACACGGCTTTTTTAAATAAAACCCCAAAATGCAGTTTTTAACTGCTGTACATTAACAGTAGATATTTATACTATGTATGGACACCAGATTTGGGGACCCAGAACACAGATTTGGTCACCAAAATTCACAAATGAAGTTTTGAACTGCTATATATTGGAAATAATTATTTAAACGACGGATGCACAACTGTTTTTTCGGCCTAAAACAAAGCTTTTTTCAATAAAACCCCAATATGCAGTTTTTACTGCTGTAAATTTAAATTAGATATTTATACCGTGTATGTACAACTGCTTTGTGAAGCAAGAATATTGTTTTTTTTCCCACAAATAAGAATAATGCACTATTTGTCAGCTGTAATGTGAAATCGGTATTTAAGAGGTGTATTTCAAGATTCTCTGTGGATCAGGATTACCACTTTTTTGTCAAAAAAACATACACTTATGCTGTATTTCACAGTAGCAATGTAAAATTGGTGGTTGGAATGGGTATTTCAGACTGTTTGGTGGACCTTGATAAAAGTTTTTTTTCTATAAAAAAACAAAGAAGCATTATTTCCCTGCAGAAATATAAAATATGTCGTTGGACGGTGTATGCAGAACTGTTTTGTGGACAAGAAATACGTTTTTTCCCCCAAAATTACACGGATTCTCTATTTCACCGCAGAAAGGTCAACTATATATTTTGGCGGTATAAAATAGGCTTGGTGGATCAGGATGACCACTTTTTTAAACTAAAATACACTGATGCACTATTTGATAGCTGAAATGGAATATGCGGTTTAGTGCATTGTATACACAAGTGCTCTGTGGCACCACAGATCCCAGGCTAGACAAATGGACTATGTCACGGCTTTTGTCACCAAAATTCACAAATGCAGTTTTACACTGCTGTAAATTAAATGTAGGTATTTTTACCATGTATGTACAACTGCTTTGTGAAGCAGGAATTTTGCTTTTTTCTCTCAAAAAAAGAATAATGCACTATTTCTCAGCTGTAATGTGAAATCGGTATTTAGGCGGTGTATTTCAAAATGCTTTGGGGATCAGGATTTCCACTTTTTTGTCAAAAAAATACAGTTATGCTGTATTTCACAGCAGCAATGTAAAATAGGTGGTTGGAATGGGTATTTCAGACTGTTTGGTGGAACTTGAATAACGTTTTTTTTTCTATAAAAAACAAAGAAGCACTATTTCCCTGCAGAAATATAAAATATGTCGTTGGGCGTTGTATGCAGAACTGTTTTGTGGACAAGGAATAAGTTTTTTCCCCCAAAATTACACGGATTCTCTATTTCACCGCAGAAATGTCAAATATATATTTTGGCGGTGTAAAATAGGCTTGGTGGATCAGGATGACCCTGACACTGATGCACATTTGATAGCTGAAATGGAATGTACGGTTTAGTGCATTGTATACACAAGTGCTCTGTGGCACCACAGATCTCAGGCTAGACAAATGGACTATGTCACCCTTAAACATCCAAAAGTCAATATAAGGGACTTGAGCAGCCAGAAAAAAAAGTTTTTTTTTCCTTCACTGAGCTACAAAATAGGATTAGGCTGATGTCCCTGGCTGGCTGGCACACATGCAGTACACTGCAGTGGCTAATATGGCCGCCGAGCACTACCTCAGTAACAGATGGGTTGGTACAGAAATGTTGGATTGCTGAAGCTCCCTCTCTATTTGCTGTATCTTGTAGATTAAAGTAGCACAGGTTCTTCTGATTTCTGACCTATTCTGTCCCTGATCGCAGCACCAACATCCTCTCCCTAAGCTAAAATCAGCAGAGTGATGTGCGGCAGTACATGACTCCAGCTTATAAAGAGGCTGGGTCACATGCTGTATTTAGCCAATCACAGCCATGCCATTAGTAGGCATGGCTGTGATGGCTTTTTAGGGCAAGAAGTAAAATGCTTGCTGATTGGCTGCTGTGCAGCCCTTCAGAAAGCGGGAAGAAATCGCCGAACAACGGACCCGAACCCAAACTTTTTGAAAATGTTATGGTCCGTGTCCTGAACACCCCAAAATTCGGTACGAACCCAAACTATACAGTTCGGGTTCGCTCAACTCTAGTTGTGACTCCTCACAACAGGATCTGGTAAGCACAATACGCACCATTTCCTATTACTTTTAGTCCAGATGTACTGCACATGAGGCACTGTTTGTTTTTGTTTTTGTTTCTGTATATCTCTTGTAGTACTGAAATAGGACACTAAACGCTTTTAGCGCAAATAACTAAAAAAGTGAACTACGTATATATTTCTCTTGTAGTACTGAAATAGGCCACTAAACGCTTTCACCACAAATAACTGCAACAGTGAAATGCGTATATATTTTTCTTTTTGTAATGAAATACGCCACTAAATGCTTTCACCACATATAGCTGCAGAATTGAACTGCGTATATATTTTTCTTTTTCTACTGAAACAGGTCACTAAACGCTTTTACCACATATAGCTTTAGAAGTGAACTGAGAATATATTTTTCTTTTTGTAATGAAATACGCCACTAAACGCTTTCAACATATATAGCTAAGTGTAACACATATAGCAGAGTAAGTATAAAGCTGAACTTGCATTCATAGTACCTACTGATAGCCATCTGGCTCCAGGAAGAGTATACAGTGGGCTCAGCATGCATGTTGGTACCAGCGTCCCTGGATCTAATGGAGGCTGTTATGGCACCAGAAAGGGTTAATAAGCACGGTTGATCCTAGCATGCATGCTGAGCCCGCACTCCCTGTATTTTATGTGGCTGTCATGGCCCATAACAGGTAGGATTTAGCGTTAGGACCACTCATAGAGGCGGCCTTGGCGTGGCGAGTGGCTTATTACTTTTTGATCAAAATGTACACTAACGACCTCTGATAGCTTCTAGCATAGAGGCAGGGCAGAGTGCTGGTTGCAGAGTGCTGTTGCATTTCTGTGTTTGTACAACACATATAGCTGCAGAAGTGAACTGTGTATATATTTTTCTTTCTGTACTGAAATATGCCACTAAACGCTTTCACCACATATAACTGCATAAGTGAACTGCGTATATATTTTTCTTTTTCCACAGATATAAGCCACTAAAGGCTTTTTAACATAGCGCTTGCACCCCAAGAACAAATTGCTGGAATGACAGAGCTGTATAATGGCTATTTGGATCCCCAAATAATCTTTCCCTGCACTTGTAAATCGCTTTTCTAGCACTTTCCCTAGCGCCTTCTGACGTCTCTCCCTGCACTAAGATGCTGTGAAATTATTCTTCCCCATCCTTTCCCTGTACTTGTAAATCGCTTTTCTAGCACTGTCCCAAGCGCCTTCTGATGTCTTTACCTGCACTAAGATACTGTGAAATGATTTCTCCCTATCCTTTTTTTTTTCACAATGAGGTTTTTCCAATTGCTGTCCCTTGCGCCTTCTCACATCTGTCTCTGGAAAATGTCTAAATCTAAGATGGCCGCCGTATTTATTGGGCTGTGACATCACAGGGCTGGCTGGCAGCTGATAGGCTGCATCATGCATGTCAGTCTGGGTGATCCCCCTTCCCATACTTCCTTTCTCCATGTCCTCACAGTGCAGCAGCCATTTTAGGAAAAATGTGATTCGTTACCACAAACCTCCGCTATATCCTTGTGCCTTTTTACATTATTCATGTTGTATACATCTTTATGTATTTGTTGTGATCATCACCAGTGATTTTGTACCGACTTTACCATTGGGGTTCTCAACTTATTGGCCCTTAATGGTGACCTATATCCACGGGTCTTATTTTAAGTAATATAAACTTATTATTTTAAGGGTCCTTTTTTTTCTGTGTAATGATTGTGATTTGACAGTTTAGCCAAAGATCAGCAGAACATAGAGTCATAAGAATAGATGGAACACATTCCAGCAAAAATATCCCCAAAAAATATAACATTTATTGATTACAAAGATAAAAAGGAGGTAAAGAACTCCCAATACTAATTACGTTCTCAAGGAGAAGACACTAATCAAAGATAAGTATATCAAGGGTGTATACTGATATCTGGTGTAAGGGAAACTATAGGCCAGGGACCTATCATAAATCCGTTTATTAGAATGGGTAAGTGTACAAGGTCAGTAAAGGGTATATATATCCCTAGGCTTGCCCTTATCTAATGACTGACCCTATTAAGGCCCTGGCTACCGTAGATTGCTATATTGCAAAACGGTAATAAAATACTGTATGAATCCGGTAGCAAAGGTAATCCGCCGGTACCATACATATAGACAACCTGGAACCTCAACGCGTTTCCCCCCGGCAATGGAAGGGGTTTATCAGGAGGTTACAAAAACAGTAAAATTATACATACAGTCAAGGCACAGATAGTCAGGTGTGCGGCTGGCTGTCAAGGGCAGCATGGAACAGATAATGGCCGCACATATAGATAAAGGAATAGAGAAGTGTTCGTCCCACAGATAGACTGGACAATAACTGTGTGCCCAAGAAAATTGGTAGATGATGTGACAAATCACAAAAGGAGTTCAGGTAAGTAGTGTCGATAATAGTGGGTCCTCGGAGGCATAGATATGCGGTACTCAAGAGTTATTGCAATTGGGGAGAAAAAAGACTGGATCGCACATCCACAATGTTTAACCCTTGATCTATGCTCTTCAGCTAAATACTATGGTACTAGTCCCCCATATCGCATGCAAATAGTGGAGACATTGGTTTACATTTTGATCAAAAGGCAGTAAGCCCACTCACCCCGTCACGGTTGTCTCCTAGAGTGGGTATCTACTCTGTCCATAATCTGATAAAGGCGCCATGCTGCATGGCGACATGTGGCACCATCCCAGCAGGCTGCAGCTACGCAGGCCAGCCAGAAAAGCACCACAGCAACAAGAGTTATTGCCATGGAGGTGCCATGATAAACGGCAACAAAATTGAGGCAAATGGTACCGACGCCACGATCTACCTAGCGCCCCTCCTCCATAAAAAAGATGCTCCAGAATTGTCAATTAATGTGGAACACAATTATTTACTAAAACAGACATGTCAGGGGAGACGAAAATGTAGTAAGACAGCTGGATTATTTGTGATCTTAATTCTCAACAAAAGTACAAAAGTAAAAATAAATCTATTCAGCAATATATTTATATTAGTGTGCCCTATTTGTTATTTTCAAAGAGTCTACTTAGATACAGATATGTTACATAGGAAGACTCATTATTATCTGGCAGTGTAAATGTGCCACCAATTACCCGATGAACGAGTGAAGCACTCGTTCATTGGGTAATACAATCGTTTGTGTAGGCACCTAAATCATCGTTTGTTGGCAGCATATCGTGCTGTGTAATCACACTCTAGTGCCGGCAAACAGCTAGTTAGTATGGGGACGAGTGATGGCATTAGTGATCACGCCTCTCCATACAGTGGAGGAGATTGCAGCATGCAATTGCAATGGTCTCCTCCAATGATGAGCAGGCCCTTGCCAGGAACAACGCTTCCTTCACGCCAACTGCCTGCTGAATTGTTCCGCTTAAAGGGAGGGACCTTTAGTTGTGGCAACTGTCAACATTCTTGGAATCCAATGGCTGGGCTCACATTTACTGATAGTAATAAGGCAGGGGGCTACACTTCTACCACTGACAAATACTGCCTGTATTTCAGTCATTTTAATAGTGCAACTTACATGAATTTTTTATGCTAATTTTGTAACATTTTGTACATTTGTGTTGCTGTTCTATAGATGAATATTAGGGAAAAACACTATACCTTCCTAGAGCATTGGGAAGTTTGGAAAAAAAAACACACCACTGACCCCAAAAATGTTATAAAAAACACCAAAAACCTGTAGACATTTTAATATTTTGCTATGTCCATGGAAATTTTTTTACTTTTGAAATCCGCAGCAAATCCACAGGAAAATCCATGACAAATCTGCAGGTACCAGATGTAGATTTTGCTGCAGGTTCATTGTGGATTTTGCTGGATACACGCAAATTCTTCTTTGTGTGGCCATACTCCAAAATACCTTGTGTGTCCTAGACCTCATTCCCACGGGCAGTTTGTTGCTATTTTTTATGTATTTTATTTGTTCAGCTAAAGCTAGTTGTGGATTCTGAATGGGAATCTATTTTTTAAATCTACCAGCCAGTTCAAGATAAATAATTTACATTAAAGGGGTTGTCTCACTAGCATATGCCCCCAATGTCTGATAGAACAAAGTCCGCAAAGTGAAGGAATGCACACCGTGCATGGACAGCCATCCTAAATTCATCCCTATGGAAGTGCTGAAAATATTAGAGTGGAAGTGGACCGAGCAAGCGTGGCCACCGTTCCATTCACTTCTATGGGGCTGACGGAAATAGTCGAGCCAGCGCTTGGCTATTTTCCGCACTCCCATAGGAATGAATGGAGGGCAGACACATTGGCTCTGTTCTAAAGATAGTTGTTGGTCCCAGAGGTGGGACCCACACCTATCAGATATTGGGGCATATCCTAGTAATGTGTCCCAATGTCTGATGTGAGACAACCCCGTTAACTGGGGAAAAAACACTTACATAGTGACCTACTCTTCATCTTTTTAGCTGCACATCCATCAATTCCAAATCAAAAAATGATGTCTAACTGCCTATTATTAGTGAAGAGATGCATAGGCAATATTCGTTTTTCGCGATATTTGGCAAATTTTTTACATAATATTCGGAATAAATTCGCAAATTCTAGAATTTGCAATCTCCAGTCATTATTTTCGCCATTGCGCAAATCGGAACTAATGATGCACATTTTGGTTGGCGCAATACGTGCAACTTTACATGGCACTGTGTCTAACAGAGACACTAATCCCTATCAAAGCTCAGTAATTCCTATGACACTACCTAACACCCTGCACTGGATCAGCTACACTATATCACGATCTAACCTACACTGACTATCTCCCACTAACTATCTGTATTATATATATAAGCTAACTAACTAACTAACTAACTATCTAATGTAATGTGACACAGTAAAGCACAGAGCACAGCAATGACACTGCTGACTCTCTCAGAACTGCAAAAAACAGCAGAAAATGGCTGCTGGGGGGGTTTCTTATATAGCAAGGGGTAGGCAACTTTCCTATTGCTTGCTAGGGATGTTGCTAAGCTCAGACAAAGACATTGCAGCCTTCTCATTGGCCCACAAGCAAGAAGCAGTAGTACTGATGAAAGAAAAGAAAAACTTATATATTCGTGATTACGAATATATAGCACTATATTCTAGTTTTTCGCTAATTCTAGAAGTGCCAATATTTGCGATAAAAATTAGCGATTAGAATATTTGCGATCAACCCTACCTATTATTAGGATTAGTGGCTAGTGCGAAAACTGCAGGATGTTAAGCTCATTTAAAATATAGATACATGGAAAATTAAAACTAGCCACCAAAATGTGTGTTAAAAACTATGTTTAACATAAAAATTTACCTAAATGATGTACTTTTCTGATGACACATTTCTTTTAAGTGAAACTATTACCTGAATTAATCACACATTCACTTAAATTCTTAGGATCCAGGTAATTGCTAAACATAAAATATCTCTATCCATTACCTGCCATATGGTGACAAACCGATACATATCATTGTATGGTATTGTGGATACATTCGTCTAGAATAAAACATTAGCTAATTAAAAGACATTCAGCGTATTTCCTTTCCTTCTTCACAAGGCGCCCCTAAGAAGAATGTAAATATTTATTCCTCTCTGCACCCTCCTCCCCGAAAAAAAAAGTTTCCAAATAACAACATAAAACTGTACCATATGTGAGGCCAACGGCTCTGCTTTACCTCACATACAAAAGAGATTTTTAAACAGCCTCCTTCCAGCTTCCTGGGTGGAAAATCGCAGTCAGCATTTGTATATAAATATTATTACCCAGCTTGAGTTAACAAGCCAGGAAATAGCTTCAGCAGCACTGCTGCGGGTTCTGTTCGAGGGAAATAACTCTTCGTAAAATGTCATGTTTGTAGAAAGTTTATCTCTTCTCCCTGTTTGATGGGACCAGCTGTGGAATAAGGGATATTACCATTTTTGAGATCAAGTCCATTTTAAAGTTTTCCCACTCCAATTCCCAGTCCGTTATGCATTAGTCACCTAGGATCACTCAAACAGCAAACAGGTATAATAATGAGTCAGGAATAAACATAAAATACCTCTTCTGCATCCGTAGGTGGCGTATTTACCGCTAAATATATTTCATCACTCTGGCATCCAACAATGAGACTTTATGGATTTATTTAGTCATTCTTTTTTAGCATTTTTTTATTGTACTGTACAAAATGACAAAGAAAACCCATTCCCCTTACCATAGGCAGCATTAGAGGAAAAAACTATTAATACAAACTATTTCTAGTATAATTTAAGCTAAGATAAACGTAGAAACCGTGTACTTAACTTAGATTTAAATTCAATATACATGGGCCGCAACTTTTTTCTATAAATATATCATCATATAATTAGTTAACCAAATAATTGTCATTATGTCATTGAAGGGCCAGTGAAGGAGTTGGCAGAGGGGAGAGGCAAAGAAATGAGAGGAGAGGTGGATTAACTGAGGAGCAGGGTTAAAGCAAGAATGGCAAAGTTTTTGGCAACCCTCTCAAGGTAGGTCATCAATATCAAATCAGCGGCAGTCCAACTCCCAGCACCCCCACCAGTCATCTGTTTGAAGAGACCACATCGCTCCAGTGAGTGCTGCGGCCTCATCCTAGGCCAGTGACGTCATGTTCATTGGTCACATGGCCTAGGTGCAGCTAAGTCTCATTTAAGTGAATGGGGCTGAGCTGCAAAACCAAGCATAACTGCTATCCAATGGACGGTGCTGTGCTTGGTAAGCTGGATGACACTGTTTGGTAAGCTGTGAGGAGGCTGCAGTGCTCACTGGAGTGTCACATTGTCCTAAAACAGTTGATCGTGGGGGTTTGGGGTGTTGGACCCTCACCTATCTGATATTGATGACCTATTCTTAGGATAGGTCATCAATATTAAGCACCCAGAAGACCCCTTTAAAGAAGCCTAGAAGCAGACAACCCTATTGGTCCTAACCTTTGGACAATAAAATAAGCACAACTCACCTGTCTGCTATCCTGCCACTGGAATCTAGCAACTGGCTTCAGTGGTCACATGTTCTAGAACGACACGTCTGCACAGTCTGACACTCTCATCACTGACTGGACAGTGTGAGACATGCATCCAAATGATTACACCCACTTGGACCTTTATAGCAGACTGCTTGCAAATCACTCATGAACTTCTAGCATGAATAATAGAGGAATGACACAACATAAGAACAGATGCTCCAGAATTGGTATTACGTGGGAAATGCATGTTGTTTTTAAAACAGACATGTTAGGAGAGGTGACAGCTCTTCTTTAATACATTCCTATATACTCCAACTGTAGTACTACACAGTTTCTGTATGCAACCCTAGCCTGAAGGAGGAGACATAAAATAATCACATAGAGGGAGAAAAAAAAAGTAGAAAATTCCCCAAACTCATAGATTTTAATATTAGCTTTATGTTAAACTATGCTCATCTCCCAAACTGAATAATTAATTCCATACCTCATTGTGTAGAATGTACTGGGGGTAGGGTGTATTACTTTTCAAAAGGCTTTCTTGGAAAGGGTGGTCTTAAATTGTCTCTAAGTGATCTGCTTGAACTTACATGCTCCCATTCTGCATCCTGTGTAATGAATTTAATTATCAACATCAACATTCCTTCGATAATGACTTAGTCTCATCTGTAGAGCACATTTATTGTACCTCTCCTTCTGCAAATCACATATGTGTCATGGACAAAAAAATACAAGGCTTTTTAATATACACTAAAGAATTTTGCCTATCATATCTTCATAATATACAAATTTACCAGGTATCAAGAAGGCTGCAAGTGGACTCCTATGGTTCAGCTGCTCAATGCACTTACTGGGCTTTGGGTCTGTGGGAACAGCTGTGAAGGCAAAGCTATAGGTGGGGCAGTGTTTTGAGTGAGTTCCTTAGGAATCTAAAATGGCACAATAAGGTTCCCTGGCACAAGATTACATACACATCAGGGTAGAGGATCTTCAAGGTGGGGCAGTGTTTGGAGTGAGTTCCTTAGGAATCTAAAATGGCACAATAAGGTTCCCTGGCACAAGATTACATACACATCAGGGTAGAGGATCTTCAAGTTAAACCTCTGGCTGGTAATCCAGACTTTTCCAGTACATGACCTTAATGGTAGGTGGTACACTGGGACAGGATTACTAATCCTATCTAATGTTCAGACAGTATGAGTTTGTACAGGTAGTCTAAAGATGTTTGAACATTTTAAAATTTTCATGTTGGATGATACATTTTGTGCATCTTTAGACACCTTTGTCTAACTTTATTATTAAACAAAACCAAAAAAGGGCTTGACTGATTTCTAACAATAGATAAGAGAAATCTCCTACTAATAAATCACATATTGCTCAATTGAGCATAAGCCTATGGCAGCAACACACTACAAAAACCTATACAAAAACTGCCAGACCACTTCGAATCAATGTTAATTTTATTATCAAATAAATAAATTCATTACTTAAAAACAAGTGCAGGGAAAAGGTGACATACACCAGAGGAGAACACAATGGAAACAGTTCAAATTCGTCCACAGAGAAAAAATCCAAATAAAGTGCATGTGCAATAAATGACAATAAGTAAATATATGTAAGACAAGAATCAGCTACCCATTACGTGTCTCCTCCGGGATGGCGCCAACCCCGATGCGTGTTTCGGCGAACCCCCAGACGAAGGTTCGCCAAATAAATAATTTATTTATTTGTTAATAAAATTAACATTGATTCCAAGTGGTCTGGCAGTTTTTGTATAGGTTTTTAACTTTATTATTAGTTGTCTTAATTTAGGTCAACATTTTGCATCAATTGGTGCATCTTAAGCCACATCCCTCTCCCACTAAGCCCTGCCTAATGTCAAGAAATTAGAAAAAAAGGTCTAAAACACATAGTAAATGTGGCAAAACATGCACACCAGATTTATTGTCGCAAATCTGGCACATTTATCTTATTAAGCCCCTCCCAGTATTCCATATGCAATACAGCTGAACTGCTGCCGAATGTCTACTTAAAAACGAAGCAGGTGCTTTATATTAGTCACTAGAGATGAGCGAAGTTTTTAAAACTTCAAGTCGGCAGTTTTGCTGAAGTTTGACAAGAAATTCGATTTGTTACGAATTAATTTGTCATGAATCGCTAAGTTAAAACCCTGTCATTCAATGGGTCTGCTTTTAACAGCCGCTTAGACAGAAGTGATCCTGTCTAACGGCTGTTAAAAACCGTACTATGCTAGTGTAATATGGCCTTTTGAGTTTAAAATAAAAAAATCACCTCATCCACTTGTTCACTCAGAGGCAGTCCTCTCCTACCTTGATTGAAAAAGACCTGCCGAAGGACCTGTGCTGAGTATGATGACATCACCGCGCAATCCCAGTGTGATCTCATGGTGACGATGATGTTACCACGTGATCATGCTGGGAGCATGCGGTGACATCATCATGCTCAGCACAAGTCATTCACCAGGTCTTTTTCACTACAGAGAGGAGCCAACTGCCCCTGCGTAGGAAAGTGGATTAAGTTTTTTTTTCCCGTTCTTTCTAAGACAATTCTAGCCACCATTTTAGGAAAAATTATTTGTTATCACGAAGTGCGAGGAAATTCGGGCTTCGTCATAAATCGAATTTTTCCTAAACTTTCGGATTGAATTCCATTTCAGATCCTTCAATTCGCTCAACACTATTAGTCACTGACTAAATAATAAGAACTGGTTCTTCAAAACTAAGCAGCCAGAGTGTTCCTCCATAAAGTAACAAGCATTGTTACAGTTTGGTCCCCAGTGCCAGAGACCAGTATTCCCTCATACTGTGCCAGTAACAAGTCCCCAAGTTGTAACTTGCGCCGCAATCTATGACTTCACCCCGCTTATGCGAGTTCTAAAAAAGTGGGCGTGGGTGGGGATGGTCTCATTTACCATTTTCTACGCCTGTTTTAGGCATAGAAAATGGTCTAAATGTAAGACAGCTGTGAATCTGGCTTACATTTCAAAGTGGTGGTGGATCCGCAGAAGTTATGATGAGGCCTGCTCCAGCACAGGGCCTTATTAAGACCGGCATCTAAAACGCCAGTCTTAATAAATGTGTCTCACAGTGCATAGTGAGTACTTAGTAGTGCTGTTTTAATGAAAATGTGATTTAATGGGACACTTATCAAAAAGGGATTTTATAACTCAATATTCATAGAAAATTTTTTTTAGAATTGTTGTTAGTTTTTCTTTTTCATTTAGGCACCTTTGAAAATTAAATATATAATATTGTCTTTCTGTGGCAGTCAACATAGAGAAATAAAACTCCTATGTAGATAGGGAATCTATGTCAGTTCTTTGCTTCTGTGAGGGGAATATGTTATCTGAAGAGTAATCCTCATAATAGTAGGCATATAATTGGGTTAACAGTATGACAGTTTTATTGTTTTCTTGATAAGCCTAGATTAAGGTGTCTACATAAGAACATTGCACTTATCAGTGTATTGTGTGATGCTCTCATTAAGTCACGACATGATGTTTGTACTGAAAAAGTAAGAGCCAGGACAGAACTCAAAAATGATATACAGAATCCATATAAGGGTACTTTCATACTAGGGTTATTCTTTTCCGGTATTGAAATCACTTATTGGGTTTCAATACCGGAAAAAACGCATCCGTTTTGTCCTAATGCATTCTGAATGGAAAGCAACCCATTCATTCTGCATCAGGATGCACTCAGTTCCGTCCCATGTACAGTACTTAACCAGACAAATGCCGCAGTTTGCTATGGCCAAAATTCCGTAATTATTAATCATTATTTCCATTAAAGTGTATTAATGCCGGATCCGCTACCAAGTGTTCCGGAAATGGCTGCATCGCCGGATCTGGTTCTCCACACTGCGCCTGCATGTAGGAGGAGCTGGTTTCGCTGCTTCCTGTTTTCTCCCAGCCTGCGAGGGATTCGGCAGCACGCCATTGAAGGTGAGTATAAAGTTTTTTGTATTTTTTTTTGAGTTGTGCAGCAGGAAAATATTGAAATCTAAGAAACTCCTATGTACTTATACATAGGAGCTGTATGTTATAAGTATATAGGGGATACTAGGAGTAGTAGTACCTAGGACTACTACTCCTTGCATCTCCTATGTACTTATACTACCAGCAGTCCATATATACTTTTGCATAGGGACTGCAGGTAGTATATGTACATAGGGGATGCTAGGAATAGTAGTCCTAGGTACTTCTACTCCTAGCATCGTCTATGTACTTATACTACCAGCAGTCCCTTGGTACTTTTGCATAGGGACTGCAGGTAGTATAAGTACATAGGGATGCTAGAAGTAGTTGTCCTAGGTACTACTACTCCTAGCATCCCTATATACTTATACTACCAGCAGTCCCTATATACTTTTGCATAGAGACTGCTGGTAGTATAAGTACATAGGGGATGCTAGCAGTAGTGGTATCTAGGACTACTACTCCTAGCATCCGCTATGTACTTATACTACCAGCAGTCTCTATGAAAAAGTACATAAGGACTGCTGGTAGTATACGTACATGGGGGATGCTAGGAGTAGTAGTCCTAGGTATTACTACTCCTAGCATCCCCTATGTACGTATACTACCAGCAGTCCCTATGCAAAAGTACATAGGGACTGCTGGTAGTATAAGTACATAGGGGATGCTAGAAGTTGCAGTAGTCCTAGGTACTGCAACTCCTTGCATCCCCTATGTACTTATACTACCGGCAGTCCCCTATGAAAAAGTACATAGGGACTGCTGGTAGTATACGTACATGGGGGATACTAGGAGTAGTAGTCCTAGGTATTACTACTCCTAGCATCCCTTATGTACATATACTACCAGTAGTCCCTATGCAAAAGTACATAGGGACTGCTGGTAGTATAAGTACATAGGGGATGCTAGGAGTTGCAGTAGTCCTAGGTACTGCAACTCCTTACATCCCCTATGTACTTATACTACCGGCAGTCCCCTATGTAAAAGAATATAGGGACTGCTGGTTGTATATGTACATAGGGGATGCAAGGAGTGATAGTCATAGGTACAAGAATATAACTTACATTCCTCGTACTAATTTTCTAGAAACAAAAAAAAAATTACAAGCCAGCCTCACAGCCCGTGATACTGCTAGCCTGCCCGCCTGCCAGCTTGACGGCCTTCCCTCCTGTGATCCTTCATGCCATCCTGCCTGCCCGCCTGCCAGCTAGCCATTCTAGTTTTCCATAAATGGAAAGTAAGAAAGTTCAAATATTACATTTTTTTTTATTAGACATATCTTCTTCACGTGAGGCTGGGAGCCCTCCTCCTCGCCGACATTGGCGAAATGCTATGGTATGTCGAGTTGGATTATAGCAAACCCCATTGTAATATTTTCTCAGTATTCTTATTGGTTTTTTTCTCGCAATCACCATCTGAAGAGGAGGTGCATGGGGCCCAATGCCGTTCTAAGGATGGTAAGGCCTGAGCAGGTACAGGCGCTAGTTAATTTCGTGGCCGACAGTGGATCCAGCACGTTCACAACATTATCTCCCACCCAGTCTTCTGCAGAAAGCGCACAAGTGGTGCCTGAAAAACCAAGCCCATTAGTCTGTCACATCACCCCCATGCATATCAGGGAAACTGTATGAGCCTCAAGTTACGCAGCAGTCTCTTATGCTGTTTGAAGACTCTGCTGGCAGGGTTTCCCAAGGGAAGCCACCTAGCCCTTCCCCAGTGGTGGAAGACATAGAATGCACTGATGCACAACCACTGATGTTTCCTGATGATGAGGACATGGGAATACCACCTCATCGGAGTCCGCACGTCTCTGATGATGACGAAACACAGGTGCCAACTGCTGCGTCTTTCTGCAGTGTGCAGACCGAACAGGAGGTCAGGGAGGAAGACTGTGTGGAAGACGATGCAGGGGACGATGAGGTCCTAGACCCCACATGGAATGAAGGTCGTGCCACTGACTTTCATAGTTCAGAGGAAGAGGCAGTGGTGAGACCGAGCCAACAGCGTAGCAAAGGAGGGAGCAGGGGGCAAAAGCAGAACAGCCGCCGCCAAGAGAGTTCGCCTGCTACTGGCCACCGCCACCAGGGACGAGCACCCTCAAGGCAGCTTCAAGGAGTTCCCTGGCATGGCACTTCTTTAAACAATGTGCTGACGACAAGACCCGAGTGGTTTGCACGCTGTGCCATCCGAGCCTGAAGCAATGCATTAACGTTCTGAACCTTAGCACAACCTGGCTGACCAGGCATCAACATGCAAAGCATGAACTGCAGTGGAGTAAACACCTTAAAAGCAAGGAACTCACTCTGGCTCACCCTGCTCCCTCTTCTGCTGCTGCCTTGGCCTCTTCCTCCGCCTCGGGAGGAACGTTGGCACCTACCGCTCACCAAACAGAGGATGTGCCACCGACACCACCACCTGCGTCACCAAGCATCTCCACCATGTCACACGGCAGCGTTCAGCTCTCCATCTCACAAACCTTGGAGAGAAAGCGTAAATTCCCACCTAGCCACCCTCGAGCCCTGGGCCTGAATGCCAGCATTTCTAAACTACTGGCCTTTGAAATGCTGTCATTCAGGCTGGTGGACACAGACAGCTTCAAACAGCTGATGTCCATGGCTGTCCCACAGTATGTTGTTCCCAGCCGCCACTACTTCTCCAAGACAGCTGTGCCTTCCCTGCACAACCAAGTATCCGATAAAATCAAGTGTTCACTGCGCAACGCCATCTGTGGCAAGGTCCACCTAATCACAGATACGTGGACCAGTAAGCATGGCCAGGGACGCTGTATCTCCCTAACTGCACACTGAGTAAATGTAGTGGCGGCTGGGCCCCAGGCGGAGAGTTCCTTGGCGCACGTCCTTCCGCCGCCAAAGGATCGCAGGGCATCATTCTTTGCCTCCTGTAGCCTCCTCCTCCTACTCGGCTTCCTCCTCCTCTGCTTCCACCAGCTCATCCAGTCAGCTACACACCTTCACCACCAACTTTAGCACAGCCCGGGGTAAACGTCAGAAGGCCATTCTGAAACTCATATGTTTGGGGGACAGGCCCCACACCGCACAGGGGTTTTGAATAACAGACCGATGAGTGGTTTCTGCAGGTGGGCCTCAAGCCCGGCCTCGTGGTGTGCGATAATGGGGGCGAAATCTCGTCGCAGCTCTGGGACTAGTCGGTTTGACGCACATCCCTTGCCTGGCGCAAGTGCTGAATTTGGTGGTGCAGAAGTTCATTCACAACTACATGTCAGAGCTGCTGCATAAAGTGCGGGCCATCTGTGCGCGCTTCCGGCTTTCACATCCTGCCGCTGCTCGCCTGTCTGCGTTACAGCGTAACTTCGGCCTTCCCACTCACCGCCTCATATGTGAAGTGCCCACCAGGTGAAACTCCACCTTGCACATGCTGGAGAGACTGTGTGAGCAGCAGCAGGCCATAGTGGAGTTTCAGCTGCAGCACGCACGTGTCAGTCGCACTGCGGAACAGCACCACTTCACCACCAATGATTGGGCCTCCATGCGAGACCTGTGTGCCGTGTTGCGCTGTTTCGAGTATTCCACCAACATGGCCAGTGGTGATGACACAGTTATCAGCGTTACAATACCACTTCTATGTCTCCTTGAGAAAACGCTTATGGAGATGATGGAAGGTGGCCCAGAAGGAGGAGGAGGATGAGGGGTCATTTTTAGCACTTTCAGGCCAGTCTGTTAGAAGTGGCTCAGAGGGAGGTTTTTTTGCAACAGCAGAGGCCAGGTACAAATGTGTCCAGCCAGGGCCCACTACTGGAGGACGAGGAGGATGAGGAGGAGGATGAGGATGAAGCAGGTTCACAGCGGGGTGGCACCCGACACAGCTCAGGCCCATCACTGGTGCGTGGCTGGGGGGATATGGAGGACGATGGCGATACGCCTCCCAGAGGACAGCTTGTCCTTACCTCTGGGGAGCCTGGCACACATGAGCGACTACATGCTGCAGTGCCTGCGCAACGACAGCAGAGTTTCCCACATTTTAACGTGTGCGGACTACTGGGTTGCCACCCTGCTGGATCCCCGGTACAAAGACAATGTACCCACCTTACTTCCTGCACTGGAGCGTGATAGGAAGATGCGCGAGTACAAGCGCACGCTGGTAGACGCGCTCCTGAGAGCATTCCCAAATGTCACAGGGGAACAGGTGGAAGCCAAAGGCGAAGGCAGAGGAGGAGCAAGAGGTCGCCAACGCAGCTGTGTCACGGCCAGCTCCTCTGAGGGCAGGGTTAGCATGGCAGAGATGTGGAAAAGTTTTGTCTCCACGCCACAGCTAACTGCACCACCACCTGATACGGAACGTGTTAGCAGGAGGCAGCATTTCACTAACATGGTTGAACAGTACGTCTGCACACCCCTCCGTGTACTGACTGATAGTTCGGCCCCATTCTACTTCTGGGTCTCCAAATTGTCCACGTGGCCAGAGTTTTGCCTGAACGTGTATTCAGCACGGCAGGGGGCGTCATTACTGACAAACGCAGCCGCCTGTCCTCAGCCAACGTGGACAAGCTGACGTTAATAAAAATTAACCAGGCATGGATCCCACAGGACCTGTGCCTCTCTTGTGCAGAATAGACATTTATAACTGCCTCCCCCTCAACCATGTATTCTTGTACTCCGGGGCACGTCTTTATTGAATCCTCATTGTTTTAACTTTACCATGTACCTGTGGTGCAACCCAAAGTTGAATGAACCTCTCCTCAATCTGGGCGCCGGGGCCTAAATAACTGAAAGTGGCCTTCTCCAGTGGTGGGTGATATAACGCCTTATTCCTTGCTGTGGGACCTCTCTCCTCTGTCTGGGTGCTGGGGCCGAAATAACTGAAAGCGGCCTTCTCCAGTGGTGGGTGATACAATGCCTTATTCCTTGCTGTGGGACCTCTCTCCTCTGTCTGGGTGCTGGGGCCTAAATAACTGAAAGTGGCCTTCTCCAGTGGTGGGTAATATAACGCCTTATTCCTTGCTGTGGGACCTCTCTCCTCTGTCTGGGTGCTGGGCCCGAAATAACTGAAAGTGGCCTTCTCCAGTGGTGGGTGATATGACGCCTTAATCCTTGCTGTGGGACCTCTCTCCTCTGTCTGGGTGCTGGGGCCGAAATAACTGAAAGTGGCCTTCTCCAGTGGTGGGTGATATGACGCCTTAATCCTTGCTGTGGGACCTCTCTCCTCTGTCTGGGTGCTGGGGCCGAAATAATTGAAAAAGGAAGGACGAACAGGAGTCTCCCTCAGGCCTTTATTCAAATGACAGGGAAATGAAACACACAAAATAACCCGAACAAAATACAAAAGGGAAAGAAAACACTTAACTTCAAGTGGCTATGGCAGCACCAGGAACTCAGCCGAGATCCACACACCAGCTATCCACAACTCCAACAGAAGCTTTAAACCACATAGCATAGTGGGAGAAACAACAATAAATAGAGAAGGTTAAATGACCATAACAGCCACACCTGGGGAGAGAAGGTATGGTAAGCACCAGAAACAACACAGACGTCATTTGATCCAAAGAGAAAACATGTCAGATCAAACCACATGTTGCCAGTGTAACCGATCTCCTGCTACCTGTCGCAGGAACGTCAGTGACACCTATCTATGTGTATGGCCCAGGCAGACAAAAACCGTACAAGCTATATAATTTGGTTGGCCTTGTTTGGGACCTGAAACTAGCCATACCACCGTTAAATGCTCTAATGTTCTCCTTTGTTTTGTGGTCATTCTCACAGGGCAAAGGACATTTTTGGGAAATCCAGTGATGAAACGGGCTCTTCATGGAGGACAATAGGCGTACGCTTTTGGCTAGCATTGCTCAGAGTGAAGTCAACATCTCTGATGGTCGAGATAAGGATAAAGCCTGACCATGGGAGCAGGTAAAGTCGCAGTAAACAATACTACTCCAGAGCCTCCAAAGCCCTTGGCCTGGGCAATCAAGAGCTGCGCTGCAGAAAATTTTCCTACCAAGGGGTAGGGAAATATGTCTGGGTCCGGGTCCAGCTTTGAACCCGGACAAGCTACGTTAAATATTTATTTAAAAAGTATAAAAAAAATAACATTTACTAGCAGAATATAAAATTTAAAAAAAATGACTAATTACTTTATGGTAAGCATTAACCGTTGTGCAGGTGAAATACTTCGACGGAAAATGGTGTCCTGACGTTCGATGAGATGAGAGACCCTTTGTAGTAGATCGTCAAAACTGGAGACACTCATCCATAGGTAGTTAAGAAACTTGTCAGGGTAATTCCGTAGTTCGGTAAAAAGAACTTTAAATGCACCCCTTCTCATTCAAGCAGAAGTGATAGGATGAACCCAATAGCGACGGTGCTATCTGGCTCGAAAACATCTCCTCCGGCGGGAAACAAGGATTAGAGACTAAAATCCAAACTTAATGTGGTCTGGCATCATGTTTGCTATCTTCTGAGGCAGCATCTGAGGGGTATGCGACCTTCTGTCCTCTTTTATAGCCACTGTACAATTTGCATCTGAAATTGGTTCTTTTGATCTTTGAAAAATGTAAATACTGGATACATCAGTCCATTTGAAACCGGATGATAATGAACGAGACAAACCTGTTATTTTACCGAATCCCTACGGATTCTAGCAACGCTAGTGTGAAAGTAGCCTAACCCATAAAAACTACAGTGATAACCCGCAAAAAATTAGCCCTCTGTTAATGGAAAAATAAAAAATGTATGAGCATCGAAATATGATACAAAGTTAGTTTTAAAAGTTTCTCATTTTTTTAAAGTAGTAAAACATAACAAAATCTATGAAAATTTTATATCACCGCAATCGTACTGACGTAAGGAATACGTTTGTCATACTGTAAAAAGAAAATTCTAAAAATGATTGCAGAATTACATATTTTTTCCCTATTCCACTCCACAAATACTTTTTACTACAGTTTTGTAATACATTATATGGAACATAAAATGGTGGTGTTAAAAATTACAACTGATCCCGCAAAAAAAGGGCTAGGTTAAAAGAAAAAGAAAATAGTTATGGCTCTTAGAAGGCAAGTAGGAAAAATAAAAATGTAAAAATGAAAATTTGCTGCAGCAAATTTTGCAGTTAGGGCTCAAGAAGTGCTGGCCTCTTTAATAAATGTGGCGCATCTTCTGGCAGTTCGTGCCTCGGGAAAGCAAATATATGATAGCTATAAGCTGAAGTAGAATTATATAATTCAAGGCAGCCTCTGTTGTAAATTATAGCAAATGTATTGAGCCACAAGAGGCAACGCCCCTTTGTGAAGTCCGTCCAACTGTTCCAAAAGTCTTGAGAATGGAGTAAAGATGAAAAAAATCACAAATGTTTGCACAAAATGCCCTTTGTGGAAAAAAATGTTTTGACTTTTTTTATGCCAGAAAAAACTGTGTATAGCCCTTAAGTTGCTAGATTTCACTCCAACCAATATGTTGTAGTAAGTTCTTAAAAACGTATCTTCTCAAAGGGTTTCTAACACAAGTTTACATACTATCTTAAAATTCTTCTTTTACAATCTATATTTTACTGCGCCCTTCATTTAGTCTTTTAAAAGTATTTGCCTCATTTGTAAATAGCTTTTCATAGAGAGACAGGATAATTTTCTAATTCTTCAAACTGAAGTAGGAAAATATGACTGTGCTGTGCTTACACTCTAATTCTTAGATAGTTAAACTAATAGACGCCAGCAAGGGCAGAAAAACAACATGAAATTACAGAACAGGAGTTCCAATAAAACTTGATCCTACAGAAGAAAGCCACTGATTTTATCAGTACTCCTATTTTTACCTGCATGATCTATGCCACTTCCTGATATCATTCTAGCGACCAGAGATTAATGGAATACTAAGCACTTCAAAGTGTGGAAGTCTATTGAAGTTTGTGAAGCTTGGTGATAGGATGACTGACGATTTACTGAACCAGCTAGACTTGACAGCTCAACCACACATATGAATCCATGTTTGACAGTAGTCTGTGCAAGGCATTTATGAGATTAGCACAGATTAGCTGGGAAGAACCCACTTAACCTGTTACTAGCACAGACAATCATACATATTAGAATGAACTACTCATTACAGTGTCAAGAAAAAAAGAAAAGTACTCTTTTTGTAAGTACTTGTAAATGTATTTGTATAAAGCAATAATTCCTTAAAGGGGTTGCCTGAATTAATTAAACATGTTTGACAACCCCTCCTTTAGCCTACTGCTACCTTTCTCCTGCTGGTGGGCATGGCCACTGTCTTGCTCACCAGTAGTGTTAAGCGAATCGAACTTCGGATCATAGACCTGAAGTTGATCCGCTAAAAACTTTGTTTTAATTCTCTATGGAGACCTGTCTCCATACAGCATGAAAATATATGGGCTCTGGCAAGTTGAAATTAGGCATTTGATTTTTAAACTTTAAAACCATTTTAAAACAGGAATCCGAAGTTTGCTTCAGTACCGAAGGATCCCTGTTTAAAAATGGTTTTAAAGTTGAAAAATCAAATCCCGAAGTTATTCATCGAAGTCCCTTGCCAGAGCCCATACATTTGAATGCTGTACTGAGACGAATCTCTGTATAGCATTCAAACAAAGTTTGGAGCAAATCGACTTCAGATTCTGACTTCGAAGCTCGATTCGCTCAACACTACTCCCCAGCTCCATAGTTGCGGGGCTCTAGTGGCTCGGTCCCGCTGATGTCTTCCTCTTCCTGCCCGACGGTCCAGAGATGCTTTTACCACACAGGATAAGACCTACTTCTTGCTAGCAAAACTTCTCGCTGTCCGTAGGTCACACACAAGCTCCCTCCAGCTGTTAAAGGTCCAGTGCACACCATAATGTTCCCCAGCCAATGGCTGGTCACCTTGGGGTACTTTAGGCACCTTCTCTGGCAGGAAGATGCCTGAGCAATAGGTTATAATTCACTAGTTTTCTGCTATGGTGTGCCGGTTCAGTGTCCCTGACCTCCACTTGTTCTCTGTTTTGACAGTGAGCTGTCTACTCTGAACTCGGCCTGTTTATTGCATTGCAAATACTCTATCTGCCCTCACCTCAGTCTGTCCTAGACTATGGTTTTGTCAGATCCTTCAGTGCCCTGCACTGGTTTGAACCCCACAGGTCAGCAGTCAGTTGAATTGATACTACTAGTGGCCTGGTGCTTCCACTGCATCAAATTCCAGATCCCTGTATAGGGGTTAAATGTTAAACCCTGTGAAGCCACTGAGATAGCACCCTTAGGAGTAGCCCCAACCACATCTGTTCAGGTGATACAGTGGGTCCAAACTAGCTTTATGCTACAATTGCTTAAAGCTAAATAAACATCTCTTACTCACCCATTTTTTCAGCACCATATCCAGGTACACCTGTTTGTAAACAGTGGCAGGAGAGCTGGACCAGCACCATAAAGAATGGCTCTGGAGAAATGAGAATATTATGTTTTTTTATTTTAATTATAGAAGTTTCCAAGACTTTTAATTATCTCAGAGAACCCCTTGAAAGAGGCTTTTTGAGTTTATAATATTGATGACATATGCTGAGGATCAATGGGGCTCCAACCCTAGGCACCCCTCGATGATCAGCTATTTGAAGGGGCTGAGGTGCTCCTACAAGTGCTTTGGCCTCTTCATTGTTTACATTGGGCTATCCACCTGCACAGATCTACTTAGCAGCAGTAGTTAAGGGTATTGCAGCTTTCTTCACTTCACTTGAAGCTACAATATCCTGCACATGAATGCACATGCTCCCTTTAAACAGCTGATCAGCAGGGATGCCAAGAGTCACACACCCACAATCTGATAATGATAAGGCCTGTCTGGAGGATAGGTCATCAATATTCTGCACCTAGAAAACCCTCTTGAAGGAGTTGTATGCGTTATAAAATACCCTTGGGTTAGAAAGAACCACCAAAAATAAGATAACATGGTGTTTATCTGCTTTTAACATAATAGGATGGATTCACAAACAATGTTTAGGGCAGTTTTTTGTGGTGTTTTTAGTGGAATGTTTTTGCTGTTTTTTCATAAATTTAAAACAGTTATCCAGGCTTAAAATACTGATAACCTATCCTCAGGACTGGTCATCAATATAAGATTAGTGGGAGTCCTATACATTCGGGAGCAGAGCTGCAGGAACCCAGCACGGCGACAACTCGGTGAACGAGCATTCCGCTCTGCTGTTTTGGGTACTAGTGGTTACTTTAAACAGCTGATGGGAAAGGGTACTAGATGTCAGACCCCCCTCTCTCTGATACTGATGACCTATACTGGGGATAGGTAACATAGTAACATAGTATATAAGACCGAAAAAAGACATTTGTCCATCCAGTTCGGCCTGTTTCCTACAAGTTGATCCAGAGGAAGGCAAAAAATCCACTTAAGGGGGAAAAAAATTCCTTCCCGACTCCAATCAGGCAATCAGAATAACTCCCTGGATCAACGACCCCTCTCTAGTAGCTGTAGCCTGTAATATTATTACACTCCAGAAATAAATCCAGTCCCCTCTTGAATTCCTTTATTGTACTCATTATCACCACCTCCTCAGGCAGAGAGTTCCATAGTCTCACTGCTCTTACAGTGAAGAATCCTTTTCTATGTTTGTGTATAAACCTTCTTTCCTCCAGACGCAGAGAATGTCCCCTCGTCACAGTCCTGGGGATAAATAGATGATGGGACAGATCTCTGTACTGACCCCTGATATATTTATACATAGTTATTAGATCTCCCCTGAGTTGTCTTTTTTCTAAAGTGAATAACCCTAATTTTGATAACCTTTCAGGGTACTGTAGTTGCCCCATTCCAGTTATTACTTTAGTTGCCCTCCTCTGAACCCTCTCCAGCTCTGCTATGTCTGCCTTGTTCACAGGAGCCCAGAACTGTACACTGTACTCCATGTGTGGTCTGACTAGTGATTTGTAAAGTGGTAGGACTATGTTCTCATCACGGCATCTATGCCCCTTTTGATGCAACCCATTATCTTATTGGCCTTGGCAGTAGCTGCCTGACACTGGTTTTTGCAGCTTAATTTGCTGTTTATTAAAATTCCTAGATCCTTTTCCAGGTCAGTGTTACCAAGTGTTTTACCATTTAATATGTACGGGTGACTTGCATTATTCCTTCCCATGTGCATAACTTTACATTTGTCAGTGTTAAACCTCATCTGCCATTTTTCTGCCCAAGCCTCCAATCTATCCAGATGTAGCAGAAAACTGTCCTCTTCAGTGTTAATTACTTTACACAGTTTAGTGTCATCTGCAAAAATAGATATTTTACTGTGCAGGCCTTCTACAAGATCATTAATAAATATATTGAAGAGAATAGGGCCCAATACTGACCCCTGAGGTAATAGGTCATCAACATCTAAAACCAGATGGGATAGGGGATAGGTCATCAACATCTAAAACCAGACAATCATTTTACATTTTACCTTTTCAGCTTCAACGGGCCACAAGCATAAGATTGCGGTTAAACAAGCAATTCCAACAGTTTAACCCTTGTTGAGGGCCATTAATTGGTGATGTTTCTTATCGGCACTACTGATACAGGAACAACCAATATATATCACACCCTGCCAATTGCACTTATCTGGACCTTCTTCAGGACTCAAGCAGCTAGGTTTCTTTCGACATGTTTAATGTAAATAATTCAGATCAGGATGTAATGGAAGCTTTTGATGGGCTGCAATGACAACCTTGATGAGGCTCTGTCATGAGTAATTGACAGAAACACTTAAGGTCATCACAAGCATGAGATTGCTATCTTCCCCGACAGCTAGTTTACCTGGTTTAGATTTTATTTTTATGGAGTGAGATAAAGGTAAGTGGCCACTAGAAATCTCTGGTGCCATTTATCTCATAGAAACAAAAGCCAGGAAAGGTAAAAATGTCCCTATCCAATTTTTTTCCACTAACTGGAGACATCTGGGGTTAATCAGAGAATCCCCATAGATGCTCAATAGCTGAAAAACTGCTGTCATAGCATTGGTGAGGGAACATATATATATATTTTAAATGTTGTATTATCCATTGTGATTTACAAGAGGTGAGGCTGCTGTATAAGCACTTTTATCAATCCTATTTTCAGTCTATAGCCAACTTTCTGATTTTCTCCCCCTGGTAGCCTGGGACTCCTTCGGGTTCTTTAGTAGCCTCCCACAGTCCATAAAACATACTGATAAGTAATTAGCTCCCTGTGAAATTGACCCTAGCATCTATCAAACATACATAGCTAGTCACTGATGAGAGGAGCTGGGCAGGCTGGGAGATGTGGACGGAGTGCTTCTCTCATGAATACACTGGACCCATGTCCGGTGTAGTTTTTGATCATTTCTATTAGCCAGATGGCACAATATTTTTTTATGCCATTTTGGCTAATAGGAAATGAAGAAGCCCCTATACTATTAAGCCCTTACATAGGGCTGCTTAGTCTGATTGACAGATCCACCTTAAAGGGGTTATTAAACAAAAGGTACTTATCCTGCTGGTAGGTGCTAAATGTCGGTTTCCTGGGGATCTGACCACTGGGATCCCAGAAATCCCAAATGGTGTATTAGTGCACATGTTGATCCACCAGTCCTTTCACTTCTATGGGGCTGATGCAGGCAGTACTTCATCAGCCCCAGAGAAGTGAATGAAACAGTGAACTGATTACAGGAGGTATCTATTCTATGCTCATACACATTCTAAGACTTCATAATGATTGGCTTATGACACATGCAAGGCCAGCATACTAATCTGTAATACCTAGATGTGCACACCATGTGGTAGGTAGCCTTAAGATCACAGCTACACTGCACGGCTAAGTGTTGGCTGAGAAACGGCTGTGCTGCAGCAAGAACCGTGTGGCCATGAAAGCCGTGGCGGTATTCAACTAAAGGCTCCTTTACACTACTCAATTGAGCAGACGATTGTTAAATGCTTGTTAGGTGGAGGTGAACTACTGCATTTACATGCAGCGATCTCCTCCACAGTATGGGGAGGAGGGATTGCTAATGCCATCGCTCGTCCCCATACAGAATCATTGTTTGCCGGCAACAGAGGCTGTTTAGATGCATGATCTGCTGCCGGCAAAGATGATTTAGGTGACCATATGAAAGATCCATTTACCCGATGAACTAGCACTTCCCTCATTCATCGGGTAATCAGCAGCTCCTTTACACCGCCATATAATCTCTAACAAGCATTTGTCCGAACTCACATTAGCAATAATCTGCCCATACATCAGGCAGTGTAAAAGGGCCTTAAATCATTACAAACCAATAGTTTTTTCACTGTTAATGGCTATGTGATAAACTGAAAAAAAAAAATATTTGGACATCATTCACTCATCCGTTTCCGTGATGCAATACCTGATAAGATGGTCATCATCTGTGAAGAATCCGTGTTTGGTCCATGTGTCCGTTTTTTGCTTTCTTTGTGTCATCCGTGCTCAATGGGCACTGCACAACTGAAAATTAATTTTCAGAGCATCGCCTCTTAATAGTCTGTGAAGCATGGATAGCATCCGTGTTTCGTTTGTGTTTTTCATGGACCCCAGACTACTATAGGCGTGATGTACCCATAAACACGGACAAAATAGTGCATGCTTCCATGCTAAAACACTGATTTGTGAAAACACACATTAAACGAAGGGTTATGTGTGCTGTCCGTGAATCACTGACGTGTGAATGAGGCCTTAACAATGGACGTGGAAAAAAATATTTAGTTTGTAATGAGTTAGTTGAAAACCGCCACATCTTGCATGGCCCAGACCAATCACTTTTCTCACAGCTGCCTTATAGACATATATTTTACTCTGGCCCAGGTGCTACTGAATAAAGGAATGTGTTTCTGCCAAATAACTTGCAACCATATAGTTCAGCGTGCGCTGAAAATAATGAACTGTGAAATCCCTTTATTGATACAAAAGAGTATTATGCAGATTTTCTAAAGAGTACTAAGCCCTAGCTCACATTTAATCCTATTAATTTGCATTGGAATTATGGCATGCAAAAGGATAAGTGCAATTTCCGAATGTATTTTATATTAACCATTCACCAACTGAGCAAAGCACTGCTGTTCCCACCACAGACCATGGCACAAGTCCAAATTTAGTGACATTAATTCTCAGTCAATGACTGACTTGAAGGAGAAAGCTCCGTAAATGAAGGACAATGGTCATGTGGACAAAAAGAATTTTAGTGGGTCAGATAGATGCAGGCCTTGCTTCATGTACTGTATTCTTTTAGACTATGGCACTTACCCTCTTTTCACTGACCCAGATTTACTAATCTTAAACCTGCAGCAGATTTATCACAGGGTCTCAGGCTGGATGATAAATCTGGGGTAGGGATAGACACTTTTCTCTGACTTTATACCAGCTATTGTTAGCTTCATTTGAGACATAAAAAAGTGTAGAAACACTATTTGTGCCAAATTGTGAAATTTGTATCATTTTTAGACAGATTCTAGGTGCAGACACATTAGTAAATCTGGGTCATTGTGTTTTGTCTCTAGTCAAAATGTGTAAAAGTGACACAAAAACGTTAGTAAGCAGAAGGCACAAGATCAGCAATCACAAACCAGCACAGGAGACAAGCCAGGTACAAAAGATCACATGTGTTAACTATTTTATTAAAAGTAATAAGATGCACAGGGCATAGAGCAGGCGCAGAAGGAGATACAATTGTGCACTGAAAACCTGGAGCATTTGCCCATAACAGCTTTTATTGTTTATTGTTGAAGGTTTATTGGATGATGAAAACATTTTGATAGGTTTTTATGGCCAATTGCTTGAGTTTTTTAAGCACCAATTTAATAAATGCTCTGAAAATGAGTGGGAAGTACCGTATAATGTATATTTCCCCCTCTGCAGGGTATAACATGAAGCTAAATACAACTGCAATGTAAAAGTCAATGAAATACAATAATATTAGTAATTTTCTAGGAAACTATTGTTTTGTCACGATACAGTGGTATACACAGTATTAGGCCCCTTGCAGATGAGCGTGACCGATTAGGTCCGGATGCATTCAGTTAAAAATGTGCGCTTTCACAAGCAAGTTCAATCAGTTTTGTCTGCGATTGCGTTCAGTTGCTCGTTTTTTTTCACACAGGTGAAATGCGCATTGATGCGTTTTTTATGCACGTCATAAAAAACTGAAGGTTTACAAACATCTCTTAGCAACTATCTGTGAAAAACGCATCGCATCCGCACTTGCTTGCTTGAAAAATGCAGAATATAGAACATGCTGCGATTTTCACACAACGCACAAGTGATGCGTGAAAAACAATGCTCATGTACACAGACCCTTTGAAATCAATGGGTCCGGATTCAGTGCGGGCGTAATGCATTCGCATCACGCATTGCACCCGTGCGGAAAACTCACTCGTCTGCAAGGGGCTTTATTGTGCTCACAAGGAATGTAACACAGGGAAGAGATAATGGTCAGTGATGCTGCAGTTACCTGGAACAAACCCTCCTCGGAAATTGTTGTGTCTCCTGACAACTCTTCTGCATGGGGAGGGGTTGGGGGAGGCCAGCAGACAGTGGGATGTTTAAAAGGAAATTTACAATCATTTCCTCTCTGGCTTGGTTACAAATCAACAACATCCTGTTCTTTTGTTGAAGCTGAGGGGCGCCTGCCAGGCTGGGAAATGAATGCTCTTAAAGAGACAGTACGCTGAGCAGTTTCACACAAGAAGAAATGGCAATGCAGGCAACGTGTATTAGTTGTAAAAGGTTAATTTGTTTCACTACATCACAAATAGAGCCTTTATTAGGTAATCTTGACCAATATCACAAATATATGTGTAGCTATTCAGAGGAAGCACTATGACAAGACAGTATAAGGCAGCACTGAATGCGGTCTAGGGAGTGATCAAGTCTAGCCATACACCCATCTACTGTCATCTACTACTGTGTTGACGTCTGAACATAATGCTATAAACACTAACGGGTTGCTCTAAACATTTAATATGTGAATACACTTAAGGGGCGTGTAATGAAATCTTAAGACATAAAAGCATAAACATAAAAATGATAAAGACATCCTGCACAATATGATAAATAGATACTCCGAAGTACATGGTCATACAGTAATTACAGAGAAAAACACAGAACATAACAGCACTCTCAAGGCACTAAGTGCAACATCTATACCTAAACTAATACCACATTTGATATGATAAATATGAGATTATTAGCAAATATATTTTGATCAAAAAATATCTGTGCCCACCCACCACGGCAAGATGACCTCAATCAAGCAGGAACCTATCTCGATTTAATGCCTATCTATGCCAGAGGGCATCTAAATTCAGGAGGTCAGACCCCACACATACAGTATACTCTGTATTTGTGTATACTGTCTAGGCATAGTAAAAGTCCACTAATTCCACTAATAGATTTGTCTGTGGCATCAAACTGCATGTAATATCAAACAAATATTTTACAATAACATTTTACTTTGGGGTTTCTTCCTGGAAGCAAAATTTTGTATAAATTAGAATCTTATATACTAAAGTAATACCATCTAGTAATCCAAAACATTCAATAAAAATGCCAGTGCCACTAAACTCTTGGGCTAGCGAGTACACATAAAATATAGAATAGGGCAAAAAAACGTAGAAGCCCAAAATTGCATGTAAAAAACTAACAACACAAAAAAGAGACATCAATTAAATGCACTGTACAATTGGAATAAAAAAAGAATAATAAAACCACACACATATAAATAATACTCTTTATTTTTATAGCGCCAACATCTTCCGCAGCGCTTTACAATCAGGGGGTTCGTATACAAACGGTCATAAATAACATAGCAACAAACAAGTCAACAATTAAAACAAGAGGAATGAGGGCCCTGCTCCTGAGAGTTTACAATCTATGAGGAGACAGGGGTGACACAAAAGATAAAACGTGCTTGATTTGTACAATGGTCCTGCCATCTTAACACAATAGAGGAGTAGATATAAAACTGTATGATCCAGTCACCAGCCGATATCCGTGGTGCTTCTGAATGATCACACTGCAAGCTACATCAATACAAGCACAGAGAATACAACGGAAATCAGATTTTACCTGATATCTCCTTGGCTTGAATGTGAAAGAATATATATAAGAATTGCAGTTTTTTTTTAACACTTACACATTATTTTTGCACTTATTACTCTTATATTCTGCAGAGCTATGAGAATTAGGGTATATGCACACAGCGCATTTTACGTGAGCATTGTCTGCAGCTTTTCATGCGTTAAATCCGCAGAGTAATATGGTACCAGCTAAGTACAGCAATGTCTCATGTACATGGTGTACACATTTGCTGCATGGAAATTGGTAGCATGTCAAGTGTTTTGTGCCCATTTTCAGTGCAGATTTCACCCTCTGCAAAATCTGTGACAAAATCTGCTAGAAACACATGCGCAGCAGTAACTACAAATCTGCGTAAACTACAATGCTGTGTAGATCTGCACTCATACACTCTCTGCTACAACCCTACAGCATGCTGTCCTATCAGACAGGCTGTCACAATCTGATGACAAATATTACTACCGCAGTCACCTGTCTTCATAGAGGCAACCATAAATGTCAGGTGGCAAGCAGAAGACAAATAGAAATTTCACACAGCCCTACAGGATTATAAAATGAGCAGTAATAAAAGTAAACTATGACAACGCGCTTCTTTAAAGGGATGATCATGCTCTCTTATCGCCGAGAAGAATGTTAGTGACAGGGACCCTATGCTTAGTGCTATAATAAGTGATTTTACACAAAAACTGCACAATTTATCAGTTATTACCTTTAGGATACGGCTACATGGCAACATGTTTAGCCTGACACAGGCAAGTTGCAGGTGAGTCACGAGTAGCACTCAACTTCCATGTATGCGGCATGTGACCTGCGGCACAAAATCCAGCATGTCTTGATTTTTGGAGAGTGTTGCATTGCAGTTTCTGCATGTTGCATTGAGACACCATTGACAATAATTACATGAAATGGCCTGTGATTCATGGCATCATGTAGCCGTATCCGTAAACTACATGACATAACCACAGTAAGACCTCTTTCACATGTCCATGTCGGTGTTGACATCTGTGAAGGATCATTCGTATTCCACATGCACTGATAAGCTGAAAAAGGGATTTCCAGAGAATCTCCTACCAAAGGTCCATGAAAATCCATCAGAATGGATGCCATTGGTTTTCAGTGACCATTCATAGGAGATGGTTTGGAAATCTATTTTTCAGGGTAGAAGTGTCCGTGGAATACGAACGACACACAGAGGGCAAAAAATGGACACACGGACCAAACATAGATCCTTGACGGATATGTTCACAGATAAAACACAGATATCATGTCTCAGGGTGAATTCCTACGGTACATGGCAGATTTGTTGCAGAAATTTTAATTAAATGTCTTATTCATCTGAGGGGGGCTCGCAGAAATCTATGAGGTTGCCACCAAAAACAACCAGATTCAGATGTATGGTACTGATTTCATCTGCTGAGTGTTAATATACCATAACATTTTGGGCTCTAAATGATGTGCCCAATGACTCCCCCCACCTTGTTCTCTACAGGCCTGCTCCTTATAACTGACAAATGTCTCTTCAGGTAGGCCAGGGTTTATAGTTAAAGGTAAACTTAGCAGGAGGTCCAACTGCTTGGAGGCCCACCAATTTACTTCTATGAGCCGCTGGATATGGCTTACCAGCAGTCCCAGTGAATGAAGCACTACTCCATTCATACAGGAGATTTGGAGACCCTTGTTCTCGTGATCATTCGGGATCCCAGTGGTCAGACGATCATACCCAGCTTTTCTAGGTTCTACAGTACTCTTTATGTCCCTAAGATAAAACATCCCTGACACTAACGCCCGCTTCAGCATGGCAAAGTTACATGTAACGTAAATCCAAACTAGAACTTCTAAGTGTTAACTAGTCCTCATAAATTTAAGAGTGCAGTGCTTTACTCTGATCTGCTTATGCTTTTGAGTTTTACTATATTAGCTTTCTGAAGTTATGATATAGCACTTGCAGGTAAGTGCAGTCATGTAAAGGGTTAAAAGAGACAGTGGTAACAGAGACTGTAAATGGAGAAGAGGTACAGGTAATTGGAGACTGTCCAGGGAGATGACACTCGGAAGCAATTAGCATGGGAAGAGAATGGTGAACCTTGAGCAGTTTTCTTTACAAGCAGGGAGAAGATTTTAAAAGTGATCTCGGTAATCACAAGACAAAGTCCATTTCATTGGTCCTTTTTGGTCTGTCGGTGGACTCATTGTGGCTCGTGCTAATCTGTTTGCAGTTCATTAGGAAATGGTTCCCAAGCTTCATAGTAAAGCACAAGAGCCTGAAACTGACAGCAGCATTGTGTCCGGCCTCCTGCATTCACAGCCTCATAAATATGTGTACTCTAGCTGTAATAAGCCTGTTGTGCCAGGGTAGACAGGTGGGCACACACTAGCAGGGTGAAACGAGAGGTCAAAGACAGGAAAAGAGCGAGCGGTAGAGGACACAGATAGGGCATGAAGGAGGGGCACAACAACACAAGGAAAATTAGGGAATAGAAACCAACAGCTGAAAAGACAAGTGTGACGGGAAGAACTCGTAGCAATAATGTTCTGCTACATTCAACTCACAGATGCACGATGTAAGACACTTTATATATATGTGTGTCACCACTATTCTGACTGAGCAAACAAACTCATTTAAAGGGGGAAAATCAGTGTCAAAGTAAACATACCACCATGTAGATTAGGTGACCAGAAACATAACCACACCGTTCTTCTGAAAATCAGGAAGTTCAAAGGTAGATACTGCCCAGCACTCAGTCCAGAGTCCGCTGTCAGGGAACACTTCAATCACGTAATATAGAAAACTCCCAGCAGCATTTAAATCTTCTTCAATAATATTTATTGCATTCTTCAACAATATAAGTTACATAATACAGACAGGACGCGTTTTGGCCCGTCCTGGCCTTTTTCAACTGAAAATCAGGCCATCTAATCCTGAGAAATGCTTTTTTTTATCTTTATGCAACTAAAGGCTGTATTAGACAGCCACATATCGCAGGCGATTCTCGGGAGGGAAGCGTTCCTTCCCGGCAATTGTCTTCTCATCAGCGGCATATCCACAATGCACCGGAAACCTTATTTGCATGCAAATAAAAAGCATTTCTCTGAATTATAGCAGACCTGTAACCATGAAAATGCAATGTAAGCTGCAGGTTGCATGTTATAGAGCAGGAGGAGCTGACCAGATTGATATATGGCTGTATGGAAAAAATTCCTGCCTATTCTGAGCTTTGATGTCCGGAGGGAGGTCCAATCAGTGATTGACAGCCTTCCCTCTAAGACTGACAGATAGCTGTCAATCATTGATTGGACCGCCTCCTTGACTCCAAAGTCCAGGATAAACAGGAATTTAAATGTATGAAAAAAGTTATACTGAATGTTTACCCATAAAACTATATATTAATCTCTCCAGATCCTCCTGCTCTTTAATACATTGACTTCAGTTCAGACACCATGTTCAGCATGACAGGTTCCCTTTAAAGAAATGGATTTTCACCAGAAAGGTATGGTTAGGGCAACTACCCTACATGGCGGTATCATTATTTTGAAACGGATTTTCGAGGTGACAAAAAACAATTATGGCATATCAATAGCAAAACAGACCAATGTCAATCCCTTTATAGATAGGGACATTTGTTGTGGTGTGAAATATAGACAAATAATAAAAATCATTTAATCGAATTAAGAAATTAACACTTTTGAGGTTAAACTAAAAATGTACATATGTTTATTTCACTATTGACAAGTTAGGACATACTGAAATTAGAGGCTGGGGCGATCTGGCATATTAAAGGGGTTCTGGACAAAAACAAAAGTTAGCCCATCCAAACTGACAGAAAGTGGATGCAAAAAATACAACCAAGTAAAGCGTTGGTTACGGCTGAAGTGTAGGTGGGTACCCAAATCTGCCAAAACTAACTATAAAAGGATACCTTTTGCGCTGTAGCTTATTGAGTTAAATATTTAGGGAGTTTTAAATAATAATAATAATAATAAAGGCTATATTTTAAGGTATCCAGAAAGTGGATGCAACACAAGTAGGTCCGGTTAGCCATACTATCTGTAGTGCAGGCCACAGGCCTCTTCCAGTCTGAGATGCCTGTGTCCCTATGCCATCTTTATACTGTCTCATAGGTTTCAAGCCTACTGGTACGTTTCTATGAGGGCGAACAGCAGCACGGGAAAACGTGGGCTCCTGTGCCCACTGCAGTGTTCAACTATATCACCGTCCTGATAATGGTGAAACAGTTGAATTCAGGAGGACATCTGTGTTACCTGGCTAGGTACATAAGCACCCGATGTTCCCATTGTTAATTAAAGTTGAGAGAGAATCATATTGTTACGTAAGCAATGGTCTGAAGAGGGCTGGGGTAACACCCTGGTCATAAGCACATTGGGAAATTTCCCTGTAGGGTCTATGGCCTGTCCACCTCTGACTACAGGTAATATGGAAAGAGTGCTAAAGTTTTTTCAAGGGCCCCAATGCCAACTGCTCATATACAACAGGAACCCCTATGGCTCCAGCCGTTGGATCTGCAGCTATTATAGAGATGTAAGATATAATAACGAAAGAAGCTTCTTTGGATGTGTCATTGAGGCAAAACTTCTTGCCCTCATGGCTAAACAGATCTCTTCTTTTCGTTTACTACCTCAGCTAAAAAATCAAATCTCCAAAAATCTTGATCTATCATTCATTACTCTTGAATGCATAATGGATCTAAATGTACCCTGTTGGGTGTGTAATAAATATTCATTACTATAAAATACATAATTTAACATACACAATTCGTGTGCTTCTGGATATAGTAAGCAATTCATTTTAATACTGTAAAAAGGTGTCTAGATGTCATCCAGCAAACACATGACAAAAGGACACTCCTTAAATGTATATCCGCCCCACATAAGCCTATGGGTGTAGTACGATAGTATATACCTGGATGCAACTGAGTGTGAGATCAAGTGAAGTAAGTTACTATGTCCAAAACCAATTGCCACCTGGTATAAAGCTCCACCACGCTCTTCCACAGTAGGCACCAATTCAGACCAAACCAGATATGCATTAAACTTCACAATAATTGACACAGCGAGCAGAAATTCTCTCATACTTTTTTACTAGATCCAGGAGAACAATGAGTTTCAACCCAACAATATGAGTGAGTAACGTATTTCTGCTCACTTTTTGACTATATTGTGAACTTTGCCGCATGCCTGTGTTTGGTCTGAATTGGTGCATATTGTGAGATCAAGTGAGCCATATATTTTGCTTTTGAATATCAAGACAAAGTTCCTTGTTTTCCCACAGCATTTGTGTCTAAGTTACAAGTAAATTGAATAGTATAGCTGCCACTGGGAACAACGTCCTCCACCATCTGGAGAGCAGAAGGTTACCTAAAACTGGCCACTTATACAAGAAACTGGTCAGTTAATTTGGGTGCATATGAGGATGTAGGATGTAGAACTCATATCCAATCAATTGTTTCCAATCAAACTCTAATTAGACTTAACTGTGCATATCAGACGATCTGGCCAACAGATGTCACCAACATTTCAGCAGGAGTCTACAACATTAAATTGCCCCTGGTGGTGCAACAATTTGATGTTCTGAAGTGTCAAATTTGGTTATAAATAAGCATACCACAAAATATTCCATACCTGATAAGTAGGTGACCAAGTTAACAAAATGAATTTAAATCCAGCCATAAAATACTCTGCTTTACAAACTATTCATTCACCTCAAAGACATCCTTATCGGTGGACAATTTAGCACTTTGGCATTACAGATCTTGGAAAGAAAGGCTAAAGCAGTGGATTGAAGACATCATTTGGACGTTAGAGGTGACCTCTGATTCAGGTTAATTGGACCACCAGCAAAATACATTTTCTGCTCTATTCAACTGGATCCTGTTTATTTGACATCTGATTCACCCTGGACATTAGTTTGAAGACCACATTTACAACACTTAGGATATTTAGTTTGAAACTAATCAAACAGTGTGACACAGTCAAAATAAGTTTAGAAAGTTGAAGCATAATTTACAAATGTCATAGCCTCATACACCTCTTTATCCCATTGTTCTGTACAAGCAACTTATTCTGCTACTGTCGTTCTCATACTGATGCACATTTAGTAAATGGGGAAACCTTTTCATATGAAGCTATTGTTAGCTGGGGTTATTGACGAAAAAACAAAGTAATGGCATTAAGTATCTGTTTTATTTGGCTTAACCATATTAGCTAATGCGATCAGTTCCACATCAAAATGCTGCAGGAGGTCTATTGTCTGGAGGCTGATCACTGTACACTTTAACCCATGTCTGTCAAAACTTGTATTGCAGCATTACTGTATATAATTTGGTCACTATTAAGGTTCCCATACACATTAGAGCATTGTCAGTTGAACCCACAGTTTTCTGGATGGCCAACAATTTACTGTGTAAGGGGAGCTTTTGACTCTCCCTCATCAGTTGGTTTTGGGAGAGAAAAGAAATAGGCCTGTTGAATTTCAATGCCCGATCCATTAGTTCTCCTGGGAAGATAAGCCGCTATTGAGAGGTGTCTGGCATTGGCTTTCCCCTTTCCCTATTGATAACACATACATGCTTGGCCAAGTTGAACGTGTACATGTATGGGAGAGTCATGAGAGGTAGTTGTCAGCAGAATGAGCATTCGTCCGACAGCTATTGAAGATGCCTGGGCACCTTTGTCCAGGGGTTGTTCAGGATTTAAAAAAAGAAAACAGAATTCAGGTCTTCGTCACAGATTCTATTAAAAAGATTTGATGAAAAATTGTGTAGGCACCTAAAATGCCAATCCCCTATGTCATGCCTATTAATATGGCCATAATTAGAGGCATATACAAAATAACAGTGGGGATGCATAAAGGTATGTAGAACAAACCAGCCTGAACCCATCACAATCAAGTGCTGCTGTTTTACTTGATCACATGGAAATAAACTATATGGCATGTAACAGTATTTTTAGCAATTTCATCTAAATATACATTACACTATATACCAGGGGTCGGCAACCCCTGGCACGTGTGCCAGAGAGGGCACGCAGGCCATATTTGAGGCACGCAGTACTGCATCACAATCCACTGCACCTTTAATTTTAAAAACCCAGACTCGCTACATAGGGTCTACTAGGCCTGCCGCACATTGTTCCCGCAGTGCCAACCAGCTGCGAGACTTCACAGCCTCACATTGGCTGGCTTGCTGAATACTGATGCTCTACACAGAACCCATCACCAAGGCTTGTCCCTCACACTTGCCGCCGTGACAGCCATCTTCAGACTCCACTACCTCATGGGCTGGCTGGCTGCTGTACCACTAGTGTTCCTCGACTGCTGTTCTGCTGGCGCAGCTGACAGCACAGAGATGGGATTAATGACACAGGTGATAGGAATGGGAGTAATAGTGACACAAGTGACAGTTAAGGAGATGGGAGTAGTAGTGGCACAGGTAACAGCAGAGGGTAAGGAGTAATAGTGGCATAGGGGACAACAGAGGATGATTTGCTGGGACAGTCAGATGAAAGGTTGATAGTGAGCTTGGTGAATGGGGGAAGCTTTGTGAGGGGTGGGGGTGTTGTGGGGGTAATGGTGGGACAATGTGGGGCAAGCTTCTGGCAACTTTGGGGGTGTTGGAAGATAGCGAGCCTGCATATGATTGCTGGGGGGATGGGGAGCAAGCTTCTGACAACTTTTGGGGGGTGGGAGGATGTTGAGCCTGTATGTGACTGCTGGGAGTAATGAGGGGTCAATGTGGCCAAGCTTCTGACAACTTTGGGGGGTGGGAGAATGGTGAGCCTGCTTGTAACTACTGGGGAAAATGAGGGGACAATGTGGCCAGGCTTCTGACAACTTTAGGGGGTGTGGAGGATAGTGAGCCTACATGTGATTGCTGGGGGGGGGGCAAGCTTCTGACAACTTTAGGGGGTGTGGAGGATAGTGAGCCTATATGTGAGGGACCTAAAAGTCTCCTCGTATGAACTTAAGCTGGATCGTCTTTGCAAAGAAAGTCGGGAGCAAGGGTTGCATTGAGTGGTAAGTTAGACTGATTATTTGTCACATACAGTTCGTGTATGACTTTCCTGTATTACCTGCCACGCTGAGCGCTTCAGCATTAATTATTATTCTTAAATTGGCCCTGCGTCCGAAAAAGGTTGCCGACCCCTGCTATATACTAAATATACTATTCATCAATTTCATCTAAATATACATACTCCTAGCCCTTATTAATGGTGCTAATAATATATCACCTATCCTAAGCAGTCACCTGTTATGCCTGAAATTTATGCTGCTGACATTCCTGAAACAGTTGGTATTCTGGATTTTAATGCAAATATCTAGATCTTTGGAACATTTTCCTGTTACTTATGTATCCCTATCTCTGCAGTGTTAATGTGGCTTTAACATTAGAATAAAAATGGAATCAGCCAATTTTGCCCTGGGCTGTGAGAGGAAAGCTGGAAAGTGCACATTGCCAGGATTTAATCTGGGCTCTTTTGCTTCCGGAACAGAGCAGGAATGTAGCTCAAGCTCGGAAGTGTTAGACAGGTGCTTGTATTGATCTATTGTGTAATGGCTTAACCTCCGGAGCATGTTACATTAACCTCTTCCCTGTCAGGAGCACACTCTGCTATACTACGGATTTGGATTATGCACTAAATATTAGTTGAAGCTACAATCATAGACAAGAATGGACTGAGATCAACCCCTGCTTATCATTACAATCATAAAGTTTTATTTTTAAAAAATATAATTCTATTTTAAAGTTTGTTTGATCAAAATAAAAGTGTTATATTCAGAAAATCATGGGGAAAGAAATGCTTCCATGCAATCTATTATCGAGCCTGCTATTCGACCATGAATGTCACACTTACTAGATTCCACATTGCTGCTTGCCTACCCTCTACATCAGGCATGTCCAAACTGCGGCCCTCCAGCTGTTGCAAAACTACAACTCCCAGCATGCCTGGATAGCCTACAGCTATTAGGGCATGCTGGGAGTTGTAGTTTTGCAACAGCTGGAGGGCCGCAGTTTGGATATGCCTGCTCTACATGGAACACATAGCAATCCACACGGCACACTTAGGCTGGGAACACACCTAGGCGTTTTTGTATTTTTGCAACGCGCGTATTTGGGGCGTTTTTTGATTGACAGCTTACAGTTTGCAGAAAAAAAGAATCCCCACCCAGCAAAGGTGGGTGGAGATTCTGCCTTTCTGCTGGGTTTTACTACAAAAACGTGCGATCATATGCGCGTTTTTGAAGCGGAAAACGCGCATATTTTCTTATATGCGCGTTCCCATGCTTTTCAATGGGTGCAAACGCTTGGGCAAACGCCCCAAAGAAGCTCATGCACAAGCGTTTGCGTTTGGCGTTTTTCAGCGCGTTCAAACGCACTGTAAAACGCTCAAGTGTGAACCATGTCCATTGGAATACATGGGTTTTCACTTGTGCGTTTTTCACCGCGTTTGAACGCGCTGAAAAACGCTTAGGTGTGTTCCCAGGGTTAGGGTACGGTCAAAAGTTTTTTGGATGCAGTTCGGGAAACCAAAGCCAGGAGTGAATTAAAAAAAGAGAAGTAGTATCTGTCCCTTATGCCCTTATACTCTCTCTCCCTTAATTATCCACTCCTGATTTTGGCTTCCAAACTGCATTAGAAAACTAGTGTAGTTTCATTAGTTTAATTAGAGACCACTGCAGCCCTTTCAGCCGCGCTGTACTCAGGCGCAGCACAGTTGTCCCATAAGCGCCACACTACTGTGCCATGTGGTCATCCTTTAAAGGGGTTGTGTCACTTCAGCAAGTGGCATTTATCATGTAGAAAAAGTCCATGATTGTGCATATTGCCTCCTTTGCTGGCTTCATTAATTTTTTTTATTAAATTATACATGGCTCATTTCCATGGTTACGACCACTACGCAATCCATCAGCAGAGGTCGTGCTGCCACACTATAAGAAAAAATGCCGGCCTCTCTGGTGGCCAGGACCATGGGAGTATGCATAGGCTGATACTTTTTTCTATAGTATGCAAGCATGACCACCACCGCTGCATTGTAGGGTGGTCATAACCATTGAAACGAGCAGTGTATAATGCGAAGGAAAAATAGGAACGCTCGTTAGCGATTATCTGACAGTGTAACCGCCGATCACCCAATAAACAAGCGAAACGCTCGTTCATCGGGTAATCCAATCATTATGGGGAGGAGCGATGGCATTGGGGATCACTCCTCCCCATACTCTGGAGGAGATCACTGCATGTAAATGCTGGTCTCCTCCACCAGCGAGCAGCAGATTGTTGGGAAGGAGTGTCCTCTCCTGAAAATCTGACGCTCTGTTGTCCCATATAAAAGGACCTTTAATGGAATATTCCCAACTTAGATATTTATGCCAACTTCTCCAAGTATTCTTCCCCTGGATGCAACCTAACTCATTGGGGATTGAGGGGCATCCATTCTCTCTATAGATACAGATTTTGCATCTACCAGATCTTTCTGGCACATCCTGTAAGCTATACCCCTTTAAGGTTAGGCTACTTCCACATTAGCGTTTTCAATTCTGCTATTGAGATCCGTTATAGGATCTCAATAGCGGAAGAAAACAATTCAGTTTTGTCCCCATTCATTGTCAATAGGGAGAAAACTGAACTGAACGAAACGAAATGCACCAGAATGTAACCGTTCCGTTTGCAAGCAGCGTTTTTCTGTCCGCGATGTGGTGCGGAGCAAGACGAATCCATACTGGTACACAATGTAAGTCAATGGGGACAAATCCGTTTTCTCTGAAACAATAGAAACGGATCCGTCCCTCATTAACTTTCAATGGTGTTCATGGCTATATAAGACACAATACAATCGGATCCATTCATGATGGATGCCTGGGGTTGTATTATGTTAAAAGAAGTGTTTTTGTAGATCCTTGACGGATCCGCAAAAAACACTAATGAAAGTAGCCTAAGCCAGTTTTATTTTAGGCTTATACTCATAATGCTATATATTACAGTGCAAGCCGAATTTTACACTGCACATTTCTCTATGGGTTTACATTGTAAAACCGTGGTCACTCTTATCAGTTTGGCAGCACAACTGACCTTCGACAAAGCAAACGTAACTCATTTCCTGTTTTTGATAAGATATATTTTTACATTAATAAAAGCCAAAGTATTCACTACCATGCGGCCTAACAGACCTACGTCAAAAGTTTAATCATATGCCAAACGGTATCAGGGTCCATACTCTGAATGAGCAACTAACCATAAGCAGATGTTAAGAAATTAAAATGCTTACTTGTCTGCTATCTGAAGGAGGGATGTTGACATAGTCTCCTCAGCATCCTAAACATTCACCAAATATTTTATAGGAACATTGAGCTCACTTCTGTGGTGTTACATAACAGTCACTGTAGGAGTGCCAGCTGTCTCATCTCCATAGAAAGCATTCTCAGCGAGCACAGCAGGTGGTGTTAGCCAATAGACACCCTTCATTGGCAGTCATTAAGAGGGGTCAAAACTGTCACAAAATGTGCAGATCTTGCAGATACTGTTATCACATACTTCTATTCGGGTGGAATTAGAAATCACAGGACCCAATAACAGAATAACAGAATTTCCCACAAAACAAAAATGATATTAGTTATAACCCTATAGTTCCCAAGTAGAACTACAGTGCATTCTGAAAGTTTTCAGATCCTTTCACTTTTTTCTTATTTTGTTATGTTGCGACCTTGTGCTAAAATAAAGAGGTCCCCCCATCATTTTACACTCAGTACACCATAATGACAAAGTGAAAAGAGAATTTTAGAAATGTTTGTTAGAAATGTATTAAAAAAGGAAAAACACATTTTGCATGGACACAAATATTCAGACCCTTTGCTACGACACTTGAAATTTAGCTCTGGGGGCCTCCCATTTTTCTTGATAATCTTTGAGCTGTTTCTACACCTTGATTGGAGTCCAACTGTGGTTCAGGTCTAAAAGACATAAAAGTTTTCAAAAAAAAAAAAAAGCACCTAAAGGACTGTAAGAAACAGAATTCTCTGGTCTGATGAAACCAAGATTGAACTTTTTTTGTCCTAAAGGGCTTATCCAAGAGTAAGACAGACCTCCTCCTAGAGTGGCTGACCCCTGGTGGAGATCATAATTACCAGTGACCAGGTGTTGTAAAACAAGGGGAGCAGATCACCGCTGTAGCCTGGGACGCAGTGGTCACACGTCCTCCTATCGATGGATGTTGATTTCGGAGACTAAACCAAGCATCGGGGACCAAATAAGCATGAGGTCCACCTCGGGTCAGTCAATCTTGGAGGTCGTCTTACTCTTAAATAATTTCTTTCATTCTAAGTGTTATGTCTGGAGGAAACCATGCACGGCCCAATATCATCGGTACAGTGAAGCATGGTGGCAATTTCATGCTCTGGGGGTGTTTTTCAGCAGCTGGGACAGGGAAACTGATCAGGGTTGAGGGAAAGCTGAATGGAGCAAAGTACAGAGATATTCTTAATGAAAACCTGATACAAAGTGCTCTGGACCACAGACTGGGCCAAAGGTTCACCTTCCAACAAGACAATGACCCTAAGTACACAGCCAAGACAATACAGGAGTGGCTTTGGGACAACTTTGTTACTGTCCTAGAGTGATCAAGCCAGAGCCCTGACTTAAATTCAATCGAACATCTCTGGAAAGACCTGAAAATGGCTGTGTACAGATGGTCCTCATCCAACTTGACAGAGCTTGACAAGATCTGCAGAGAATGGAAGAAAATCCCCAAATCCAGGTGTGCAAATCTTGGGGCATCCTACCCAAGAAGCCTGGAGGCTATAATTGCTGCCTAAGGTGCTTCAACTGCTTCAACTTGGTACTGAGTAAATGATCTGAGGCCTTATGTTAATGTAAGATTTATTTTTTCCTTTTCAATAATTAGCAAAGATTTCTAGCTTTCTGTTTTTACTCTGTCATTATGGGGTATGTGAACTTTTTATTTTAGCACAAGACCACAACATAACAAAATGTGAAAAATGTGAGAGTGAAAGAAAAAATAAATGAACCAGTACCTCCATAATGTATAAATATGAGAACACAGGTAAACGCTACCTTGGCTGAAACACAATGTGATACAGGCCCCGTCTGAGGGAAGCCACCTTGTAGACCGGTAGATGGGCCCGATATATTTTTGAGCGATAATATGCGCAAAGAGCTTCTATTTTTTCTAACAGTAAGTATAGCAACAGAGCAGTTTATTTTACATTCATTATTTTCGTTGCGCAATTGATAACCAGTGTGATGTTACTTATAGTTATATTATCAAAAAATGTGAGAGTGTCTGAAGACTTTTCAAATGCACTGTATATTTTGATATATTGTTATACTCCAGAAATGTATCCAGGCACTTTAGGGCTCTTTTAGTGAGCACCCCATCACAACCTCCTCTGGCAGAGAGTTCCATAGTATCACTGTAGTCACAATAAAGAACCCCCTCTTCTATGTCGGTTTAGAAACCTTCTTTGCTCTAGATGTTGAGGATACCCCTTTGTTACCATTACATTCCTGAGTATAAATTGATCTGTGGTGCACATGACATCCTAGTGCTTGATAGAGTTTTAAGGATCCTGCAAGATAGTTGGGGTCTGACTATATTTATGTCCTCTGGTTTGGGAGCTGATTATTGAATGTGTATGATTTAAATAATTTACACTTTGACTGTAGTTTGATAAATTTAGGGAGCATGATCTAGGGCCTGATACATTTAGGGGATCTAGTCTGGGGTCTTATGAATATAGATGCTCTGGCTTCCAATTAATTTAGACATCTGGTCCAGGTCTGATTATTTAACAGACTGGTCTGGGGTCTGAATTATTTTAGGGAGTTCTAGTGTGGTGTCTTATTATTTAAAGAAGACCTTTCACTGGTCCACAGTTTATCATGCAAAGGTATGTACATGAAGAGCGGCACCCAGGGATGTCCCTGCACTTACTTGTATCCCTGGGTGCTGCTCCTTTCGCCTGCTGTAGTCCCCGGTACCGGCGCTCCTGCTTCTCCAATTTTGCCTGGGGCGGAGACATCTTCTCCCAGGGCTGGAGCGCTGGCCAATCGCAGCGCTCAGCTCATAGTTATATATATATATATATAGGGGTATTTCCCAAGAAAGTCTGACTTTTTAACAAGCATTGGGGTATGACAAGGGAAAATAGCCTAGCCCAGGGATGGGCAAACTGCCGCTCTCCAGCTGTTGTAAAACTACAATTCCCACCATGCCCTGCTGCAGGCTGATAGCTGTAAGCAGTCTTTGCATGCTGGGAGTTGTAGTTTTGCAACAGCTGGAGAGCTGCAGTTTGCCCATCCCTGGCATAGCCTAATATCCATCCATAGACAGCTGTTTCAGCTGTCTCGTCTCTATCATGTGTCACTTCGTTTATTGGCATAAATTACTGTATCAAAATACTAAGCCGAGTTCAGCTTCATATTTAGATACAGTAATTTATGTGACTAAACAAAGCAACACTTGATAGACACGAGAAAAGTAAGTCTTGCGATATTTGCTGAAACTTCGGAAAGACCTTTGTTGAGGCCATACATTTTAAAGTAGGATGAAGCTGATATTCTTAAGGTACTTTAAAAGAATTGGGTTCCGATACAGCAATCCGAACCCGATTTGTTCAACTCTAGTTATATGGTTACACAGTTATATGGTTACATGAAATTAAATATTTTGCAGCCAACATTAGTCTTGAGAACCCAGGTAATCCCCTTAAATTAACAATAGCATGTTAGTGACAAAAAGTGGCGAATGTCATCACTAGAGATGACCGAATTTCCGGTTATCAAATTCGTTTGCGATATTTTTACTGGTAAAAGGTGAATTGCGCTATGAATTCCGTTACCACGGACCATAACGCAATTCTATGACAGAATGCATAACGGAATGCCTTTCGAGGCATTCCGTTATTCATTCCGTCATAATAGAAGTCTATGGGCTGCATAACAGAGACGCATAACGGAAACGCAACGGATTCGTTTTGCAGCACATAGACTTCTATTATGACAGACTGAATAACGAAATGCCTCTAAAGGCGTCACAGAATTGCATTATGGTCTGTGGCAACTAAATCCATAACGCAATTCACCTTTTACCAGTAACCGAAGTGTGAACGAATTTTAAAATATGAAATTTGCTCATCTCTAGTCATCACAAAGACCAGGAAACCAAAAAGCTACAGCTATCACACTTTTTTTTAATCTCATGCAAATGCGCTTATTAAGTGATGTCTAGACTGCAAAATGCTCACAGTAACCAATCCAGTGTCACACAGGATCAAATACCTGATCACACTGTAACCGAGCAGCTCAAAACAATATGCACAGAGAAAACGTGGGGGTGACAATCATCCTGAAATTACCAGCAAACATGATTCTATAGCATCTAAATATCAGATTTTATTCAATTATTTTTTTTACAACTTCTTAAAGACTGGACAGCTGTGGGGTCATTTTTTACTGCATTGACTGTATAACGGAAAAACATATTTGAAATTATTTTTTATTAACCCCTTAAGGACCGCAGTTTATTTTGTTTGGCGTTTCCGTTTTGCGCTCCCTGCCTTCCCAGAGCCATAACTTTTTTATTTTTCGGTTCACATAGCCATTTGAGAGCTTGTTTTTTGCGGAACAAGTTGTACTTTCCGACAACACCATTTAATATTGCAAATGATGTAGTGGTAAGCAGTAAAAAAATTCCAAATTGGATGAAATTGCAAAAAAAAGCAATTCCACCACAGTTTTGCGTGTTTTTAAATTCCAACGTTCGATGTGCGATAAAACTGACCAGTTACTTTTACTCTACAGGTCAGTACGAATCCAGCGATACCCTATATGTATAGGTTTTCTTGCGTTTTGATTCAAAATTCAAAAGTGGGAAAAAATCAGTTTTACTTTTTTGTCACCATGTTTTGACCCCTATAACTTTTTTGTAATTACATGTACAGAGCTGTATGGGGGCTCATTTTTTGCGTCATAATCTTATCTTTATATTTATACCATTCTGGGGTGTGTATGACTTTCTGATCACCTTTTATGTAATTTTTTGTGGAAAATGAAGCAACCAAAAATGGCAAATCCGCCATTTGGACGCTTTTTTCCGTTTTGCTGTTTGACGTATAGGGGAATATTTTTTTATATTTTTATAGTATGGGCGTTCTCGCACATTGCGACACCCATGATGTGTATTTTTTTAATTTTTAAAATTTTTATTTTAGCAAAAGAGGGGTGATTTGAACTGTTATGTTTTTTTATTTTTAAACTTTTTATTTTTTTTACACTTTTATATAGTTCCCATAGGGAACTATAACTTACAATCATTTGATTGCGATTATCATACATTCCAATGCAATAGCATTGGAATGCATGAAAAAATCGCATATTTCCTGACGAAGCGAGGTGCGAAACGCACGTCGAGGGTGTCTGTTCCACTGGCGCTGATTCCCCCTTTTACTATGGCCAACGGTATGCTATTTGTGTACTAGAATGTTTGATAACTCCATGCATTTTTTGGTTATGTGGTTCAATTTTTGGGGTTTATTATGACCTCTAGCCGTATTGTTGATATACTATTAAGATGTTAATTACCTTATGTAGTATGGGGGATAGTTAGCGTCAGTGGTGGTTCTTGGGTGTTAATTCTATGCTCCTCTACTGCACAAATTGTGCGTATGTACTTGTCATTAACTGCTTATTTATTTGTCAATAAACCTTTATACTTTTGTATATTTTGGTTGTGTCTTTTCCTGCTCTTGTTGAGCAATTATAGGATGTAGTGCTCTGTCTTTTGCCACAACCGCTCATGAGATACTTTGGGGCTATTTGTAGGTGTATATTTCCTATGGAGCCTATTACAGGCAAGGGTCCATAAGAAATACTACAGAGCAGCCTGGGTTTCATTCATAGAGACCCAGGCTACTACAGGCGCGCTCCGGCTTTCGGTTTGTGCGCGCTCAGATGCCGTGGTCAGGATTGACCACGGCATCTGAGGGGTTAAATGTCTGCGATTGGCATTGCTGCCAGTTTCATTCACGGGTGTCTGCTACAAGAACCATGCGGACACCCGCGGCTAAGGCGCCCGCATGAAGCAGGAGCGGGCACCATCTTGAAAGACCGGACACAGGACGTATGGGTACGTCCTGTGTCCTAACTCTAGGACACAGGACGTACATGTACGTCCTGTGTCCGGTCTTTAAAGATGGCGCCCGTTCCTGCTCCATGCGGGCGCCTTAGCTGCGAGTGTCCGCATGGTTCCTGTAGCAGACACCGCAGCTAATGTCCGCGACCGGCAGCGATGCCGATCGCGGACATTTAACCCCTCAGATGCCGTGGTCAATCCTGACCACGGCATCTGAGTGCGCACAAACCGAAAGTTTTACTTTCGGTTTGCGCTCCGGCTCCCCCGTGTGGCGATCGGAGGAGCCGGAGCATGCCTATAGTAGCCTGGATCTCTATGAATGAAACCCAGGCTGCTCTGTAGTATTTCCTATGGAGCCTTGCCTGTAATAGGCTTCATAGGAAATATGCGATTTTTTCATATATTCCAATGCTATTGCATTGGAATGTATGAAAATCACAATCAGATGATAGTAAGTTATAGTTCCCTATGGGAACTATATAAAAGTGTAAAAAAAAAAAATGAAAAGTTAAAAAATACAAATAAAAATAAAAAACATAAAAGTTCAAATCACCACCCTTTTGCTAAAATAAAAATTAAAAAACTAAAATTTTTTAAAAAAGACACATCATGGGTGTCGCAATGTGCAAAAACGCCCATAGTATAAAAATATAAAAAAATATTCCCCATACATCAAACAGTAAAACGGAAAAAAGCGTCCAAATGGCGGATTCGCCATTTTTGGTCGCTTCATTTTCCACAAAAAATTACATTAACCCTGGGTTCAGACCTGAGCGTTCCAAAAACGCGCGTTTTACGCGCGTTTTTGACGCGCGTTTTTTTGCGCGTTTTTGCAAATAGGAAACGCGCGTTCGTACGCGCGTTCTTGTGATTGACTACTGTGGTGTCAATCACAAAACGCGCGTCAAACGCCCCAAAAGAAGCTCAAGTACTTGTTTATGCGTTGGGCGTTTTACAGCGCGTTCAAACGCGCTGTAAAACGCTCAAGTGTGAACCACTCCCATAGGGATGCATTGGTTTTAATCTGTTGAGCGTTTTACAGCGCGTTTGAACGCGCTGTAAAACGCTCAGGTGTGAACCCAGGGTAAAGGTGATCAAAAAGTCATACACACCCCAAAATGGTATCAATAAAAAGATAAGATTATGCCGCATAAAATGAGCCCCCATACAGCTCTGTACATATAATTACAAAAAAGTTATAGGGGTCAAAACATGGTGACAAAAAATTAAAACTGATTTTTTCCCACTTTTGAATTTTTTTTTCACTATCAAAACGCAAGAAAACCTATACATATAGGGCATCACCGGATTCATACTGACCTGTAGAGTAAAAATAACCAGTCAGTTTTATCGCACATCGAACGTCGGAATTTAAAAAGCCGCAAAACTGTGGTGGAATTGCTTTTTTTTTGCAATTTCACCCTATTTGGAATTTTTTCCCCGCTTCCCACTACATCATATGCAATATTAAATGGTTGCGTTGGAAAGTACAACTTGTCCCGCAAAAAACAAGCCCACATATGACTATGTGAACCGAAAAATAAAAAAGTTATGGCTCTGGGAAGGCAGGGAGCGCAAAACGAAAACTCAAAAAGTAAAAAACCTCCGGTCCTTAAGGGGTTAAGAGGATAAAAATTCTTGTCTTCAGCAGTCTGCATATATTCTCATACATTGTAGGCTGCTAAGTCCTATTCAGTGTAAAGTCAATCATACAGGTAAGGCCTCTTTCACACTAGCGTTGTTAGGATCCGGCGTGCACTTCCGTCGCCGGAATGCACGCCGGATCCTGCACAACGCAAGTGAACTGAAAGCATTTGAAGACTGATCAGTCTTCAAAATGCTTTCAGTGTTACTATGACAGCCAGGACGCTACTAGCGTCCTGGTTGCCATAGTAGCAGTGGGGAGCGGGGGAGCGGCATACTTACATTCCGTGCGGCTCCCCGGGCGCTCCTGAATGACGTCAGAGCGCCCCGCGCGCATGGATCACGTGATCCGTGCGATCACGTGATCTATGCACTGGGGCACCCTGGCGTCATCCTAGAGCGTCCCGGGAGCCGCACGGAATGTAAGTATGCTGCTCCCCGCTCCCCTATCTTTACTATGGCAACCAGGACTTTAGCGTCCTGGCTGCCATAGTAACCATTGACAAAAAGCTAAACGTCGGTTCCGGCAATGCGCGGAAACGACGTTTAGCTAAAACCGGATCCAGACTAATGCCCTTCAATGGGCATTAATTCCGGATCCGGCGTTGCTGCATGTCTTCCGGATTTTTGGACGGAGACAAATCCGCAGCATGCTGCGCTTTTGTCAACGTCCAAAAAACGTTGACATACTGAACGGAAGACATCCTGATGCATCCTGAACGGATTTCTCTCCATTCAGGATGCATGGGGATAATCCTGATCAGTAGCTTTCCGTCCTAGAGACCCGAGGACGGATCTCTAGGACGGAAAGCTAAAACGCTAGTGTGAAAGAGGCCTAATTCTTTAGCCCCTTTCAGGTTTACACCCAAACAAACTGGGTACTTTCACACTAGTGTTAAAGTTTTCCGGTATTAAGTTGCATCCTAGGGGCTCAATACCGGAAAAAAACTGATCAGTTTTATCCTAATGCATTCTGAATGGAGAGAAATCTGTTCAGTATGTCTTCAGTTCAGTCACTGTACGTTTTTTGGATGGAGAAAATACTGCAGCATGCTGGTATTTTCTCTGTTTAAAATTAGGGAACACTTTCTTGAAATGCTGGATTGAGATGCATTAATACCGGATTCGGCACCAAGTGTTCTGGAAAAACGGATCAGGCTTTTCAGTCTGCGCATGCACAGACCTTTAAAAATGTGAAAAAAATAAATACCTGATCCATTTTTCCAAAAGACACCTGAAAGACGGATCAGGTATTTCAATGCATTTGTCAGACTGATCAGGATCCTGATCAGTCTGCAAATAACATGCGTTTGCATACAGTTTTCCTGATCAGGCAGGCAGTTCAGGCAACGGAACTGCCTGCCGGAATCCAACAGTGCAATTGTGAAAGTACTCTAAACAGATCAAAATGATGTCAGATTTATGAGCGTTCAGGAGAGCAGAGAGAGGGACTACAGACTGAGACATCTGAGGGCTTGTCTAATGGATTTCACACTGAACGGCACTGAGAAGCCTGCAATGTATCTAAATTGATGCAGACTGCAGGAAGAAGGGAGAAAAATGTTAATAAAAAACTATTGCAAATTAAAGGGGTTTTCTGGGAGTTTTTTTTACTGATACCCCCCCCCCCCCCAATCAGCAGTTTAAAAAGGCACCAGTGCTCGCAGTAGTGCCGCAGCCTTTCTCTGCTAATCAAGCACAGCGCTGTACATCGTATAGTGGCTGTGCTTGGTATAGAACTGAGCTCCATTCACTTTAATAGGACTCTTCTGTAGTAGGCCATGTGACCTATGAATGTAACTCACATGGCCCAGGCAAAGCTGAAGAAGGCCGGGGTGCTAATCGGCAGGGGTTCACAGGTGTCGGACACCCACCTATCAGATACTGATGACCTATCCAGAAGATAGGTCATTAGTAAAAAAAGAAACTCTCGGGAAAACCCCTTTAACAGGGTCAGTCTAGGATTCTATCAGCGTTTCCGGTGATTTGAACAAAGACAATGGCAGCTCCATTCTTCCTCTCAAAAATATGGGAACCCCAATAAACACCATAAAAAGTAACAAGATCTATCAGGATTCATGACAGAAAATAAACTGTAGTTTTGTGTTATTTTTTTTTTTTTTTTTTTACATCTGATCCTATGTATCACTTGACGTGTGTAAGAATTTAGACTGCAAGGGACAGTGCAGATAAAAAGCTGCGGAATATCATGCCAATGACGGTGCGGATAAAGAGCTGCGGAATATCTTGCCAATAACGGTGCGGATAAAGAGCTGCGGAATATCTTGCCAATAACGGTGCGGATAAAGAGCTGCGGAATATCTTGCCAATGACGGTGCAGATAAAGAGCTGCGGAATATCTTGCCAATAACGGTGCGGAAAAAGACCTGCGGAATATCTTGCCAATGACGGTGCGGATAAAGAGCTGCGGAATATCTTGCTAATGACGGGGCGGATAAAGAGCTGCAGAATATCTTGCCAATGACGGGGTGGATAAAGAGCTGCAGAATATCTTGCCAATGACGGTGCGGATAAAGAGCTGTGGAATATCTTGCCAATGACGGGGCGGATAAAGAGCTGCGGAATATCTTGCCAATGACGGTGCGGATAAAGAGCTGCAGAATATCTTGCCAATGACGGGGTGGATAAAGAGCTGCAGAATATCTTGCCAATGACGGTGCGGATAAAGAGCTGCAGAATATCTTGCCAATGACGGTGCGGATAAAGAGCTTCAGAATATCTTGCCAATGGCAGTGCGGATAAAGAGCTGCAGAATATCTTGCCATTCCCTCTGAGCTAAGTTCCCCACAAGCAAAATGAAGGTTAAAACCATTCTGGCAATTAAGTGCATGTTTCATTTGGTGTGAGTCTTCTGCTCAGCCAAATACATGTCTGTCCTACACAACTCCTGGAGGAAAACGCTGCAAACACACAATTACACAATCACAATGAACAATCCAAGTCTTACTGGCCGGATAGCATTTCCATGCAGTGTAAAGCATTTCATAGCATATCCGCTCCAGTATTACCGAGACAATGAATACCATGATGAGGACTAACTATTGGTCCTGTCATATGCACAGTCCTTGTCCCTGTGTGTACACAGCAATGTAAAGTGGCACACAGTGCTATAGGCAGGCAATGCATGTCATTCAGGTGCCTGCAGCTGTCATGACCAGAAGGGACTTCAGATGCCTGTGACTTGTCACCAGAGAGGACAGATATTCTCGTCCCCATTGACTCCCTACCATGGGAATCAGTTTGCTGTGAATCCTGGAGTAGGTGAATCAATTCTCCAGGCATAGCAGGCTGCGATCAAGCAATGCCCCAGTGACGGGGGGGGGGGGGGAGGGCTACCTACTGCTGCCAGGTAGATCTCACTGACTCTACAAGAAAATATTGCGGATAATGGAGTTCACATGATGCGGCATGTCGGTGTGGTGTTTACTGCAGTCTCTGCATGGCTTCTAATACCGCACTGACACGATGCGATATTAATAGCAGACTAGATGGGCTCATCTGCTTTCCATATAGCCCAATGAATGCAGGCGCTCCCTCCTTCCTCCCACCCCTCCCCCTCTATTCCTCCAGGGCCTGCAATACACGCGCGGTTTATTCAGCTGACTCCCATTCATAAAACACAGTCAATGCACAGGTTAGGTTCCGGTCTCCATTCATAAAGGAATCAGGTTCTGCGCAAGCGCACTCCCGCACTGCGCCCACCCCATTCATAAGAATCGTGCGGAGGGGAGGGGAGAAGGGCGCCTGCGCGCTGGCCTTTTCCCTCCCATTCATAAGAAGTGTGTGGGATTGAGGCGCATGCGCAGCGGGGCTTATCCCTCCCATTCATAAAAAAGCCATTTTCCCAGGGAGTTGCAACATCGAAAGCGAAAAGGGAGCTGACAGCAGAGGAGCTATGCAGCCTGGATCAGCAGGACTTGTGCCGAGGATTCCCATGTTCACAGCTACAGACATTCTGACAATGTGGGATAATTGAGTCATGAGCCTTGCTGCAGTTTAACAAGTAAGGGCATCCTATAGATAATTTCTGTGCATTTATGCAGGGATGTTGATGTTTGCACCCTGCGGCTCTGGCATTGTATGTGTATGGCTGGTGGCGATCTGTCATGGGGGGAGGGATGCAGTGCTGCAGGGGATCCCGTCTCCTGCGCTGGAAATGCACTGGATGCAATCACAGTTGCCTAGGCTAGGGGGATTGATGTCAGGAGGAAAGACTGTGCCCTGTGATGAGAATAGCCATTCCCAGCTGGGAGCCAGCCCCAGGCTTACCCTGTGTCCCCCCGATCCTTATGGATCAGTAACACCTATACTGTTCTCTCCTGGTGAGTGGAGATGACTTCCGATGGCCTACATGCAGAATTCTAACCCTGCTCGGAGAGACCCACTCCATCCATGAATTGTTTTCGATGGAATTGTGAGCGATCGAGCTGTCAGAGGGCCCTGGCATGCGATCGGTGGTGTCAGGGCTGCAGATCGCCGCTCAGGTCCCATCAGTGCTGGTGATGACGCATGCTGCATTATTTCTGGGCAGCAATCATGGATTTCTTCTGTGCGCAGCCCCAGATCCTGCAATCCCACATGTGACGTTACATGCCCCATGGCCAGGCTGTCCTCTGTGGGGGGATCGAATGGTTTGGGGTCGGGGATTTGAGAATTTTAGGCTTCAGGAGAGAAGGCCTAGAACTTGCATTGCAAACCTAGACGTGTTCCTGCCAGTGCTGCAGCCTTTTCCAGCCAGGACTGGGGGCTTTTCTCTATCTGATGCCCACCTATATTATCTCTAGCCATCTATATCCTATATGTGTCTATACTGGGTGTGATCTACATGCAGGATCTACATGTGATCACATAGAAAAGCGGCAGTGTGCACAGAGCTGATGAAATGGTGTCATTCTGTATGGCAGGCCAGATGTATAGAAAGATATGGTGTGTGTCATCTGCCTATGTCTATGGGATTATTCCCTTCTTAGAAAATCCCCAGCAGATGCTGTTTTTGCAGACCTTATCTCCGGTTAATGTTTAAGCGTTTACAAATGGCTGCTGCACGGCTCATTTAAAGGGCTATTGCGTCTTCTTATGAAGATGTACCCTGTCCATAGGGTGAGCTCTGGCAGGGAAGGGTTAAATAGGCAATGGCACATTTACCAGCTCGTGTTCTTTATGAGGATTCACGGTTAGTTTCTATGGTGCAGTACAGATTAAGAAAAAAAAAAAAAAAAACTGTCTCTCGCCTCCAATGCGCTGTCAGTGCCAGGTCGTGCCAGTTGGAGTGCGGTCATGGGGCAGTCATTGTGCAAAATTAGAGACATTTTCCATAAAAAAAAAAAGACCAAACGAGTGATTGTCTTTTGTAGATTATGATTTCACGATCTACGCCGTAGTGCTACTACACAGATATAGGATGCCATATGCCAACGTACCTGATAGATATAGGGAGTGCAATGTGTGGGGTATTCATAATGGCGATTCGTTATTGGATTTGGATATTAACTCTTGATTGTAATATCGGAAGGCTGATTTATTGGCGACTGTTACCCTGCATTTTCGCCATTCGTAATCACAATCGTGTAGTAACTCATCCATTCAGCATACAGCTAATTATAGAGCCATTGAAGGCATAATTTACTGCGGGCTGCCCTGCCATTATCCTCAGCAGAGATTCATTCATGAGCTTTTACTGGGTTTTTCATAGTAAGCGTTTTTCCTTCGTTACTGATGCCAAGAGTTCGCTTGGTGAAATCCCTGGTAAGTCATTTAACAGTGGGAATATTCTGCTTTTTATAGGAATGGTCACTAATGGCAACTTAATATATACGTGTATATATATATATATATATATATAGACAGTAGTTTTTATGTTGTGTTTTATATTTTTATTTTAGCTGCTGTATTTAAAGGGCTTGTCTCACTTCAACAAATGGCATTTATCATGTAGAGAAAGTTAATACAAGGCACTTACTAATGTATTGTGATTGTCCATATTGCTTCCTATGCTGGCTGGATTCATTTTTCCATCCTATTATATACTGCTCGTTTTCAGGGGTTATGGCCACCAGTGCAGTGCAGATACAAGGTGGTCGGGGTGGGATCTGCTGCACATCTGTCCCTATGCGTGCTCCCGGCCACCAGGGAAGCTCTAGTAGATATTATTAGTATGGTAATGGTTTCGTCAGGCATTCATTGATATATTTGATAGTATATTGTCACGGCATATACAATGAAAACGGCATGATCTAGCAGAATATGAACACGCGGTACTTGTGACGGATGACCTCGGTGATATCCATCATCGACCTCTTCCTTCTATTCTATAAGACCATAAGGACATCCCTAGTCCAAGGGACTGTGAGTTCTTGTAGGCACCATTATCTCAATGCGGCAGGCTGGCTGTTAATTAGGTTTGCATCTAGCAAGTAACATGGAAGTCACATTTTGCTCCAGCATCTGGGCTGTGATGAATGACAATTAGCAGATAGTTGCGGTATGATGTTCAATGGGGGGTGTTTCTTTCTTATCTAGGTCTGCAGATTATCAGTCATCTGCTAAAAGGATGTGGATGTGTCAAAGCTGTCATAGCCCTACCTGATTGACTAGTCCAGAGGAGGAAGTGGTCAATTAGATGCGAGGTTCTAGTCCTCTTTGGGTAAAGTGGTGTCTTTTTTGTTAGCAGATATGTAGATGAGAGCAGCCGTACAGGGCCTGGCATACATCCGGCACATGAATCCATCACCCTACCATCTGTTGATGGGTGTGAAGTGACCTGTACGCATAGTGGATGCCACGTCTTCTTACATTTCATCCAGTGTTTCAAATTCTGATATGATGTCCTTGAATTCATATGTTACCAATGGCATTTAATTTTTACTTTGTCTTTTATTATTCATAGTAGTATTTTACTCCAGTTTCTAATTTTTTCCAAATTGCTTCACCTTATCAAATCCATGCCACCCATCAATTGACTATAGCAACATTATTAGGGGGAAACAATGCTGAAAAGGTTAAATTGACAGTGGATAATCTCAAATTTACAATCTCTACACCCCCAAAGTCTGCATGTTTTAAATGTGGATTTTTTTTTTTTCCGGATGTCACTCTATGCATTGCGAAAGGTAAAAATCTGTATTGAAAATCCGCAGCAAGAATTGGCATGCTGTGATTTACAATCCCTATTATTATATGCCACACACTTGTGGGTGTTAACAGAATGAACAGGACTAACATGTCTGATGGGTTTTTACAGGGGGCAGCACTTGGGCACTGAGGGGTACTGGGGCACCTATGGGCACTCGGCTTTAACAGCTGTGATTGCAGATGTGGCTGCAGGGGAAGCTTCAGCTTGTAAAGCGCTGAAATGCTTTTCAGTCACCTGTTTTGTCATAAGCCCAGCGTGTTGCATATGTAATCGATCAGAACACAGTCGCCTCATGAACATAATGAGAAATGGCTTCCTATTTTTGTAGCTCAGTGAAAACCTATTACACTGTTGGCAACTGAGATCAAGGATGTTATATTCTGCTATACTCTGAATTATTCCTCTTTTGTTAGGTGTAGCTATCAAACACCCTGTGAGCCATGGACAGCTGGGCGAGCAGAGGTCCAACTCTTCTCTCCTAGATATACTGCAGCCAGGAGTCTAACATTCAGACTGACTGCACTCCGCTGCGAAAAGATTATTTATCTGCATTTTATATGTTTCCATCATTGATAATATTTGGTTTAGAGAGAAGGAATATAAAATTCAAACTCACCAGCTATGTAGTCAAAGAGAATATCTATCTATCTATCTATCTATCTATCTATCTATCATCTATCTATCTATCTATCTATCTCTATCTACATTATCTCATATCTATCTATCTATCTAAATCCAAAAAACGCAAGGCAGCACTCCACTCTTCAAAATAAAACAGTGATTTATTGACCCAGTGGTAGCAGCGTTTCAACTGCTCAATGCGGTCTTTATCAAGGTTTGATATAGACTGCATTGAGCAGTTGAAGCGTTGCTACCACTGGGTCAATAAATCAGTTTTATTTTGAAGAGTGGAGTGCTGCCTTGCGTTTTTTTGGATTTAATTACAGTGGACCGTTTTGTGGGTCCTTGCAGGATTTTGCACCCTGAAAGTACAGTGTGCTGTTCCTCACTTTTCTCTATTTTGCTGTATCTATCTATCTATCTATCTATCTATCTATCTATCTAATATCTATCATCTATCTACATTATTTCATAGAAAATCCAAAAACATTATTTCATATCTATCTATGTTATCTCATATCTATCTATCTATCTATCTATCTATCTATCTATCTATCTATCTATCTACATTATTTCATATCTATCTATCTATCTATCTATCTATCTATCTATCTACATTATTTCATATCTATCTATTTATCTATCTACATTATTTCATATCTATCTATCTATCTATCTATCTATCTATCTATCTATCTATCTCAAATCTATCTTGTATCTACCTAACTATCTATAGATCATTCCAGTTATCCCTTGATATTGCTGTATAACTAGGCAGATTTGAAGCTTGACAGAAATGACTATTCAGTTACTATTCTAGTATTTTTTATTTTCATAAGGAAATCCTGTTTAACAACTCTGACACTTTTTTGCGTTCCTTTCTGCAGTTTAGGTAAACTTGTTATGACACTGGCAAACAGCATACCTCTTTAGTATATGAAGCTGTACTTTGTGTACAGACTTGTCAGATCTAGACCTTACCTATGTTATTCTTTACTGTACTGTTTTCCTATGATGCTCCAGTAAGTTTAATCCTACATGTGCACTTCCCCTTTAAGTGGTTCTCAAACAGTGCTTACAAACAAAAAGTCGCTCGACAAGGAAGCACTACGTCTCATAGAAAACAATGTGCACTTTCTAAATTGGAGCCGGGCCGTATCCGCTCTTTGATTTAAGCTTAGTTGCTTCCTGTGCTCTTTTGACTTGCATAGCTGTTGGGTAACTGGACAGATTCCAGTTCTGAACTGCTCTCTTTCGATGAAATCAGAAACTAAAGCAACACAACAGAGTCAGCCATTCTGTGAAACTGTGCTTGCTGTTTGGAGTTGGTATGAAGAAAATGCTGGATGTTAGATGAGTAGCGGACAGAGCTATCTCTGTGGAAATGTGCACATCTGTCCAGAGGTATTGTAACTATCTGAGTGTGAGACTTGTTGGAAAATCTGCAGATGTCTCTAATTTAATGATCTTTTGTAGCCGGTGTTTTTCAGCAGTTGTCTTTGTTTTTCTGTCTGTATTTTATGTCAATTGTCATAGTCATGTGTTGGTGTTTTTCTATGGTTGTATACAAGTAATGTAGTTAGGGCTCATGCATGCAACAGCGTTTTTAATCAATGGGCTATCTGCTTTTTTGTGGCTAACTCACACTGACCCATTAATTTCTATCTTCTGTGGATCTTTATGGCCTTTCTGCAAATTATAGGACGTCCTATTTTTGTCTGTATTGCAGACAAGAATAGCCATTTCTATTGATGGGAGTGAGAAAATAACGGAATGCACTATTTGTGGACTATAATACAGACATGACTGTGTGCATGAGCCTTTATGTACATGTTGCAGGTATACTTGTATAGCTGTTAGACACTGTGTGGACTAGTTTAGAACAAGGCGTTTTTTAGTGCAGTTGACCTGCCAACTGTTAAATCAATGCAGCCAATTAAGCATTTATTTATCTATCCAGTCACTACAGAGTTAATCAAACCGTTGCTTCAGTATAATAGTGTATTGGAGTTGAAACCATACAAATTGCCAAATGTTGCAGTCCATACAGTGTGCCCAGCCAACAAATTGCAAGTGGGTGTCTTGTAAAATACAGTAAAAAAACACTTTGTGTGGGAAAAGTTGTCTCCTGAGCTCATTAACAGCCTATAAATTCTGCCAGTGAGGCCAGATTGACTTATCTCTCCCGATTTGGCTAAACTTCCGGTCTCTCAATGGCCTGTGTTTGGATATCTATGGTTACTCCAGTATGTGTCGCAGACTCGCATTTCACAATACAATCTTAGTTTCCAATAATTTATCTAACATGAATACAAATTGAAGGCTGGAGATTTTGGCCTAATTTTATCAGATGCAATGCATAATGTGCCTCTAGATAGATGGATTCATTTTTTATGTCTCGTTTCCCTATGTGACAGCAGAATGGGAATTATGTTGCTTTACAAAATCCAAAAATCACTGTCTTAATATGTCAAAAGTTGTTAAAAAGATATTCTCGTTTTTGTCTTTCAGATTTTCTAAGAGATACTCATATTAATCAGAGAGTAGGCCAATGGATTCCAGGATTCCTCACAGCATCACTGTTGTGCCCAATGCAGTCATGGTGCAGCCTCTGCTGGATGGTCGAGTTCCATATGGGAGGTTGCAGCACCCTCTTACCATCCTGCCTATCGATCAGATGAAAACCACTCATCTTGAAAATGATTACATTGACAACCCAGCTCTTAGCCAGCTGGCCAGTCAGAAACTCAGTAGGAGTCCTCATGAGCCAATTCTCGTCAATCAACATTTGCAGAGGTGTGAGGCTGATATCACCCACCCTTGGATATCATTCAGCGGGCGGCCCAGCTCAATTAGCAGCAGCAGTAGCACTTCTTCAGATCAGAGACTCTTGGATCACATGGCTCCACCTCCAGTGGTGGATCAGTCACCACCCAGGGCAGTAAGGATACAGCCTAAGGTCATCAATTGTAAGCCTCAGGATGTCAAAGGTCCTGTGGCCCAAGCCCAAGAACTGGACAAGCACTATCTACTTTGTGAGGCCTGTGGTAAATGCAAATGCAAAGACTGTACTACCCCACGGACCTTACCTTCCTGCTGGGTTTGCAACCAGGAATGTCTTTGCTCAGCACAGAATCTGGTCAACTACTCAACTTGTATGTGTCTGGTTAAGGGAGTCTTCTACCACTGCACCAACGAAGATGATGAAGGCTCCTGTGCAGATCACCCATGTTCCTGCTCTCACTCCAACTGCTGTGCTCGCTGGTCTTTCATGAGTGCCTTATCATTGGTCCTTCCTTGCTTGCTTTGCTATCTTCCAGCCACTGGGTGCGTTCAACTGTCTCAGAAATGCTATGACCAGGCAAGTCGACCTGGTTGTCGGTGCAAAAATACAAACAGTGTCATGTGCAAAGCACCAGAAGCAGTCGGCAGACCAGAGAAGCCATTCTGAGACTGAGGGTGTTTTATGAATTTTGTTACAAAGATGCATCATGCAGGAAATGAAAGACTCCAAACAGAATATCCTCACCTGAGGCTTTAACTTCAGATTTCTTAAATGAGGAGGTCCAGCAATGCTTAGTATTACACAAAGGGAGAGAAGGAGATGCAAATTGTGTATTGCTGTTGCTGCTGTGAACCATTTCCAAATCCTGTGTGCTTACTTGATGGCCATGGGAGATATCCTGAAGCTACTAGCTATCTGTATTTTATCTACAGCTACCATTAGGAAATAAGATTTGTGCTTCTCAGTTAGCATGGAAGCGAGCCAGCTCCAGTTCTTCCTCACAAGCTTCTCTCTTTGTTTTTTTAAGCTGAAAGTTTCAATATGCAGCTCATTTACCCCTCCATGAATGTGCGAGGGCTCTGCTGCCATTTTGTTGTGTAACATTTTTGTGTCTGTGGTTTATTGCTGTTTTTGTATTTTTATATACTGTACATGTATTACTTTCCCTATACAAGTATTTTTATATTTTTGGCTAATGAAGGCAGTTAGGAGATAAGAGTGCCAAGGGTACTAATGCAATCAACATGGTGGCTACAGTATGGAGTTTTCTAGCCTTCTTCCTCCTCCATGTTGAATATGTTCCTCCCTGCCTATCATTAGCCAGCCATGCTGCCCTTTTGTAACACTTCTTTTTGTCTATGGGAAAACTGTCTTCTACTAGTATCCCTCCCCCAACATATAAAACATTCATATTTCAAGAAGTCATTGGTTAAACCCTCTGACAAGGGAGACATCCCATTAATGGCAACACTGGGTCATCATTATTGCCAGGTTATTAACCTCTCTCCTGCCACACTTTAGTGCATCGCAGGAGCTTGTGCTGCTCTACCTCTGGAAATATAAGAGCACAATAGCCATTTTGTAACCAGAGACAACAAAAGCATAGTGTTCAGGAAAGAGCGTAATATGGAGGAACATGAATCCATCACCCAATCACAAAAATTCTGACTTCATTTTCATTAAGTGTCATTATTATGGGAATTGATAACTGCATGTTAACTTTTTTTGTTTCCTTTGCTGCTGCTCTCTTCCTTGGCCCTATTGTAAAATGGCACCCTGTATATCTGTGTAAATATACATAGAGAGATACAAAAAGTCTATTTTAGTGTTCTATATCTACCGGGGTAAGGTCAGCAGAGCTATGGGGAAATTCACCCATGTGTGTTGCTGTGGTTGTACTATTTTTCTATTTTCTATATAATTATATCTGTATGATTACATTCATTATGACTGGTTGCTCGCTCACATAAGAGTGAATTTTGGCATCCCTTTTATAGCAACCAGTCATCCTTTTTGGCAATTAATAGGTGCTAGTCTCTCTAAAATGTCATGTAGGTTATGTGTTACAGGGGGAACTTCATTAGCATATGGCTCATTTACATAGAATTGTTGCATTGAAACCTCATAAAGGGATAATGGTACAGGATGTGACAACCCTTCATTCACCTTCCCAGTGACAACTCACCTAGCAGCTTTTTAAGCAAGTGACTCAAAAATAATATATTTTCTAGTGGTTACTACACGGGTCACTTTTAAGTTTTTCCTTGTATTATTCTTCTTCGGAACTGCTGCAAATCTAGCACTTTGTCATATTTATTTGTTTATTTTTTTAATTTAAATAGCAGGATGGAAAACTTTTGTGTAACGAAGGTACTTACACCCTTCATGTCTGGCAGTTTTGCATGAAGTTTCCCCTGTAGAGCAGCAATCTGCTTTGGTATTGAGATCTTTGCTGAATGTGTGTTGATTTGGGCAGATTTCACTTGGTTTGATTATTACATTACTGTTCCACCCTAAACAATAAGCCTATTTCCTTTAGTTACTTTGTGCCAATGATAGACGCTACCAATTATAGGGTGCTTGTAGCAAATTCCTTTTCAGATATGTGGCTAAAGTGCAGTCAATTGGCCATATGAACTAGAACCTAAAAAGTGATACTTTAGTGCCAAACTTCAGTATTCCCCTTTCTAACATGGTGTTAGTTACATACAATCACAGGCTGTCATTATAAAAAAATTGCTAAAATTAAAGCCAGCCATGTACATAAGTTTGCCGTTGGCCAAATGAACGTTCAGCCTATAGCAGTCTCTTCCGACTGCCCCATACACATCCATGTGCGGCTCAACACATGTATGGACTCTGAAGGGGGAGTAGAGAGAAATCAGACACCTCTGGCAGCAACTTCCCTGAGAACTTAAGGACCAGACATGTTGAAACCTAACTTGCCCAATCCTCCCCATTGCCAAGTCTGGAGGCCCCAATACAGATGGTTGGCCGGTCCTGCCAAAATCAGCAAATTTGGCTGATGTTTCTGTAATGTCTATAGCCAGATTAAGTCAGTCACCTCAAGGTTAAATATAATAAGCTAATCTGTAAATTAAGTAATAGTAAATCATGTTATTTGTCAACATTTTAGTTCTCTTTATGAGAATTTTCAATGAATTTTTTTTTTTTTAGAGAATTCAATTTATGTATTTACGTTTGCCCCAGGTAATAACTGTTGGTGTAGAAGCCATATGCAATTAGCTTCATGTCTGAGATTTTGTTACAGCTTCCACTAAGCAGATACTAAGAATGGCTAAGATTAGAAATTTCTTCTCTTACCTGTGTTCAGAGGGGGCAGATATTTTACAGATCAAACCATCATATCCTAATTATATATCAATCTATATGGCTTCTTGATTCAGTGTGATCCATTCTAATTCTAGAAGCATATGACACTATTGCCCCACATTCTAGTGAATTGCTTGGTTGGTTAAGCTCCTAAAAATACTGCTCCCCTGCCTATAGGTACACTATGGCCTTACATGGTTTTGGTTTTAAGCTTAAAATTTGAAAAATTGTAATTATGAATCAAACTTTAATTTATTGCTGTAATTATAATTATTTAGTTGGTGGCTAAACAATTTGGGTAAAGAAAATGCCATTGTCCATAACCAATGTGCAATTTGTTCACAAACACCAGTAAAAAGTGTCTCTATTCAAGATGTTTTGTTGAAAAGATTCACTCCATGGAAGAAATGTATACGCTGAATTGTTTCATTTGTATAGAATATTTATTTTGAAGCTCTATTTTAATAGTATTTATTTTAGAAAGTCTACTATTGTAAGAGTTCTTCTGTTTGTGAAGAAAAACACAAGTTAAAAACTGAATGTACTGAACTAGAAATATATAAATATATATATAAATATAATTATATATTGTTGAATATACCAAACGGCTCCTGTAGTTTCTTGGGTTTCACTGTTGGTTCATAACTCTTCATACACTTGCACAATATTCATACACATTAGAGCATACTGAGGGGGGGAATTTGTCGCGATCAGTGATAACTTTGTGCTTGGCTTTAAAGGACACTTTCATCCAAATAATTTTTTATCATTTATTAACAGCCTATATGTAAATGTTTTATATATATATTTTTTTATAAAGATAACTAGATGGTTTTTTGAATATAATACACTTCATATATTCTACTTCCCGTTCTGGCTCTTTAACTTCCTTTTTTTTGGACTTTTATCACAGCAAACCATACTGCTTAACTAAGTCATGCCATCACTGCGACCAGAGAGACTACCTCCCCTGTATTGACTCAGAGCATCACATATTACACTGATCAATGCAATTCTGTTCATTATCTAGGCCTATCAAGAGGTAGAGCTGCCCTAATTCTGTATGTACTTTTATCATAAGGATTACCCTTCATATAACATTTTCCTCTCACAGCAGCAGTAAACTGGCAGTGGATTACCTATCTGTTGACTGCTACAGAAGGCCATAATTTTTACTTAATTTTCAATGGTATAAGACTGCTGAAAATACAGCCAAAAGGTAAAAAATGTGTTTTCTATAAAATTGAATTTAAAAATACCCCTTTCTGATGGAAGTGTCACTTTAAATGGGTTGTCTAATGATATGAACCACTGTCTTTATGGTGTGATGTTATACAGGTAGGCCCCCAGCTTTGGACCTCCTTCTAACAGTCAAAAAAGAGAGAAACTATGAAAGAGCATCCATCATTCTAACAAATCCTTCACATCCACGCATTTCGTAGTTGGCAATTAATTTAAATCCACATTTCGCTTACAGCCATACGTACAGCGCCAATGAATTGAGCTGAGCAGGCTGGCTTCTATTTCAAAATGGGATATCATACTGAGACAACCCCTTTTAAAGTCAAGTGTATACTATTAGGGTAAGACCATACATGGTCAAAATGCTGCTGATTATCCTCATGCGGAATTGCTTGCAGAAATGCATAACAGAAAATAAACCTATCAATCATCGTCAGGAGGCGGAGGAGCTCAAGCACAGCAGGCCTCATCGGACTCATCTCTGTCTCAGCAGGGTTCAGCATGTGAGTACTCCAAAAGTACTGACTACCAGCACAGAAGACAGGTTCCCTTTAAAGAGCATCTGTCAGCATGAACAACCCTACTAAACCAGGCATAGAGTCTGGTTAAGTTGATAATGCTGATAAAAGTGATACCCTGATTATGACTCTCCATTGCCCCATTAGTGAGAAAACTGCATTTATATTCATATGCAAATTACCTAACTGGAGCCCTCGGGGCACCAGTTTGTTACACCCTCTTCAGATTCGGTCCCTCACTCTTCCCTCAGAATGACAGGACTAGTCCTATTGCCTGCTGCTCTCCTACCGCAGAGGTCTGTATTCTCCTGCCTGTACTGTATCTTCTGGTCTCAACATTTGCTCAGTTATTCTTCTGTTGCTCTCCAAGCAGAGCAGGTTCAAACTGAGAAAGCGCTGAGACCTGTCATCTCATGCTTGTGCAGGAGTGTTTCTGTTGCTGGAGCACAGCGGGAGGGTTACTGAGAAAGCGCCAAGACCAGAAGAACCGCGCAGGCAGGACAATACAGGTCTTGGCGCTAGGAAAGCAGCAGGCATTAAAAGACTATACCTGTCAATTTAGTGGAAGGGGGGAGGGATTGAAGCTGAAGGGGGTGTAACAAACTGGTGCTCTGAGTGCTCTGGCTAGCTCCATGGTGCTTCAGTTATGTCAGTTGCATATAAATAGAAATGCAGTTTTCTCATTAATAAGGCCACTGAGAGTTATAAAAAGTGTATTGTTTATCAGCATGATCAACCCTACCAGACTGTATGGTTTAATAGGGATCACGCTGACACAATTTCTCCCGTTACTACATTTTGGGGTAGTGCAATCCAAATTTATGTCTAAAGTGTTCCACCTATAATGTCCCCTGGTCCTTTATAAAGTCCTTGGAATCAGTAAATTGTGTGCCAGTTCTTTCATTTATACATGTAAATGAGATTACCTCCAAGGCGTCTTTTTTCCAAGCTTATCAAGACTATTTTTTCTAGCTCCTCATTATAAGAAACCTCCCATCCGATTTAATAATCTAGTTGCCTACCATTGAACGCTTTCTAGTTCTTCTGTATTATTTTTACATTGAGGAGCTTAAAGGTACCCATACATATTAGTCTAAACTTGGACAATATCAGCCAAAATAATTGCGTTTGGAATTTTTGTCCAGTAGTCAGAAAAAAGATTTTTCTTTTTAAAGAAAAATATTTAATGGAGAAAAGTAAAGAATTTCCCTAGAAAGACTGAATACACAGTTTCTTTGAACATGCATGGCCAGTTTGAACAACTGTAATGGCCAATATGGACTGAAATGTGAATTGTTGACCAGATGCTTGCCTTTTAAACTGCTGATTAATAAACTTCTGTCTAATGTGGTCACCTTTAATAATGAATCCTATATAAAATAAGATGTTGTCTTTCAAGGGATTTATAGATGGATAATATCACACTGAAATGACAGGTTTCAATCTTTTCTTTTTTTTTTTTATACATCCTAGTATTTGTATTCGTACGGACACTGGTATACCACCATCAATGTGGCACCAATGTCAGGTCAGCTGTGGAGCAGCTGATCTCACAGATTTTGATCACTAGACCAAAGTGGCAGCTTTTTCTAGTATTCACCTTGACTACAGTGAGGAAACCTTGAGACCTCTGGAGAAGCACCAGGCACAGCTCAGTTTTCACTGCCACTTTGGTCTAGCAACTGGGGAGCAGGTAAAAGTGGCCTAGCCTTACAATTTGAAATCATAGTAACATAGTTTATAAGGCTGAAAAAACACATCTGTCCATCTGTTCGGCTTGTTATCCTGCGAGTTCATCCAGAGGAAGCCAAAAAAGCCCCTGTGAGATAGAAGCCAATTTTGCTCACTTTAGAGGAAAAAATTCCTTCCCGACTCCAGTCAGGCAATCAGAATAACTCCCTGGATCAACGACCCCTCTCTAGTAGCTATAGCCTGTAATATTATTACACTCCAGAAATACATCCAGACCCCTCTTGAATTCCTTTATTGTACTCACCATCACTACCTCCTCAGGCAGAGAGTTCCATAGTCTCACTGCTCTTACAGTGAAGAATCCTTTTCTATGTTTGTGTACAAACCTTCTTTCCTCCAGACGCAGAGGATGTCCCCTCGTCACAGTCACAGTCCTGGGGATAAATAGATGATGGGACAGATCTCTGTACTGACCCCTGATATATTTATAAATAGTTATTAGATCTCCCCTCAGTCGTCTTTTTTTCTAAAGTGAATAACCCTAATTTTGATAATCTTTCAGGGTACTGTAGTTGCCCCATTCCAGTTATTACTTTAGTTGCCCTCCTCTGAACCTTCTATAGCTCTGCTATGTCTGCCTTGTTCACAGGAGCCCAGAACTGTACACAGTACTCCATGTGTGGTCTGACTAGCGATTTGTAAAGTGGTAGGACTATGTTCTATGCCCCTTTTAATGCAACCCATTATCTTAATGGTCTTTGCAGCAGCCACCTGACACTGGTTCCTAGGGATATGCCACCAATGTACATCCTGAGACCTGCTTTTTGTAGTGCAGCATTTCTTGTGGCCAAATAGTATTGTTTACCCATAAAATAACCCATAATTTGCCTTGCTCTACCTGTTTCTGAATGAACTATTATTTCCAGTTAGGTTAGTTTCACACTAGCGTTCAGAGATCTTGCAGGCTGTTCCAGCAGTGAAGTTCCTGCTGAAGCTATCTAGATCCGACATTGCTGAATGCCCGCCGGCCCCATTAACTCTAAAGGCAGAGATCCGGCCACAACCCAGCAAATATGCTAAGAATACACTACTGCAAATTTTTGTATGAAGTCCATTGACAGAATGTGACAAGTTTATTAGGAGACACAGGCAGTCTGTGCACCATACTTTCAAATCTATATCAGCTATAGGCCGGCGTAGATTTGAATAAACATTTACAGTATACCAGTTTCTGACATAAGTCATAGTTAAACCATTGGGCTATATCATACCACCCCTTCCCACTAAGCCCCTTCCACTTTCATCAACACTTTTAAAGAATTTGGAGAAAAGTGAAAAGTCACACAATATTGTACAACTATGATGTGCGCCATAATTTGTGACTATTTTTTTACTCCCCTATGCCACTGTCTTTTCATTTTAAAGCTATCCATTCACTTCTGTCATCATAGCTGTTTATTCCCATTGCCTTACACATTTCACTGACTCATACATCGAATAGGCATTTGAATGAGATGTTTCCCAGTTTCGCAGTACCATGTAACTGCAAAATTATACAGTTTAGAAGACAACAGATGATTATATGGCTGTTGCTCAGGGAGATGCTTAAATGTAATCCCATGCTGGTCTCTTTCACACATGTGGCCTTAAAGTGTAGCTCATAATGACCTTCATTTCCTGACTCCTGAAATACAGGCCAGTAGCTCAAGAATGTTACTGCCCTGGGGTATCCCATATGAATGAACGAAATCCTCTAGTAAATGAAAGAATCCCATACATGTATTAGTTTTTACATTTGACATGTTCTTCTACACATTCATTGCCAAGTACATCATATTTAGTATGCTAATACTTCTCTTTTACCTTTAGTGTACAACATAGTTCTTACTTTTGCTTTTTCAACTTATAAAATAATTGTTAATGTCTGTTTTTAAGGTACAATCATCTGATGATCTTCAGTGGCATCAACATAGGGTGTCCTGAATATGTTCTCATTTTTATGAAAGGAGAGGCAACAACTTGAAAACAAAAGAGTACAAACTTATTTTGGAATTGCCCATATTTTTTGCTCTATGGGAATTTGGCGTCTTATGGAACAAATACTAATAAGGCTACTTTCACATCTGTGTTTTTGCTGGATCCGTCATGGATCAGCAAAAACACTTCCGTTTGGATAATACAACCGGCTGCATCAGTTATGAATAGATACGGTTGTATTATCTCTAAAATGACAAGACGGATCCGGCACTTAAACCATTGTAAGTCAATGGGGGCTGGAACCCTATTCTTTTGTGTCTGAGAAAATAGATCCGGCACCCTTGACTTACATTGTGTTTCATGCCAGATCCAGTGATTGGCCCTATGATGGATCTCAATACCGGAAAGGAAAACACTCATGTGAAAGCAGCCTAAGCACTTCCATTGTAGAAGCGCTTATTGGTACACAGTATAGAACTGGGGACCAGAGAATAAACCCATTGTGTCCTGACTGAGTACACCATTGCAATGTGCACACTGTAACCTGATGCTATGTGACGTCAGGTCACAGTGCAGTGCTGGCAGAAGACTAGAGATCGTTGAGTGCAGGAAGAGCACGATGGATCTCATGAGTGGCGGAGCCGTCCGGAGCTGTAGAGGTAAGTTCTTTTATTTATTTTATTTCTAATCTGAGGTCTGATGGGGAATGGGGATCTGTTTTGTGGGTCTGATCTGAGGTCTGTTGAGGAATGGAGGTCTTATTTGTGGTTCTGATGAAGAATAGGGGTCTGATTTGAAGGTCTGATAAGGATTGGGGGTCTGATCCGAAGTTTGATGAAGATTGGTGGTCTGAGTCTGATCACTGATCTGAGGTAAGAATAGAATTTGGCATTTGATATGGTTGTCTGGTAAATATTTGGTGTCTGATCTGAGGTCTAATGAAGATTGGGGGTTTAATCTGAGGTCTGATGAAGATTGGGGTCTGATCAGGGCTGATGAGGAATGGAGATCTGATCTAAAGTCTGATATGGAATGGGCTTCTGATTTGAGGCGTGTGAGGATTGGGGGTCTGATGAAGATTGGGGGTCTGATTTGAGGTTTGATAAAGATTAGGAGTCCGGTATGAGGTCTGATGAAGATTGGGGGTCTGATCTGAGTTTCCGATGAAAAATTTATTTTTTCTTATTTTCCTCCTCTAAACTCTAGGTGTGTCTTATGGTCTGGTGCATCTTATGGAGCAAAAAAGACGGTATGTTATTACATGGCATTGATATAGTACATATTCAGCAGCAACCTTTTTTTATTAATTGATTTAGTTCTTGCAGTGTCATTCTTCAATCTATACATGAAGCTACATTTCTCAGAATTCCAAGTGGAGGCACCTAATACCAAAAATCATGGCCTTCGCAACAAGTGCCCTACTACCAAGACACATAGACAAGCTTTTTACTGTACATATACAAGTCAGGCTCAGTTTGGTTACCTTAAAGATTCAAGTCATCCAATGGGCCATAGAGAGCAGGCAGTCTGGATGTAACCACTAGTCACTGATCTTAAAGGGAATCTATCATTACAATTCTGGACCATAATCTGCAGTATTACATAAGTAGTATTGCAGATAAGGAGTCCAGTTCGCAATTTTTGTTACTACTTTGCCCTACACACATGCTCAAAGCTATGTGGAAATATACCTTCTGGACTGCTGTGCTAACATAATGTTGATTATGGTAGTCCCAATAATGTATTTCAATGTAGTTATGAGTGCTGACAGTGGAGGCAGTAGGAAAATGAAAAATAGCATTCTTTAGCTGCGGCACCAATCAGTACCGCAGTTCAGATAATAGTCCAAGATTGTGGTGACAGATCCTATTCAAGCTGGCCATACAGAATAGATAAATATTAGCCGAAGCCACTAATTCTGATGAGACTGGCCAGCCATCTATTGTGTATGGGGGCCTCTGTTGGGTACGTTTAGATAATTGTTCGACTGACTGCAAAGGAGTTGCCCAGCTTTACAAACCTCTTTAAATTTAGCCAATATGGCACTGTACCTAAGCAAAAAAAGCTACACTCATCTGCTCCCTGCTGCTTTGTTCTATGGCTGAGGACCAGATCAATGCTCTTTAAAGCACCCCACCTGTAAATTTCTGTGGACAGAAAGGCACATGAATTGGGCCCTCAGTGCTGGAACGGAACAGCAGGAGTAGGTGAGTGATATTTTTTTTATCTCTGCTTTTTCTGACTACAGCTGTACATGTGGGAGGTGTTATCAGTGATTGATAAAATTCCGTATACATAGATAGCTGTCAGTCACTGATCTCTGTACATCAAAAAAAGCTGAGATTTACCATATTTTTTGCCCTAGAGGATGGACCTGCCCATAAGACGCACCTAGGTTATAAAAGAGGAAAATCAGACCTGAGACCAGACCCCCAATGTCAATCAGACCCCAGCTCAGAGCTCCAGTCAGACTCCAAATGTTAATCAGACCTCAGATTAGACCTCCAATGCTTATAAGACCCCCATCCAGACCTCAGATCAGACCCCCATATTAATAAGACCCCCATATTAATCAGACAAAAAAAAATAAGACAATCCACCTCTCCTGTTCCAGATATCACTGCTGCTCCTGAGATCCAGTGCTCTTCCTGCAACACTGTTCTGTGACCCGACGTCCTCACATTGTGCGCAGATCATAGCATGGCATGTGGAACCTGCAGGAGAAGATCAGGAAGCAGTGAGTACAGAGCCCGTAAAGGGAGCACTACATTCATTACTCTCCAGTCCTACTGTACTAATGAGCGCATGAGTTCCGTAATGGAAGCACTCATTAGAATTTACCCCATAAGACGCATTTACATTTCTTACCCCACTTGTACCCATACAGAGGAGCTGATTGTAGCAGGCAATTATCAGGAGTGGGCAGTTCATTCTGTTGAGTCGGCTCATTCAAAGCGGTCTTTAGGTTTCAGCATCAACAATACTTTCAACCAATGAACAAGCGTTTTCTCATTCATTGATTGATTGTTGCCGCCTTTACACGGGTCAATTATCAAGAATGAACGTTCATACATAATAATTCTGCTAATTGTTCCATGTAAAGGCAACTTTATAAAGCTGGTGAGCTATTTTATAGCAATGACCTATTTTACAAAACCAATACAACATTGATCTGAAATAGACTTACATTATTAAAGAGGTTGTCTCAGAGTCGAAGAATAGGATTGTTTTCCCTCAAACAACTCCACTCTTGTTCATGGGATATGTCTAGTATTACATGCAATTGAATGTGACTGAGTTGTAAAATCAGACACAGCTAATTTTGTGGAAAAAAAAAACCTTTTGTTCTAATCTCAAGACAGCCAATAAAAAAAATGCAACAATACAGGCAAACCAAAATGAATAAAAGATACCCCAGCTTTGTGGAGTACTTGAGAGCCTTGTTCTACATGTATCCACTATCAAATCTCCAACGATACAGGCAGATATCGGTATTTCATCTGGGCATACACATAAGGTATCTGTTGAAAGCTATCCTTCCCAATCCTCTCATGCATATTCAGTGAATGGAAAGATGGAAGAAAGCTGCTTCCATACACCTCTGGCAGTGGCTTATCTCATGAGAACTTAAAGGTAGGACAGTTGAAATCCAATGATCATCCATTGAGAAAGAGTCAGGAGACCCCATACACATTAGATGGCAAGTCAACCCCTAAAAATCTTCATTTTCAGTTGACATAGGTCTAATTTGTACGGCCAGTTTTAGTTTGATAGCCTTTGGCATTTATCTGCCTTTTCTAGATGACAATCTGTGTGTAACGAGATCCCAAAGTCTGACTTAAAAGATACTACCCCTTCACTTCTGTCTTGAAAACCTGACACAAAGTTATCCAAATGAGTGTTTTTAAGTTGTACTTCATCACTCAACAGTACTCTATGATTTTGAGTTGCTTGCCCCAACCCAAACCTCTCATCCTGCCCTAACCTGTCTTGAAAAGCAGGTGTTAAGAAATTTGTGCACTTGGCCAAGTGAATTCTTTGTCTCAAAAAAGACTCAAAGAACCAGGTTTAAGGAAATGATCTATAGCATAGCAAAGTTGTTTCCGTGAACTATAAAAAAAAGGATATGTTCCTATGCTCTGGACTTCTATATCAGGCAAACCAGATGTCAGGTTCTGTATTATGACTTTCTAATCCATGCTCCTTATTCCCTAAACTAGATATATGTCTACACCAATGCTTACGCTGTAACTCTAGCAGTTAAAATCCCTAAGGCTACGTCCACATCTGTGGTTGGAATTCTGGTGTTCAGTTCTGACATCGGAACAGAATATTGGAATTGCCATATTCAGCATATGCTGGAGATTGCCGGTGCCTGATGGATCCCTTCCACTATAATGAGATGGTTTTCTGGCATAAATACTGGCTTTCTGCCAATATTTGTGAATGTGCTCTGCCTGTCACCGGCAGTCTCCGGCATGTGCCAGATACAGAAATTCGGCAGTGTGCACCTATCTCTGGTTCTGTGTTTGTTCTGAATTCTTGCCACATCCACATAAATTTCATCTTATGTAGGATGTCCATTGTGGTACTTGTAGTCCGTTGCTGGCATCATCCATTGTATGCATTTTTTGCTGGTGATTGCTATTAGCAGCGGACTACAAGTGCAGGATATGCTCCCCTATAGAAATGCACAACTGCATATGGGTATGAGCGCATCCTGCTTTTTTAACACCACATTTTTTGATGGTTCAGATACAGAAATTCCAGTGTTTTGCTCCTATGCCAGAACACAATACCAGAAATCTAACCATAAATGTGGAGTTTGGATGTAGTGTTTGATAAAAACCCAGATTCAGTCATCCAGGCATGTTGACCTTAGCAACCTGTATTATCTGCCAACCAGCTGTGAAGATAGTAAGATAAGATAGATAAGTTGTGTCAAGTATGACAGTGGTGTCTACTCTTGTGGATCCATACCTTGTTAGGCCTAGGAAAGTGAAAACTTTTTGGAACTGAAACTAATAGTCTAGTATGTGAATCGCCAAGAACAATACCCCACGTTGCCAAAAAAAATAAAAAAAATCTAGTAAATGTACCAATCTTTATCAAAGTGTGTATCCATTATTTTTGTGCCCAATTATGTTGTAGTAGTATGTTATATTTGACACTCTTTGCTTTGTGGCCTAGACAGTAACTCTCCAGTTCAGGGATGTAATGCTTTGTACAGACCTTTAATTTTATACCTGAGTGAGATCATTTCAGTTTAACATGTTCTAAGCCCTAAAGGGAAAAGAAATGACAAAATGTCCAAAAGTCTCCCATTAATTCTATACATAACTATATTTTTTTACCCATTCAATTTCAATTTGAAAAAGGGCAGGTAAAGTAAGTAATAAATATTTCATAGGATATACTATACTATACTATTAGATGAGTATTTTGTGGGATATACTATACCATAAGATTAATATTTCATATTGGTTCCTGGAGAACTGGGCCGACTTCTCTGTCGGCTACAGCCTCTATCGTAGTGATGGGCTGCACCTCAATGGGGAAGGAGCAGCTGTGTTGGGAGAGAAGATGGCTAGAAGGTTGGAGGAGTGTTTAAACTAGGGACTGGGGGGGGGAGGGTAATTATGTTATAGGATGGAAAGATAGTACAGATAGAGACTGGGGGCAAGGTAATGAGACTGGGGGAGGAATGGAAGGAGGGACTAGAACAGTTCAGAAGGAAAGGTGTAGGGTAAAAAATGTACAAAAACCTCTTAATTGTATGTATACTAATGCCAGAAGCCTAATATAACTGGTGAACTGGAATTAGTGATGTGTGAAGAGGACTATGACATAGTGGGAATAACTGAGACATGGCTGGATGATAGCTATGACTGGGCAGTTAATGTACAGAGTTACAATCTGTTTAGAAAGGATCGCAAAAAACGCAGAGGGGGAGGGGTCTGCCTTTATGTAAAGTTCTGTATAAAGCCCACAGTCTGAGAAGATATAAGTGAGGGACATGAACATGTGGAGTCACTGTGGGTAGAAATACATGGAGGCATAAACAATTATAAAATACTAATAGGAGTTTATTATAAACCACCTAATATACCAGAGTCCACAGAAAATCTATTACTAAACGAGATAAATGAGGCTTCAAATCATAATGAGGTCGTTATTATGGGGGACTTCAACTACCCAGATATAGACTGGGAAACTGAAACCTGTATATCTCATAAAGGAAACAGGTTCTTGGCAATAACCAAAGACAATTACCTTTCCCAACTGGTTCATGACTCGACTAGAGGGATGGCCATACTGGACTTAGTATTAACCAATAGACCTGACAGAACAGCAGATGGGCAGGTTGAAGGGACACCAGGGAAATAGTGACCATAAAGTAATAACCTTCCTATTGTCATTCAAAAGAATGTTTCTTCAGGGAGGAACAAAAATACCAAACTTCAAAAAAGCTAAATTTAGCCAACTAAGCGAGGCCATAGGCCTAACTAACTGGGACAAAGTCTTTAAAAAAAAAAAATGCCTAACTAACTGGGACAAAGTCCTCAAAAATAAAAATACAGTCACAAAATGGTATCTTTTTAAAAGCATCTTAAAATCTAATTGTGAGAGGTACATACATTATGGAAATAAAAGGTTAAGGAACAAGAAAAAAACAATGTGGATAAATAGAACTGTAAAGAAAGCAATAAATGACAAAAAGACAGCTTTTAAATCACTAAAACAGGAAGGTAGTGAGGAAGCACTGAAAAACTATGAGGGAAAAAATAGAATATGTAAAAAACAAATAAAAGCAGCCAAACTAGCGACCGAGAGATGCCAAAGAGATGCCAAAGAGAGCAAAACTAACCCTAAAATGTTCTTCAGTTATATAAATAGTAAAAAGTATAAATCGGAAGGTGTCGGCCTTCTATAGAGTAATGAGGGGGGATTTGCAGAGCGCGATGAGGAGAAAGCAAAGCTATTAAATATTTTTTTCTCCCCTGTATTCACTGAGGAAAATAAACTGTCAGATGAAATGCAGAATGTAAAAATAAATTCCCCATTAAAAGTGCCCTGTCTGACCCAGGAAGAAGTACAGTGGCGTCTTAAAAAGATTATAATAGACAAATCGCCAGGACCACATGGCATACACCCATATCCCAAGAGAATTAAGTAATGTCATAGCCAAACCCTTGTTTCTGATATTTGTGGACTCTATACTGACAGGGAGTGTTCCATAGGATTAGCGCATAGCAAATGTGGTGCCAATATTCAAAAAGGGTCCAAAAACAGAGCCCAGAAACTATAGGCCGGTAAGTTTAACATCCGTCGTGGATAAACTGTTTGAAGGTTTTCTAAGAGATGCTATCTTGAAGTATCTCAAAGAAAATAAGCAAATAACGCCATATCAGCATGGTTTCAGGAGGGGTCGGTCATGTCAAACTAATTTAATCAGTTTCTATGAGGAGGTAAGTTCTAGACTTGACAGCGGCGAATCAATGGATGTCGTATATCTGGACTTCTCCAAAGCATTTGACACCGTACCTCATAAAAGGTTAGTATATAAAATGAGGATGCTCGGACTGGGAGAAAATGTCTGTATGTGGGTAAGTAACTGGCTGAGTGACAGAAAACAGAGGGTAGTTATTAACGGTACACACTCAGATTGGGTCACTGTCACTAGTGGGGTACCTCAGGGGTCAGTATTGGGCCCTATTCTCTTCAATATATTTATTAATGATCTTGTAGAAGGCTTGCACAGTAAAATATCAATTTTTGCAGATGACACTAAACTGTGTAAAGTAATTAACACTGAAGAGGACAATATACTGCTACAGAGGGATCAGGATAGATTGGAGGCTTGGCAGATAAGTGGCAGATGAGGTTTAACACTGACAAATGTAAAGTTATGCACATGGGAAGGAATAATGCAGGTCACCTGTAAATACTAAATGGTAAAACACTGGGTAACACTGACATAGAAAAGGACCTAGGAATTTTAGTGAATAGCAAATTAAGCTGTAGAAACCAGTGTCAGGCAGCTACTGCCAAGGCCAATAATATAATGGGTTGCATCAAAAGGGGCATAGATGCCCGTGATAAGAACATAATCCTACCACATTAAAAATCACTAGTCAGACCACACATGGAGTACTGTGTACAGTTCTGGGCTCCTGTGAACAAGGCAGACATAGCAGAGCTGGAGAGGGTTCAGAGGAGGGCAACTAAAGTAATAACTGGAATGGGGCAACTACAGTACCATGAAAGATAATCAAAATTACAATTATTCAATTTAGAAAAAAGACGACTGAGAGGAGATTTAATTACAATGCATAAATATATCAGGGGTCAATACAGAGATCTGTCCCATCATCTATTTATCCCCAGGACTGTGACGAGGGGACATCCTCTGCGTCTGGAGGAAAGAAGGTTTGTACACAAACATAGAAAAGGATTCTTTACGGTAAGAGCAGTGAGACTATGGAACTCTCTGCCTGAGGAGGTGGTGATGGTGAGTACAATAAAGGAATTCAAGAGGGGCCTGGATGTATTTCTGGAGTGTAATAATATTACAGGCTATAGCTACTAAAGATGGGTCGTTGATCCAGGGAGTTATTCTGATTGCCTGATTGGAGTCGGGAAGGAATTTTTTCCCCCTAAAGTAGGGAAAATTGGCTTCTACCTCACAGGTTTTTAGTTTTTTTTTGCCTTCTTCTGGATCAACTTGCAGGATAACAGGTCGAACTGGATGGACAGATGTCTTTTTTCAGCCTTATAAACTATGTTACTATGATAAACTATTTTAATTTTTTTTTAGCTTTAGTCTTCTGTTAAAGGGCTTCTGTCATCAGGAACATGGTTATTAAAGTGGCTGACTTTAGACATGTGCCAACAGTCTTTAGCTCTTCTTTCTAGGTGCCTCTTTTATTTTATCCAAATGATCCTCTAGGAGCAATGGCTCTGTTTTCCCTACTCTGACCATGCCCTCATCATGTTGATTGACATGAACAGTGCCTGGCTCTGTCAATCACAATGTTTAAGGCATGGCCAGAGGAGGGAGAACAGAGCCTCTAGTAGAGGCGGCAACACCCCCATTGCTCCTAGAGGATTATTTGCATAAAATTCATTTTTTACAACAAAACAAAATAGGCACCTAGAAAGAGACAAAGACTGTTAGCACATGTCTACAGTCAGCCAGTTTAATAACCATGTTCCTGATGACAGACACTCTCTAAGTAAGAAGCTAGATAACCATTGGCAATAACTCAGCATCAATTTGGTGGATCACTAATTCTCTATTTTAAATAGGGGCCACATTGGCTATTGTCAAAGCCATTATGTTAAGAAGACAACTCCATTTGACAGCTCATTGTACCAGCTGAGCTAAGGTCAGAATACCCAGGATTGGCAAAAATTAGATAGTCTTTGCTGTTAGAGATCCACTGTGGTTGTATGCAATCTATCATGTGGCTGCTCACCTTGTCATCTACTGCCTCTCCAAGTGAGCCGGCAAATGTCTTCCATGTAAGACAAGTCCAGAATTGCAGATGCAACTTCCAAAAGGAAACTCATTAGAGTAGATATACTAAAACTTGCATTACATATAGGAGTTTTGGAGGGGGATTTATGAAAGTTGTACACTAGTTTTCTAGCATAGAAAAGTCATGAATTATAGCTCAAGTCCCTTTTTGTGCCCAAATTTGCCACTTGTCTGCCATTTCTGACACCCTCACAACGTTTGCAAAAAATGGCAGGGAATGGACAGGAGGTTGTAGGCCATGGCAGTCTGACACATATGAGTGCCAGAAAACTGGTGCACATTACACCATAAATCTACACAAGCTCCTTGCTGGCATGGATTACTATATATTTTCGGTCATAAATATGTGATCCATGGGGGTTTTTCTCCTGCCACCCTGCTGATCACCTTTTTAAAGAGGCGCTTTGGTGGGCGCTGTACACTGTGTAATGGCCGTGCTTGGTATTCCAGCTCATGCCTATTCACATGAATGGGACTAACTGTGCCTAGGCCATGTATCTGATAAACATGACATCACGGGCCTAGGATGAGGAGCGCCACAGCCTCTGGAGACAGCTGGCTGGCAGAGTGCAGGTAATTGTACCCCCACTGATCAGATATTGATGACCTATCCCGAGTATAGGCTATCAATACCAAAATCTCAGACAACCCCTTTAAAGGTAATTCACTATAGGATGTCTTAGTTTTCCAGTCAACATCCAGTCTGTTCACCACTGTCAGAGCAATCTGCTATGTATTTGAGAGTACTGGATGTTTTACTCACATCTTGATTGATCAGTATAAAAATGCTGAATGTAGGTGTGTGAGAGAAGCAGGAGATTTCCAGTTATGCAGGTTTATCTGTCCAAACCTTAATAAAATAATGTGTACAGGGCCTGAGGCAGGTGTAATTCTGCTTAATTTATGGGTCTCAGACAGGAAGAGAGCTGCTTGCTTCATTGTGTTTGTCTCAATAAATGACATTCCGATTGTGTCTGTGTGTCATTCTAAAGGCTTAGCCTGCCAGAGCACAAGTCACTACGGAGCCCACCTGCGCCTCAGGCCTTGCTGCACCAGTCAATTATGAAGACATCTGTATCTGCTAAGCACTAGAGGATTGAACAACTAACCTCATTTCCGTATGTCACTCAAACACTGAGGTTTCTTGGGAGAAATAACAAAACAAAAGTAGTGGTACTTAATGCGATTCAAGAAAGTTCACCACCCATATGTAACTATTCAGAGCAGGACACACATATAAGAATTTAGACATGTATTAAGTAAAAGTTCTCTGCAAACTATACATAAACACGCATACATATACTTTATTAGTAATACCGCTATAATATTTTTATTATTACATTGTGAGTTTAGTATTGTTACAGGTAATTTTATTATTCCAGCAGAAATCTGTCAAAATCACCCTATGTTTTGGCAATTTGACTGTCATAGAAGAGGGTCCCTTGCTTGAAGTTCCTGTCTATCAGCCAGAGTTAAGTCACAAACAAGTGCCTACTCTTGCCACCTAATACTACATTTTTCCGGCGCTGCAGGAGAAATGATCAGATGACAGCAGCTTATCCTCACAAAAACAACAGCTGCTTGTCAAGGGTTTCAAAAGCCAAAACATTGAGCTGATTTCTTCCATGGCTTCCATGTCTGTGATGAGACAACTCCTTTCACTTACTCCGGCATCTGCATATACACGTAGGTTCTGATGCTCATACAGGCATGCCGTTTAAAACTGGGCATTTCATATGGACAGCTAAACTTCCTGTGTCATTTTGGAGAAACCATGCAGTCAGTACAGCCCCCACAATACACAAAAAAACAACCCCCACCTTTAAATCATATTTTAAGAAGTTCATTTCCATAGGGCCTGCAGATTTGTAGAATTATGGTCAGCGCTCTGGTAGTGTATGAGGTGCTCTATGGTAGGAGAATATATCCGTATTCTTATAGAAGGTAATGAACACAGCAACGAACAACATTTCTACCCATTAAAACAGGGACTTTCCCATGCTTGAGATGTATGGAGTGGGACCCCTATGTGTGACTGCTGGAGACAGGGTTGCCAACCAGAATTTTTCTTTTCTTCTGGACAACTTATCCAAAAATCATGGACAGGCATTTTTTCAGACTAATTGGAAGCGGGGTAAGTATATTCCCTCTGAGTGGCCCGGCACATGGGGGGCTGTTGTATGATGTTGGATAACCCCTTTAATGAATGATAAAAACTATAACTAATGCATGTCTATAGCTTAATATACTGATCTGAACCTGTTATAAGTCAGGCTCGGACTGACCCACAGGGGAACAGGTGAATCCCCCGGTGGGCCCCTGAGCAAGGTGGGCCCTTATTCCTCCATTCCCTGCACAAGTAGACTAACTGCACTACAAACAGATACCAGCCTATGCTTGTATAAAAACTGGGTATATCATTAAACAAATCACCCAGTTTATCATTATACACAAATCAGGTGGGGGAGAAGACTTTTAGGTGCAGAGGCAGGCCGGCCAGTATCCTCTTTCCCCAGGGACCTGTCCTCTCAACTGCACTACAGGGACCCCCATAATCCATCATCTTGTAATGTCTTGCTACTGCTACTGCTGTGTGAGCAGGTAATATTTACATGTAGGTTTATAGCGGGCCCCCAAAATGAATTTTACTGATGGGTCCTGAGGATAGGTCATCAATATGTACTGGCTGCACAACCCCTTTAAATATGCATGCACAGGTACTTCCTAGGAGCTGTTTTTTGACAGCAGCACAATGCAATAAGTGTTCTGTATTGTTTTTGCTATTAAACAACCAAAATGGTTTCTGCTGATTACTATGGTATTTCCATATGCTAAAGAAAACATTTATGCTCCTTTTCTTCTTCAATCTTCTATAAGATCCCAACAGGCTAGTTACAGTTTTCTTCTTCCACACCCTAGTGATACTGCATGTGGCTTGGAAACAAGCAATTTGACGCTAACACCCATCTTCCTGCTCATTAAGTGCTTTGCATATTAAAGTGAAATTCTTGGCACGGCCCAGCACTGCCTGGTAATTTTACAGCTCTGACAAATTAACAGAGGAAGAGAAAACATCTCCAAGTGTCACGCATAGGTTTAATACAATGCAATGTAATTAATGAGATTTGAAGGATGAAACTGCCTTGTAGTAACAGCCCTCAGAAAAAGTACCTAATATATCATGAGAGTCACTGTGGGGAAATAGAACTGTTTGTTATTTGGATAATTTATAAAATGAGGTTTAATCTCTAAACCTGGTCTTGTGTTGAATCTTCACTTTTCTGGAGTTTTATGGGATCACACTGTAAGTAATTCCTATGACCTACTTAGAACATGATGACAAAATAGAAGTGTTGCCCTTTACTTCTGCTACCTAAAATACCCAAAGAAGTGATTCATATGAATTAGGCATTACAAATGCTGATGGTATACCAATACAGGATTCCTTTTCTCTCATGGTATTTGTGGCATACTTCTAGGATGGGCACCCAGTTAAGCCAGTACTCTCTGTTCTGCACTGATGAGGGGCAATCACCCTGAAACAACTGTCTGCAGATGAGGTACTGGCTTATTTATTATCCAAGTTATGTCTCAAGGCCTATTTAAAGGGTCGAACACTGACTTATAGAATGGCTGTCTTACATCTGGTGTCATCAGAGGCAGAGCTTGTTAAGAGCACATTTTAATCCCTTTCTTCCCAGAATTCCAGAGAAGCATGTATGGCCTATAAGTCTCCTCACACTGATTAAGGTGCTCTCTGCAAGGAGAGATAGTACCCCCAAATCCTGACTTAGGCCTCTCACCCAGTTAAGCTAGTACACCCTTTCTGCACTGATAAGGGGCAATTACCCTGAAACAGCTGTCTGCAGATGGGATGCTGGCTTATTTAATATTCAAGTTATGTCTTAAGGCCTATTTAAAGGGCTGAACATTGACTTATTGGATAGCTGCCTCATATCTTGTGGTATTAGAGGCAGCGCTTGCTAAGAGCTCATTTGCATCCCTTCTTCCCTGTTAGCAAATGCATAGCACACTCCATTAAAGTGAACAGTAAATATGGTTACAGGGAGAGGCCCTCATTTAGAATGTAATAGACTGCGCATCCCATGGTTAAATAGGGCAGTGGGGAAATAAGACATATGACGTCACACTATAAATTTAAAGTGAGGAATCCTCCCCACAACATGGTGTGAACTGTTAGTAATAAGGTTTTAACACTGATAGCAAGTTCAAGAATTGCAATAAGATTCCTGGTGCCACTAGTGCTACTGTTTGAAGAACATTGGGTTAGGGTAAGAAAGTGGTTGGTTATGTGGTGGTCTTCATATTAACAAAACAATTGCAAATTATCCACCTCCCTACCACCGAATGCCGCGCTATTAAAAATATTAATGTATTTATCACATAAGTTAACAACAGAACGGGAAAAAAAATACTAAATGGCTGATTCAGTGTTTTTCATTGCTTCACCTCCCAAAAAATTTAATAAAAGTGATAAAAAAAAGTCATACATGTCCAAAATGGTAACTTTAAAAACTATAGATCATCTTGCAAAAAAGGGCCACAACTCCATAGACATAACTATAAAAAAAAGTTATAGGGGTCAGAATATGGCAACAGTTTTTTTTTTTTTTTTTTTTTTAAGTATTAAGACACAAGAAAAACTATATGAATGTGTCATAGCTATAATCATACTGACCTGGAGAATGAATGTAACAGGACAGTTTTACCTCATTAAGGAACGCTGAAAATCAAAACCCATAAAACTGTTGTGGAATTGAGCTTTCTTTTTTAAATTACACTCCATTTGGAATTTTCTTACAGCTTCCCACTACACACAAAATTAAAAAGTTATGGCTCCAGGAAGGCAGGGAGTGAAAAACGAAGACATAAAAATGAAAAATTTTCTGGGTAACTGTAAAGGGGCTTATAATAACTATTGGGGGCATTATAGAGGGGCCTATGATAACTTCTGGGGGCACCATAGAGGGGTCTATGTTAACTACTGGAGATACTATAGAGAACACTATGATAACTACTGGGGGCACAATAGAGGGGCCTATGATAACTACTTGGGGCACTATAAAGGGGCCTATAATAACTACTGGGGGAATTATAGAGGGGCCTATCATAACTACTGACCTATTCTGTGGATACTGTACATCATCAATATGTAGGTCCTGGACAGCACCTTTTAAGTATCATGCTAACAGCAATGGCATGGCATACTTTCACGAAACCAGCCAAGAAAAATGATTCTGCATAAATAGTTTTGCATCATATAATGCCACCAAGCAACATTTTACTCTTTATCAAAACCCTGTTTCAATTTATGCCACATCTGACTTGTCATTAGGTGGTCCACAAAGTTTTTAAATAGAAAATGTGCCTTATAACTGAGGAACACATATGCAACATCATCATTCCAATGAACAGAAAATAATTAAAAAGCAGTATACCTCACATAAATATCAAGCACTTGCATTATATGCTAATATTGCTACATTTGTTCCAAAATATAGGTTACATCATTTTTTATGATGACCCCCACAAAAAAATGTACTGCAATTCCTACATATGTCAATTAGGACCTGTTCTTTTGCAAGGGGATTTGGTATCTACTAGTTTTTCAGGGAATTATTATGATAACTTTTATCATTATTTTCTGTTTACAATAAGAGCATGTATCAGCAATGTGTTTTTATGGTTGTACTTTTATGTCATAGTTAACACTTTACTTGTAAAACTCAATCTACATTACTGTACATCAAATGTGACCATAGATGAATAAATCTTCCAATACTTCTTCAACTACACCAACTGAAACCCTTTCTCACCTTGCCCCCACCCCAATGTAGTTGGGTGCTGTTTTTTATTCTTTTGTGAGCCAGGAGTCAGTCTATACAGTGTAACACAGAGTGCACACATGTGCAATGCTACACCATCCATGGACCCCTAGGGTATTTGCACCACAGTGTAGTTTATAAGGATTTTCTGCCTGTATTTTTGTGCATTTCCTGCTGCATTTCCTCATGAAATCCACACCAAAATCCACGTTACTTGCAGTTTTTGTCAGATTTTGTTGACAAACAGTTGACATGCTATGGATTCAAAATCTACTCCCCCCATCAAGTTCCACATGGAAAATTCTGCAACATGTAACTACTTGCTGTTACTATGTTATTCTGTTGACTTCCTTCATGAAAATCTACACCTCCTTATATTTCTCTTGTTTTCTTTTTTTTTTTATTTACTTCTTGTTTTGGTTGAAAAAGGACACATCAAAAACGGAGCTGTGTGAAACTAGCCTACAGACAATGTAGGAACTTTTGCTAGTGATACCACATTCTCAGGAAGATTATAGTATAGTCTATTGAAGTGTGGGTCTGGGTATGGTGTTGGTGAGAAAAGGGGTAGTGGGCATGTGGATAACTAGGGTACAGGAGAAATTGTCCACTGCTCCATTCCATATTCCCTATTATTCTAGCCTTGAACTTTTGAAAGACATAACTGATAAGATAGGTCTCGGTTTTGCAGTAGAAGGGCTCATGCAGATCTGCAAAACATGGATACTTTTGCGGGTGCCACGGAATGGACAAGCAGATGCAGACAGCATTGAATTGAATGGATCAGCATCCGACCTGCAAAAAATGCAGATTGGATGCAGACAAAAAATAAGTTTGTGTGCATGAGCCAAAGACTGTGTACACCCTAGTCGCCTCATACAATAAACACATACAGTAGCTAAGAGCCTACAAAGGTGTGGGATTGAGAGGATTATCCAGACACAGAAGTTTGGACAATTACAAAAGCAAAGGGCAAGTTCCTGCAGGATCTGATATAGTGAAGGGCATTGTTTGCTGACCCTCAAGCATTGAACAATTTAGTGAGTAGGGTGCATTCACCTAATAATCCACAAAAGCAGTAAAAGACATCGAACTTGTTTTAAGTCTTTGTGAACCAATAAAGTAACCTCTCCCTCTGTGAAGTGCCATGTTCTCAACACGCAGGCCTTGATCACTGCAACTTTGTAATAACCACATCAGTTCACAACATGTTTTGTCGGTTATTAATATGAGAGCCTGGGATGTTCTCAGCTGTAATTGTTGCCACATGTAAAGTCCTCACTTCTTTAAAGGCTTTGAATGGCTGCAGTTTACCTCTTGATGATATGTGCATATTTTTGCTTGAGTTTGTTCTTGCATACACTTTGCTGGGGGCAGCTACATGAGCAGATATACTGCAGATCAGGTGGATGAGAGCTGCAGTAACCAGGTATGGCCACCACACAACGCATGGAGCTGTGTGGGCACCCATTTCCAGCCAACAGCTGATTCCTGGCAGCCCCACCAATTTGATATTGATGACCTATCCTAGGTCATCAATAGAAATGAGCGAAGCGAGCTTCGGATGTTACATTCAAAGTCGCTTTGTTCATAATTTCAGGTAAATACCGTACGGAGATCTGTCTCTGAACAGTATTAGAATGTATGGGCTCCAATGAGCCAAAGTTAATTATTCGCGAAGTCACTCGTGACTTTGTTGAATAACTTCGGTAATTGATTAAAGTGGAAAATCATTTTAAAACTTGAAAACGAGCTCGGCTTCGGAACTTACTGGTACCTCGGTCACAAAATCTTGCATTTTTTGCTCCCTTGGTGTTTTTTACAGATTGCATTCTCTGGGCATTACATTTTTCAGGTGTTTTCCCATAGACTTTTATAGCAAGTAATTAAAAAATGCCACCCCCAATCAGTATTAGGCCTCTTTCACACGTCAGTGAATCATGGACGTGTGCTTTCCGTGGTCTCCACAGACCGTACCTATATATTCACTATATCGTGTGTATCCACATCAGTGGTTTTTCACGGACCGACACCATGTTAGCATGCCCTATTTTTGTCTGACTATGGATCCCTCACCCACATTTTAGCCTATGAGTACGGGAAAACCACAGACTCAACACAGATGCCATTTTTGTTTGGTTTGTGGTTTTCACAAATTATTGCGAGGAGATACTCTGGAAATTAATTTTCAACCATGGAATACAGATGACACACAAAGGGCAAAAATCAGACACACAAACCAAACATGGATTCTTCACAGACCTCTTTATGGATAAAACACTGGCCATGTTGTCATGAATATCATCATTAACATGGACATGTGAAAGAGACCTTACCGATGCAGAGAAATTATTACTTTTAGTTATGTATATGAGGTGCTCGGTGCAGCCTATTCCCGCTGATTTCAATCTTTTATTTGTCTTGTAGCTCAATTAATAAAACAGCTAAAAAGCAGCAGCCATTTTTAACAGTCCTGAAGCTATCATTTAGCCACAGTCATAGATTCTTCACATAAATGTGTGATTCCTGCTCTCTTCTCCTCTCTACTCTCTCTCTCTGTCTCTAATAGTTTTTATACTGAAGTCCACACGGTTCTTCTTCTATTGCAGCCTGGGAATGGGAACCTAGAAAAGTTTTCTTACTGTAGGGCAGTGCCAAGCTGCACCTCTGTGGTCAGACATAACAACGCCATTGATTCATTACAACAAACTCAGTAAACTCAATGGAAACTGGTAGAAGGACTCTAATGATGTTATAATATGGATTTAACGACTTTCCTCCTGCTTCCTTTCAAGGCTTATTGGAAGCTGTAAAATGAAGAAAAGGAAACTCTTGGTTTGGAACAATTGTAGGAACTTGAGAGCACAGTGTTCCTGCAAATTCCATGGGAAATGTGATGTATATGCGCTAGAGAACTGTCTGTCTGAAGGGAAGTTGGCAATAAATAGCAATGCTGTTGTTATCAAGAGGATATAAGCTATTTATAACTTTCAACTCCATCTGTGCTGGTGTGGATTATATTGCAACGCAATACACCTAGGCAGCCATCAAGAACTTGAGGTTTCACAAACTAAATATAAGATTGAGAGAATCTGTGAGTTCTTCTAGTTAAAGCGGCACTCCAGGAAAATGCTATCTTTACTTCTGCTTGTAAAATACATCAGTTAAAGGGGTTCAGCTCGGACATACCCATATTTTCACCCAGGCAGCCCCCCTGATGTTAGCATCGGAGCATCTCATGCTCCGATGCGCACCCTTGCCCTGCGCTAGATCGCACATGGCAAGGGCTCTTTTATTTGCAATAACACGCTGTCAGGCGGAAGCTTCCACCCGGCAGTGTGTTCGGTGATGTCGCCGGCTCTGATGGGCGTGCTTTAGCGCTGCCTTAGCCATTTTACAGGCTAGGGCAGCGCTTAAGCCCGCCCATCAGTGGCGTCATTGGTTGCTATGACGCCATGCGCTCTCTGCTGCCGCTGCAGTACAGTAATACACTGGTATGATCTATATGAGTGTTTTACTGTACTACAGCGGCGGCAGTAGCGCACGGCGTCATAGTAACCAATGACGCCGTGCGCTCCTGCTCTAAGCAGGAATCCAGCCCATGTTACCACGGACACTTCACGCGCATGTTAAACAGACATGTGAAGCCAGCCTAACTCGACACAAAAAAATCCTCGATCCAAATTTTTGGCATCGAGTATTCGCTTGTGTCATATGACCACGGAGCGTGAATAAAGCGCTTTCTATTACTCACCGCTCCAAGGTCACCCGCCAGTCCGCATCGCGCTGCACTTGATCCTGACACATCATCAGGAATAGAGATGAGCAAATCGAAGTTGACGAAGTGAAATTCGATTCGAATTTCAGGAAAAATCGGAATTTCCTCACGCTTCATGGTAGCGAAACGCATTTTTTCCTAAAATTGCTATTACACGTGTGAGGACATGGAGCAAGGAACTATGGGAAGGCGGGATCACCCATAATGCCATGCATGCAGCCAATCAGCAGCCAGCCAGCCCTGTGATGTCACAGCTCTATAAATACCCTCAACCATCTTGGATTCTGCCTTTTTCTAGTGTACTTAGTGCAGGGAGAAATGTCAGCAGGCACTAGGGACAGTGCTAGAAAAAACTTACCATATTTTTCGCTTTATAAGACGCACCTGATGATAAGACACACCTAGATTTTTGAGGAGGAAAATAAGAAAAAAATATTTGTAACCAAAAGGTGTGCTTTTGGTGGGTTTTAAACTAATGGTGTGTGGATGGCACTGTTATGGGGGATCTGTGGATGGCACTGTTATGGGGGATCTGTGGATGGCACTGTTATGGGGGATCTGTGGATGGCACTGTCAATATACTGTGACACATATGATACTGTGAACAGCATAAGATGATCTTATGCTGGTCACAGTATCATATGTGTCACAGTATATTGTCCTGTGTGAATAGTGACCCCCATTACACCATTGGCCACCCACTTACAGCAGTCTTTATGCTGTATGTAAAATATTTTAATGTAATGCTCAATTACACTCTGCTTTCTGTGTAATGGAGCAGTTTTCACGGGAGGAGGGGATGGAGGCTGGCAACACTTGGGGTGGGGCCCGATGCAGTCACTGTTCTATAATTCATCGGGCCCCACAACCAGCAGTTTTCAAAAGTAAAGTCATGGTACAGTAATCCTCTTCAAGCAATGTTTGTACTTTAAACTTAGGCAATCCTCTGTACAACTTACTATGAAAGCGGCAGGCAGGGCGGCAGCGTAACCCCGCGATGCTCACTCATTCACGCTCCTGCTCTGTCTTCATGAATGAAGTGGGAGGAGCGTGAATGAGTGAGCATCGCGAGGTTACGCTGCCGCCCTGCCTGCCGCTTTCATAGTAAGTTGTACAGAGGATTGCCTGAGTTTAAAGTACAAACATTGGCTGAAGAGGATTACTGTACCATGACTTTACTTTTAAAAACTGCTGTGTGCGGGGCCCGATGTATTACAGTACAGTGACTGCATCGGGCCCCACTGCGAGTGTTCCCAGCCTCCATTCCCTCCTCCCATCCCGCTGATACATCACAGTGCGGCAGCGATGTATCAGCGCCATCAGAGTTGGCAGCATTTGCTTTATAAGACGCACTGTCATTTCCCCCCCACTTTTGGGGGGGGAAAAGTGCGTCTTATAAAGCGAAAAATACGGTAATTGTGCTAAAAAATAATGACTTACAAGTTCAGGGAAAGATTATTCAAGATGTAGGGAAAGGATAGGGAGGAATCATTCTACAGCATTTATGTTGAACAGGGTTCAGTAGGGGAGGTTACAGCCTGGGTAATAGGAACAAACCTATTACACCTTGCTGCACTGACTGGGGACCCAAATTGCCATTATACAGCTCTGTAATTCCAGCAAACTGTTCTTGTTATTGGGGTGCAAGTGCTGTTTGATACAGGCATTAAAAGGGTTTATTACAAGGAAATATTTCTATGTCTTATTTGCCCTTGTGCGGTGCAGCTATATGTTCTAAAGCCTTTTTTGTCTTGTATTAGTGGGAAAAAAGGGCTTATTCGCCGTTGTGTGGTGAAGTGCGAAAATTACAGCCCTTTTTGTCGTGTATTAGTGGCTAATGAAAAATATATTTGCCGTTCAGCGGTGCAGTTATCTGTTTTAAAGCCCGTTTTGTTGTGTATTAGTGGCAAAAATAAAATATATTTGCCGTTCAGCGGTGCAGTTATATGATCTAAAGCCCTTTTATATATACATACCAGAAAATGAAACAGCATCTCCTAGAGGAAATTTAAATGCAGGTGCAAGCTACACGGGCAACTATACAGCAAATGAGCAATAGGCATCCTCTATGGAACTTAGCACTCCTACTTACCCGCCCACCTGCGTGGTGCTTTTAATCGGTACTATCACAACATCATAGTGCAGTTGGACACTCCGTGTTAGCGTAGGTCCCAGTCTGATTAGAAGCCACCTTGCCGCTTGGTAGACGGGCCCGACATATGTTTGATCAACTATTTGCGCTAAGAGCTTCTACCCCATGTTATAGTAAGTATGGCAGTCATGTATTTGACCCTGTTCACACATTCACCTGTTCACCCATTCTTAGTGCATTCAGCAGTGTGCTGCTATTTCTTTAGTTTGATATATATATACATTGTGGGGGTTTAGCTCTGGTCTCGAGGATCGTTCACATACAGACTGTTGTCCACTGCAGCTTTAGGGGCCAAACATCGCTTTATTGTCTTAGCATCAACATAAATAAATGAAATGCAAAACAAACACCTGCCCGGCTGGGCTCTAACTTAACACAGTGTGTCCCTGACTCACCTACAACACTGTTCACACACACCGCACCCGTGCGGCTTTTCCAGGCAGCCTGTTCGGTTTCACAGAGGTCTGAGCCCTCCAGCTTGGCTCCAGCCGTGGGTCCCAAACAACAGCCCTCAGCTCCCAGCACTATTAGCAGCTCCAGGAAAATCACACCCAGCTGCTAAGGAGGCTGCCTTTTTAAAGGGCCGGATAAAGTCCGGACTGGACCGTGGGGAGTAGGCACCCACCCAGCTCTTTGCCTACTCCCAGTAAGAGCCGGCCCGGATTGGCTTTGCAGCCAAACTAACTAACAGAGTCTGACAGCACTAGCTGCTGCAGACAACAAAATCTGGCTCTCACCCCACCGAGGCCAGCAACCTCGGTGACACGTACCTGCCATCGCTCTCTCCTATCAGCCATGAGGCCTGTCACTGCCTCACATATCCCCCCTTTGTTCAACCCCCGTAGGAGTGAACACTAGCACCCAACCAAGACGCTCGTGAGAGGGCATCGACCTGGCCTACAGTCTTCCCCTTATTCCGCCAGACCCAGGCTAATAGCGCTTGGTTTCTCACCCGCATGAGTTTAGTACGGGGCAGATAAGACCTACGGGATTTTCTTGCCCATCTCATGACCCGGTACTCTCTTTCACGAATGAGGATGATGCGCTTTCGCACCCGTGGCCTCTCTCTTTTCGTTTTTCTTTTTCTCTCCACATTTCGCATCAGCACATGTTCCTCACATCCTTTCTTGGACTGCTGCATCTCTCGACTGAACTGTTCCCTCACTTCGGCCGACTCTTCTTTAGCCTTATCTTTGGTCTTGGGAACATCTGAGGACTTCTCCCACTCCAACTCATCAGCATCAGCTTCTTCAGCCTTTGAGTCTCTTTTGGAGTCTTCAGTCACTTTGATAGGCTTTTCATCCTTCTCGGACACAGCATCACATACTTGCATTCTTAGCTCCGCCTCCTCCTCTTTCTCTTTAAGGACGGAGGTACTTGGGACATCAGAGTCCGTATCAGACTCATCATCTTCTGGCAATCCCTGCCAAGGTTTATCCAGGATATGGTTCTCCTTTCGGGCAGGATTCAGGAGAGTCAGCCCATCGGAGTAGACAGCACCCTCATACTGGTCGTCGGTCCCCCGTATTTCTTCCCCAGCAGACTGCTGGCTTTCTGGAAGGCATTGACAGCAGAGGGAATGTCTTTCACGACCAGGTCCTGGCCACACACTGCCACGAGTCTCTGGGCTTCTGCATCCACCTCAGCACCATCATCTGGTTCAGCAGATACATCTTTCACCTTCTCTGCCTCGGCCGGCACCACGGCGCCACCATCTCCAGACCCATTCTTAACGGGCTCTGACTTCTTGGCATCTTTCAGAGGATCTTCCTCTTCAGGCATCTCATTTTCTTCCACCTGCTGCGCAGGAGAACGCTTAGGCCTCTCCAACTCATAGACGTCATCTTTTGAGCTCCTGAGATCTTCCATCTCTGCTCTGAGTTGCTTGTTCAGCCACTCCAATTCATCTCGCTCCTTAGGCGCTTTTCAAGGGCTCTAGCCAAGGAGAGGGCCTTGGTCGTCTTCTCAGTTTTCCCCACCAGCTTGTTAGCAGCGCCCCCTCTTGGGCCTTCTGTTCCAGCTGCTCTTCACTCTGTTCTGGGGTAACAGCAGGTGTAGGAGTACCACCATTCTTCTTTAGACACTCTGTGGGATTTTCACCCAGGCACTCTTCAAACCCATTGTTGAGGTCTACTATAGACTTTTGTGTCTTTCTGGAGTCTTTTCCCTCCCCAGGACACCAGGAGGTAGACCCTTCAGTTCACTCGTCTTTTCCGGGTCTCCTCTTTTGACCCTTCTGCAGCCTTCTTCGGTGACTCTGTGACGACAGCTAGTCCCTTCTCTATCGTATCTAGGGACCATGTGGCGAGAGGGAGGTCAGCCTCCTGTTTGCAGCTGTACTGTCCTGTCAGGTCATCTAAGACTGTCTGGATATGAGCTTCAGACACTAGGCTGACGTCACCCGACTGAACTCTCGTCTCGTCAGATATAACTGTCACCGGGTCGCTACTAGTAACCACTTTAGTTTGGCGAGACCTCGACATGGCAGTTTCTCTCTCTGAGTTGCTATCGGTCACAGAACGTGCGTTATATATACCGCTCGTGTCATTCTCAATCCTGTCCTCTAGGGGCACCGATGAGCTAATCCCCACCTGGGACATTTTATTAACCATGGAGATCTGTGGAGACTGCATATCCACTTCTAGTACGTGTGGTACACCCTCTAGGCCTGCCCCATGTACTTGCACATTTTTCACAGTGGTTTCCCTCAGTTGTGAGCTCTCAACATCAATTAGCATTTTTATACCATCCACATTTTTACCAACAGGGGAGCTTCTTCCCTGATCACACCCTTTAAAGGAGCAGGTATATCATCGTCACACATATCATTACACATTTCAACAAACTTTGCACCTTCCCTTGGCACCGTGTCTGCACCATTATTTCTAATGGTCATTTCACTTAAACCATTGCTTTCTATTTGCATTTGCCTTACACCTTCACTTAAAGGGACAGGTACAGGTTCTGTAGGAGCTTCATTACTTCCCACAGAAGTGTCTCCATTGCCCCACATTACATCATGCATGAGCACATTTGCAACATCAACTCCATCAGTCCCTGTTCCCACCGTGGTCTCACCCTCCGTGAGGACCACCGGATAGTCCACAGGATTCACATAATTGTCCCGGACAGTTATCATTCTACCTCGTACCCAGGCTAGCATGGGATCTCTGATTTTCGCCATCCCAAATCTAGCCTTGGTCACAGGCACTTTAGACAACACCCTGAGCTTCTCCTCTGCAGGTTCCTGCGATGGAGCAACCGCAACAGGCCTTCCCGCCTGTTCAGACACAGCATTTTTCCTATAGTCACTCTTTTTGAGACATTTTTACGCTGCAGCGCTTTATCACTCACCGGCCCGGCAGGTAGCAACTGCCGCCGGCTCACTGCCACTGGGTCTGCCACAAAATAATCAACCGGAACAGTCTTACCGATTGTCGTCACTGACTCGGCACGGTCATCACCCGTCTCCTCAATGCAGTAGTAGCCATGGGAGACGCCTTGGACTTGTCTCCTGTCTTTTCCTGGACGGACATTCCAGCCGCACCCTTTAAGATTCTGTGCACAGTCGCAGGGAAAATAGGCACTCCTGAGAAACGCACCACTCTCCAGCTCTTTGTCTTCCCGACGGTTGCCCTTGGCAACGGCATGCATATTCTCCTCCAACACTGCACTCAGAGCCGCCACTCCAAGTGCCGCACTCGGCTTTCTCACCAACCGATCAGTCTCCAGCACCAGCTGCTCCATTACACCCTCAGTGGCCTTGGTTTTCCGCCAAACCGGGCCACTTCTCACATACTGGTATCACCATTGGTACAAGCAGCTTCCGCCACACGTGCTGAAGTAGTAGCTGGTTGGTCTCCTGGTGCTGCAAGTTAGCCTCCACAAGGGCTTTTACAACCGCCTCCATTGTGTCAGGAAAAAAACAGTCCACAATCGCACGAGCGGCACTTGCTTCACTAGACAAACAGGCTTCCGGCCCTTTAAATCACTGCATAGCAAAACAGCAATTCCTTGGCAACTTTCACAGCACCTGCTCTTCTCAGTCAGGTCGTTGCCCCTAGCAACACTTGGCCTTTTCCAGCAGGGACGACTTGCCCGCATCCGACACCAAATGTGGGGGTTTAGCTCTGGTCTCGAGGATCGTTCACATACAGACTGTTGTCCACTGCAGCTTTAGGGGCCAAACATCGCTTTATTGTCTTAGCATCAACATAAATAAATGAAATGCAAAACAAACACCTGCCCGGCTGGGCTCTAACTTAACACAGTGTGTCCCTGACTCACCTACAACACTGTTCACACACACCGCACCCGTGCGGCTTTTCCAGGCAGCCTGTTCGGTTTCACAGAGGTCTGAGCCCTCCAGCTTGGCTCCAGCCGTGGGTCCCAAACAACAGCCCTCAGCTCCCAGCACTATTAGCAGCTCCAGGAAAATCACACCCAGCTGCTAAGGAGGCTGCCTTTTTAAAGGGCCGGATAAAGTCCGGACTGGACCGTGGGGAGTAGGCACCCACCCAGCTCTTTGCCTACTCCCAGTAAGAGCCGGCCCGGATTGGCTTTGCAGCCAAACTAACTAACAGAGTCTGACAGCACTAGCTGCTGCAGACAACAAAATCCGGCTCTCACCCCACCGAGGCCAGCAACCTCGGTGACACGTACCTGCCATCGCTCTCTCCTATCAGCCATGAGGCCTGTCACTGCCTCACAACATATATATATATATATATATATATATATGTATATATTTTCCGTTCAGCAGTGCAGTTATATGTTCTAAAGCCTTTTGTGGCGTGTATAAGTGGAAAAAAGAAAAATATATTTGCCGTTCAGCTGTGCATTTATATATTTTAAAGCCTTTTGTGGCGTGTATAAGTGGAAAAAAGAAAAATATATTTTCGGTTCAGCCGTGCAGTTATATATTTTAAAGCCTTTTGTGTCGTGAAAAAAGAAAAATATACCCGTATTTTTCGCCCCCTTTAAGACGCAACGGCCCATAAGACGCACTTATGTTTTTGGGGAGGAAAATAAGAAAAATTTTTTTTTTAACCAAAAGGTGTGCTTTTGGTGGATTTGGAACTAATGGTGGTCTGTGCATGACACTATTACTGGGGATCTGTGGATGGCACTATTATGGGGGATCTGTGGATGTCACTGTTATGGGGGGGATCTAGGGATGGCACTGTTATGGGGGATCTGTGGAGGACAATGTTATGGGGGATCTGGGGATGACGCATTGTTATGGGGGATCTGTGGAGGACAATGTTATGGGGGATCTGGGGATGACGCACTGTTATGGGGGATCTGGGGATGACGCACTGTTATGGGGGATCTGGGGATGACGCACTGTTATGGGGGATCTGCGGATGAAACACTGTTATGGGGAATCTGTGGATGACGCACTGTTATGGGGGGGATCTGTGGATGACACTGTTATGGGGGCATCTGTGGATGACACTGTTATGGGGATCTGTGGATGACGCACTGTTATGGGGGCATCTATGGATGACGCACTGTTATGGGGGATCTGTGGATGACGCACTGTTATGGGGGATCTGTGGATGACGCACTGTTATGGGGGATCTGTGGATGATGCACTTTTATGGGGGCATCTATGGATGACACTGTCATGGGGATCTGTGGATGACACACTGTTATGGGGTATCTGAGGATGACACACTGTTATGGGGTATCTGTGGATGACACACTGTTATGGGGGATCTGTGGATGACACACTGTTATGGGGGATCTGTGGATGACGCATTGTTATGGGGATCTGTGGATGGCACTGTTATGTATATATGTGTCATCCACAGATCCCCCACCCTATAACAGTGCCATCCACAGACCCCCCCACCCCATAACAGTTCCACTTACAGACCCCCCCACCCCATAAAGTGCCACCCACAGATGTCCCACATAAATATGTCATCCATAGATTCCTCCCCCCCTCCGCTCCAGTGCTGCCTTATGCAAATATAAAATGTCTCATTAAATTAAAGGTGATTAAACAATTAAACATGCCCCCTCACTTGTAATATTACCGAACACAGTAACAGCTTCTGTACAACGCAGGCAGGCTGGCAGCAGCGTGACTCCCTGACGTCACGTGCCTGCGCCGCCTGTTTCATTCATAAAGTAGGTGGTGCAGACACGTAACATCAGGGAGTTACGCTGCCGCCCGCCCGGCCTGCCTGCGGCGTACAGAAGCTGTTACTGTGTTCTGTAATATTAAAAGTGAGGGGGCATGTTTAATCGTTTAATCACCGTTAATTTAATGAGACATTTTAGATTTGCATAAGGCAGCACTGGAGCAATGGGGCCGGAGTACAGTGAACGCACCAGCCCAGTCGCAATTGCCGGCCCCCAGCTCCTCCTCCTACCAGTCCCTCCCATGCACATACATCGCAGGCTGCGATGCTGGAGCATCGCAGGCTGAGATGTAAAATGCCAGCATTCGCTCCATAAGAAGCAGGGGCATTTCCCCCACTTTTTTGGGGAAAAAAAGTGTGTCTTATGGGGCAAAAAATATGGTATTTGCCTTTCAGCGGTGCAGTTATATATTCTAAAGCCTTTTGTTTCGTGTATAAGTGGAAAAAAATAAATATATTTGCCGTTCAGCAGTGCAGTTATATATTCGAAAGCCTTTTGCGTCATGTATAATTGGAAAAAAAATAACAGCCTATTTGCCGTTCAGTGGTGCAATTATGTTATAAAGCCCTGTTTGTTGTGTATTAGTGGCAAAATAAAAATATATTTGCCGTTCAGCGGTGCAGTTATATGTTTTAAAGCCTTTTAAGGAGTGTACAAGTGGAAAAAATATATATATATTTGCCGTTCAGCGGTGCAGTTATATGTTCTAAAGCCCTTTTGTGGAGTGTATAAGTAGAAAAAAGAAAAATATATTTGCTGTTCAGCGGTGCAGTTATATGTTCTAAAGCCCTTTTTTTCGTATATTAGTGGCAAAAGTAAAATATATTTGCCGTTCAGCAGTGCAGTTATATGTTCTAAAGTCCTTTTTGTCGTGTATTAGTGGCAAAAGTAAAATATGTTTGCTGTTCAGCGATGCAGTTATATGTTCTAAAGCCCTTTTGTGGAGTGTATAAGTAGAAAAAAGATAAATATATTTGCTGTTCAGCGGTGCAGTTATATGCTCTAAAGCCCTTTTTTTTCGTATATTAGTGGCAAAAGTAAAATATATTTGCCGTTTAGCAGTGCAGTTATATGTTCTAAAGTCCTTTTTGTCGTGTATTAGTGGCAAAAGTAAAATATGTTTGCTGTTCAGCGATGCAGTTATATGTTCTAAAGCCCTTTTGTGGAGTGTATAAGTAGAAAAAAGAAAAATATATTTGCAGTTCAGTGGTAAAGTTATATGTTCTAATGCAACTGATGGCTGACTGCTGCTAGAGGTGGAAGTGGAGGAAGAATCGACGAGGAGAAGTGGAGCCAGTAATATAGCTGCTAGCAGAGACCCTGATGGATGTAGGGCCCGCAATCCTGGAAATGGGTAGCACCTGTGCCATCCCAGGGTACTACTCACTCCCGGCCTCCATAACATTTACCCAGTGTGCGGTCAGGGAAATGTAGCGTCCCTGGCCACCAGCACTTGTCCATGTGTCCGTGGTGAAGTGGACCTTCCCAGTAAGTGCATTGGTCAGGGCACGGGTGATGTTCTGGGACACATGCTGGTGTAAGGCGGGCACGGCACACCATGAAAAATAGTGGGGACTGCATACCGAGGGACGGCTGCCGATATCAGGCTGCGGAAGGCCTCAGTGTCAACAAGCCTAAATGGCAACATTTCAAGGGCCAGTAATTTTAAAAGTTGCACATTTAGTGCTATAGCCTGTGGGTGGGTGGGTGGGTCGGTATTTGCGCTTACGTCGTTCAAATGCCTGTGTTATCGACATTTGGATGTTGCGCTGGGACAGGGAAGTGAATGTTGTTGCTGACGGTTCATGCGAAGGTCCAGGTGCAGGATGAGGGGCATCTGGGCCTGCGCCTTCGACAGGGGATTGGCCAGCAGTGCGTAACACAGGGGAAGAGGAGGCAGTGGTGTGACCCGCAGACCCAGATTGTGGACCCAGGCATTCGGCCCACTTATTAGGGTGCTTGGATGCCATGTGGCGGATCATGCTGATGGTGGTGAGGTTGCACGTGAAGTGTACATGCCCCGGCTCATTTTGGTACTGCACAGGTTGAAAACTTTCACTCTTTTGTCATCTGCACTTTCCTCAAAAAAGCCCCATACTGCGGAACACCTACTCTTTGGCAAGGTAGATTTATGCAAGGGGGTGCTCCGTATAACGGTTACGGGCCTGTTTGGTGTGGGGCGACTTCTCCCTTTTGCAACCCCACTGCCTCTTCCAGACTGTTGCGGTGCTGTGGATCCCTCCCCCTCTGTACTGCTGTCCTCGCTTGGCTTTTCACCTTCCCATGTTGGGTCAGTGACCTCATCGTCCACCACCTCCTCTTCCACTTCCTCACTCTGCTCATTCTCCTGACTTGACCTAACTGCAACCTCAGTGATTGACAACTGTGTCTCATCATCATCCACCTTGTGAACAAATGATAGTCGTTCACCACCGTCATCTTCTTGAGACTGTGAAGGCTCAAGAGGTTGGGAATCAGGGCACAATATCTCAGGTGCCTCTTCAAGCATTCTGGGCACGAGGGCTAAATCTAATAGAGGTGCTGGAAAGAGATGGGATTATTCGTTTGGTAAGCCTCTTAATGGTGGGAGGAAGGTGGTTGACCAGACTCTTGGCTACAGAGACTGGACGATAGGGTGGGGCTTAACCTACTGGACGCATTATCTTCAGCAATCCAACCGACCAACTGTTCGCACTGCTCCGACTTGGACAGTGTTGTCCAGCGCTGCCCAGTTAAGTTGGACATGAAACTGGGTAGGGTGGATTTTTTTTTTCTTCTGGTGCACGGGCAGCAGGCACAGCTTTATTGTGCTCCAGGCCACGGTCATCTGCACCATCAGCATCACGCCCACTTCCCCATCCCTTTCTTGCTCACCTTCTTCATATTAATGGTTTTGTCACTAGATTAAGCCCAAGTTATTAAAATTTGCGCTACAGACACTGTTTTCGGATGTAGTACAGTATATGTCACTGAAAGCCACACACTATGAACACTAGATTAGGCCCAGATTATGGAATGGAATGTCGGAAAGAAAATGATTATATTGGGGGCCAAAAATGGCAACAAAACCAATGCCAGCAACAACACTAACACGACCAACCTCTGGAATGCAAGAACATCTCTCGGCTAGATTGAGGTATGAACCTATTGAACATGCAGAGCGCCACCGACCTAGCTTCCGGATAATATGGGCCAGAACTTTCGTACCTAGAGGCAGCATATGCCGCACCTCTCCTGAAGGAAAGGCCCGATAGCTGTCGGTTTCAACCCTAAATTAATCACCGGCATACAGACATGCCGCACGAGTGAGAGGTGTTGAGTAGTGATGAGCGCAATGACCCACATTCGACTTCGCGACATTTGACGACCAACCCACATCACATTCGTCACACATTCACGATTTCGCAATATTCGTTATTTCGCATTCAATATCATGACTTGCGATTAATTTTTAAGTTATATTCGTGTGCGCATAGAATCTGTACGTCATTAATAATGTTTAAACAGCTTTACACGTATTGAAAACTTGAAATGGTGGTAGTCGTTTGTGCGAATGGAAGGGCGCGAAAAGACATATACGAATTTTCACAATACATGCAGCGTACTGGAGTCTGACACAACCTGTTAACGCTAGGTAGGTAAGGGAATACAAACCGCGAATAGATGAACATTCGCAGGACAGTTTTTACCTATAGAATCTTTACTGTGACCGGAACAGTGGAAATTTTTAAAGAAGCAACTAAGGTTGGGGAAATTATGTCTGAATTTTTTATTTTTTTTATACAGTTTCCCTATCACTCACTATCCATCTGAAGAGCAAATATACGTAATTGCAAATATGGGGTCATGTATTCGACATATTCGCAAAAATCTCAAAATCACGATATTCAAGATCAAAACTAGCCCTGCGAATACCCACGCCCAACACCAGTGTCGAGAGGTGCCGTGGGAACCGCAACAGAGTACTCTCAAGGCCTTGGTCTGTTACTGATGCCAGTAATTGCTGAAAGACGCGAACCAGCCATCTTTAATGGAAAGTCGGAAACAAAAATGATTATATTGGTGGCCAAGAAGTGGCAACAAAACCAGTGCTGGCGGAAGTTGTGATACCGCAAACTGATGAAAACGTGACTTACCCAACCTATAGCAACCTTTGAAGAAACGTCAAGTAGCGAATTTGTAAGCTGATAAAGTTTTATATATTTTTATTTTTTTATTTTTTTTTTGTAGTTTTTTTTCCCGCCCTCCTACATGAGCAAAAAGACATAATAGAGCACACCAATGGCGAATGGAGAGCTGTGACAGGACCTGAGCAGCAAAAATGACAATGATGACCCTGATTGTTTAATAATTAATATGTGTTAATAAAGGATGGAGTTATTGTAGAAGTATATGGCTCCATTTTTTGTTGTGGTGTAGTTTAAATGGAGTACTTCCATGATTACTAGCTCTTCAGTGGATACTGACACGAGGCATGCAGGCATCAGAAACCAACGAAATGGTTGAAACCTCAGAGGCCTGAGTGACGGGTTAGGTCTAATGTTGTGACACCGCAAACTGATGAAAACTCGACTTACCCAACATTCTGAACCTATAACAACCTAAAAATAAAACGTCAAGTAGCAAAGCCCGTAACCTAACGGGAAATAACCGTAATGTGACCTTTTTTTTTTTTCCTTCTACTACCTTAGCTATTTGCCACATCAACTGAGAATGGCGAGCTGTGACATGACCTGAAAAGCAAAATAAAATGTAAAGACAATCCTGACTGTGGAAGTATGCTAACACGAGGCATGCAGTAATATAAACCACCTGCACCACACCACACTGCTACAGGTGAGTACATACAAACATTGCCACCATCAGCACATGTGCCCTGTTGAGATGTGGGTGTATATGCCGTAAAAACAAACTAAACTCAGTTCTTGGCGAAAGCCAAGCTCATAACAAAATAAATGGTCCTTATGGGTCTCTGCAATTACCTTTGTAGCAAGTAGCTTTCCCAGTGTCCAGCTAACACTCTGAACTGAAGATGGATCCCCAGCACCTTGCACAGGTGCTTTTTAAATACACAAACTCAGGTCCACCACCTTAAAGTGGCACACACACATTTTATATTTCCAAAACAAATGAAACAAGACAAAGGAAGATACCTCAACACAGAGGAGCTTACCATCTACTCAATATACATATCGCAAAATAGCATTTATATTTAAGAAACAGTAACACTTTGTAAACAGCAACTCTGCTCCACCTGGATTAATCAGCTGCCTCACCCTCTATAATGCAAGTAAGGGGATAATGCTGGATGTCAGTGTGAACAAGGTTTTAGTCTGTCTGCAGAAATAATAGCAGATAGCGAGAGAGGTTTGCTGGCGAGAAGTGAAGTGAAAGCAGACAAGAAAGACATACAGATATACACAGATAAACTAAGCAAGGTGGCCTGTGCAAAACAGAAACATTCGAGAAAACGAGTCGAAGTCACGCTGACCCCTGCTTCTCAACCGTACTGCCGCGAGGGCGCCAAGCGTGGGCTGCCAGGCAGAATTGCTCCGGTGCTGTGCTGCTCCTGGGTGATTCAAAGGAGCCGAGACACCGCCGGCCGCACTAACCGTGCTACCGCGTGGGCGCCAAGCGTGGGCTGCCAGGCAGAATTGTTCCGGTGCAATGCTGAAACTCCTCACCAAAGGAGCCGACACATCGCCGGCCGGACTGTAACAGGACGATGCTGCACGAGCAAGCAGCAAACCCTCACCTGACCGGAACGACCTCAACTGGGATCCTGAACGCCGACTGGGTATGGAAGCTGCTGTTGCAGCCCATGTGCTGCAATAGGTGGCTCAGTCTGCACACAACTGTGCAGCACCATTGTCACACCCAAGGGAGGCGCCCGCCTGGTATAAATGTGCCCGTAATAATATGCTATGCTTTGATAGTGCACATCCAAGAAGAACGATAGAATCTTTGCCTTATAGTCAGTTCTTTAGGGTGCGAAGAGTAGTATCAGAGGACACACTTGTGGATGATAGATTTGACAGGATGGGAAAGAAATTCCGAGGATATCCCAAAAATGTGGTACAGCGGCATAAAAGCAAGGCGAGACAACGTGGGAGACAAGAATTATTAGTGTCTAAAACTAAGGATGCAGGTGAGGGTTTAGGTAGAATCCCATTCGTAACAACCTACATTTCTGAGAGTCCAAAACTAGTCAAAATCTTGAGACAGAATTGGCACATTCTAGCACAGTCTTTTCCATATGTCAAGGAACTGCAGACCCCTCCATTGATGTCCTATAGGAGACCCCGCAATTTGGGGGACCATCTGACACGAGCAGATACCATGACGGGTGTCAGACGAGAGGGAAGGAGTGGCTGCTATCCCTGCCTGGGCTGCAACAGTTGCAGCACCTGAGGACAGGTAAACGATACCGGATTAAGGACTTCTACACTTGTCTATCCGATTATGTAATCTATGTACTGCAGTGCCCGTGTGGCCTCCTCTATGTGGGGGAGACCACACAGGTGTGCAAGAATAGGTTTAACCAACATAAGTATACTATCCGGAAACTGCTGGCAAAGAAACAGGAGCCAGGTGGTACAGAGGAGGTTGAGTTCCCAGTTCCCAAACATTTCTGGGAAGGCCGACATAATGTCTCCCAGTTGAGATATAGGATTATAGATAGTGTTCCCCCACTAAGAAGAGGAGGAGATAGGGAAAAGAGGTTGAAGCAAAAGGAACTTAGATGGATCCATGAATTGGACACACTAGAACCTAACCCTGGGTTCACACCTGAGCGTTTTACAGCGCGTTCAAACGCGCTGTAAAACGCTCAACAGATTAAAACCAATGCATCCCTATGGGAGTGGTTCACACTTGAGTGTTTTACAGCGCGTTTGAACGCGCTGTAAAACGCCCAACGCATAAACAAGTACTTGAGCTTCTTTTGGGGCGTTTGACGCGCGTTTTGTGATTGACACCACAGTAGTCAATCACAAGAACGCGCGTTTTACGCGCGTTTCCTATTTGCAAAAACGCGCTGAAATACGCGCGACAAAAACGCGCGTAAAACGCGCGTTTTTAGAACGCTCAGGTCTGAACCCAGGGTAAAGGAATGAACAGGGATTTCGCTTTAGGCCTCTTCTTTTGACCCATTATCTGTGTATATATGTGGGATATAATTAAGTTGTGTTGCCCGGCCTTATATTGGCCGTGATTTTATATTGTACCCCTCTCCCTAAGGTTGTCTGACATAATTTCTTTTTATGTCTTTTTATGTGTAAGAGAATTTTTCTTCTGCTTACTTTTCCGTGCATCTATAAACAATTAAGAATACCATTGCACAGCATGATACCAGCTGAGAATTCCATGGGTCATTGAATACCAAAGAATATGGATGATCGGGCTTTCTCTGTGGTTAAGGGATGCAACATAGTCTAGTGACTGAGGTGCGCATGTATGAATTTTGTTTATTTGTTTTTTTACATGAATGATGCCAGGGACATGCGACTAAATAACTAATTGATTTCGCACGATAAGTACCCGGAATGGATGGTTAAATGGAGGAGATGATAGGGTTAATTCCCTGTCTCCCTCTGTCTAAAGAATGTGGGTGCAGGGGGTCGGGTGGAACCGGTGGGGACATCGGGAGTCCCAATCCCGTTGCACATGTCTGACGAAGTTGACTGGTGGTCCAGATATGTAGCGGATTTACTGCAATACTTTAAAATAATTATAATATATGGAGGATGTACTCCGGATTAGGTCGCCTAATGTCTCTGAAGTATGAGTGCAAATGAAGCACCGTAGTTTATGATAACGCTCCCGACCCTTACCGCGGAGGAATCCTGATCTGTTTACATTTCCCCATGACGACGGAGGTCACGTGACTGGGAGACGTGTTGATGATGACGCGGCACGCCTCCGGTCACGTGACACCAGTGACGTAGTGCGTGGCCAGTGACAGGCGCGTGCGCACAGGACCAGAGGGAACGCTGAGCGGCAATGAGATTATGGATTCTCAGGAAGGCAACATGCGATGGTGTAATGAAGGCAAATGTAAATAATAGTGATCGATGTGCGGAGCTGTGGTTAGCAATGGAATGTCTGAATATGTATGTCAGATGAAGAACAACTTATATGCACATGGAAACAGCAGTGCTGGGAGGAGGGGTCTGTTTTATCCAATCACCTTGCTGGGGAGGTATATTAAGTTCACTAGGTTTATGTGCAACTGAGCTTGACAAAGACCGCAAGGTTGAAACGTTGCTACACTTTGGTGCGAATAAAATAAGGATTTTTTGCTGAAAATTGGAGTGCCGCGGTGAATCTTTACACACGTCCTGGACAAGAAAGGGATTCCGAGGTTGGGATCCTACACTGCGGGCACCGCCACTATTTGGAAACTCCAGTGATTTGGAAGTAAGTGGTGCTGTCTACCCCATGTTTACTGGTATAAATGTGCAACAAACGCCCCTCCCACAAATACAGGCCAATAAATCGGCCTTCAAACATGTCACAGATGTGAATTAAACGCACACACACAAATGTGGCACAAATTAGTTAAATTTCCCCCAAAAACCAGAGTTTGTGGATGGGGTACAGTATATGTCACAGATGTGGATTAAACACACACACAGATATGGCAAAAACTATTTTAATTTTCCCAAAAACCAGAGTTTGCGGATGGAGTACAGCATATGTAACGGCTGTGGATTAAACGCACACACAGGTGTGGTACAAATTGTTTCAATTTCCGCAAAAAACAGAGTTTGCGGATGGAGTACAGTATATGTCACAGATGTGGATTAAACACACACACAGATATGGCAAAAACTATTTTAATTTCCCCAAAAACCAGAGTTTGCGGATGGAGTACAGTATATGTCACGGATGTGGATTAAACGCAACACAGATGTGGCACAAATTAGTTAAATTTTCCCCAAAGACCAGAGTTTGCAGATGGAGTACAGTATATATCACGGATGTGGATTAAACGCACACACAGATGTGGCACAAATTAATTAAATTTACCCCAATAAACAGAGTTTGCAGATGGAGTACAGTATATGTCACGGATGTGGATTAAACGCACACACAGATGTGGCACAAATTAGTTAAAATTTCCCCAAACACCAGAGTTTGCGGATGGAATACAGTATATGTCACGGATGTGGATTAAACGCACACACAGATGTGGCACAAATTAGTTAGATTTCCCCCAAAAACCAGAGTTTGCGGATGGAGTACAGCATATGTAACGGCTGTGAATTAAACGCACACACAGGTGTGGCACAAATTGTTTCAATTTCCGCAAAAAACAGAGTTTGTGGATGGAGTACAGTATATGTCACAGATGTGGATTAAACACACACACAGATATGGCAAAAACTATTTTAATTTCCCCAAAAACCAGAGTTTGTGGATGGAGTACAGTATATGTCACGGATGTGGATTAAACGCAACACAGATGTGGCACAAATTAGTTAAATTTTCCCCAAAGACCAGAGTTTGCAGATGGAGTACAGTATATGTCACGGATATGGATTAAACGCACACACAGATGTGGCACAAATTAATTAAATTTACCCCAATAAACAGAGTTTGCAGATGGAGTACAGTATATGTCACGAATGTGGATTAAACGCACACACAGATGTGGCACAAATTAGTTAGATTTCCCCCAAAAAACAGAGTTTGCGAATGGAGTACAGCATATGTAACGGCTGTGGATTAAACGCACACACAGGTGTGACACAAATTGTTTCAATTTCCGCAAAAAACAGAGTTTGCGGATGGAGTACAGTATATGTCACGGTTGTGGATTAAATGCAACACAGATGTGGCACAAATTAATTAAATTTCCCCCAATAAACAGAGTTTGCAGATGGAGTACAGTATATGTCAGGGATGTGGATTAAATGCACACACAGATGTGGCACAAATTAGTTAAATTTTCCCCAAAAAACAGAGTTTGCGGATGGAGTACAGTAGAGGTCACGGATGTGGATTAAACGCACACACAGTTGTGGCACAAATTAGTTCAATTTCTCCCCCCCAAAAAATGTTGCTGATGGAGGACTGTATTTGTCAAGGATGTGGATTAAACGCACACACTATTGACAATAAATGTGGCGCTGATTAGTTCCTCCGGGTACTCTGGTTTCCTCCCACACTCCAAAAACATACTGATAGGGACCTTAGATTGTGATGATTATTCTGGACAGTTGGATGCTAATGTCCATATAGCGCTGCGGAATATAGTAGCGCTATATAAGTGCATACAATATATATAATAGATATATGATTTACAGTATATGTCACTAATAGGTATTAAAGAAAAATATATTTCTGCTGTCAAACACACACACAGTAGTCCTTAAAAGGATTATTGGTTGTATGAAAAGCTTTAGATGGTTAAAACAGCAATTTTTCTACCTGCACAGTGTCTCTTCCTCAGCATGGTTATCCATGAGACTGATCAATTGAGCGCAGGTACTAAAAATATATTACTGCTCTCAAACACACACACTGTAGTCCTTAAAAGGACTTTTGGGTCTTTGCAAATCTTGTTTCTTATAAAAATCAGTTAAATTTCGCTTCACACACTATCTTTCCCTGCCTATGCTCTGCTCTCCCTGATGCTGACTGAGCTGAAAAGGTGTCATCGGGTGCTATATAGCACCCGATGACGCGTTCCGGCCAGCTAATCAGTATATTACCAGTAGCTAACATGTGCAACGGCATTACACTGAAGGGCATTACTTACCTGCAGGTTGATTGGCTGCTTAGGAGGCACCATACATGCAGGGAGGAGACTCGAGAATTTTGCTCAAGCACGCGTGATACTCGGTCGAGTACCGCCAAGGGGCAAGCATAGCGATGCTGAAGCCGAACCGGTACTCGGCCGAGCATGCTAGCTCATCACTACCGTTCAGCGGTGCAGTTATATGTTCTAAAGCATTTCGTGGACTGTATAATTGGAAAAAATATAAATATATTTGCCGTTCAGTGGTGCAGTTATATGTTCTAAAGCCCTTTTTGTCGTGTATTAGTGGCAAAAGCAAGATATATTTGCCATTCAGCAGTTCAGTTATATGCTCTAAAGCCCTTTTTTGTCGTGTATTAGTGGCAATGTAAAATATGTTTGCTGTTCAGCGGTGCAGTTAAATGTTCTAAAGCCCATTTTGTCGTGTATTAGTGGCAAAAGTAAAATATATTTGCCGTTCAGCTGTGCAGTTATATGTTCTAAAGCCATTTCGTGGAGTGTATAAGTGGAAAAAAGAAAAACATATTTGCTGTTCAGCGGTGCAGTTATATGTTCTAAAGCCTTTTGTGGAGTGTATAAGTGAAAAAAGGAAAATATATTTGTCGTCCAGCAGTGCATTTATATGTTCTAAAGCCCTTTTTGTCGTGTATTAGTGGCAAAAGTAAAATATGTTTGGTGTTGAGCGGTGCAGTTATATGTTCTAAAGCCTTTTGTGGAGTGTAAAAGTGAAAAAAGAAAAGTATATTGGTCGTTCATCGGTGCAGTTATATGTTCTAAAGCCCGTTTGGTCGTGTATTAGTGGCAAAAGTAAGATTTATTTGCCATTCAGCAGTGCAGTTATATGTTCTAAAGCCCTTTTTGTCGTGTATTAGTGGCAAAAGTAAAATATGTTTGCCGTTCAGCGGTGCAGTTATATGTTCTAAAGCCTTTTGTGGAGTGTATAAGTGAAAAAAGAAAAATATATTGGTCGTTCATCGGTGCAGTTATATGTTCTAAAGCCTTTTGTGGAGTGTATAATTGGAAAAAAGAAAAATATATTTGCCGTTCAGCAGTGCAGTTATATGTTCTAAAGCTTTTGTGGAGTGTATAAGTGGCAAAAGTAAAATATGTTTGCCGTTCAGCGGTGCAGTTACAGAATATGTTCTAAAGTCCTTTTTGTCGTGTATTAGTGGCAAAAGTAAAATATATTTGCCGTTGAGCTGTGCAGTTTTATGTTCTAAAGCCCTTTCGTGGAGTGTATAAGAGGAAAAAAGAAAAATATATTGGCCGTTCAGCAGTGTAGTTATATGTTCTAAAGCTTTTGTGGAGTGTATAAGTGAACAAATAAAAATATATTGGTCATTCATCGGTGCAGTTATATGTTCTAAAGCCCTTTTTGTCATGTAGTAGTGGCAAAAGTAAAATACATTTGCCGTTCAGCAGTGCTGTTCTATGTTCTAAAGCCATTTTTGGTGTGTATTAGTAGGGAAAAAGAAAATGGGCTTATTAGCCTTTGTATGTTAAAGTGAGAAAATTACAGCCCTTTTTGGTGTGTATTAGTGGTGAATTTTTTTTGTGAAACTTGTGAAACAGCCTTTTTTGGGAAAACTGATGCGGGTTTGTAGACTTTCTTCCGTATGAACCAAATTACGCCGATTAGCCATTCAGTGGTGAAATTTGTTTGTGATACAGCCTTTTTGGGGAAAATTGGTTGGTTCCTGCCTAGCCACACCAGAAACTTGGCCAGATGACACCGCTTCTGCCTCCACATTCACACACCGTTGGTCCTGCAACAATGTCCGCCTCTGCCTCCTCATCCTCCACCGTGTACTCAGCCTCCACTTTAGGGGCAATTCACAGTGACCCTCCATCATACCACATGTGGAGGGCACGGCAGTATCACGCTGTTTTGCACCTCGTTTGCCTGGGCAAACGGAGTCACATAGGGGAGGAACTGCTCCGTGTCCTTCATCAAGAAATCGAATCCTGGCTTTCGCAGCGATAACTCAAAATGGGAACCATGGTGACCGACAACGGGAACAACATGGTGTGGGGGCTGTGTCAAGGAGGGCTGAGCCATGCAACCTGCATGGCACTCATGTTCAATCTGGTTATCAAGCAGTTCCTAAAGTCTTCCAGCCATCTGCAAGACATCCTAAAATGGCCAGGAAACTTTGCATGCACTTCAGCCACTCGTGCACCGCAAAGCACACCCTTCTTGAGCTGCAGCGGCAGAACTGCATCCCCAAACATAGGCTGATATGCGACGCTTCCAGCCGTTAGAATTCCACCCTCCATATGTTCCACCGACTATACAAACAGAGAACGGCGATAAACGATTTCTTGATGATCCAAGTGGACAGGAGTACTCCTCTGTGTAACTTTGATGTCAGCTAGTGGCAGCTCATGCGTGACACCTGCCGTTTGCTCGGGCCCTTTGAAGAGGCCACGTTATTTGTCAGTCACCAGGACTACGGATGAACAATGTAATTCCACTGCTTCATGTCCTGGAACAGATGCTGGTAAATCTGGCTGGTAAGGTGACTGGAGATGTGGCGCCTAGATCTCACAGCCAAATGAGCCCAGTGGGGGCTGAACTGGAAGAGAAGAATATTCACTATGGAGAATGGCTGGCACTCCTCCTTGTAATGGTGCTCAGTGTTGTGGGGATATCCCGAATCAGATAGAGTGAAAAAACACGGCACTCAAGCGACTTGTTGATAGTAATATAATCACGTTTCTTTATTGTTCTTCTTAATCGTTATTTTTTCGTTATTTTATGACCACCATTGAAAAAACATAGTAATAATAAATGGCCGACGTTTCGGTCTAACCAAGAGCTTTATCAGGGCCTGAAGATAACAGATATACACAAAATTAATCACACAGGTCTTTATACAGACACCAACGGTGAAAATTTGAGCAATAAAATGTAGATAATGACAGTAACATCAGAAAATGACACAAGTAGTCAGCACGAAGTATAAGAAGATAATCCACTCTGGAGAGGGAGACAGACAGTACAATATACACTAATCCAATACAATATATGTATAAGGCCATGTTATCGCAGAAAGAGGGCATATAAAGAGGGTCCGTGACGACTCAGATGGAAAACAACCACATTATCCATACATATGCAGATGAAAATGCAACAGAGGTACAGGCAAAAAATCAATAAGTCTAGTAGTTCAGAAGTACATACCTAGGAGTAATAGGATACATAGGTGCAGGTGGCAAAAGAGGTGCACTAGTTCAGCGCTTTAAATAGCGCGCCAGAGTTCCACTTCCGGTCCGCGGCCGGGACCGGAAGTGCGCCACGGACATGCGCATTTCGGCGGCTGAAGCCAGACGGTGGCTTCAGCCATAGACATGCGCACTTCATATGTTGAAGCCGGGTGGCGCAGAGTGTACAGGGACCAGTATTGCCAGGACATAGAAGAGGTTAAATGTATGCACTCATAAATAGAACGATACAAAACAAATAGATAACTGGCTATAAGACACAGTAGACAAAGCTTATAGTAAGGTGGAGTAGTGATATTGTATTAAGCAATCGAGTATATATAAAAAATGTGTATACATACTCGAGGCTAATAACGTATTGGAGGGGGGGCCAATGGCAAGGGTCTTACTTAAATATATATATTACGGTGGGTAATATTCACTACCCGTTTAAATAGTCCAGTAATCTAAAGAATAATAACTCATATAGCCCTCACGTCAAGTATAGTATAAAGCCCCCAGTTAGATCAGGGAGACATAGTTATATCTATAGTCAAGACATCTAGAGAGTCCTAAATCGTGAGATCAAAGTCTCTATTCAAGCCTGATGGATATAATGTTTTTAGTTCATGGATCCAGAAGGCTTCACGCCTTTGCAAAAGTAATTTACGATCGCCACCGCGGCGGGGAAGGGGAACGTGCTCCAAAATTTGGAATCGCAATTGGCTAATCTGGTGTTTCATATCAATAAAGTGTTGGGGGATAGGAAGTTCAATTTTACCGCATCGTATATCGGATTTGTGTTTACATATGCGGTCTCGCACACATTGGGAGGTCTCCCCAACGTATGCGAGACCGCATGGACACTTAATCAAATAGACCGCATAAGTTGTGAGGCAAGTATAATAGCCTCGTATCTGGTAATTTTTACCTGAATGTGGATGTGTAAACACTGAGCCCTTCTTTACGTTCGTACATTGAGTACAATTTAGGCAGGGAAAGGTGCCACGTTTAGTCTCAGCCAAAGTAGTTTGAATCATCTTAGGCCTAGTCGAACCAATGTCAGCATGAACCAAAGAGTCACGGATGTTTTTAGCACGTCTAAAGCACATTCGTAGTGGTACAGTGAATTCAGGGATCGTGGGATAAGACTTAGTTAATAGCGACCAATGTTTCTGTATAATGTGCCGTAGACGTGAAACAAAAGGGTGATACGTCATTACCAATGGGATCCGAGGAGGATCGGTCCTAGGTTCTTTATGGTGACATTGGTTAGAGTAGGCCAACTCTGTGTCAAGTAGAGTACGTGGATAGCCTCTAGCCGCAAACTTAGAGGCCATTTCAGTCAGACGTTGTTGTTTACGTTTTGGGTCACTAACAATTCTAGAGACACGTGCGAACTGTGAACGTGGTAAGGAAGTCTTAGTATTTCTCGGATGATTACTAGAGAATAGTAACAATGTATTCCTGTCAATTGGTTTCGTATATAAGTCGACAGACAAAGTCCCATCAGCACCCTAGATCACCATAGTGTCAAGAAAGCTGACGGAGCCGGTGTCCACATGCACTGTAAACTGGAGGCCCTCTACCATAGTGTTGAGTTCCCTAAAGAAATTTTCGAAAGATGGCCGATCTCCACGCCAAATACAGAATATGTCGTCGATATATCGACGCCATATTATAGCGTGCGATTGATAGAGACTGTGTGGATATACATGGTCCTGTTCAAAGCGATCCATATATATATTAGCGTAGGGAGGGGCCACATTAGCCCCCATTGCTGTCCCTTTCTGCTGTAAATAAAATTGGTCGCCGAACATAAAAAAGTTTTTTTCCAACACAAGCCGTAGTAGGTCCACACAGAATTGTTGTTGGTCCACTGACAATGAGCTATCCTTAAGTAATGTCTGGACAGCCTGTACACCCCCATCATGAGTGATAGAGGTGTACAGGCTGCTGACATCCAGGGTCACGAGAAGGGTATCAGGTGGAAGGATATCGAGAGAACCTATAAGTTGCAGAAAGTGTGAGGTGTCGAGAAGAAAAGATTTGGTACGACGTACAAAAGGTGTCAAAATCTTTTCTAGATAGACAGATATGGGTGACAAAAGTGACTCAGAAGAGGCCACGATTGGGCGCCCAGGGGGATGTTGTAAGTCTTTATGTATTTTTGGCAACACATAGAACACAGGTGTAATAGGGTTTTTGTTATACAAGAAGGTGTAAGTAGCTTTGTCAATAGTACCCCGTGTAAGATGTTGTTGCAAAAAATTCTCAATCTCCCTCTGTATCTGAAAAGAAGGGTTATGTGATAACATCTTATATGTTTCTTGATCAGATAGTTGGCGTAAAATTTCAGATTTATAGAAGGTCGTATCCATCACTACGATGGCACCGCCTTTGTCGGCCGGTTTTATTGTAATCCGCTTATCCTCTCTTAGAGCTTTCAAAGCATTGTTTTCAGAGGGTGTTAAATTGCCATGTGATGGATACTGTCCCTTTCTATAAGCCTCTAATTCTTTTTGTATTTCCCTATTGATGATGTCAATATAGGCCTCGACACCATGATAGGTTTTGGGGGGTGAAAATTCACTCTTATTACGTAAGCCTAGGGATCCAATAGAAAGAGGTGATTGACGTACCTTATCTTGTCTAACAACAGGCTCACCGTGTGCAAAATGGGTCTTAAGGCGCAGGGTTCTATAGAATCTATGTAAATCCTGTGTGACACCAAACGTATATAAAGAATTAGTAGGGCAAAAAGATAGGCCCTTTGCTAGTACTGAGAGTTCTGTAAGCATAAGTGACCGAGAGGAGATATTGACTATCAAGTCCGTATCTGCGATCGGGTTACCATGCTGGTTGGTTCTGATGCGTCTTGAGCCTCGCCCCCTTCGTGTTCGCATGTTCTTCTGCGTGGGCGGGACCCCCTCCCGCGAAAAAAACGTTGTGGACGATATCGAGTGGATCTCTCGCTCCCAGAGGAGGATGAGGCATAGTCCCCATAAGATCGGTATCCAAAATTTTCGGAATTCTGCCATTGCCAGCGATATACTCTCTTTTGTTGGTAATCTTCTGTGTCTCGTAGATATTTTGTGCGTTTAGTACGTTCTATATATTTTTTATGTTCCTCCAGCACTTTTTCGGTTTTTTTCTTGAGTTCGGTCCACTCTTGTACAGGAAGAGTAGACGTCAGTTGAGTTTCTATTGCACTTAATTTTTCTCGGCTTTCCGAGATAGATTGCTGAAGATATTCGATACTAAGTACAATAATGTCCAGCGAACATTTATTTAAGATGGTCTCGAATTTGTCACAGTATTCTTTATTATTCGGAAAAAGATTAGGGCGGAGATTCACTCTCAGACCTCTTGGAATACGGCCACTTTGATAGTATTCAGCCAAGGTAGTACAATGCAATTCGGAAGATATCACCTTTTTGGATTCACGTTCCCAGTCGCGGGTTTTAAATTCACTGTGCGGTATCTGTAAGAACTCACTTGATGTCTTGACACGCGAGACTATATCCTCTGCAGTGGAAACATCGTAAGAAAATGTTGTCGCTGACATTGGTGGGTGCTCAAGCTCAGAGAGCATAATTATTCACTATGGAGAATGGCTGGCACTCCTCCTTGTAATGGTGCTCAGTGTTGTGGGGATATCCCGAATCATATAGAGTGAAAAAACACGGCACTCAATCGACTTGTTGATAGTAATATAATCACATTTCTTTATTGTTCTTCTTAATCGTTATTTTTTCGTTATTTTATGACCACCATTGAAAAAACATAGCAATAATAAATGGCCGACATTTCGGTCTAACCAAGACCTTTATCAGGGCCTGAAGATAACAGATATACACAAAATTAATCACACAGGTCTTTATACAGACACCAACGGTGAAAATTTGAGCAATAAAATGTAGATAATGACAGTAACATCAGAAAATGACACAAGTAGTCAGCACGAAGTATAAGAAGATAATCCACTCTGGAGAGGGAGACAGACAGTACAATATACACTAATCCAATACAATATATGTATAAGGCCATGTTATCGCAGGGAGAGGGCATATAAAGAGGGTCCGTGACGACTCAGATGGAAAACAACCACATTATCCATACATATGCAGATGAAAATGCAACAGAGGTACAGGCAAAAAATCAATAAGTCTAGTAGTTCAGAAGTACATAATTAAGAGTAATAGGATACATAGGTGCAGGTGGCATAAGAGGTGCACTAGTTCAGCGCTTTAAATAGCTCCCCAGAGTTCCACTTCCGGTCCGCGGCCGGGACCGGAAGTGCGTCACGGACATGCGCATTTCGGCGGCTGAAGCTACTTACACCTTCTTGTATAACAAAAACCCTATTACACCTGTGTTCTATGTGTTGCCAAAAATACATAAAGACTTACAACATCCCCCTGGGCGCCCAATCGTGGCCTCTTCTGAGTCACTTTTGTCACCCATATCTGTCTATCTAGAAAAGATTTTGACACCTTTTGTACGTCGTACCAAATCTTTTCTTCTCGACACCTCACACTTTCTGCAACTTATAGGTTCTCTCGATATCCTTCCACCTGATACCCTTCTCGTGACCCTGGATGTCAGCAGCCTGTACACCTCTATCACTCATGATGGGGGTGTACAGGCTGTCCAGACATTACTTAAGGATAGCTCATTGTAGGTGGACCAACAACAATTCTGTGTGGACCTACTACGGCTTGTGTTGGAAAAAAACTTTTTTATGTTCGGCGACCAATTTTATTTACAGCAGAAAGGGACAGCAATGGGGGCTAATGTGGCCCCTCCCTACGCTAATATATATATGGATCGCTTTGAACAGGACCATGTATATCCACACAGTCTCTATCAATCGCACGCTATAATATGGCGTCGATATATCGACGACATATTCTGTATTTGGCGTGGAGATCGGCCATCTTTCGAAAATTTCTTTAGGGAACTCAACACTATGGTAGAGGGCCTCCAGTTTACAGCGCATGTGGACACCGGCTCCGTCAGCTTTCTTGACACTATGGTGATCAAGGGTGCTGATGGGACTTTGTCTGTCGACTTATATACGAAACCAACTGACAGGAATACATTGTTACTATTCTCTAGTAATCATCCAAGAAATACTAAGACTTCCTTACCACGTTCACAGTTCGCACGTGTCTCTAGAATTGTTAGTGACCCAAATCGTAAACAACAACGTCTGACTGAAATGGCCTCTAAGTTTGCGGCTAGAGGCTATCCACGTACTCTACTTGACACAGAGTTGGCCTACTCTAACCAATGTCACCATAAAGAACCTAGGACCGATCCTCCTCGGATCCCATTGGTAATGACGTATCACCCTTTTGTTTCACGTCTACGGCACATTATACAGAAACATTGGTCGCTATTAACTAAGTCTTATCCCACGATCCCTGAATTCACTGTACCACTACGAATGTGCTTTAGACGTGCTAAAAACATCCGTGACTCTTTGGTTCATGCTGACATTGGTTCGACTAGGCCTAAGATGATTCAAACTACTTTGGCTGAGACTAAACGTGGCACCTTTCCCTGCCTAAATTGTACTCAATGTACGAACGTAAAGAAGGGCTCAGTGTTTACACATCCACATTCAGGTAAAAATTACCAGATACGAGGCTATTATACTTGCCTCACAACTTATGCGGTCTATTTGATTAAGTGTCCATGCGGTCTCGCATACGTTGGGGAGACCTCCCAATGTGTGCGAGACCGCATATGTAAACACAAATCCGATATACGATGCGGTAAAATTGAACTTCCTATCCCCCAACACTTTATTGATATGAAACACCAGATTAGCCAATTGCGATTCCAAATTTTGGAGCACGTTCCCCTTCCTCGCCGCGGTGGCGATCGTAAATTACTTTTGCAAAGGCGTGAAGCCTTCTGGATCCATGAACTAAAAACATTATATCCATTAGGCTTGAATAGAGACTTTGATCTCACGATTTAGGACTCTCTAGATGTCTTGACTATAGATATAACTATGTCTCCCTGATCTAACTGGGGGCTTTATACTATACTTGACGTGAGGGCTATATGAGTTATTATTCTTTAGATTACTGGACTATTTAAACGGGTAGGGAATATTACCCACCGTAATATATATATTTAAGTAAGACCCTTGCCATTGGCCCCCCCTCCAATACGTTATTAGCCTCGAGTATGTATACACATTTTTTATATATACTCGATAGCTTAATACAGTATCACTACTCCACCTTACTATAAGCTTTGTCTACTGTGTCTTATAGCCAGTTATCTATTTGTTTTGTATCGTTCTATTTATGAGCGCATACATTTAACCTCTTCTATGTCCTGGCAATACTGGTCCCTGTACACTCTGCGCCACCCGGCTTCAACATATGAAGTGCGCATGTCTATGGCTGAAGCCACCGTCTGGCTTCAGCCGCCGAAATGCGCATGTCCGTGACGCACTTCCGGTCCCGGCCGCGGACCGGAAGTGGAACTCTGGCGCGCTATTTAAAGCGCTGAACTAGTGCACCTCTTATGCCACCTGCACCTATGTATCCTATTACTCCTAGGTATGTAGACTTATTGATTTTTTGCCTGTACCTCTGTTGCATTTTCATCTGCATATGTATGGATAATGTGGTTGTTTTCCATCTGAGTCGTCACGGACCCTCTTTATATGCCCTCTCCCTGCGATAACATGGCCTTATACATATATTGTATTGGATTAGTGTATATTGTACTGTCTGTCTCCCTCTCCAGAGTGGATTATCTTCTTATACTTCGTGCTGACTACTTGTGTCATTTTCTGATGTTACTGTCATTATCTACATTTTATTGCTCAAATTTTCACCGTTGGTGTCTGTATAAAGACCTGTGTGATTAATTTTGTGTATATCTGTTATCTTCAGGCCCTGATAAAGGTCTTGGTTAGACCGAAACGTCGGCCATTTATTATTACTATGTTTTTTCAATGGTGGTCATAAAATAACGAAAAAATAACGATTAAGAAGAACAATAAAGAAACGTGATTATATTACTATCAACAAGTCGCTTGAGTGCCGTGTTTTTTCACTCGAACTGGAAGAGAAGGACATTTGAGCACAGGCAATGTGTAGCGAAATGGGTGATTTTTAGCAGAGTTTACTCTGGAAAAGATGTCTTGCCCAGCCAGTATTGTGACATCAGAGCAGGTTTTTAGTTTGTTGGGGACCATAGTTACCCCAAGAAAAACTCGCCTACCCACCCAAAATGAGGAGAGATTGACCTTTGTCAAGATAAATCAGGCGTGGAATCCATATCGGATCGATGGTCGTCTGACACCCAGAATCCCCACGCTCAGCTGTCTTGATCAGTTGTCGGCTTCGGAAACTTTATAGTGTTCAGAGCAGGTAGCAGAAGGCTCCATCCACTGTATAGTTTAATTTGATTTGGAGCTGAGCTGCAGTACCCTGGAACGGTGACTGTATAGTCGACAGAGCCTTCTTCTGCTGGCTGTATCCTCTGTATAACTTCCGGTGCCGGTGACTGCTTGAAAAAGGTGATCAGTAGAGGTGTCGGGTGTCAGACTGATAGATCATCCATAAGTCCTGAAAAAACCTTTTAATGTATTCTCAATAGATTTTGTTTGCCAAGATTCATTGCTTTTTTCCTAAAACTAGCCAGTCTTATTATCAGATACAAATCAGTTTTAGACTGGTAAAGGGAGCTCTGTCTGACATATTATACTGCATCTGATTGTATCACTGGAAATATACTCAAGAGTTAGCTGGGATCAAATGCAAGAAACAGAAAACCCCACAGGTTCTAGCATGAATCCTTTTGCTTAACAGCCGGATATCCTTAGAGATTAAATAGAGAAGGAGTCAGATGTTGCTTTGGGTAACTTATTGTATTGTGTATTGTGAGTCTCAGATGCCACACTACCTTTTTTGGAAGATCTTTTTTCTTTATTTTCTGCGGTTTTCTGAAAAGACATTCCTTAATGCAATGGAAGAAAGCAAAGGATGAAACTCACTGGGAGGTCATGTTAGTGATTAGCACTTTATGTATCCCTGTATGCAAAAGTGCATTAGACTAAACCGAATAAAGAATGTTGTGTACAGCTTGATACTAGGACAAATGGAGATCATCTCCACTGTTCATTATGAAAGAGCGCTAATATAAACATACCTGCTGCTGCATAGTTTTCCACTAAAAAGGGAATGAGAGCAAAAATAATAAAATGTTAATTATTTTAGAAGCCATTTTTTGTTTCAGCCAAGCATGCATATGTAGTGAATGGGAGAGTGGGGAAAGTTGCTCTGGTGGAAGCTTATCTCCCAGAGAACAAACAACATCTGAAGGTGGTACCAATGCACATTAGATGGTAGGCTGATATGTCCAGATTTAGGCGCAGACTGACAGTCAAGGACAAGCATCAGATTCCGGGTCAAACACACAATAATAAAAGCAAACACAATACACAGAGGCAGACTGGCCATAGACCCTACAAAGAATTTTCCCGGTGGGCCATTGATCATAGGGCCACCAAGCCCTCCTCACTGCTGTTGGCCATGTACTGGGAGAACTGTAGGGGTCATTTTTTAGAGGAAGTCCAGGCAGCATGCTGAAGGTGGACCTGGCTTGATGTTGTGGCCCATATCTCACCTCTAAGCCCCCAGTTCCATATCCATATTAGAAACAATTGGAGAAGGACAAAACTTGGCGGCTATTGATGTCTACTACAAAGGGACAGCTTCTGGGGAGGTATCTTGTGCTGCACTGTGGTATTTGGTTCTGTGAGATGTTATTCTGTGCTGCCCTATGGTATTACTGACCCTACCTACTTGTATTGGACCCATCTAGTTGCTCTATCACACATTGTGTAGATCTGGACCTACCTACAATATTGGGTCCACTTTAATTTTTTTTAGCCCTCTGCAAACATAGAATATGTAAAGTAATGTTATATTCACTATATAAAAATGAATATGAGATCCTTAGCAAAATCATTTGTTTGCATCCCCCATGGCAACATGACCTCTTTTGGATGGGAACTTACTCTTTATGATACCTCTCCTTGTGCCAGTAGGTCTTAAATTAATGTAGAGAGAAAAGGCTCCAAACATGTACTGAATCGACTCTATGATGTGGCAAGGAGATGTATTATCTAGATTAGGTTTCAATCCAAAAGAGATCACCTTGCAGTGGTGGATGGACACAAATGATTTAGATTAGTTTGATTTTGTATTTTTAGCAATAGAGATGCGCTCAATATCATTCACAGGTCTAGCTTCATCCATTTTTAGCAGTGCACCACAAACAAACCCATCTTTTCTATAGGCTGTTTTTAATTAATGCAGTATAGCTGCAGCCTTTTCTTCTTGAGTTAATTTGAGGCCTGTTGGCACAAGGAGAGAAGTCATTATATAGTAGGTTCAGTATATATGTGGAGAACTGCTGTTCCTGAATTCATTTGAGGTCTGTTGGCACAAGAAGAGGTATCATATAGTGAATGTTCCCATCCAAAAGAGGTCACCTTGTCATGGTGGATGAGCAGAAATAAAATTATATATATTGTAGGTACCTCATTAATTTTATATAGTGAAAACAGCTTTAGTTTATACAGAATATTCTATGTTTGTAGAGTGCTCTTGCATTGTGTTTGCTTTTACTTTTTTATTTTCGGCCATAGCGACATGAACCTGTGCATTCACTTCATTTTGACTAACTTTGTCTTTTGTTTTTGTAGTCAAACATACAATACAGACAGTATATATAATATACACTGCCTCTCCAAAAAAAAGTCGCCACCTGGATTTAACTAAGCAAATAGGTATGAGCCTTCTATTGGATAATTACTCCATGGGTGATTATCTTTCAGCTGGCAACAAGTTATTTAACCCCAACTGGTGCAATGAGTTGCTTCTCATTTCTTAAATGAACATGTCGAAAGACACATCTCGTGGTCGTGGAAAAGATGTTAGTCTGTTTGAGAAGGGTCAAATCATTGGCATGCATCAAGCAGAGAAAACATCTAAGGAGATTGCAGAAACTACTAAAATTAGGTTAAGAACTGTGCAACGCATTATTAAAAACTGGAAGGATAGTGGGGACCCGTATTCGAGGAAGAAATGTGGCCAGAAAAAAATCCTGAATGATTGTGATTGGCAATCACTTAAACGTTTGTCAATCACTTAAACGTAAAATCAAATCGAAGAAAAACAACAGTAGAACTCAGGGCTAGTGAAAGTAAGAACATTTCCACACGCACAATGCGAAGGTAACTCAAGGGATTGGGACTGAACAGCTGTACAGTCATAAGAAAACCACTAATCAGTGAGGCAAACCAGAAAAAAAAGGCTTCAATTTGCTAGGGAGCATAAAGATTGGACTCTGGAGCAATGGAAGACGCTCATGAGGTCTGATGAGTCCAGATTGACCCTGTTCCTGAGTGATTGGCGCATCAGGGTAAGAAGAGAGGCAGATGAAGTGATGCACCCATCATGCCTAGTGCCTACTGTACAAGCCTGTGGGGGCAGTTCTATGATCTGGGGTTGCTGCAGTTGGTCAGGTCTAGGTTCAGCAACAGTATGTGCTCCAAGAATGAGGTAAGCTGACTACCTGAACATACTGAATGACCAGGTTATTCCATCAATTGATTTTTTCTTTCAAGATGACAATGCCAGGATTCATCGGGCTCAAATTGTGAAAGAGTGGTTCAGGGAGCATGAGACATTATTTTCACACATGGATTGGCCACCACCAGGGCCGGTGCAAGGATTTTTGCAGCCCTAGGCAAAAGAAAAGTTTGCCGCCCCCCCCCCCCTCTGTGACATCACAATGCCCCACCCATATGATCTGCCATATTAAAGCGGTTCTGCAGTTTATTTAAACTGATCGGCAGGGGTCCCCCGCCAATCAGCTGTTTAAGAAGGCAGCTGTGCTGGCAGTAGCGCCTCAGCCTTCTCGCAGTGACGTCACGACTAGTATCATTGGCCTGGGTGGGGCTAAGCTTCATTCAAGTGAACAGAGCTTAACTCCGCCAAGGCCAGTGATACTAGTCGTGACGTCACTGCGCCTGCGTTAAACAGCAAGAAGGCCGAGGCGCTACTGCATACATAGGATAGATCATCAGTTTAAATAAACTGCAGAACCCCTTTAACTAATGCCAGTTCTCTCCCCCCCCCCTGACATTCTCTCCCCCCTCTTGTCATTCTCTCCCCCTCTTGTCATTCTCTCCCCCTCTTGTCATTCTCTCCCCCCTCTTGTCATTCTCTCCCCCCCCTTGTCATTCTTCACCCCTCCCCCCTTTGTCATTCTTCCTCCCCCCCCCTTATCATTCTCTCCCCCCCATTGTCATTCTTCACCCCTCCCCCCTTTGTCATTCTTCCTCCCCCCCTGTCATTCTTCCCCCCTTGTCATTCTTCCTCCCCCTTGTCATTCTTCCTCCCCCTTGTCATTCTCCCCCCTCTTGTCATTCTTCCTTCCCCCCTCTTGTCATTCCCCCCTTTGTCATTCTTCTTCCCCCACTCTTGTCATTCTCCCCCCTTGTCATTCTTCCTCCCCCTTGTCATTCTTCCCCCCTCTTGTCATTCTTCCCCTTGTCATTCTTCGTCCCCCCTTGTCATCCTCACCCCCTCTTGTCATTCTTCCTTCCCCGCCTCTTGCCATTCTCCCCCTCTTTTGTCATTCTTCTTCCCCCACTCTTGTCATTCTTCCTTCCCCCTCTTGTCATTCTTCCTTCCCCCCTCTTGTCATTCTTCCTCCCCCTACCTCTAGTGTAGCGCGGCCGAGCTCTTTATGGTCCAGGGGTACAGGAGCTTTAGTTTCCTGTACCCTGGCGGACTGACCGGAACTGCACACTGTGTGCGCACTTCATGTCAGTCCGGCCGGGTACAGGAGACAGATGCTCCTGTACCCGCGGACCATAAAGAGCTCAGCCGCGCTACAATGGAGTGACAGGAGGGAGCGCTGAGCGCTTCCCTCCTGTCAGCTCCTCTCCTCTTGCTGCGCCCGGGCGGTGCGCCCTCATGGATGCGCCAGCCCGGGCAGTGCTGCAGCCATCTGAGGCTCAATTCAGAGCGCTCGGGCGGCTGCAGCATGAGGTGGGGCCGGCGCTCCTAGCAGCGCCCCTTGCCAAGGGGCGCTCTACGCGGCAGCCTAGTCCGCTTATAGGACGTGCCAGCCCTGGCCACCACAGAGTCCAGACCTTAACCCTATTGAGAATCTTTGGGATGGGCTGGAGAAGGCTTTGCGCAGAGGTCAGACTCTACCATCATCAATGCAAGATCTTGGTGAAAAATGAATGCAACACTGTGACATTGCAGAAACGTATTTAAACAATGCCACAGCGAATGTGTGCTGTAATCAAAGCAAAAGGCGGTCCAACGAAATATAGTGTGTGACCTTTTTTTTTTGGTGGCGACTTTTGTTTTAGACAGGCAGTGTATATATATACACAATAATTGCTGCTTATGCTACATCACTGCTAAAAATAAATTTGCTGCTAAATGGGTTAATATCTACTGGTAAGGGTTAAAGGGGTTCTCCGAGAATTAAGAAATAAACATACGTAAATATTACTTTATTATGAATATATTCCCAAATACCTTTCATTAGTTTTAATGGATTTTTTGTCTGGGGAGTAATCATTAGTAGAAATAAAATGGCTGCCATCCTATTAGTACACACAGAACCTGTCCTAATCAGACAGCAAGACACTTCAGAACACTGAGATAAAGAGCAGCTTCATCCTCCTTCTCCTACTTGTCAGAGATTATAATCCTGAATACAGATCATAAGATCTTCAGCTGAATCTCTGTAGGAATGGAGTTCATGAGGATACATGAAGTACAGAGAGGATGGACAGGACAGACTGTGGTAATGTGGGGCTGTGGCAATGAAAACTACGTACAAGTGCAGCTACTCATTACCACACCCCCACCATCCTCTCATGAACTCCATGCCTACAAAGATTCGGCTGAAGATCATATAAATCAGTATTCAGGATGTACTTATAATCCCTGACAAGCAGAGCAGAGAGGAGGATGAGGCAGCTCTTTACCTTAGTGTTGTGAAGTAACTCGTCCTGCAGTGTGATTAGGACAGGTTCTATGTGCACTAATAAGACAGCATCCATTTTATTTCTCCTAATGATTGCTCCCTACAGAAAACAAGCCATTATAACTAATAAAAGGTGTTTGAGAATATATTTATAAAAAGTTATATTTAGGTGTTTTCATTTTCTTAAATCCCAGAGAACCCCTTCAATGTACCTTTACATACGATCTATGTAATCCAAGAGCTGATATGGGAACACAACTTAGTTATAGTACTCAAAAAGGGGCTGGTTGGACCTACGCTTTCTAAGGGAGGAGCTGTGTAGTCTGATTCCATCAGCCAGTGAGTCCAGCCTAGGCAGCTGAAGGGTGTAGAATTGCATGCTCTGTGCAGTGTGAGCCCTACTACAAGAGGCTCTCCACAAGTAGCAGACCTCTGGTCTGAGAGAAGAAAGCAAATAAATGGTATATACAATGGACTTTGTGTGATTGCAAAGGAAATGCTTGTTTATGGCAGTGGACTTTGTTGCGTGAGGAGAGGGCATATTGCTTCGGCACCAACTACACTGTGAGAACGGATTGGCCATCTCATCTAAGATCTGCACCCTGCAGTGGGAATTGCAGTGTTAGGCCTTATTCACACGTCCGCATATATGTCCGCATGTATTCCGCAATTCTGCGGAATACATGTTGACCCATTGACTGTGAATGGGGCACGGAACGATGCGAAGAGCACACACTGTGCTCTCTGAATCAGTTTTTGCGGAGCGCGCCGCCGATCTTGCGGCCGCAGCTCTGCAAAAAAGTAGAGCATGTCCTATTCTTGCCCGCAATTGTAGACAAGAATAGACATTTCTATGGGGCTGCCGGCCGGGTGTGTTTATGGATCCGCAATTTACGGATCCATAAACACTACGGACGTGTGAATAAGGCCTTAATGAGAATGGAATTGCAGGCCCTTATTCAATTCGGGAAGGTGTCTAGATTTAATAGAGAAAGACTATATAGCATGCTTTTCCATATACAGACTTGGAAAGATTGTGTGTGTGTATACCCCCGAGAGGCTGACCTTATCCTCACAAGTGTTATTTTCGAAGAATACTTAAGTTAATCTTGTTGGACTTGGTACCTTATACTGGCCTCCTCAATGCATTTCACCCAAGATCTGCACTGTTGCCACCACTGTATTGCCTGCACCACCAGGGTGTCCTGTCTTGCATCCATCCACCTAACATCAAGGGCACCCCACCCAATACAAGGGTGTGCCTTGAGGGAAAAAAGTGTGTGTCCTCCATTGACTGCACGCCCCAAGGAAACAGAGTGAGAAAAGCCACACTGAACCATCACCACTCCTATCAATGCCACGACTACCACTCTCATCCTCGTCTTCACAGCCTGCCCCCTGCGGGTCGCTGCACCTATTGATACTAAACTGTACTGTATATTAATGGTCTATAATGGTCTAAGCTGGGTGTAATAACAGCCTGCATCTTTAACAAAGGGAAATTACTATTGACACTCCTTTTAGTGAGTGCATAAATGTTACACTGAGCAGACTCCTCATGTCCATTTTCCCCCCATGTTAAGTAGTCCAGCAACAGCGAGGTTAAGACCTAGAAAGACACAAAACAAGGGGTGGGAGTGTGACTCAGAACAGCGTGGTCCCTGATCATTTTCTGGGAAAAGATTTTTCTTGGCAAGCTCCAATCAATATTTCTCTTCCTGGCCAGTACTAGGAATGCCTCCCCTGGGGGACAGTCAATCCTTTCGGGATTGTTCATCCAAATTCATTTCCTGTCTTCAAGGTTGACAGGGCAGCAGGCCTGTCCGGGGAGCCTGGGGACGGCATCCAAAGAAGAACACTTAGCACAAAACAAAAGAAGAGAAAAATTGAGACTGATTAAAACAGGTGGTGTCTCCTTGTGCACATATATACAGGATTTGCCTCCTGTCAGGACTCTATTTTCTGCCTAGCGTTGAACTTTAAGGGATTGATTTGTCAAACCTGGGACTACGTCATTCATGGAATGTGAATAGCTTTATGTACATGATATTCACTTCTTCCTTCATTATTATCACCTATTATAGACTTGACCACTCCTAACTTTAAAGGCAATGTATCAGAAGTTATTTAAATTAGTCTGTTTTGTGTTTTTTTTTTGTGTCTTTTCTTAATTTTTTATTTGACATTCTACATAAGAAAACTTCACATATTCCAGTTTTCACACTGGCTACTGGACCAGTTGATGTAGGTTGATGCATCCTTTGGTAGGTTGAAGCTTATTTGTCATCTCTGTTTGAGACAGCCATCTCTCAGCAGGGGGCATTGGATTTAAAGAGGACCTGTCATCTCTCACCTGACATGTCTGTCTTAGTAACTACTTACATTCCCCATGTAATAACAATTCTGCAGCATCTATTCTTATCACTAAAGCCTCATTTACACGTCAGTGTTCCACGTACATGTGCTGTACGTGTTCTCCACACACGTCCCCATTTATTTTAATGTGTGTATTCATACATCAGTTATTTACCACGTGACAAAATAGATGTATGCTTTATTTTGTCCGTGTTTATGAATCCATCACGCCCATTATAATCTATGGGTCCGGGAAAAACACGGATGCAACATGGATGCCATCAGTGTTTGATTTATGTTTCACGGATCATTAAGAAGAGATGCTTTGAAAATTATTTTTCAGCTGTGCAGTGTCAGGGAAACACAGATGACACACGGACAGCAAAGAACACGTACTCAACACGGATCCATCATGGACGTCTTCACGGAGGCATCACTGACCACCTTTTCATGGATTAAAGCATGGACACAGATGTGTGAATGAGGCTTAAGTTGTGCAATTCCTTTCTAATTTTGGCTAGAAGATATGAATGAATTGCTAGTAGTTTGTAGTGAAGGTCCAGATGGATGTTACTTGTTTGGGGGATTGCACTGATTGGATAATGTAAGGCTGTGCAGAGACACACCTAAAACTGGTAACACCCATCTGGACTTTCATTGTAAGCTGCTAGGAATTCATTCATAACTTCTAGCAGGAATTATAAATAAATGGCACAGCATAGAGTCATAACAATAGATGCTCCAGACATTTTATTACACGGGGAAATCCCTTTACCGTATTTTTGCCCCATGTGATGCATTTTTCCCCACAAAAGTGTGTGGGGGGGAAATGCCCCTGCGTCTTATGGGTCGAATACTAATTAGTACCGGAGGATCGGGAAGCGATGAAGGTTCTGTACTCACCGCTTCCTGGTCCTCGGCTGTCGTCTGTGCAAGGCTGCACACAGTGTGAGGGCGCGCTGTGACCTCATGCTGTGCGCGCCGGGTCACAGCATAGCAGACGGAGGAGGAGAAAGATCGAGAGTGCTGGAGGTGAGGAGCAGCGGCATCCAAGAGCAGGAGAGGTAAATGGGTTTTTTATTTTATTTGCTCTGTGACACTGAGGCTCATACTGGGGGCATAATAAATGGCACTGGGGGCTCATAAATGGCATGGGGGGTCATAAATGGCACGGGGGGTCATAACTGGCATGGGGGCTCATAACTGGCATGGGGGCTAATAGGGGCACATAAATGGCATGCGGGCTGATCTGAGGCATGGGGGTATGATCTGAGGTCTTACTGGGGGCTTATTAACATTGGGTGTCTGAGCCTCAGTGTCACAGAGCAAATAAAATAAAAAACCCATGAGGTTTTTTTTAACCCCTAAAAGGCCATATTGTTCTAATGTACCCGTTTTAATGGCCGTTAGATGGGTGCCCTCCTGTCTAAGCATCCGTTAAAAACGGTCCCATTAATAGCGATGGAGTCTGTCAAACATAGGACATGTGAATAGCCCCATAGACTTTTAGTGGTGCTAAAAATGGCAGTGTGACAGACGTTTTATGCTCCGTTCTTGATTTCCTCTGTACTGCTGAAGGATGTGACAAATTTATGTTGAGGTGCAGGCCTCTCATGAATTTAATAAACCCCTATAAATGATTCAGCGCTATAGGTGCATCATATAAATCTTTATTAAGTATTCAACAAGAAATAACATCATATAAAATCATTAAAACACTGGAGCACAGACAAATGATGACAAGATTCCCCCTCCCAATATGGTTGTACACAATTAATTCGACAAAAGGGATCCCAGTAACAAAAATGCAATAGGATGTGTCCATGCAAACCAAATAAAACGTCCACAAAGTCATTAAGGGAAAGATAACTGGTGTCCACTAGCTGGAGACATACCTATATTACCCATTAAGACATGAGACAAAGTATTGTACATAAAACATCAACAATCCCGATTATATCATAGTTACCGACCTATGGAGGGAGAGAGCCCTGACGACCGTTTCGCCACTGCTTCTTCTGAGGGCATAAATCACCATTGTGCTAACCCTCCTACTTATACCCCTGAACAGGGGCATGTTGTGCTTCTCATTGGCCAAACACACCTGTGTGAATATTTAACTTAAAGAGGACCTTTCACCTGAAAATGCATGTTAAACTAAAGATATACCCTAACTTGCCGGACCCCGGTGGTGCTTATTCTGCTCTTCTTTTTTCTATATGTGCCCCCGTTTGTCCGCGGTGCCCCCCTCAATATCTCCCGCCGTGTATGCTAATGAGCCATTCGGCTCAACTAGGCGGGCCAGCAAAAGTTCTCCCAGGCGTGTCTGCCTTCCCCCTGGCACGGAGCGCAACCAATAAGCGCGCTCCGCTCTTAGCCAGGGAGAAGACGCTCCAGTTCTCGCGAAATTCGCGAGAACTGGAGCGATTTCATCCATCCTGAGCCGATGCTGGCTGCGGGTATCCAAGATGGCGCCGGCTCAGGATGGATGAAATCGAATTCGAACGTCTGTATGTAATTTGTGGGGAGGCTGAATTTGTTGCAACCTTCCAGCAGGCCGTGTGACACATTTAGATATAAGGCAGCCTCCTAGCTGCCATAGGTTTCTTTCTTTATTCACGTCAGAAAATTGCAATGAATAAAGATAAATCTGGCCTGCCCCTTCCTTGTCCTCGCAACGCCCCCTTTTCCTGCCACTTCTGAAAAGTGGTATGAGGGTCAAAAATACAGTGTTTGACGACATTTGTGACTTTTCCACACCAGAATTCTGGCGTAAAAGCCATGGTAAATGTCCCTCTTTGTCTTTCCCCTAGTCCTCCCTGATCTTTGGCTACAGAATGGCTGAATGAACGAGTCTGAAGTCCTCATACATTGAACAGGAAATTCAGCAGAGGGGTGGGGATGAAGTAGCTGTGTGCTGTGTTTAGCAAACCTCCCCCTCCTGGGCACTGGCAGACCTGCGGAGGGAAGCATACTTACCTGTTCCCCAGTGCTGGCTCCTTCATTCTACAGCCTCGGCTGCTCCGCTGGGCTCCCTGGATATAAACAGCTTTTTTTATCTAGCTGCATGTCACCGCTGCAGCCAGCAATTGATTGCAGCAGCCAGGCTCGGACTGGCCCACCGGGGAGGCGGAGGATTCGTCGGTGGGCCCCCAGTCTCCTGCACCCGGAGATAAGACGGAGGAGTAATTGTTTCTCTTGTTTCTCAGGAGAGATAATTATTGTAGCCACTAGATGGCAGTATCGCCCAGCGATGCAGTCTCCTACTGGTGTAAATTGTACAGGAGGCCCTGCAGTATCCTCTAAACTTCCCAGCTGCTGGCAGTGAAGGAGGAGAGAGCATTTCTGGGCATCCTCCTGCCCTCCCTGCTGTCAGAAAACTGGCTGCTGGAGAGAAGGACTCCTCTGCGGTGCTGGGCTGATTTCTCAGGTGTGTGACAGTAGTGAGCTGTAGGAGACTGTAAGGGGGAATAAGGGGATTTGTTTGTAGCAGACACAGATCTATGAATGTGTGCTGCTTTCTGCAGAGTTCAGAGTGGCATTGAGGGGGCTCTGCCCTAGGTCCCCCCAATGTCTCTGCTTTAGGTGCACCCCCATAAAGTCCCCAGCTCCAGATGCCCCCACTCTAAATGCACCGCTAAAATTGCCTCTTCTACAGTTACCCCTGCTCCAGGATCCACACTACTACCCTGCCTCAGGCAACCCTAATATCTCTGTTTCAGTTGTGACCCTCCATTTGTACCCATTGCTCACATTGCTCCTCTAGCACCTTTGCTTGGGCTTTGTTAAAGGTTATGATCTGCAAAGGGGGTTGGACTTATGACTGAAAGATTCTGCACAGTGCATCACATTCTCCAGTATTGATTTGAATGGTTTACATGGCGGCAGTAATGATATTTCGTATTTACTGCCATGTAAAGAGATACTGGTGGTGGAGTCAGTGGTGGAGGACTTAAAGGGAACCTGTCACCAGTTTTTAACCATAAGAAACATCGGCATCCTTAGATAGTTCTACCCCCCCCCCCCACCCCAATCATGCTATTTTTAAATATTTTAAATTTTTTTTTTAAACACGCCTCCAAGTACTTCTTTTTTCATGATCAGTGGGTGTTCCAGCAGTCAGACTCCAGCAATCTGATATTTAGCACCTATCCTGTAGATAGGCAATAGTTCATCATTATGGTAGGACAGCCCTTTTAAATATACTGTAGATTATGTGCAATCAGAGAAGGTTACAATTTGGTAAATTTCATGCCAGACATTTATGCTTAAAGGGGTTAAAGGGTTTGCCTCACTTCAGTAAGTGGCATTTCCATGCAAATAATACAAGGCACTTACTAATGTACTGTGATACTCCATATTGCCTCCATTCCATCACATAATACACAGCACGTATCCGTGGTTATTACCACGTGTAATCCAGCAGTGGTGGCCGTGCTTACACACTATAGGGAAACGCTGGAAGTGGACATAGGCCAACACCTTTACCTATAGAGTGCAATCACGGCCACGGCTGCTGGATTACACGGTGGTAATAACCACGGATATGTGCTGTGTATAATGTGATGGAAAGTAGGCAATATGGACAATCACAATACATCAGCAAGTGCCTTATATTAACTTTCTATACATGATAAATGCCAATTGCTGAAGTGAGACAACCCCTTTAACCACATCCCGACCGCCTAACTCAGGGATGCGTCCTGCGGGCGGCCGGGATGTTCCTCCTTGACGCTTCGGCGTGTCATATCGCGAGAGGAAAAATCTCTTGTGCGCGCGCGCTCACAGTATCGCGTCGGGAGGAACTTAAACTACAGCCTGCCAGCGCTGATCGTGCGCTGGCAGGCTGTAGTAGTTAAAAAAATCGCATATCAGACGCAGTTTTGCATCTGATATGCCTGCTGCCTACACCTCTGGTGGTCCCTTTTGCTTGGGACCACCAGAAGAAACATATGTAAGTGCACCAATCAACACACAGACCCCTCCTGAGTACGGCAATACCACATGTGTGCCACTTTTTTGCAGCCTAGGTGCGTAAAGGGGCCAAAAGTCCAATAAGTACCTTTAGGTTTTACAGGGTTGCTCACAATTTAGCCCCGCCCAAAATGCCAGAACAGTAAACACACCCCACATATGACCCCATTTTGGAAAGAAGACACCCCAAGGTATTCACTGAGGGGCATAGTGAGTCCATGAAAGATTTAACTTTTTGTTACAAGTTAGTGGAAAGGGAGACTTTGTGAGAAAAAAAAGAAAAGTAAATTTCCGCTAACTGGTGCCAAAAAAAAAATCTTCTATGAACTCACCATGCCCCTCACGGAATACCTTGGGGTGTATTCTTTCCAAAATGGGGTCACATGTGGGGTATTTATACTGCCCTGGCATTTTAGGGGCCCTAAAGCGTGAGAAGAAGTCTGGAATCCAAATGCGTAAAAATGCCCTCCTAAAAGGTACTCATTGGAATTAGGGCCCCTTTGCGCACCTAGGCTGCAAAAAAGTGTCACACGTGGTATCGCCGTACTCAGGAGAACTAGGGCAATGTGTTTTGGGGTGTATTTTTACATATACCCATGCTGGGTGAGAGAAATATCTCTGTATATTGACAACTTTGTATAACATTTTTTAAAAAGTTGTCATTTACAGAGATATTTCTCACACATAGCATGGGTATATGTAAAAGTACACCCCAAAACACATTGCGCTACTTCTCCTGAGTACGGCGATACCACGAGTGACACTTTTTTGCAGCCAAGATGCGCAAAGGGGCCCTAATTCCAATGAGTACCTTTAGGATTTCACAGGGCATTTTTACGCATTTGGATTCCAAACGCCTTCTCACTCTTTAGAGACCCCTAAAATGCCAGGGCAGTATAAATACCCCACAAGTGACCCCATTTTAGAAAGAAGACACCCCAGGGTATTCCAGGAGGGGTATGGCAAGTTCATAGAAGATTTTTTTTTGTGGCACAAGTTAGCGGAAAATTATATATATTTTTTTCTTACAGTCTCATATTCCACTAACTTGTGACAAAAAATAAAATTTTACATGAACTCACCATACCCCTCACGGAATACCTTGGAGTGTCTACTTTCTAAAATGGGGTCACTTGTGGGGTATTTATACTACCCTGGCATTTTAGGGGTCTCTAAATCGTGAGAAGGAGTCTGGAATCCAAATGCGTAAAAATGCCCTGTGAAATCCTAAAGGTACTCGTTGAAATTTGGGCCCCTTTACGCACCCAGGCTACAAAAAAGTGTCACTCATGTGGTATTGCCGTACTCAGGAGAAGTAGGGCAATGTGTTTTGGGGTGTATTTTTACATATACCCATGCTGGGTGTGAGAAATATCTCTGTAAATTACAACTTTTTAAATTTTTTTATACAAAGTTGTCTACAGTTTACAGAGATATTTCTCTCACCAAGCATGGGTAAATACACCCAAAAACACATTGCCCTACTTCTTCTGAGTACAGCGATACCACACGTGTGCCACTTTTTTGCAGCCTAGGTGCGTAAAGGGGCGTAAAGTCCAACGAGTACCTTTAGGCTTTACAGGGCTGCTCACAATTTAGCCCCACCCAAAATGCCAGAACAGTAAACACGCCCCACATGTGACCCCATTTCGGAAAGTAAACACCCCAAGGTATTCACTGAGGGGCATAGTGAGTCCGTGGGGGATTTTTTTTTTTTTGCCAGAAGTTAGCAGAAATGGAAACTTTATTATTATTATTTTTTCCTCAGAAAGTGTCATTTTCCGCTAACTTGTGAAAAAAAAAGAAATGATACATGAACTCACCATGCCCCTCCGCGAATACTTTGGGGTGTCTTCTTTCTAAAATGGTGTCATTTGGGTGGCATTCTAGCACCTGAAAAAACATGACAGGTGCTCAGAAAGTCAGAGCTGCTTCAAAATGCGGAATTTCACGTTTTTTGCACCATAGTTTGTAAACACTAAAATCTTTTACCCAAACCAATAAATATACACTTATTGGATTTTTTTTTTATCAAAGACATGTAGAACAATAAATTTAGAGAAAAATTTATATATAAATGTAGTTTAAAAAAAAATTACAACAGAAAGTGAAAAATGTCAATTTTTTGCAAAAATTTCGGTCATTTTTGATTAATATCAAAAAAAGTAAAAATGTCAGCAGCAATGAAATACCACCAAATGAAAGCTCTATTAGTGAGAAGAAAAGGAGGTAAAATTCATTTGGGTGGTAAGTTGCATGACGGAGCAATAAACGGTGAAAGTAGTGTGGTGCAGAATTGTAAAAAGTGGTCTGGTCATTAAGGGTGTTTAAGCTAGGGGGGCTGAGGTGGTTAGGTGTGCTACACTTAATAGGGTTAGCCATAAATGTCTTGGTGTGTGCATTGCATGTTTCCTATGTGTGATTGGTGTGTGCTATATGTTATATGTATCAGTGGTGTATGTGCAGCATGTAACATATGCATCAGTGGCATGTGACCCATGTATAGTTGTCTTGTGTCCCACATCTGTCCAATGAGCAATTGGTGTGCGCTGCATGAGTCTTGTTTCTGACTGACTTAAGCGCAAGATATCCATATATGTGTTAATTACTGCCACATGTATGTTTGTGCATTTTGCTGCGAGTGTCTGCCATCATACTTCATCTTAAATATTTCTGTTATCACTGTAAGTGCTCATGAAAACAACATTGGATGTTTTGCAGTCCGCAAATTGCGGATCCGCAAAACATGGATACCGAGTGTGTGCATTCCACATTATGCGGGACAGAACAGCCAGCCTCTAATAGAACAGTCCTTTCCTTGTCTGTAATGTGGACAATAATAGGACATGTTCTATCATTTTGTAGAACGGCCATGCGGACATACAGACACAAAATGCACACGGAGTCAATTTTTTTGGCGGCCCCTTTGAAGTGAAGTGAATGTTACAGACATGGAAAAAAATAGGTTTGTGTGCAAGAGCCCTAAGGTGGGCCCCCAGAATCAGTTACACTGGTGAGCCCTAAGTACCCCAGTCCAACACTGGCAGCAGCATCAAACAGTAAGGCCCCTTTCACACGGGCGAGTTTTCCGCGCGGGTGCAATGCGTGATGTGAACGCTTTGCACCCGCACTGAATCCGGACCCATTCATTTCTATGGGGCTGTGCACATGAGCAGTGATTTTCACGCATCACTTCTGCGTTGCGTGAAAATTGCAGCTCTATAATTGTGCGTTTTTCACGCAACATAGGCCCCATAGAAGTAAATGGGGCTGCGGTAAAATCGCAAGCATCCGCAAGCAAGTGCGGATGCGGTGCCATTTTCCCGCATGGTTGCTAAGAGATGGGACCCAATCTTCATTATTTTCCCTTATAACATGGTTGTAAGGGAAAATAATAGCATTCTTTAATACAGAATTCTTAGTAAAAGGACAATTGAGAGTTAAAAATAAAAAAAAATTAACTCACCTCCTCCAATTGATCACGTAGGTGCCGGTCTCCTGTTCTCTCTTCAGCTGTGGGTAAAGGACCTGTGGTGATGTCACTGAGCTCATCACATGGTCCATCACATGTTCAATCACCATGGTGATGGACCATGTGATGAGCTCAGTGACATCACCACAGGTCCTTTACCCACAGCTGAAGAGAGAACAGGAGACCGGCACCTACGCGATCAATTGGAGGAGGTGAGTTGTTTTTTATTTTATTTTTAACCCTCAATTGTTCCTTTTACTAAGCATTCTGAATTAAAGAATGCTATTATTTTCCCTTGTAACCATGGAAAACCCACGACCACGACCCATCTTCAATGCTCTTTTGGTTGTTGGCAAAAATCTCACGATACATGGCCCCATCCATCCTCTCTTTAATACGGTGCAGTCGTCCTGTCCCCCTTGCAGAAAAGCCCCAATGTTGCGTTTTGCCTCACTGTGTCTATGTTGCTATGCCGGCTGTGGCTCGTAGCTCCTCTCTCCTCTTGGCATTAGGAGCTCCTTGTGGGTATTTCAGGATGGCTGCCTGGTTGCAAGGGACAATGTCCCTGTACTGTACTGAACTGTGGTACTGTGGTTTCATGTTACACTTCTCCCTGTTGGTATTTTAGGATGGTTGCCCAGTTGCTAGGGGAAAAGGCTGGCTATCAAAGGCAGGCTATTTCTGCCTTTGAGTGTGGAGTCTCCAGTCAGTCTATTCATGCCATGCCTTGTTGGTGTTTCACCCTTCTGCTTTGTCTGGTCTATGTCTTGTCTTGCCAGGTTTTGCCCTTACTGCTATCTAAGGATCCGGCCATCTACGTCTTAGTATGTGCTGCCTGTTTCTGCACTGTTGTCTTCTGTCCATATTTGTATGCCATGCCTTGTCCATGTCTGTATTCTGCTTCTGTTTGTCTGTCCAGCAGTGCCTCACTGCTCCTGCCTGCGGAAGTGGGTCCCTGTGTTCCCCGGAGGGGGATCGCCAAGTGGCTCGGGGGTGCTTCCGGGACCCCCGGCACGTGACACCCAAAGTATGATGTTTCTACCCCCATGCTTGACAGTTAGGACAGTGTTCTTGGGGTTGTACTCTTCCTTCTTCCTCCAAACACAGCGAGTAGAGTTAATACCAAAAAGTTCTATTTTGGTCTTATCTGACCACATGACCTTCTCCCATGCCTTCTCTGGATCATCCAGATGATCATTGGCGAACTTCAAACAGGCCTGGGCATGTGCTAGTGTGAGCAGGGGGACCTTGCGTGCCCTGCAGGATTTTAATCCATGATGGCATACTGTGTTACTAACGGTAATCTTTGAGACTGTGGTCCCAGCTCTCTTCAGATCATTGAACAGGTCCTCCTGTGTAGTTCTGGGCTAATTTCTGACCTTTCTCAGAATCATCCTTATCCCACAAGGTGAGATCTTGCATGGAGCCCAAGACCAAGGAAGATTGACAGTCATCTTGTGTTTCTTAAATTTTCTAATAATTGCACCAATAGTTGTTGCCTTCTCACCAAGTTGTTTGCCTATTGTCCTGTAGCCCATCCCATACTTGTGCGGGTCTACAATTTTTTCCCTGGTGTCCTTAGAACTTTGGTCTTGGCCATGGTGGAGATGTTGGAGTGTGTAGACAGGTGTCTTTTATACAGGTAACGAGCTCAAACAGGTGCAATTAATAAAGGTAATGAGTGCAGAGTAGGAGGGATTCTTAAAGAAAAACTAACAGGTCTATGAGAGCCAGAATTCTTGCTGATTGATAGGTGATCAAATAATTATTTAATGCAATGAAATGCTAATTAATTATTTACCATCTCTGACAGTTGAAGTGTAACTACAATAAAAGTTACAAAACTCTCCATTCTTTGTAGGTGGGGAAACTTGCTAAATCACCAGTGTATCAAATACTTATTTTCCCTACTGTATACCTTCTAACTGTCCCAGATCCAGTGGGACAACCCTGATTTTGTAGATTGTTCTGTGGTCCCAGGACAGCTGTTGCATGCTCTGCTCCCAACTGTTTCTGCATCCTGAGGACGCAGATATAGTTGAATGCAATGATGAAGCAGGGAGCCTTCAGCTCCCTGCTTCACCATTCACCGGGCTGGTGCTCTCCCCAGCAACAGGCGCGATGCAGTGATCTCATCGCACCTGCAGGATTAATTAGAGAGCTCATAGGCAATGATCTTGTGGTCAGTGCAGTAAGCGCCATGGAGTCACTTCACTGTGTCTACTGCTGGGGAGAGCTCCATTCACAAGAGGAAAGGGGGCATTGTACTGTATTGGTGCACTGAGTGAGCATATCTACTGTGCGGGAACACTAAGGGGGTATGACTACTGTGTGGGGGCACTAAGGGAGCATAAATACTGTGAAGGGGGACTAAGAGGGCATTACAACTATGTGGGGGCACGAAGGAGTCTGGATGGGATTGGGGTGTGTATAGATAGACATTGGGCATAGTTAGAGTGCTAAGTCCCCCAAAAAAATTTGCAGCGGCACTATGAATATGCAGTGGCCAATTTTGGGGCGGCCCCAATGCTACGCTTGGTCCCCCGGACACCGTCGAGGTGTCACCATGTGTTGCTGCTCTCCGGAAGGGATGGTAAGGTGTGGTGCACCCCAATGGGAAATAAGTCCAGCGAGTCAGGATCTGCAGGAAACCAGGGTGCTTCTTTATTGGAGGAATTCAGGTACAAACAATACAGGCGAGGCATTGGGCTGGCTTCTCCAGTCTCCTCCCTAGCAGAAGAAGGGTTTAATGCTGAGTAAAGGCCTGAGATAGCTGTCCCTCTTTCTCTTCAGAAGGCTGGTATCCTGGTCAAAGGCTGGTGATCCAGGGTCTGTGGCAGCGTATCCTCGTCTCAGCGGCTCCTTCTGGTCACTCAGTAGTCTGGTAAAGTCTTCTCCCTGGCAGAAGAAGGGTTTGATGCTGAGGAAAAGCCTGAGCTAGCTGTCCCTCTCTCTTTAAGAAGGCTGGTATCCTGGTCAAGGGCCCACGATCAAGAGCTCAGTAGTCTGGGTGGCTCCTTGGTCACAGGGCTAGTGACCCATGGTGTGTGGCTCAGCGTCCCCATCTTAGCGTCTTCTTCTGCTCACTCATGCAGGCTGGCATGAGTCTCCCCTCCAAGCACTGGTCCCTAACTGCAGCACACTGCTCTCCTTATATACAGGAAACTACTAGTGGGAGGGGTGGAGTGGAGAAACTCAGCACAAACAGATACATTGTTTCAGCTCCCATCTGGTATAGACTTACATTAGAGCTTCAATGATACTGTAATGACACATCAGGTTTTCCAGACAAAAACAAGTTTCCAGACATAACAACATAGCTAAAACCAGACATTTCAAAAGGTCAGGCTGTCTGCTTTTTGGTGGTAAACAAGTCTGGGGTTTTCCCTCCAAAACATGGTGGTAAACAAGTCTGGGTTTTTCCCTCCAAAACATGGTCTTCTTTAAACTCTATGGCAGCTGTGGAAAATGACCAGCTTCTCAATCAAAGCCCTAACAGTCTCTCAGTATTCATTAACCCTTTCCACAGAGCCATGTAAATACAGTGATAATGAACAGGATATATATCACAATATATATATATATATATATATATATATATATATATATATATTGCAGTTACACAGTATTAAACAGTGCAAGTTTAAGGATAACTGTCACATTTAGACCCTAATTTCAATTTTCATATATGTAGTTACTAATAACATAATATTCCTGAATCAATAACTATTAGACTTACTTACCCCATATTTAATAAGATTCAGCCCTTAGCAACTAGTCTGCATAAAACTGCAATTTTACTATTCTGTTAAGGTGGCTGCCACTGCCCTCCCACTGAGGCTAATTCCGCCTGCCCTCACTCTCCACAATGCATTGAGTTTCTCTCATGCACTAGCTTCTGCACCTCAACCAATCGTTGCTCTCCCCACTTAAATACGCCCTCCTCCTCCTTCTATCACATACACTTTAGGCTATTGCATTGAAATGTATGAGAATAGCAATCTAATGATTGCATGTTATAAATCCCTATGGGAACTATACAAAAGTGTAAAAAAAATGTTTTAAAAAAAGAAACAAATAAAAATACATAAAAGTTTTGCACCCCCAAAAAAAACACACATCATGGGTGTCACAATGTGCGAAAACGCCCATACTATAAAAATATTTTAAAAAATCCCCATACGGTAAACAGAAAAACGTAAAAAAGTGTCCAAATGGCCGATTCGCCATTTTTAGATGCTTCATTTCCTCAAAAAAAAAATTAAGTAAAAGGTGATCAGAAAGTCATATACACACCAGAATGGTATCAATAAAAAGATCAGATTGCGCCGCAAAAAATGAGCCCCCACACAGCTCCGTATTCATAATTACAAAAAAGTTACACAGATGCCCCAAAATCATGTGCCAGTAAGATGTGCCCCCATAGATGCCCCCTAATCATGTGCCAGTAACAAGAGCCCCCCCAAATTTTTGCATTGAACTAAGGCTACTTTCACACTGGCGTTTTTGGGTCCGCTTGTGAGATCCGTTTCAGGGCTCTCACAAGCGGTCCAAAACGGATAAGTTTTGCCCCAATGCATTCTGAATAGATAAGGATCCGTTCAGAATGCATCAGTTTGGCTCCGTTCCGCCTCAATTCCGCTCTGGAGGCTGCTTGAAGCGTTTTGGTGTCCGTCTGATGAAACTGAGCCAAACTGATCCATCCTGGCACACAATTTAAGTCAATGGGGACGGATCCGTTTTCACTGACACAATATGGCACAATAGAAAACGGATCCGTCCCCCATTGACTTTCAATGGTGTTCAAGATGGATCCGTTTTGCCTATGTTCATGATAATACAAACGTATCCGTTCTGAACGGATGCATGCAGTTGTATTATCAGTGCGGATCCGTCTGTGCAGATACATGACGGATCCGCACCAGACGCCAGTGTGAAAGTAGCCTTAGGAGAGCCATGTGTATACAGATGGTACAGTATATATGGAACTTACTGACTGTGCTGCAGGGTTTAATACTATAGGAAGAGCAGAGCCATGTGTAGGGCTAAGGGATTAATATAATATATAGGAAGAGCAGAGCCATGTGTGGTACTAAAGGGTTAATCTGGGGTAATGGGGGCTGCACTTAGTGAACCCATGCAGGGATTAATACATGGTTATGGGGGGGCTGCACTTACTGTACCCATGCAAGGGTTACTTGAAGGATGCAGATAAGTTGGTGAAGTCATGCAGTCATGCAGGGGTTAATCCATAGGACGCCTGCAGTGAAGTTAGTGAAGACCAGCACTGTATATGGGGGTCTTGCAGTGAAGTTACGGGGTCTGGCTGAAGCCTGTAGTCCTCCTGCAGCCCAGAGAGGTTGCCCCAAGCTCTCCTCTTACCACATGTTGCTGAGCGGCTGCTCCAGCCCCCATTCTCCAGCACTGCTGAGGGAGCATCTGCCAAGCGCATGGGTGTGGAGAAGTGCGCACAGCCCAGGCCCTGTTATCAGCTGCCGGGGAGGACCTGGCTTTTTAACAATTCCCTTACAACTTTTACTCTGGCTGTCAGTTCTGGTCAGTAATGTGAGCGCGCACGCAGACAGGACAGCCTGCTTGTGCGTCCTCCATCTTCCCTCAGAGGGAACTGGGAGACGGAGAATGCCTAGCAACCCTATTTTAAGCACAGGTAAACAGTACAGGGAACAAAAATATGGAATTAAGGGGTAATTGAATAGACAGTGAAAAGTTGAAACAGGGCCACCAAGGTGATATTAATCAGCAAAATCCAATACTCCCAAAAAAAATAATAATACGACAGTTATCCTTTAACCCTTTTAGGTGAAATAAAGTAAGAAGTTTTAACTCTGCATAGGGGGTGTGGCGTTTCGAAATGTCAGCTTTATACAATCACGCATCTGTGAGGTGACTTGTTGAGTCAGACATTCTCGACTTACAGTTTACGCATCAGACACCCAGGAGTTAATCAAGTAGTCTTTAATCCGGAGATTGTATTACAAGATGTGCAGGGAATCCAGATGGTAAAAGAATTATGCCAACAATATTCTCCTTGATAAGAAGATGAGATTCTCCTCAGATTCTCCTCAGAATTAGAGCACACACTAACAGCAATGCATGACTGGGAAAAACATGAAGTGGCTAGACTGAACTAACTAGAAGCTGAAACAGAGGGGGGAGGAGAAGAGAGGAGCATACCAATACACAATGCAAGATACTAAAACAGAACACTCCCCGTCTGGTATCGGTAGATACCACTATATATATATGCATACAATGGAATTGTATAAAATAATGATTAATGTCTATAAACCTGATGAATAAACAGATGAATAATGTCCATAAACCTGAAAAGGAAACATGCAATGAACATTTATTCAAACCAAAAAAGGATATGTCTTCAGTTTAGGCCATAGAGCTGGTACTGGAAACAGTCTTAGAAGATGATGAGTATCTTTGGTAGAAGGAATCTCAACATGGAAGTTCTTTCCATCCGAACTGGAAACGACTTAATAATAAGTCCACTAGGCCAGTTGAGACGATCAACTTGTTTGTCTTTTAACAGAACAAAATCTCCTTCCTTTAAATTAGGCCTTGGTTCTTGCCACTTTCTGCGTTCTTGCAAGAGGCAGAGGTACGTTCTTCTCCACCTTTTCCAGAACGGACTGGCGAGATGTTGTACCTGCTTCTACCGAAACTTATAAAGGTTGTACTCTTTGAAAATGCCAGATGGCACAGGAATATTTCCTATCTTTTCTGGTTTATTCTTGAGTGATCTTTTATGCACCCCAGATGTGGATTTATTCTTTTTTACTACAGGAGATTGTCTGTTGCTTTCATTAGAAGTCCTCGTAAATATAAAACATAACTTTTAATGTTACTTACTATAAAAAGTTCTAATAAAAAACAAGCGTAAGGTGAGAATAAATCAGTCAGGTTCAAGGCCTGGACAGAATGTGACTGTCAAGGCAAAATATCCAGCTAAAATAGCTATCAACAATACGGGGCGATATGGCAATAACCAGTAGCCGTCCACCAAGTCTAAAGGTGGGCGGTAATGTGGGATCCAAATACCATTCACCCAGTATTAACAATGTGCCAAAACGCCCACACAATATTGGCAGATATTGGTCTTACCTGCCTCTCAAAACATCAATGGTAGGCATCCGGCCAACATACCACAATGGCACATTAATCAAGTATAGAAAAAATGGCCTTACAGCATTCAGTATATTGCATATAACAGATTGCCCTACGGATGACTCAGGCTTAAGTTCCAGGGTATGTACATCAGTTACAACAGTCAGGTGTCCGTGTCAGTGGCTAATGTATCTCCTGAATAGCCCAAATAATAAGTCCTGGCTTGACATAGGGATAGGGTCTATTCTTTCTCCTGCCTATTGACATGGAGCACCCGCACCGACAGGGGCGACCTCATATGGATCCTGTCCCTGTGAGGGTCCTAAAGCTACGATTCCTCACTCCCAACTCCCTACGTGCCACGTGTCGTCCCAGCACATGGGACTCTTCAGGGACGTGATACAGTCAGGAGGGATAGAGAAAGTCACAAGAACTCCCTCAGAGCTCAAGATGGACAGTGGTCCAAAAATAGCGACGCTGGAGGAAGTGTCCCTACATTGCCGCATCTACCACTTCAAAGTTCGAAGGAGCGGCTCCTTCGAACTTTGAAGTGGTGAGATGCGGCGATAGTAGGGACACTTCCCTCCCACGGCCCGTTATTTAGGACCACTGTCTCTCCGAGGGAGTTCTTGCAACTTTCTCTATCCCTCCTGATCTGTATCACGTCCCCTGAAGAGTCCCATGTGCTGGGACGAAACAAGGCACATAGGGAGTTGAGAGTGAGGGGAATCGTAGCTTTTTAGGCCCCTTACAGGGACAGGATCCGCAACTTGTGATTGGGCTTTTGTCTCTGTGACTTGTGCCTTAATGGCTGCTTCCTTTCTAATGCAGTGAGCTTGTACCTTAGCTGCTTCCGCTTTTGTGCATGCCAACACCAATGAGGTACTCAGCAAAGAGTGCTGTGGGCGAGACCTTAGCGATGAGGACTGAGCAATAGATTTCGAGGAACGGGATGAAACCTTGGAGTGCCTTGAAAGGTTAGAATGGCGGGATGCAGTTTCATATTGCTGCGATATCTTCCTCTAGCATTGACTTGACTGCCATAAATCTGTTATATCTTTCATAATTAAGTGCAGTGTGGGTCTTTAATTCTAGGATGAATTCCTCTGAGTTGAGACTTGATAACATAGAAGAATATTTTTCAGACAGTCTCTTATAACTATCATAGGTCTTATTCAATTTTTTACACATGGCCTTTAATTGATCTTCGTTATAGCCTGATCCATGTGCTGCATCCCTACATTGTTCAGTCTTTTCCCACAAACTAGATAAATTATTGCATACCTCCATTTTGTCGATTAGAATGGCCTCTTTCATTTTTAATTAGGGCTTAGAAATCCTTCTAGCTGTGTCCTGCATTTCCATCTGTTACACAACAGTGACCTCTAGTGGTGGTTCAGTCTTTTAATAGCTTACAGCAGGCAGACGATATTTACCTCAGAAAACAGGCTGAATACAGTTCCTAGCCTGTATGAAACTGAAATTTCTAGAAGCTTCTGCGATCCTAGTGAATGCAGTACTGGGCAATATAAAATATTACCCTCCACTTTAGCATAACAGGAGACAAATGATGATGGCTATTACTTGGAGGAGGAGAATATTATTTTCTTAGCGGGAGAAGGAGAATATTAAGACAATTCTTTTACTGTGGCGTTTCGAAATGTCAGCTTTATACAATCACGCATCTGTGAGGTGACTTGTTGAATCAGACATTCTCGACTTACAGTTTACGCATCAGACACCCAGGAGTTAATCAAGTAGCCTTTAATCCGGAGATTGTATTACAAGATGTGCAGTAAATCCAGATGGTAAATAAATTATGCCAACAATATTCTCCTTGATAAGATGATGAGATTCTCCTCAGAATTAGAGCACACACTAACAGCAATGCATGACTCGGAAAAACAGGAAGTGGTTAGACTGAACTAACTAGAAGCTGAAACAGAGGGGGGAGGAGAAGAGAGGAGCATACCAATACACAATGCAAGATACTGAAACGGAACACTCCCCATCTGGAATCGGTAGATTCTATCTATATATGCATACAATGGAATTGTATAAAATAATGTCCATAAACCTGATGAATAAACAGATGAATAATGTCCATAAACCTGAAAAGGAAACATGCAATGAACATTTATTCAAACCAAAAAAGAATATTTCTTCAGTTTAGGCCATAGAGCTGGTACTGGAAACAGTCTTAGAAGATGATGAGTATCTTTGGTAGAAGGAATCTCAACATGGAAGTTCTTTCCATCCGAACTGGAAACGACTTAATAATAAGTCCACTAGGCCAGTTGAGACAATCAACTTGTTTGTCTTTTAACAGAACAAAATCTCCTTCCTTTAAATTAGGCCTTGGTTCTTGCCACTTTCTGCGTTCTTGCAAGAGGCAGAGGTACGTTCTTCTCCACCTTTTCCAGAACGGACTGGCGAGATGTTGTACCTGCTTCTACCGAAACTTATAAAGGTTGTACTCTTTGAAAATGCCAGATGGCACAGGAATATTTCCTATCTTTTCTGGTTTATTCTTGAGTGATCTTTTATGCACCCCAGATGTGGATTTATTCTTTTTTACTACAGGAGATTGTCTGTTGCTTTCATTAGAAGTCCTCGTAAATATAAAACATAACTTTTAATGTTACTTACTATAAAAAGTTCTAATAAAAAACAAGCGTAAGGTGAGAATAAATCAGTCAGGTTCAAGGCCTGGACAGAATGTGACTGTCAAGGCAAAATATCCAGCTAAAATAGCTATCAACAATACGGGGCGATATGGCAATAGCCAGTAGCCGTCCACCAAGTCTAAAGGTGGGCGGTAATGTGGGATCCAAATACCATTCACCCAGTATTAACAATGTGCCAAAACGCCCACACAATATTGGCAGATATTGGTCTTACCTGCCTCTCAAAACATCAATGGTGGGCATCCGGGCCAACATACCACAATGGCACATTAATCAAGTATAGAAAAAATGGCCTTACAGCATTCAGTATATTGCATATAACAGATTGCCCTGCGGATGACTCAGGCTTAAGTTCCAGGGTATGTACATCAGTTACAACAGTCAGGTGTCCGTGTCAGTGGCTAATGTATCTCCTGAATAGCCCAAATAATAAGTCCTGGCTTGACATAGGGATAGGGTCTATTCTTTCTCCTGCCTATTGACATGGAGCACCCGCACCGACAGGGGCGACCCCATATGGATCCTGTCCCTGTAAGGGTCCTAAAAAAGCTACGATTCCCCTCACTCCCAACTCCCTACGTGCCACGTTTGTCCCAGCACATGGGACTCTTCAGGGGACGTGATACAGATCAGGAGGGATAGAGAAAGTTACAAGAACTCCCTCAGAGCTCAAGATGGACAGTGGTCCAAAAATAACGGCCCGCGGGAGGGAAGTGTCCCTACTATTGCCGCATCTCACCACTTCAAAGTTCGAAGGAGCGGCTCCTTCGAACTTTGAAGTGGTGAGATGCGGCGATAGTAGGGACACTTCCCTCACGGCCCGTTATTTAGGACCACTGTCTCTCTGAGGGAGTTCTTGCAACTTTCTCTATCCTCCTGATCTGTATCACGTCCCTGAAGAGTCCCATGTGCTGGGACTAAACAAGGCACATAGGAGTTGAGAGTGAGGGGAATCATGCTTTAGGCCTACAGGACAGGATCCGCAGCTTATGATTGGGCTTTTGTCTCTGTGACTTGTGCCTTAATGGCTGCTTCCTTTCTAATGCAGTGAGCTTGTACCTTAGCTGCTTCCGCTTTTGTGCATGCCAACACCAATGAGGTACTCAGCAAAGAGTGCTGTAGAGCGAGACCTTAGCGATGAGGACTGAGCAATAGATTTCGAGGAACGGGATGAAACCTTGGAGTGCCTTGAAAGGTTAGAATGGCGGGATGCAGTTTCATATTGCTGCGATATCTTCCTCTAGCATTGACTTGACTGCCATAAATCTGTTATATCTTTCATAATTAAGTGCAGTGTGGGTCTTTAATTCTAGGATGAATTCCTCTGAGTTGAGACTTGATAACATAGAAGAATATTTTTCAGACAGTCTCTTATAACTATCATAGGTCTTATTCAATTTTTTACACATGGCCTTTAATTGATCTTCGTTATAGCCTGATCCATGCGCTGCATCCATACATTGTTCAGTCTTTTCCCACAAACTAGATAAATTATTCCATACCTCCATTTTGTCGGTTAGAAGGGCCTCTTTCATTTTTAATGAGGGCTTAGAAATCCTTCTAGCTGTGTCCTGCATTTCCATCTGTAACACAACAGTGACCTCTAGTGGTGGTTCAGTCTTTTAATAGCTTACAGCAGGCAGACGATATTTACCTCAGAAAACAGGCTGAATACAGCTCCTAGCCTGTATGAAACTGAAATTGCTAGAAGCTTCTGCGATCCTAGTGAATGCAGTACTGGGCAGTATAAGATATTACCCTCCACTTTAGCATAACAGGAGACAAATGATGATGGCTATTACTTGGAGGAGGAGAATATTATTTTCTTAGCGGAGAAGGAGAATATTAAGACAATTCTTTTACTGTGGCGTTTCGAAATGTCAGCTTTATACAATCACGCATCTGTGAGGTGACTTGTTGAATCAGACATTCTCGACTTACAGTTTACGCATCAGACACCCAGGAGTTAATCAAGTAGCCTTTAATCCGGAGATTGTATTACAAGATGTGCAGTAAATCCAGATGGTAAATAAATTATGCCAACAATATTCTCCTTGATAAGATGATGAGATTCTCCTCAGAATTAGAGCACACACTAACAGCAATGCATGACTCGGAAAAACAGGAAGTGGTTAGACTGAACTAACTAGAAGCTGAAACAGAGGGGGGAGGAGAAGAGAGGAGCATACCAATACACAATGCAAGATACTGAAACGGAACACTCCCCATCTGGAATCGGTAGATTCTATCTATATATGCATACAATGGAATTGTATAAAATAATGTCCATAAACCTGATGAATAAACAGATGAATAATGTCCATAAACCTGAAAAGGAAACATGCAATGAACATTTATTCAAACCAAAAAAGAATATTTCTTCAGTTTAGGCCATAGAGCTGATACTGGAAACAGTCTTAGAAGATGATGAGTATCTTTGGTAGAAGGAATCTTAACATGGAAGTTCTTTCCATCCGAACTGGAAATGACTTTAGTAATAAGTCCAGTAGGCCAATCGAGACGATCAACTTGTTTGTCTCTTAATGCAAGATACTGAAACAGAACAGGGGAAAAAAGGGCAAATGTCCACAAATCCCCACCTCTGCATAATATAAAAATACATCTTTCTACCTTTATCTGGCTAGCTATCCTCATTTCATTGCCAGTCATGTTTTTTTTACTGTCATTCTTCAGCTGTCATATGTTCCCATTCTTAAATTGCACTGTCATTCTTACAGCACACTGTATAAAACCCTAATCCATTATATTTAATAGTTACTAAATAGATAAAAATGCACTCAGGAGCAATAAGATGTCCAAGGTTCAGGTCAATGATGTACCCAAGGGCTGAGTCACTATAATAACACATTACACACAATGGCAGGCTAAGGGCTGAGTTTGGATAATAATAATTTACTAAACCTTTCAGAAGCTGGGTTACTGCAATCAGATTGTTAAGTTTAACAAGTCATTAAGAAGATCAATTACAGTGATTCAAATGCTAGTGAATACTATGGCACCGGAACATCAATACTGTGCTACAAGCAAGGCTTGGATTTACCTAATATTGACTGTGAACGTGGAAAAGCCTAGAAATGACATGCGGTAGATTTAGGTTTTAGCATATTTTATGAAGAAACAAAACTTAATGATTCATTAGGCAGAAATAAACCAAAACAGTGACGTACAACTGCTCTCATATGTAGTATATTGCCTCCAAATGTACACAGACAATGCAAACTATCCCGGGTCTGAAAAAAAATACATATGTTATCTAAAAATAACGCCACACCATTGCCTACATTACGCCAATGAGTGCCCAAATAAATACTGAATACAGTGTCTGCACAGTGCGGTATTTCCCACAGAAGAAAATTCACCTTATCCTCAGGCAAAGGCCTCATGCACGCGACCGTATGGCTTTTTCAGTATTTTGCAGTCCGCAAAAAATGGATCCGCAAAACATACGGATGACGTCCATGTGCATTTCGTTTTTTACAGAACAGCTGGCCCCTGATAGAACAGTACTATCCTTTCAAATTATGCGGACAATAATAGGACATGTTCTATCTTTGAACAGAATGGACAGTCTTTTGATTGATTTTAAAGGGACACTTTCATCAGTGGGTTAAACTAAATTTTTTTAATTTTTGGCTGTTGGTATTTTTCATTTTGTCAGTACTATACCATTTAAAATTAAACAAAATATTTTCCTTTTATAGTGGTCACAAATGATAAAACCTCCTATATAGATCTATATAGTCTTCATTATAACAGCAGGTGTAGAATTGGGATAAGAGTATAAAAGCTCTATCCATCTCTTGATAGACCTAGATAACAAGATGTCCACAGAAGAGCATTGCATTGATTAGTGTAATGTGTGATGCTCTGATTGAATCATTCATCCCCTCTTCTCTTTCTGGTCGCAGTGACAGTCTTGCCATGCTAAAAGTCCAAACAAAAGAGGAAGTTACAGAGCCAGGACAGGATGTAGGATACTAGGAGTGAATAAAAAAAAAAACATCCACTTGTTTTTTAATTTAAGAAAAGCCCATAGAATATTCACATATCGGCTGTTAATATGTGGTACCACTTTCCAGTCCCTAGCTTGTTTTCTTCTGACGATGCATGGCATGGCCATATGCTCTACTGCAGCCAATGAGTGGCTTCAGCAGTGTTGAAGCCACAAGAAGCATGTCACTGCTGAAGCCGGTCATTGGTTGCAGCTGAGCATATGACCATATCCATATTTCCTTGGAAGACAACAAGCCAGGGATCGGAACGTGGACACAGTGGAGGCAGCACGGAGGATCAAAGCAGCGGGGAGCAGGTTAGTATGAATCTTCTATTTATGGAGGTGGGCACTTGGAAAAACTGGGTACTCCCAGAGAACCCCTTTAAACTGAGGCTGATCCTTTCACAGTGGCCATTTTCTGTTCAAATTACTAAATGAAACACAGCTAAAGCCTAAAATCCTACAAAAATGTTTGCAGAAGTATTCTAGCAGATGTGATGTTACACTGATTAGCCTAAAACCTTTCTCTTCAAAAATCATACCATGGTTTGCTACCAAATCATTCATCCAAATGGTAAAGGTTTTAGGCTGACAGTATTTATACTAAACCAGACAGAAAATATTACAATAAAAGGAGAATACATTGACATGTCCCATTTAACCCCTTCCTGACTGGCTGGGAATTTAAAGATGGCACCCGCCAGGGCTCCATAGGAAAATTGTATAATCCCCTTAGACTCCAATGCTAATGCATTGAAGTGTATGAAAGAAGCAATCTAATGATGAAAAAAATACACATCATTGGCATTGCTGCATGCGAAAACGCCAGTACTATTAAAATATGAAAAATATTTATCCCATATGGAAAATGGCAAAACCGAAGTAAAAGTCAAAATAGCGGATTTGACGTTTTTTGGTCGCTTCTTATAGGGTGTCACAATATGGCTATGAAAAGAAAAAACAATTTTTTTTCTAGGTTGTTTTTTTTTCAGCATAAAAACATATAGGGTATCGCCATAATAGTACTGGCCTGGAGAATTAAAATAACTGGTCAGTTTTCCAGTATAGAGAATGCCATAAAAACAAAACTCATAAAACTGTTATAGAATTGAATTTGTTTTCCAATTTCACCCCATTTGGAATTTTGTCCCACAAAAAACAAGCCCTCATACAGCTATGTGAATCGAAAAATAAAAAAACTATGGTCGCAGAAAGGCAGGGAGTGAAAAACGTGAATGCAAAAACGAAAAAACCTCCAAGGCTGAAAGGGTTGAACAAGTATGCGTGCCATGTATGATCAGCAAGAGCCACATAAGTTCCAGCAACAGCAAGTCAAATACTGAGTTGTGTCTGAAACAGTTCTGGATTGAACTGCACCTCTGCAGTTGAACTTAAAGAGGACCCGTCACCTCTCCTGACATGTCTTTTGTAGTAAATACTTGCATCCCCCCTTGTAATAGCTAACAGGACCAGTTGGGTCTTACCTGTTGGGGGGGGTGTCACTGCAGAGGAATAGCACATTATAGAGTCATAAGAAAGATGCTCCAGAACTGATGTTAAATGGGGAGTGAAGTGGTTACTAAAATAAACATGTCAGGAGAGGTGACAGTGTCCCTTAATGAGGAATGGGAACTACAGGTAATTTAGAGCAACCTGGTCATTTTGTTTTTTAAAGTTGTTTAAACAATAAAATCAGCCTTTTCCTTTTTCATGTGACATTGAAACTTGCCTGAATAGCTGCAAAAATGTAGGTACAATCCAATATACACTCCTGTGTTGTTCTCGCTATATGCCTAGGAAGGTGATTCTTTGCCCCAGTCTGAGGTCCAGAGCACACTGGATCAGGTTTCATTAAACTTTTGCGACCAGCACTGTACATGTATGGCACTGAGACGGGAGCCTGCTGTTTTAAACAGAGCCTAATGTCCGCGACCAGCGGTAATGCTGATTGCGGACTTTTAACTCCTCAGATGCTGTGGTCTAATGTGACCACGGCATCGGGAAGTGCAAAAACCCGGAAGCCAGAGCCCTGCCATATAGTGTAATCTTCATAGACTCCAATGCTAATGCTATGAGAGAAGCAATCTGATGATAGCTTGTTATAGTTCCCTATTGGAACTATAAAAAAAAAGTTTTTACCGCATAAGAAACACTGTAAAAACAAAACCCATGACTGTTGCGGAATGTTTTTTTCCAATTTCACCACCTGTGAAATTTTTTCTCCACTCCCCTCTACATTGTATCCACCATTAATTGGTAAAATTAGAAAGTACTTGTTTCGCAAAAAATCAGCCCTCATACAGCTATGTGAACAGAAAATTTAAAAACATATAGCCCCGGAAACGCAGGGAGTGAAAAACAAAAACACAAAAATAAAAAAAAAGGGTACTTTCACACTTGCGTTGTTTGATTCCAGCAGGCAGTTCAGTTGGATCCTCATCAGTCTGACAAATGCATTGAAATACCTGTTCAGGATCCTGATCAGTCTGAAAAATGCATTGCGATACCTGATCCGTTTTTCCGGTGTCTTTCGATAAAACGGATCCGGTATTTATTATTTTCACATTTTTAAAAGGTCTGCACATGCGCAGACCAGAAGACTGTATCCGTCAATGTGGTAATTTTACATTTCACGGCACTAATACATTTAATTGGAAATTAATGCTGGACCGGGCATTCCAGCAAGTGTTCCGGAATTTTGGACGGAGATAAAACTGCAGCATGCTACGGTATTTTCTCAGTTCAAAAACCATACAGTGACTGAACTGAAGACATCCTGATGCATCCTGAACGGATTTCTCTCCATTCAGAATGCATTAGGATAAAACTGATCAGTTTTTTCCAGTATTGAGACCCTAGGAAGGAACTCAATGCTGTAAAAGTTTACCGCAAGTGTGAAAGTACCCTAAAAGGTGGCGAAGTTATCAAAAAGTGGATTCGGCTGCTTCACCGGAGTTCACAAAGAAATTCGATTTGTTACGAATTAGTTCATCACGAAACACATTTCATTGTATGTAGTGGGCGCAATGATGGGGAAACTGCGATCGCTCCACCCCCTGTCATTGAACCTTTTAGATGCCACGTTCAACACTGATGGCAGCATCTGACAGTTACATTGAGGCCTTTCAGGGATTAATCAGAAGTTAAATGTGACAAATCTCGCACGCTGACATGATCCCCACGTCACCGCACCCAGCCAGCATGATGATGTGGTAACATCACAGGTCAGCGCATGCGAGATTTGGTGCGTTTTCTTCAATCAAGATGGCCTCTCCGCAAGCAAACGAGCAAATGGATAAGGTGAGTATGTATTATTTTTTTTGTTTTTTACTGCCATTTCAGGAAAAATTGATTTGTTACCACGAAGCGCAAGGAAATTCGTGACAAATCAAATTTTTCCTGAAATTTGGATCAAAGTCCACTTTGTATATTTTTGTTTCGCTCGACACTACTTAAAGGGTTAAGAATATCACTGTACTTTGCTCCATTCAACTTTTCCTCAACCCTGACCAGTCTCCCTGTCCCAGCCATTGAAAAACAGCCCCACAGCATGATGCTGTCATACCCCGCTTCACTGACCATAATGGTATCCGGCAGAGATCTGGCAGCTACCCAAAAAATATGCCCAGAATCGGGCGGAGAATAAACGTTACATGTTGCAGTCTTTGTTCAGACAATTCCCGGCATTGTCTGATGGATCTGCCAGCCGGAGCACCCAGCCGCAGGTGTGAAAGAAGCTTAATTAAAATATTATCCCCCTCCTTCCGTCTCACAGTACACAGACACAGCGGGAGAGGTCCTGCTGCAGCTTCCTTTGCTGCAGCACCCTTCTCCTTCCTGTCTAGTATTTACTATTGCCGGGTTTGATTGGATGGATATTTCTGAGTTAAGAGGTTTCAACCTGCGGCCAGGATAAAAAAGGGACCTACAGTCTGAAGAAGATGTTAAACTATGAAACATATTCTGAGGTCTTGAATTAATTGTGGAATTTTTCCACGTGGGCAAACAGGTGGGGATTATGTTGTATGTTGATACAGACGGGAAGTTGTCTTGCTTTAGAATTACCAAAAAGTATGTCCTGACTAACGATAAGCAGAGCATATAATGAAGCTCATAACTTACAAAATTAGTTATGTGACCTTGAGGATGCAAGAACAAAAATGTCTTCTGTTATCACACTTGGTGTTATCTGTGCTAGGACAAATTAGCATGTTTCCAGAATACAGTCACTGTTCTGTTTCTTGGATAAGTTCCAATAACTAATGATAGGTAGTCTATCTGTATAGCTGGGTACTTGCTAGCTGAGATCTCAAGTGTTTAAGTAAATTCCTATCTAGTTTAAAGGCACTGATTATAGCTTTCCTGCCTTCATCTAATTAGGCTTATTTCAACAAATAAACTATATGAACTTGTGTGTGAAAGTATATAAAGATACATAATAAATATATGCAAACAATTTGACAGGAATCACACATAAGGCTACTTTCACACTAGCGTTTTTGCTGGATTCGGCAGGGTTCAGAAAAAACGCTTCCGTTACCGATAATTCAACCGTCTGCGTCCATTATGAACGGATCTGGTTGTATTATCTTTAACATTGCCAAGACGGATCCGTCATGAACTCCATTGAAAGTCAATGGGGGACGGATTTGTTTTCGATTGTGTCAGAGAAAAAGGATCCGTCCACATTGACTTGCACTTGCTCCGCATCCGAGGACGGAAAGCAAACCGCAGCCTATAGTAAGTATATATTTTTTTATTTGCAGTTTCTTTATGATGGATTGTTATATTCTTGTTATGTTTACATTGGTATTTTCATGCTAACTTCAGGACTTCTATAGTTAACAAGAAAAGATCTAACGTTAACCAGCTAGTGACTGCCAATATGCCTTTTTATGGTACTCCCTAATGGACTCATATGACAGCAGGGCTTCTGCTCTAATAGCCTCGATTGACAGAATCGCCGTTCCGGGCCATCTAACCCCTTAGATGCCACAGTCAGTAGCATCCGCAGCATCTATGTGGTTTAGAGAGAGGAGGGTCCCTTTCTGTGTCTGTACACTGTAGCTGGGGACCTAATGAGTTTCCCAGGCCTTTCTGCAGTGTATGCCTACGCCTCTCTGACAGTGCTGACAGTATAATACACTTTACTGCATAAGCAGTACAGTATATTATAGAAGCAATCAAAAGATCCCTTGTCAAAGAAAAACATACACCTTTTTCTATTGAAAAAATGTTTTTCAATGGAAAAAATTGCAAAAATAGAATCCTCCACCACATATTTGGTATTGCTGTAATTGAACTGACTCAGAGAATAAGTGTTGCAACATTTTCCCATCCCCCCAACTGAGAAAGAGTTAATAAAAGTTAATCAGTAAGCTATAAGTGCCCCAAAATGGTGCCATTAAAAACTACAACTTGTACCACAAAAAGGAAGCTCTAATATGGCTGCATTGACAGAACAATTAAAAACTTACAGCTCTTGAAATGCGACAATGAAAAAAAATTGCTTGGACACTAAAGGGTTAATCTTATCTGATCTGGTCAGGATAGAACTTAAGGTTAATAGTTTGTAAATTTTGGAGTTTTTTTAATATGTTGGACCAGTCAAAACATACTTACCAGCATGATGGTGAGAGCATACGGGTTTCTGCATCTTGCATGCCCTTAGAGTTTAAATGATTTTTACTGCTCAGATTAATGTGTTGATGAAGCCTCTTGTACTTCACGTAAAGAAGATCCGTTTTAGATAAGTAAAATAGCATGCAATATACTGATTTACATCTCATAATACAAATAATAGATACATTCAAAGTAGGGTTGAGTACAATGGCTCACCTGCTGGTACACACGGTAGTGGTGCTCTCTCCTTGGGTGACACCCTCACCCAAAAGAGTAAATCAGTGAAAGAGAAAAGGGCACTCACTTATCTAAAGACGCTGGAAAATATCCGTTAAAAGTCAAATATTGTAATTTATTAGATTCAACAGTAAATAAAAAATAGTGAATAAAAAATAAAAAATATAAACGTCTTTATTGGTACAGAAAAAAACGGATCCGATAAGTATGTGTATAAGTAAAAAACTTGGTGTGGGGGGGGGAGATAAGAGGTCATTTACTATGGATGTATATGTATATATATATATCCCCACCACACGGCAAGTTAGGACATATGAATATATCCTCGCCACACGGCAAAAAAATAAATGAAAATAGCAGAGAATTACTATATCAGGAATATATGAGGTGTATTTAAAAGATTAAATAAAATTAAAAATTCAATTGAAAATAAAATTAAAAATTAAAATAAAATACTAAATTATCGAGCAGCAATAGTCCAAATTCAAATCATCCAGGTTGAATTCACTCCAATAGTCCATAAACAAATCCTCAGATACAAGTCCTGGATTGTGTTCACTCCTGTGATCTCCTATATATAAAAGGATGGATCGCCACTGTAGAGGGTAATCATAATCACCACTCTATATTATGGAGAGTTGTCTTTTATATGTTTCTCCTGACATAAAGTAGCAGAATTAGTTCTGGCAAGAGGCAGCAGAACTAGTTCTGATAATAGTATCAAGCAGCGGAATTTACAGTGTCCCCTTGCTAATATACGTATTTAGTAGCAGATTGAGGGGAGGTAAATTGGCATTCTCAAATGATATACCGCAGTCACTTGCCTCCAAAACACTTATTAGCTGAGTAATATTGCTTATTTTCTAGTGGATGCCTCACTGGCTACTTTACCGGTCCCTGGAGTAGCGGTGTTATCCTGCGCTGCTGCGCGCGGTGTTGCTGTAGACTTGTAAGTGCCGGTAGTCACGATCTTTCCTACCAGCTGTAGTTTAAGTTGGCGTTCCACATGGGGATAGAGGGTGATGCGGCCGCTTCTTACGTTATTTGTTGTAATGTGCATAGTATATTGTATACTGAGGCTTAGATGGTACTTGTAGTACATAAATCCTCCGGTACTGGTACAGCCCATACGCACTTCAGTGGGTGGACTGTAAGTCCTGAAACGCGTTTGGGCTGGACCAGTACCGGAGGATTTATGTACTACAAGTACTAAAAGTACCATCTAAACCTCAGGAGCGCTCAAATATACTGTGCACATTACAACAAATAACGTAAGAAGCGGCCGCATTACCCTCTATCCCCACGTGGAACGTCGACTTGAACTACAGCCGGCGAGAGCGATTGTGACCAATATAAACGTTTATATTTTTTATTCATTTACTCTTGAATCTAATAAATTACAATATTTGACTTTTAACGGATATTTTCCAGCGTCTTTAGATAAGTGAGTGCCCTCCATACCTTTTCTCTTTCAATAGATACATTCAGCTTGTTCGCGTCTGACTCTTTCGTTGTCAATTTAAAGCATCACTAACCATTCAAGAAACTTTGAATTAATCAATAGTGCAATATGTGTACAATTTCTGGCCATTATATCACTTGCATCTGGCATTTTAGTACTTTTCCTCTGCGTATAGTGAATGTATAGTTTGCAGACATGGTGGGTAGAGACTAGCTGCCATCCACTGCACACAGAAAGTAGAGGAGAGGCTGCTTCTTAACCTTCTTTTACTCACTCAGAAGCAGTCCCAGGATTTTGGAAGATATTACAGAGTAGTACTGATCCGTATTGTTGTGAATAAAGGACTTGTGGTGAGAGATAAACTTCATATTGACATGTGTAATATGATCTTCCTGTGGAGCTGATCAGTCCAGGACAGGATTAAGGCATTTTTCAAAGTGAAAAGCAAATAGCAACAGCTGATAACATGAGAATTAGACTTTTCTCACTGATAAAACATTACAAAGTTTCTTGTGGTCTCATGTACTATTGAATTATGCAAAGTTATGTGAAAACTTAGTCACCATTTCATAATCTTTATCGCCATCAGTATGTTGGTAACTAATACATTCTGTATGTATGTTAGCGCTATTTATGTAGTCATTTAATCTGTAATCCAAATAACAACTGATGCTATGATTGCTTCTATCATAAGGCACAGATTTAAAAAAGTAATAACCCAAGTCGAAGACTGGGGTAATTATCATGGATGAGCCTTCTAACAAACGCTCATTACCGATAACTGTCCAGATTTAATGTGTCACCACTTGCATCTTTCATTGCTTGCCAGCAGCATATTATCCTGCGTAAATAAAAAGGATGTGCTACTGGTGAACAAAGAGTCTATACGGGAACGAGAAGGTGATACACCTCAGATGAAATATTTGCTGTATATAAATACAGCCATCACCTTTGCTCATGAGCAGGCAATTACAGGGAACGTTTGGTTCATTCCAAATAATAGCCTCTATATTGGCACACGTAAAAGGGTCTTATTGAAGCTATTTTTTCATCACACCCTGTAAATCCCTAGCAGAAGTAAGGTCCTGTTCCCCAATCAAAATCATTAATAGAATCCCTCAACTGCACTTCAGTAGTACTACTCTCCGCAAATTGGGTATGGATCATCTGAGCGCCTTAGGCCCCAAGGCTGCAATGCTACAACAACTTCTGCAGAACCTACATTTATGATTATGGCAAAAGTATATCAGTGGAGTCTAAGGTCTGATGGCCAATTTATGGATTATTTCATATGTGTCTATGAACACAAAAACAAAAAATCCCATCAAAGGTCTGAAAAGTCCCTTTAGAAATAAATGCCAGTATTTGATAGTTTATGCGCTGGCTGTAGATATGCAGGAATAAAGACATGGAAAAAAACAAAGAGGAAATGAGCAATTTATTGTTTTTGTTGTCCAGAAAGTTGATGGTCAATCCGACAGCAGATGCTGTATGCAGACTGTGTTCACTCAGATAGAAAGACATTGACTGAAGCTTCAACAGAGGACATTCTGTCCCATCATGAATCCAGTACAAGGAGAAAATAGGTCATTTCATTTAAACGTAACAGGCTACAGCCACTTGACATATGTTACTGTCTCTTGATGACAGACACTAAGAACCAGAAGTGCAGTAAATAAAGCTTTGGAGATGTGCATTTTAATAATGTTTTAAAATAAACTTGAATGTTTTAGACTTTTTATGGACACTATAAAGGACAATCAGATAGAGAGAAATGATAGTAAATATATCCATTTTAATTTAATCACTGATGGATCTCAAGAAGAGCTCTCAGGTCTGGGATTTTAATCTAACAACACAACAATGCACTGTTCACAATGTATCCTCACAGGAAATGTTGCAAGTCTTGGGTTCAGATCCAAGTGTCTGCATATGGCAACACCCTATTTGTGTGTGTTCTCTGGGTAGTGACATATATAAAAGGACAGTTGATACTTAGCAAAGATTATAAAAAATTAGATTACTTCATGTTTGCTTATAAGAGGAGAGCACCTTTAATTGAAAAATATTTAGTGTCCTCATTTAAAAAGCATGTTTTTCATTGTATTTGACCTATTTACTAGTTTCTCTGGCATTAACAACCTACCATAGAACACGAATAAAGGGCTAATATCACAGATCTGTAATTTAAAAGAAACACATACACATAATATTGTGTGTGTGTGTGTGTGTGTGTGTTGGCTTGTAGTGCAAACATGTTTGAAAGGGTTATATTAGTTGCTTCAGTTTTTTGACGCAGGACCATATGCTCACCACTACAAAAACTCCGCTTAAATAAACTGTAATTACAGCCTAACATGAGCTAAGGCACACAACAAAACCAAGGCGGCCAACTGAAAGGAATGGGACCATATGGTGCGAGCTGCTCTTGCTTTGCCTCCTAACACTGAAGCTCTTGAATTTTTACACTGCTTTCTGATACATTTCAGCTTTGCAGAGAAAATCTGGTCGTTGTCAGACGTTAGAGACAGTCCATTCACAGTTAACATGCCTTGGCTTTACATTCTAAACTTATTGTCCAGGATACACAGCAGAAGTTAGGAGCTGGGCCAACGCCAAGAAGTGCACAGTTTGGTTCTAAAGAATGCTGTGCAGTCTGCTGCTGCCGGGCTGAAATGACATTCCCATCTGGTGGTTGTTTCCTGAGCGTCCCAACATTACTGAAACTTTTTTTTCCCTGAGTACTGAAAGACTACACATCATGCTAAAATTGTTAAAGACATATGCCCAAAAAGGTTTTAATTAATGTTAGCTCATGCAAAAATAGAATTCTAGTGCAAGGCGTTCCTGAGGAAATTTCTAGTATTCTTTATAAAGTGACATTTTCCATTACAGAGAAGTTATGCACAAAATACTGAGCATGGGACCACACTGAGTGAAGCTGTGGAGAACCGTGTGCATCCTTTGTAGGCTTTGCTGCTTTCCTTCTTTTACTCTCTACTAAGCGTCTACACATGAAGAAGAACCATAAGTAAAATTGTATTTGGTTTTCTTTAGTCTCCACATATTTAATTTATCTCAGCATCTAGTAATAGTTGTTATTATGAAGGACCAGGTTTACATGTAATGATCCAGTCTATGGCTTTAGGAGATGATAAGACTTTCGTCACCCAAGTAACCCTTTATCCAGCATATGACATATTGGAGAAAAGGTACATTGAGTAATGAAGTATATAGTTAGATATTTAAATGGACTGAAAGACAAATATCTGTTAAAGGGGTTGTCACATCTTGCTGTTTCCAAGGCAGACTTATGCCTTGGGACTTAGCGCTGGCAGGGCGGTGGGGTTATGGAAATGGCAGAATAACTTGTACTCCACTGTTATGGAGCTATTCACATGGCCGTTTTTTTAACGGCCAGTGAATATCTGTCACCAACAAATAGGATATGTCCGTTTTCATGGCCAGACAGACCCCATTGAAATCAATAGGACTTTTTTTTACTGCCGTTAGACAAGAGTGCACCCGTTTAACAGCCATTAAAAATGGGTACACTAGTGCAAAATGGCCTTTTAGGGGTTAAAAAGTGATCAGAGGCACTTGTTTCTCTCTTGATGCTGAAGGATAGGCAGAAAGCCTGCGCTCCAAGAGTGATGACATCACCATGTGCTCCTAGCGGTCATGCTGGCAGCTTCTTGTGACATCATCACTCTCGGTAAACAGGTCCTTCAGCAACAAGAGACGAGCGACTGCAAGTGGATGAGGTGAGTAATTTTTTTTTTTTTTTCAGCTTAAAAAAGCACTGAGCCGAGGGTCACTATGGGGGACATTATTACTGCTGGGGGCCACTATTGGGGACTTATGTTTACTGCAGGGGTTGGGATTTTATAAAAAAATGCAGATGAAAATAATCAATTTTCAATGGTCGTTCAAAGAACATGGTCAGTTTCCTAGCGATGACATCGCATACTGCAGCCAATTATTGGACTCAGCAGTGGTGTTTGCTTGTACTGCAGGAAATGCCAGTGTTTGACTGCTGTGGTCACATGAGTGATGTACATGATGTCATTGCTGCTGGACCGGCTGGTACCACTAGAGCGATAGCACTGGAGTGATAGGGGATTTAGCAGGTAAGTAACAGTGTTTTTTTATTTTATGTCTGTTCCTGTTCTTAGGGAGGTTTTGAACAATCCCTTTAATCAGCTTTCTAAATACTCTTCATTAAAAACGTTCTGCCATTTTACCATTTAGTGTGTGTAACTGCTCCACCTAGCTGGTGTTGAATGTGAAATAAATCTGTCAATACACTAATCCTGTTACTGATGGCTTTCTCTGCTCTCCCCTTCCCTTAAGGCTGTATTACAGTCACAGATGATGTGGTGTGGGTGGGAAACTCCACACCAAGCACAAGAGGAAAGGGGACAGGAACTAGGGCTGGAAACTAGGGTAAAGGAGAGGTCACCTCCTAGAACAACCCTATTCCAAGTCCTGACTAACTATCAGTATGAATTGACCTCGATGGTAGGAAAGTTCATACACAGGAACCTAGAGTGCTAACATACCCTGTAGGTACCTGATAAAGTGACAGGACTTAAAACAACCTATTCCTCCACCAGAAAGATGAACAAGAGTCTCCCTCAGGTCTAGATACAAAGACAGGGAAATACAACAAACAAAATACAAATAGGGAAGATGACACTTAACTTCACGTGGATCAAAGGCAGTGCCAGGAGCTCAACCGAGATCCAACAACCAGCTAGCCCAGAGTCCAGAAACTGAAGCTATAAACCGCACCCTAGAAGGGGTAAGCAGTAATTAATAGAGGAGGTTAAATGACCACACCAACAACACCTGCAAGAGGTGTGGTCATTACCAAAACAACATAGGCACAAATGATCCACAAGGAACCAGTCAGATTAACCCACATGTTGCCAGTCTCTCTGATCTCCTAGCACCTGTCACAGGAAAGTTTGTGACAGTACCCCCCCCCCCCCTTCTACGGGCACCCAGGACCGACCTTATCCGAGTGAGAAGTGGTGTGCCTAGAGTGTTTGGTACCCGGGGCGGGTCCGTTCTCTGGCACCCCCCCCAATACTTGACCACGTACCTCTTACATCCAGGGACATCTCCTGTCATGTAGACCTTCTCTTTCCTCTTCTCCTCCGTTAGACTGCCATGACAAATTATTTCAGCCACATCTCGTCTCTACAGAGTTTGTAATACAGATTTTCAGTTTTTCCATCAACCTACCCATCCTGGTGTCCCAACAATGTCATCCTGCTGCCACCCCCAATACTGTGCCCGTTGTGCTCCCCAATGCCCCAGGTACTATACTGCTGAAAAAATAGTGACCCCAGTAGATATAATTGGGGTCATTTATCAAACTGGTGTAAAGTAGAACTGGATTTCCAAAAGAGCTGTCAAATATGCTCCCACACAGTAGTGTACCCCACACTGCCCCCATACAGTAGTGTCCCCCACACAGTAGTGTCCCCCACACTGCCCCCACACAGTAGCGTCCCCCACACTGTAGAGTACCCCGGCCCACACTGCCCCATATAGTAATTTGCCCCCACATATTAATCCCTTCCATAATTATTGCCCCCATACAGTATTCCACCATAATATTTTCCCCCCACATGTTCTCCTGTGTCTACTAAAGTTACTTGCCACATAAAAAAAATGCAAAAAAAATATATGCTAAATACTCACCTACAGTATGTCAAGGCGCGCACACTTCACTGTGCTGTTGTGTCCAGGTACAGGCGCATGCGATGACGAAATCACACACGCCTGCGCCAGGATTTCACTACCGTATAGACCTCAGGCCTACTAGGCCCGAAGCCTATGGCGGACAGTGATTTGTGGCTGGGCAGGGAACTAAGTGCTCTCGTGCTCTGCCGCAGTATGTGGGCATCAGCACTCCAGCAATGAGCTTTTCCATCAGTATTGATGGAAGCGCTCATTGCTTCGCTGGTACCCCCTTGAGAACCAGCATCGCCCCCCTGGGCACGCCACTGCAGGTGAGACCTGTGAAAGGCTTTCACCAAGCGACTGGCATTCACGTCAGATGCCGGTACCCACATCCTCTCTTCTGGTCCATAACCCTTCCAGTGGACAAGATACTGAGGAGATCTATGGAGAACTCGAGAGTTGATTATCTTGGCGATTAGTGATGAGCGACAGGGGCAATATTCGAATTTGCGGTATTTCGAGAATTTTTTGTAGAATATTCATCATATATTCGCGAATTCGAGATTATTTTCTTGATTGCAAAAATCGGCAATGTAATATTTGCGTAATGCATGCGAAATACAGGCGTGGGTCACTATAGCTATATTTTTCAAGCTGCTAGAAGTTTCTAGAGAATGGAGAATATGGTTGGTACACCAGAACATTACAATAGCTTTATATGCAGATAGAGTGCTCCAATATATTCGCAATTGTGAAATCGGCACTAATGTTGCAAATATTTTAACAGGTCTGACTACATATTAGTGATTGGTATGTTGTGAACTTGTGACATCACAGCACTATGTATGTAGCATGTATGTATGGACAACAGAACCTACAGCTACACTATATCACTATCTAACCTACACTCAGGCTTGGACTGGACCACAGGGGAACAGGGGAAACCCCCGGTGGGCCCCTGAGAAAGGCCCTCTGTCCACCAGCACAGCATCTCAAATAACCTATATCAATATAAAAAACTGGATAGACTATCCAGTTCATTATTATAGAATTGGAAGGTTTAGATGGCCTCTAGGAATAGATGCGGGTCAGCCAGTTCCCTCTTTCCTGGGAGCCCCCTTTCGAAATTGTTGCAGAGAACTCCAAAATCAATGATCTGTTAGTGTCTTGTTGCTGTCTGCCTCTCTGTAGGCAGGTAATATTTGCATGTCGCGGTACAGTGGGCCCCCAAAATGAATTTTAATGGTAATCTAATCTCATGACACAGGAAAGCAGAGAGCACAGCAATAACACTGTCTCTCTCAGCTCTGCAAAATACTGCATACAGTGGCTGCAGGAGAGGTTCTTATATACTAAAGGGGTAGGCAACTTTCCTATTGGTTGCTAGGGATGTTGCTAAGCTCAGAAAAAAACATTGCAGCCTTCTCATTCGCCCACAAGCAAAAACTGAGGTCACTGATTTTAAAAAAAATCTAGAATATTCAAAATTATTAATAATAATCAGTATATTCTAAATATTCAGGAATTCTCGAAGTGCCGATATTCGCGATTTGAATATTCGAGCCCAACACTATTGGCGATCTAAAATTCTAAACTACCGTCCACCATGACAGGAGCGGGTGGCAAGGAAGACAGCTCCAAAGGTTCAACATATCTCTTCAACAATGATTTATGAAACACATTATGAATTTTCAGGGCCTGAGGAAGTTCAAGACGAAAAGCTACATGATTAATTATGGCAGTGATCTTATATGGACCAATAAATCTCGGACCCAACTTCCAAGAAGGTACCTTCAACTTAATGTTTCTTGTGGACAGCCACACAGAATCACCCACACTTAGGTCTGGACCATTCATACGTTTTCGTTTCGATTAGTGCACTCTGTCTGTCCGTTTGACTGAGGATGAAAAGCCAAAGAGAAGGACAGTTGAATCCCCAGTCGAGAACAGAATGCTTTCCAGAATCTGGAAACAAACTGAGTCCCACGATCTGAGCGACGTCAGAGGGAATGCCATGGAGTTTCACAAGTGTTTTAGCATTAGGTAGTTCCGGCAACGCTATAAAGTGCACCATTTTACTAAAGCAATCAGCTATCACCAGAATAACTGTCTTTCCTGAAGAGTTAGGTAGATCAGTGATAAAATCCATGGATACATGAGTCCATGGTCTGAACGGCTAGGCAATTGAAGTAAAGTCCGGAAGGCCGAGTATGTGTCACCTTAGTCTTTAGCACACTTACGCCACCCCGGCCACAAAAATCTACAAGATATGAGGTCGGCAGTAGATCTGCTTCCAGGGTGCCCTGTAAGAACCGTAAAATGATGTTCCTCAAACACCATGTGACGCAATTCCGGTGGCACAAATAGTTTCCCAGAGGGACACGAATCCGGTGCGTTTCCCTGAGCCTCTAACACCGGGGTCCTCAAACTTTTTAAACAGGGGGCCAGTTCACGGTCCCTCAGACCGTTGGAGGGCCGGACTATAGTTTAACTATGAGCAATTATATATATTTACCAGTATTTTAATGGGAATCATTCCCCCCCTCCCTTGTCACTCTCTTTCTCACCTCCCCTCCCTTGTCACTCTCATTCCCCCCTCCCCCCCTTGCCATTGTCATTTCTCAGACCCCTCCCTCCCTTGTCACTCTCATTCGCCCCTACCTTGTCACTCTCATTTCTCAGACCCCTCCCTTGTCACTCTCATTACTCAGACCCCTCCCTTGTCACTCTCATTTCTCAGGCCCCCTCCCTCCCTTGTCACTTTCATTTCTCAGGACCCTCCCTCCCTTGTCACTCTCATTCCCCCCTCCCTTGTCACTCTCATTTCTCAGGCCCCCTCCCTCCCTTGTCACTCTCATTTCTCAGACCCTCCCTTGTCACTCTCATATCTCAGGCCCCCTCCCTCCCTTGTCACTCTCATTTCTCAGACCCCTCTCTTGTCACTCTCATTTCTCAGGCCCCCTCCCTCCCTTGTCACTCTCATTTCTCAGACCCCTCCCTTGTCACTCTCATATCTCAGTGCCCCTCCCTCCCTTGCCACTCTCATTTCTCAGCATCCCTCCCTTGTCACTCTCATTTCTCAGGACCCCTCCCTCCCTTGTCACTCTCATTTCTCAGGCCCCCTCCCTCCCTTGTCACTCTCATTTCTCAGGACCCTCCCTCCCTTGTCACTCTCATTTCTCAGTGCTCCTCCCTTGTCACTCTCATTTCTCAGGCCCCTTCCCTCCCTTGTCACTCTCATTTCTTAGACCCTCCCTTGTCACTCTCATTTCTCAGACCCCTACCTCCCTTGTCACTCTCATTTCTCAGCCCCCCTGCCTTGTCACTCTCATTTCTCAGGACCCTCCCTCCCTTGTCACTCTCATTTCTCAGGACCCTCCCTCCCTTGTCACTCTTATTTCTCAGGACCCTCCCTCCCTTGTCACTCTCATTTCTCAGACCCCTCTCTCCCTTGTCACTCTCATTCCCCCCTCCCTTGTCACTCTCATTTCTCAGACCCCTACCTCCCTTGTCACTCTCATTTCTCAGCCCCCCTCCCTTGTCACTCTCATTTCTCAGGCCCCCTCCCTCCCTTGTCACTCTCATTTCTCAGGCCCCCTCCCTCCCTTGTCACTCTCATATCTCAGGTCCCCTCCCTCCCTTGTCACTCTCATTTCTCAGACCCCACCCTTGTCACTCTCATATCTCAGGCCCCATCCCTCCCTTGTCACTCTCATTTCTCAGGCCCCTTCCTTGTCACTCTCATTTCTCAGCCCCCCTCCCTTGTCACTCTCATTTCTCAGGCCCCCTCCCTCCCTTGTCACTCTCATTTTTTAGACCCTCCCTTGTCACTCATTTCTCAGACCCCTCCCTTGTCACTCTAATTTCTCAGGCCCCCTCCCTCCCTTGTCATTCTGATTTCTTAGACCATCCCTTGTCACTCTCATTTCTCAGCCCCCCTCCCTTGTCACTCTCATTTCTTAGCCCCTCCCTTCTTGTCACTCTTTCTCAGCCCCCTCCGTTGTCACTCCCCCCCTTCTTTTCACTTTATTTCTCAGCGTCCCTCCCTCATCACCTTGTCACACTGCTTATTCATTACTCACCCCCTCCCCTAGTGTAGCGTGGCCGAGCTCTGTGAGGTCCGTGGTACGGGAGCATTTGTTTCCTGTACCTGGCCGGACTGATAGGAAGCGCACACTAAGTGAGCACTTCCTGTCAGTCCGCGGAACAGTTCCTGTACCGCGGACCAGACAGAGCTCGGCCACGCTACACTGTCAGTCCCTCTCTTTGTCTGTCACAGCCCCCTCGCGTCTCCACTGGGAGGAGGTGGCGGCGCCCCCGTTGCTGAGCTGTGAGAAACGTTAAAAACACCGGGCGGGCCGGATCAGTTTCCTCGGCGGGCCACATGTGGCCCGCGGGCCGTAGTTTGAGGATCCCTGCTCTAACACCTTCACCTCAAGGTCAGGGTAAAGAACGGATATCACCACCCCTTTAGACAGTATAGGACTCGGATTTTCAAAATCACCACCTCTAGTAAAACTACGTGACAAGGCATTCGCCTTGAAGTTCTTAACTCCAGGACAATAGGCGACAGTGAAATTGAATCTGGTGAAAAACAATTACCATCTGGCTTGTCTCGGGTTCAGTTGTTTGGCCGACTCCAGGTAAGCCAGATTTTTGTGAACAGTGAACACCATAATCGGATGAATCGCCCCTTCCAACCAATGACACCACTCCTCAAAAGCCAACTTAATGGCCAGTAACTCTCTGTTACTCATAATTTCTCTCAGCGGGAGAGAGTTTTTTAGAAAAAAATGCACATGGTAGCCATTTACCAGGTGACCTTGCGATAAAATTGCTCATACCCCCACCTCGGATGCGCCCACTTCCACAATAAAAGGTTGTGATACATCCAGCTGCACCAATATAGGGGCAGAAGAGAAGCATTCCTTGATTACAGAAATGGCTTGCAACGCCGAATCAGACCACAATAAGACATCTGTCCCTTTCTTAGTCATGTCAATTAAGAGCTTTACTATTCTTGAATAATTCTGAATACATTTTTGGTAATAGTTGGTAAACCCTAAAAACCGCATAAGAGCCTTCAGATTTTTGGGTCGATCCCAGTCCAATACAGCACAAACTTTCTCTGGATACATTCGAAAGCCCGAAGATGACAGCAGGTAACCCAAAAACTGCACCACGTGTATAGCAAAAACACATTTCTCTAATTTTGCATACAATTTATTGTCCTTTAGGATCTGTAACACCTGTCTTACATGATCCTGATGTGTTTCCACATCTGGAGAATAAATTAGTATGTCATCTAAATACACGACTACAAACCTCCCCACCAGGTGATGAAACATGTGTTGGAACACCGCAGGAGCATTGGTCAACCCGAAAGGCATGACCAGGTTCTCAAAGTGCCCATCAGGAGTATTAAAAGCCTTTTTCCATTCAACCCCTTACTTGATACTAACCAAATTATATGCCCCCCTTAAGTCCAACTTGGAGAACATCTTGGCGCCAATAATCTGGTTAAACAAATCGTGAATTAAAGGAAGAGGGTAAGGATCACGGACAGTGATCCGATTTAAGTTCACGGAAATCCAGACATGGCCAAAGACCTCCGTCTTTTTTTTTTTAACAAAAAAGAACCCTGCTGCCACTTGAGACTTGGAAGGTCTGATATATCCTTTGGCCAAACTCTCGGTAATATACTGTCTCATGGCCTGTCTTTCAGGTTCAGAAAGGTTATGCAACCTAGATTTAGGCAATTTAGCTCTGGGAATAAGATTGATAGGACAATCATATTCCTAATGTGGAGGTAAATCCTGGCATCCACTTTTAGAAAACACGTCGGCAAACTCAGATATAAAAGAGGGTACATTCTGGGTAGTTACAACAGAAAAAGATGTATTAAGACAATTGTCAATGCAGTAATCACCCAAATCCAGAATCTGGCTAGCTTGCCAATCGATAGTTGTATTGTGCTTGCTAAGCCATGGCAAACCCAGAACCACCGGCGCAAGGAGACCTTCCAACACAAGATACAAGATAAATTCTTGATGAAAGTCACTCATTCGTAGTCTGATATCATGCACCCCTTAAGAGAAACACTTCGGAGCAAGAGGTGCAGAATCAATAGCGAATACAGGAATGTTTTTTTTCTAATACACTTGGTGACAACCCGTGCACACGGACATACTGAGCATAAATCAGGTTTTCCCCTGCCCCAGTGTCGACAAACACCTCAATGCCCACAGCCTTGGACTCTAGCACCACCTTGGCAGTCAGGAGAAATCGGGTACTACCAGTAGAAGACAAATGCACATTTTCTGACTCCCCTCTCACTCCACCAAGAGTCAAATGAGAATTAAATGTCTTTTTTATCTCTTTTTGCCGTTGCATGTCTAAACATACATTGATAAAATGTCCCCTTTTTCTGCAGAAAAAACACACTCCCTTTCTATTACCAATGGATCCAGGGGTAACTCCTCCTAACTGCATGGGTTCGTCTCCCGACCCAAACCCAGGAGTAGCTTCACCCAAAGTGTGAGAGAAAGACGATACATTATGTAATAGCATAGCTTGAGAGAGTGGGCCCTTTGATCTCTCTCTCAGGCGTCTATCAATACGTACAGCAAGAGACATAGCGGCTTCCAAAAACAGGATTCTCATGAAAGGCCAAAGCGTCCTTCAGCCTCTCTGATAATCCCTGACAGAACTGAATACGGAGAGCCGGATCGCTCAACGCTTTCCCTGATGCAGGCCATGTAACTTGGTCTCGGCCAGGGAGGTCCGATCCGGGTCATCATACATAAGACCTAAAGATCTGAAAAATTCATCCACTGATCGGAGGGACTGATCCGGTCGGCAGAGAAAAAGACCAAGACTGGGCATCCCCTTTAAGCAACAAAATAATCACACCCACCCTCTGACTCTCATCCCCAAATGAGTGTAAGAGTAGCTTAAAGTACAATTTGCACGCCTCCCTGACCCGATTGAAATTATCACTTCCCCACGAGAATCTATCTGGGAGGGCAACTTTAGGTTCAGAACAGGCCTGATAACCACCACTAGGATCAGGTGCTTGTGGTCTCTGAATCTGTGAGACGGTCGTGCGGAGGTCAGCTACCTCCAGAGACAGCCCCTGCAGCTGTCCGGCCAGTGGAGCAATAGCATCCATGGTTGAACTAATACAGACAAACAAAAATTAAGGTTATTGGGCGGTTTATAATGTCACTTATGGTGCGGTGTGGGTGGGAAACTCCACACCGAGCACAAGAGAAAAAGGCTGCATGTAATAGCAGCTGTCTTCTCCACAAACGTGCAGGCGATTGACGGAAGGAACAGTTTCCTCCCGACAATCGCCTGTATGATCGCTAGGTCTAATACAGGCTTTAGTGTCAGAGAAAATAGTAGGAGGTTCTACATGGCCGATGTGTGTGGAAAGGAGGAAAAGAACCCAAGGTGGACAGCGCACACAGGTTGCGGGTAGTGAGAAAAGCACACATAAGGCAGTTTGCAGGGAGAGAATCACAAAGGATATCTACAAGTGGAGCCATGTCAAAGCAGAGAACGTCACAGCCAGGTAGAAAAAAAAAACTCACCTTCTCCTTGGTGAGCGCTACAGCCAGGGAGAAGGAGACGCCCATTGAGAAACAGGGCAGTCTCCTCCTCGTGTTCTAATGCTAAAATTAGTATACCAGGCGGGAGAATACAACGGGGGCCACAGCAGGCGAACAGAGCAGCGCCCAGAAAAAATAGTAAGTGCAGTTAGATCCCTGCACTATGCCCTACGTATCCTGATATATAGTTTATAATGTCTGGACCCATGAAAGGTCCTTTTAAAGATGTTGTGTCACTTCAGCAAACGGAATGTATCATGTAGACCAGGGATGCCCAACCTGCGGCCCTCCAGATGTTGCAAAACTACAGCTCCCAGCATGCTTAGACAGCCTATAGCTATCAGTCTACAGCAGGGCATTGTGGGAGTTGTAGTTTTACAACAGCTGGAGGGCCGCAGGTTGGGCATCCCTGATGTAGACAAATTTAATACTAGGCACTTACTAATGTATTGTGATTGTCCATATCGCTTCCTTTGCTGGCTTCATTCATTTTTCCATCACATTATACACTGCTCATATCCAGGGGTTACTGCCACCCTACAATCCAGCAGCGGTGGCTGTGCTTGCATACAATAGGAAAATGTGCCAGTCTTTCCGGTAGCTGGACCGTGGCACTGCGCATAGGTTAGTGCAGTAAGTGCCTTGTATTAGCTTTGTCTACATAATAAATGCCATTTGCTTAAGTGAGACAGCCCTTTAATATCAAGGGGTCTAAAAATGAATGAAGTAATGAAGACTGTTGGTGGAAACTTTTTAAAAGAATCATTTGAGTACATGACAATAGACCCATGGTTTGACTGGAACAACACTTTGATGCAATGAATTTGTGTCACCCAAGCTAAAGTCATTCTGGGAAATTTTTCCTGGGACACACAGCAATCTGAGGCTAGTTTCAAACCAGCACTTGGATTTCTCTTTATTCCGGCATTGCCAGAAGCTATAGCGTTGCCATCCGATCCCATTAACTATAATGGGGACCAGTGGAGATCCAGAAGCAACACAGCGATTATGCCGAGAGTCGGCCAGACAAAAACCACTGTGACTAAGCATATTACATCCCTACACAACAACTGATAAGCATGTGGTGTAATGCTTTGTATACTGTACATGCAGCATTCCTAGCCTTCTTGTTCATGGATGTAAGTGCTGCATTTATGCAACGCGCTACCACCCAGGGCCCTATAGCATTCCTGGTTTAGTGGAACGCCGAGTGGTGTGGTGCGGCCTATATGTGTCACAGTGCTCCTACCTAGAAAAAGCGGGACCCAAGGCTTAAGCTCCGAAGCAAATCAAGGGGGATTGTTGAGTTAGGGGGATAAAGAATAATCCAGACCTTGGTAAACTTTAACAGTAGCTTTACTTGGGTAAATTTGATTTCAGACAATTTTCAGGCTTTTCTTACATTCAGTCTTTCTCTTGGTTCCAGTAGGCTTTGTCATAAACTGGCAGGCAAACTTGGTAACTGTGTTTTTTCTCTTTCTCTGCTGGGCTGACAGGCTTGCTTAATAACTCTGCTTTCTTTCTCTGCCGCAGTAAACTCTGCTTGGGTCTGGTTACTGGACTTTCGGTCGGTTCAGGTATTCTTGGATTGGGGTGACTTGGGTTGTTATCCCCCTCCTGACACTCAGTAAACTAAATTAGCATGGAGTCCTGCTGCTCTACAAGCTACTTCCCTTGTGTGGCTCCTGCTCTAGCCGAAGAACACTTTCCTCTGGCTGCAATATCTTTAATGTATTCTAAGCTCCAATATGGAGTCTAAACTGGAATAAACTAGAACTGCAGCCCCAACCTTTGATAGGAAATGAGACTGGCCACTTCTACCTAAAAGGGGGAGAATGGAATGGTAAGTTGCATTCTATCTAAGGATCTCTCTCTCTCTGCCATATACGCTGCCGGCGAACCAGGCACAGTACATGAACATTACAGTTTCATAACAATATTAGAAATGCACAGTGGAACTTGGAAATAAATACACAGGATGGCATTTATGTTAGCCCATTAGAGATAGTAGCAGGGTGTAGGAATGGTAACACCACTCTGGGGTGTTACATTTACATGAAGTAATTATCTCCACAACATGAGGACAAGCAATGGTTGCTGCTATTGCTCATCCTCATACTGCTGCATTGTTTCTGGGCAGCTTACTGCTGTTTAGACAACAAGATCTGCTGCCAAGAAATGATAATTTAGGTGTCCACATGAACGATTGATCTACGACACCTTTAGACAGATTATCTGGAACTAGCCTTTGTAGGAATGTTCATCCTTGATAATCTGGCCGACAATAAGGGAGTGTAAACCCACCTGACAAAATTGCACAAAATTTATCAGCGTCCTCTTCTTTATGCCCACTGTCAGTAAACATTTGATATGTCATAGGAACATATCAAAAGTTTAGATAGGTGGGGGTCTCAGCGCTTAGACCCCCGCTGATCTCACGAATAAGGGGAGAAAAGCACTCGCTTATCGCGGACTATCTCCTCTAGGCACCAAACGGACGGGCCCATAGACTTTCCATTGAGTCAGTCTCGCTGGCTGTTCTTCAGTAGGAGAGAAAACGCGCTAACAAGTGCTTTTCTCCTTTTGTTCTAGAGATCGTACGGGTCTCACTTCTTAGACCCCCACTGATCTAAGCTTTTGACTTTATCTTAACAAAATACATAATGCCAATGAAAATATCAATAAAAATGCATGAAAATGCTGCATGTGTGTGCGAAAGTAACCTACAGGCAGATCCTCCCACTATACTAAGTAGAAGTCATTCTGCTATTTAGTACACAATGAAGCCCCCTTTCTGTATATAGCTATATAATGTCAAGCTCATTGCTGACCTCCACTGGAGAACTATCAACCAGCAAGTGTATATACTGACTAGACATTAAGCCTGTTACAATAATGAGTGCTAGAACAGTAGTGCATAAACATTAGTAGGAACAGTCTATATTAAATGGCAAGGGAACTTGACCACACTGACTGGTGGCTGTGGCTGGTGGCCGAGACTGGCGGCTTTGGCTGAGACTGCTGGCACTGACTGGTGGCTGTGACTGAGACTGCTGGCACTGACTGATGATTGAGACTGATGGCTGTGCCTGAGATTGCTGGCTGTGGTTTGTGGCTGAGACTGCTGGCACTGAGTGCTGGCTGTGGCTAAGACTGCTGACTGCAGCTGGTGGCTGAGACTGCTGGCACTGACTGGTGGCTGTGGCTGAGACTGGTTAACATACTATTTTTATAGAGCAGGTTGTTACGGACACAGCGATGCCTAATATGTGCATTTTTGTTATTTTACTTTACACAATAAAAGCATTTTAGAAAAAATCATGTTTTTGTGTTTCCATTTTCAGAAAGCCAATTTTTTTTATTTTTTTGGGCGATTGTCTTTTGGGGTAGGGTAGGGGTAGGGTCTCATTTTTTGTGGGATGAGATGATAGTATTGATTAGTACCATTATGGGGCACATGTGATTTTTTGATTGCTTGGTATTGCACTTTTTGTGATGTAAGGTGATAAAAAATAGATTTCTTTGGCACATTTTTTTTTTTTATGGTGTTCACCAGATGGGTTGTATCACATGCTATTTTTATAGAGCAGGTCATTATGGACATGACGATACTATGTGCATTTATATGTGCATTTTTTAACTTTATTTTATTCAATAAAAGCATGTGTGGAAAAAAAATCATGTTTTTGTGTCTCCATTTTCTGAAACCCATTTTTTGGGGGGATGATTGGCTTATCTAGGGACTCATTTTTTGTGGGATGAGGTCATGGTTTGATTGGTGCTAATTTTGGATACAGATTACTGTTTTGGTTCATTTTTATACCATTTTTTGGGAAGTTCAGTGGGCAAAATTGCAATTCCATCATAGTTTTTCTTTTTTGCTTATGCGGTAAAAGTAACATGATCCTTTTATAGATCAGGTCCTTACGGATGCAGCGATACAACATGTTAAGTGTTTTTTATTTTTTACATTTTTAACCAATTGCGTGTGGATATAGGAAGTTTTTTTTTTTTTCACTTTTGTTAAAAAAAATTGGGACCCAGACCCACTTGGTTCTTGAAGATCCAGTGGGTCTGATGGCTTACAATACACTGCAGTACACTATATAGGGTACTGCAGTGTATTGAACTCACACTAAGCCTGATCAGGCTCCTGCCTTTAGCAGGAGCCTGATCAGGCTTAGATATACCACGGCAAGCCGGATGCCTGTGAAGGCGTCCGGTTGCCATTGTAACTATCGGGACACTGCCACAGCACAGCGGCCCGATGGGGGAGGGAGCTCCCTCCCTCAGTTTACCCTTCAATCATCGGGCAGAGCAGCGGCCCGATGGTTAGCCCCTCCATACAGTGGCCCCTAAGGACCATGGCATGAAAGGGGTTAAACGGCCGACATCGGTACCAGCACCGATGTCGGCCGTTTCAAGCAGAATGTTAGCTGTACATTACAGCTAACATTCTACCCCGCTGCCGCTCAGCCATCCTGAAAGGGGGGGGGGGGGGGGGGGGTGCTGCACGCTCTGCCATCTTGAAAGAGAGGGGGCGGGGGTGTTGCGCGCTCTACATCTACATCAAAGGTGTTGTGTGTGGGGGAGCGCATTAACCCTTCAAGCATGGTTAGCCCCTTCCAGAGAGTGGTCCCTAAGGACCGCGGCATGGAAGGGGTTAAACAGTTATTTGAAGCAGTGTGAGAGCCATTTCCTGATTGGTCAGCGCCAGGGCCGGCTCCAGGTTCATGTGGGCCCTTGGGCGATAAATCACAGTAGGCCCCCTTGAGGCATTTTTTTACATTTACATGTACTTCCACACGGTATAATGACCCCCAGTGGTCCCTATACAGTATAATGATCACTAGTGGCCCTTCACACAGTACAATGCCCCCACAATGCCCCCCACACACAGTATAATGACCCCCAGTGGCCCCACACACAGTATAATGACCCCACAGTAGCCCTCCATTCTGAATAATGACCCCCAGTCGCCCCCCCATTCAGAATAATGACCCCCAGTGGCCCCACATTGGGGATTATACTGTATGGAGGGTGCACTGGGGGTCATTATACTGTATGGTGGTCACGGGGGGTCATTATATTGAATGTGGGTTCTGGGGGTCATTATACTGAATGGAGGGTCATTGGGGATCATTATACTAAATAGGGGGAACTGGTGGTCATTATACTGTGCAAGGGGCTCTTATAGAGTAATGATCCCCCAGTGGACCCATCACATACCTATCATGGCTGGAGCGCAGGGGAGTCAGAGGGCCCACCAGAGGGGTACTGCATAAGTGAAATGACAGCAGTGGGCGGTGCGGCCCCGTGTGGAGCGCTGTATCCTGATTGGTTACCCCGTCGCGCATGCCCAGTGCAAAACTGGTGACACACATGCACAGACACAGCACACTCACACTGTGCTTTTATTATATAGGATAGGGAACTTTCCAGTAGCTATTCATATATCATTTAGCTCTGCTTAAAATCATACCGAATACATACCTGGTTGTGTGGCATTAATGTGTGTGACAGTGTGCTAGGTGTATTAGTAAAGCAAGCATAAGAGGGGTGTGTAAAAAGGGGACGGCTAAACCAGACAAGCCATTTAAAGAGGACCTTTTACCAGTCCTTCACATGTACCTGGCACTGTAGGACATTATTAGCAGATGTCATCTCTGTCAATGTTTTCTTTCAGATTGGCTGTTCTGTTGCCCTGCAGTGATCCCTGTTCTGCTTTTATGCCTTGTACGCTAATAGATACCATCATTACAGGAAGGAGGAGATGCCAGCTTTTCCAAGGGGGCGTCTCCTTCTCACAGCTAGTGGAAAAAAGTTCACCTTCTCCTGGGCTGTGAGGGTTATCCCATGAAAGAGATTACACTTTTTTCAAAGCAGCACCTGGATCTCATAAATTTATGTAATTAAAAATGTAGGTAGTCAGTGATTCAATAACATATATCTGTGTTATGCCACCTACTATTTATTATTTTCCTTATTTCTTTGTCCACGGTTTCTTTGGCCTCAGTGGCTAAGTGGATGCACATGTTCAGTTCCATTTTTCAACTGCCACCAGCTACATCTACTGTTAGAAGTTATGACAGAGAAAGAGAGAGCTTCAGCCAAAAGGACATGTCCATTGGGCTGCATCAGAAAGGACATGCCCCCTGAGCTGTCAGCCTGAAATAAACCTAACAGAACAATTGAAGCAAAAAAGGGGGAGATCTCTGGTTCCATATGGGGTAAAGGGCTGGTTCTAGCTTTGTTAGAAAGAGATTGTCATGTACTATATGATGTATGATTTTAATTTTTAGATTAACCATGGGATAACCCCTGTAATGCCCCACAGTGGCATGACCACTTGTGCTCCTTGCTACTGTCTTTATCGGTCTAACCTAATGTCATCTTGTGTATTTATTCCAGGTCCTCCACAATGTGCATTATTATTTTGTTATGTAACTATTTAATGTAATGCGCCTGGTTCGCCAGTGAGTGGCAGCAAACACGGCAGAGCTACAATTAGATAGAATGGAACCTTCCATTCCATTCTCTTCAGTTCCTGCAGGAAGGGTGGGGACCAGTTAGAGTAAGTCTAGCTTACCCCCTGCAAAGGGACAGGTGTGCAGCGGAGCACATCTCTGCTGGACGTGCACAAGCCAGCCAGAGCACCTTAAGCTCTGCTGGCCATGGAGGCCAAAGCTTAAATCCACAGGAGCCAGGAAGACAATTCCCTGGCCTAATCTTGAGCCAGACTACAGAAAGTAGTGCAGCATACAGAAGAAACAGTTATACAGCCAGTCTGTCAGTACAGCAGAACAAGAGAGAAACAAGTGTAACAGAGACTAGTTTGCCTGCCAAGTGTAATGCTAAAGCCTGCTGGGACCAAGATCAAGCTTAAAGATTGTCTTGGATAAACATTTATTCAAGTAAAACAGCTGTTCAACTGTATACAAGGTCTGGACTCGAATCTTTCTTCAATCCCTCAATTATTCCCCTATTAATTGCTTTGGAGCCAAAGCCTGGGGTCCAGCCATATACAGGTAGGAGCACCGTGACACACAAGGGACATTTTAGACCACACTATACCACTCGGCATTACTACACCTGGGACGCGCGTCATACATCTATTAAGGGCCCTAGGGGGAGGCACCTGTTGCAAGTTTTAGAGTCACGGAACAGGATTTGCTTGCATGTCTTTATACTACAAGGTCTACAGAATTATCAAGAAATCCTTTAAAAATGACTTTATTGCATTTACTGTGAAGCGACAGGCGCAGGAAAGTGCGCGCCGGCATCCGAGGGGTTAATCCACCATCTTTGTCTGTGAAGGCGTATCTTCTTCTTGCACCCCAAGAGCGGGAGAGCCAAGGAACGCCCAGCCCTAGAGTGGGAAAATACAGCCCTGCCCACAGGGAACAACACATTGCAAATGTGCAGAGAGGAAATTCCACCCCTAAAGCTCCTCCACCTTCACCAGTTCGCTGTGACAAAAGAGAAAGCAAGATGGCGTTCCCTAAGCCGAATTGGAACAATATGTTCTGGAGAGATGAAGCGCGTCATACATCTATTAATGGCCTTAGGGGGAGGCGCCCGTTGTAACCCCTTTAATGTAATAAGAAGAAAGGGTAAGATGAAAAGGACTGTGACTACAGACTGCACAGGGTTTTTTGTAGTCTGTTACCATGGAGACACATAGGTCTGCATATGAGCTGTAGACAAAAACATTGATATTTTTCATCAAAGCCATTTGCAAAGCTTTATTTTAATTTACTTTTATTCAGTCTGGAACAATAAATAATGTGTATATATGCTTTAGTTATTTTAAGTTTCCAGTTAAGACTGGAGATGGGACTGATCTCTTATAAACGCTATAATTATGAATGAAACACAGTGGCATTATTTCTCCCTCCAGCACTTCGATCTACTTTACTACTTGAGGTCTTGTTTATTTAAGACAATTTATCAATGTTCATATATAATTATCCCTTCCTCCAAATAGGCGTAGTTGGCACCAATTTCAAGCACTTAGTATAATGGACATACATAGAAATCTCTGGGCCCAATAGCAAGAGTCTAAATTGGAACTCCATGCCCCATTTATAGTACATCCCAATACCTATTATGGGCCTCTCCCTTTGCTCCATGGGCTGGACTGGAATTACAAAACAGCCTGGCACACAAAAGAGGTATAATAGATGCAGTGTGTATAGGTATATGGTATGTACAGCAGTGTATTGACAGGTACGAGGAATAAAAAATTACAGCTCATACCTCACATCACATCAGTACACTGCTGTATATAATAGATTTCTGTACACACTGCAACTATTATACCATGTACCTCACAGATTACAGAGTACACTGCTGTATATACCGTATATCTGTACCTACTGCATGTATTATACCATGTACCTTACATCATAGGCGTGCGCACGGGGTGTGCCGAGTGTGCCTGGGCACACCCTAATCAGGCCGACTAAAAGAATGTGCGCTCAGCCCAGATTTCACTGCCATTCATCAGTGCACTGAGCGCTGTGAACGGCACAGGCACTGCAGGCAGCAGAGCAACCAGCTGATCCCTGAAATCTCCAACAACCGTACATTACAGAGCTTAGTTATTAGGGAGGAGGCTGCTGATTGGCCAGTATCAGCTGGCTGCCGTGCCATTGGCTGATCCTCTCACACCCCCTTCTCTCGGGAGCTGAACACAGCAGGAGCAGCTTCCTTTTCAGTTATCAGGAAGAGCACCACCCCTGCTGCTCCATTACTGACTGCTGATGAAGTCCCAGAGACAGCATGGTAGGAATGGAGCCTCTGCGCAAAGAGCATGTGCCCAGGTGATGTGACAACAGAAGTGCCCTGCAGGCTTCTATCTACTGCTGGGAGCTCAATATGGAGCTTTATGAACTAATAACCAAGAGGCTAAACAAAACCCTGCTTCTGACCCTTATGTTAAAACATATCTTTCATTTGATTGCTTTAACACCTAAAGGAAAAAAAATAATTTTAAAAAGCTGATATTTCTCTAGATGACTTGTTGTTTATAGTAGTGGTAATAGAGTCTCAAGGGTCTATAAAAGCAGCTACACTATTTTTGAGACTCTATTAACACTACTATTAACATAAGGTCATCTAGATAAACAGCAGGTTTTTAAAATTCTATTTTTTCCTTTAGGTATTGGAGCAATCAAATTAAAGTTATGTTTTAACATCTAAAGCCGCGGCCCTGGTGACAAGTGGGGCGGCCGGCGGCAGGGCACAGGGAGATGAACGCTTCCACTGTGGAAGTGTTTATCTCCATAGTCATCTGTTTCGCCGTCCTCAGGACGGCAATACAGATGTCTGTGCTGCGGCAGAGCAGGGAGAGGCATATCCCCTACCTGTTCCTCTGATAGGCTGCCAGCACTAGGCTGGCAGCCTATCAGAGGCTGGTACAGGCGGCGCGATGACGGAGCGGTACAGCGAGGGACACAGGCCGGAAGAGGCCTGCATCGCATCGCTGGAGGTAAGTATGAGTGTTTTTTGTTTGTTTTTTGTTTTTTGGGGGCTACATAAGGCGAGGGGGGGGGATTCTACTGGCACATGATAAGGTGAGGGGGTGGGGATTCTACTGGCACATGATAAGGTGAGGGGGGGATTCTACTGGCACATGATAAGGTGAGGGGGGGGGGATTCTACTGGCACATGATAAGGTGAGGGGGATTCTACTGGCACATGATAAGGTGAGGAGAGCGGGGATTCTACTGGCACTTGATAAGTTGAGGCGAGGGGAATTCTACTGGCACATGATAAAGTGAGGGGGATTCTACTGGCACATGATAAGGTTTGGGGGGGAATCTACTGGCACATGATAAGGTGAGGGGGATTCTACTAGCACATGATAAGGTGAGGGGGAATTCTACTGGCACATGATAAGGTGAGGGGGATTCTACTGGCACATGGTAAGGTGAGGGGGGATTTTACTGGCACATGATAAGGTAAGGGGGGGATTCTACTGGCACATGATAAGGTGAGGGGGGGATTCTACTGGCACATGATAAGATGAGGGGGGGGGGATTCTACTGGCACATGATAAGGTGAGGGGGGGGGCACATGATAAGGTGAGGGGGGGGATTTTACTGGCACATGATAAGGTTAGGGGGGGATTTTACTGGCACATGATAAGGTGAGGGGGGGATTCTCATAAGGAGGGCTACTGGTACATAAGGGGGACTACTGGCACATAAGGGGGACTACTGGCACATAAGGGGGACTACTGGCACATAAGAGGGGGCGACCTGTGTCTGGGGTCCGTAGCCAAAGGGACCCGGTTTTGGTTGTTGGGCCACCTGTGAACAGTAAGGACAGCGCTAGGGGGAAGGGGACCTATAAAATAGCACAGAAAGTTGGAGACCCAAATTACAAGGTACACCAGCCAGGACGGCAAAAGCCGGAGCCGGTCTACCATGTAAATTTACGGAAACCTTGGAAGGTTAGAGAGACTTGTATTGAGAACAACCCGCGGCCGGTTTATCTAGGGAAAGAGATTCCGGTCCCTCTGTCTGCTAACAGGGAAGCGGCTGCCAGAGAAAAAATTACTGGCAGCCTTTCCACTGAACAGACTCAGAGAGCCAAGGAGTTTGTTAGTCGGAACACAGAGGTGTTCTGTGATTTCCCTGAATGCCCTTCCATAACTCACCGTGATATTGTCACTGAGCCCCAGGCAAAAGTCTGGTTAAAGCCGTACCAGGTGCCCGTGGCTCGGCGACAAGCCATCTCTAAAAGAGTGATATGGGGTTGGCCGCAGCCTGTCCCCATCTGGACAAAGAAGGAAAGTCCTGGGTCACCAGAGGGTTCGGGTGACTTCAGAACTTTAGATTTTCAGTGGAACACAGAGCAGGGCAGTTACAGGGAAATGCGAGTGCCCGGTTCTGGGTATACTGTCTGGCGTGTGTTCACCCCTCAGGGTTGAACAAAGGGGGTATGTGACACAGTGAGAGGTTTGGTGGTAAAAAACAGGTATTTTCCTCTCAGCCTGTGCTGCTGGGTTGATTGCAGCCAGGTGAGGGCAAATACTGGACCGGATTTTAGGTGCCGGTCCGGGTTTTTGGGTGATTACCTAGCTGCACTTAAGACAGCTAGCTTCATGCAAGTGGCTCTCTCTCTGTGTTTGGGATCTGAGCCCTGTGCTGGGCTGAAAAGCTGAGACCTGTGTGTCAGAAGAGCAGGCCATTTAAAGACGGTCAGTGGACTTTTTGTGTTGCTGAGCATTCAGCCAGGTGTGAACTAACACCTAGGATTTGAGGTGATTTAACCTGGAAACTGCTGGTGTTCTGTGGAGCTCTCAGGGCTGGAAGCAAGAGCTTGCTAAGAGGCGTGCAGTCTGCCTGGAAGCCTGAGGTTGGACTTTCCTGCGGATGGGCTGTCAGCCGGGTGTGAACACGCACCTAAACCACACAGGTGAATTTGATTCAGTCTTGGACTTTTGTTTTGCCTCAAGTTTTTGCTATGTGTGTGAAGTAACACTAAGTGACTGTTTTGAGTTTTGTTTGTGCAAGTGTGAAATAAAACACTGTTTGCTGCACTACCTGGACTCTCTTTGCCTCTATACTGCACCCGCACCGCTGTCTACCAGAGCAACTCCCCACAATATATATATATACCCTAAAAGGAGATCTGTTTTTTTTTATTTCTTGCTGCCATCACTCCTAAATTTCAACAGTAAGAAGCCTCTGTGACTTTAATTTACAATCTGTGGAGATTCCCTTCTCTGTCCTTATTTAAGTATTTTCTTCACTTAGGTATCCCCCGATGAGTCCCTGTACGGGGATGAAACATGGCATGTAGGGATTTAAGTGAGGGACATTTTTAGGGAATAGGCCTCAAGCAGGGACAGGTTCCTGACGGGTATGCATGGATATTTGGTGGGAGACTCAAATATCCATATATTTTTACTTGTGTAGTGGATATTATTATCATTATTTGGATTTACCAATGGCAAATAACACCAAATGAAGATATATATAATTCACCCATGAAGTACGTGTGGTCAGGGATGGTGGTACCGCCGAAACGCGCATTGGGGTACCGCCATCCCTGACCACATGTACTTCATGGGTGAGTTACAGCAGCCAGTAAGCATCCGAGTGTAGTCTCACATCTTACATATGGTTAATCGACTTCCAACGAGTCCAAGGGGCCCAGAGGGTTAGAAAGGAGGGGTGTGACCATCTCTCGCAGCTGGAAAGCTCGTCCAGTTGAAAAATTTGGTGGACCTTTGCAGACCATTCCTATATGGATGGTGTGTTTAGGTCCAGCCAGTGGAGTGGGACTAATAGCTTTGCTGCTGTGAGTAGATATGCAAGAAGCGAGGTTCTAGACAGTTTGCATGCCTTGTCAGACATGTTTAAGAGGACGGAGTGAGTATCATTTGGGTTGAGCATATGCTATTTATATTTCCGTCCACTGTCTTCCAAAATGTCTGGATGACCAGGCACATCCACCATATATGGTAGAGGGACCCTGTGTACTCTCCACATCTCCTGCAGCCCCTTTCCTGAAGATAGGAACATTTTAGCTACTACATCTGGGGATCTGTACCATCTAGTAAGTAGTTTTATTGAGTTCTCTTGTGTTCGTAATACATCTAGAGAACCCATGGGACCCGAGTAAAATTTTTCTGGTCTCCTGGTCAGTGAAAAGGGTATCAAGATATTTTTCCCACGAGAGAAGATAGGATGGTTTAGCTGGAGCTCTTGCACTCACAATCCTCTGGTATAGGGAGAACAGAAGGTGCCCCGGAGTCTGAGGTAGGGATATTAATAAAATCTCAATCCAATCTAGTTCCCTAAGGATATATTTGGACATGAAAAGCCAACACATCTTAGAGAAATTAGCATAATGTAGATACGTCCTGCCATCCAGACAGAACTGTGACTTCATAAATACTAAGGATGGTATTGTGTTGCCTGCCAGCAAATCCCCGACCAGGACGTTTTGTAGTTGTGACCTGTTACGGTATAACCCGATATAGTGAGGGTTAATACCGTTTGGGCGATTCCCCTGGAGAAGAGCACAGCAACCCACAACCGCTGGAATCCACCGAACTGGAACCATACGAAGTCCTCCTTTCCTGGAACAGGCAAGAGAACGTTCTGACGTAGCAATTCCCCCCAAGTACGAGACGAGGCTCCGTATTAATGGTTAAACAGGAATTCTAACTTTATTGAGGGCTACCTGCCCGGTATTTATGCAGGTCTCCCACCTGGTGGACACTCCCCTAGGGGACCAGAAGGAAGACTGCGACACAGGGGATACAGCAGCCAATCACCCACAATGGGACAATAGGGATACACCCCCAGCATATCCCTCCCCTCTGCCTGTGATACAATTACCCTACACAGGTTAATGTAATCATCACAGGCAGGAGAATACACAATGTCTTCTGTCCTGGAGACAATCGAGGACTCATTCAATTATCTCTCAGGACAAAGGGAAATTGCCAATACACACGTGGGGACAATAGGACAGACATCACTATTCACTTAAAAACTACATATTCACAATCAATCCATTCAGGTTAACAACATATTAAAAAATGACACGAATCAGACCAGGGGTTAAAAAGTTAAGGGAAAGTCCTATTTGACCAAATGAAGCATGGCTTTTCTGGTTCAAACTGGTTTTACAGAGCCCTCTCTCCTGGAGACAATGGGGAAAATACAAATACCCACAAAACAGAAACAGCAGTACAGCCCACCCACAATAAATGGTTACTACAACTGAGCAAGGGATAAACCTGTCCATGTCCATGTGCCTCACTACACTGTGTGGGGGACTGGTAGACTGCCTGAGTGGGTTGCTGAGTGGGCAGAGACCAGTGGTACTCTGCCCTGGTGCCAGCGCTACCACGGGAGTAGCCTGGTTGGAGCCTGGTTGTTGTAGGGGGAGACCGACTGTCTCCCCTTTAGATACACAGCTCTGCTGTTGTAGGGAGAGACTGACTGTCTCCCCTTTAGATAGACCACCATGCTGCTGTGGGGGGAGACCGACTGTCTCCCCTTTGGCTAAATGGCCCTGTTGCTGGGGGACAGGACCGACTGTCCCTACCCTCTGTGCTGTGAGTGCAGAGACCACGGTCCCATCTGCACTGTTGTGGGGCTTACTGTCTCCCTCTGGTGCGTTAAACTGCCGCTGGGGGATGGAGACTGAGCTCCCAATTCCCTGTAAATCACACGGCCGATGGGGAATGGAGACGATGCTCTTCTCTCCCTGAAAAACATACTGCCGCTGGGGAGCAGGACCGACTGTCCCTACTCCCTTAAAATCCGGCTGCCGCTGGGGATCTGGGCCGACTACCCAGCATCCCTGTAGGGCCGGTGGAGAGCTCTCGGCCCCATCTCCACTGTTGTGGGGCTTACTGTCTCCCCCTGGTATGTTAAGCTGCCGCTGGGGAGAGCAGGTAACAAGCTTCTCTCCCAGACATACTTCCAGCCGCTGGGGAGGGAGACCGACTGTCTCCACTCCCAACACAGTGTCCTGCTGCTGGGGAAAGGAGACTGGGCTCTCTATTCCCTGCCGGACTCTCTGCCGATGGGGAGGGAGGACAAGGCTCTCCTCTCCCAGTAAGTCACTCTGCTGCTGGGGGCCAGGACCGACTGTCTCTGCCCCCTGTAACTTAGCCTGCCGCTGGGGAGAGGGGTAACAAGCTCCTCTCCCATACATACTTCCAGCCTCTGGGGAGGGAGACCGTCTGTCTCCGCTCCCAATACAGTGTCCTGCTGCTGGGGAAAGGAGACTGGGCTCTCTATTCCCTGCTGGACACTCTGCCGATGGGAAATGGAGCCTGGGCTCCCAATTCCCTGCACTTGACTCTGCCGCTGGGGGACAGGACCGACTGTCTCTGCCCCCTGTAACTCAGCCTGCCGCTGGGGAATGGAGACTGGGCTCCCAATTCCCTGCAGGACCGGTGGAGAGACCTCGGTCCCATCTCCACCGGCCACCTGGGGTTCTTCCCAGTAGACCTCCACAATATCCTCCCAGCTGAAGGGCTCTGGACCTGGGTCTGACACTCTGCTCTCTCGCTGAGCCCTCTCACTGGAGTGGAACAGCTGCTGGTAGTCCTGTTCCAGCTCCATCTCCCGGGTCACCAGGTGGACCAGGTCTTGCTCAATTTTGTGAGTGTCGTCCCAGTCATACCTGCTCTCCCGCCACTCAAAGAGGTCCCTGAACCGGGCTTGTGTAGGGCTCCCAAACTCCAGCTCTGAAAAAGTCTCCCATAACAAGCCAGGACCATCAAACTCCTCTCCCTCTGGCATGTCATGCTCGGCTGTCCGGGGTAGGTACCGAGCTTCATACCACCAGAGTGCCTGGTAGGCATCTTCCAGCCACATCTCCCGCCTTACCAGGTGCTTCAGGTCTTCTACCCACTCTTCCAGGGGCTGCTCTCCTAGGAAGGGCATCCGCAGAGCTACTCGCTTCTGCTGTCGCTGCTCGTCCTTGGGGAGCCTCTCGTCCACAGATACTCCACAATACCCAGTGCCTGGTACCAGATGCCTTTGCGGACTGCATCTCGGTCATCCATGACACCCTCATCATACTCCACTAGTGGTTCCATACCGGTGCTGTACTGGGACACGCTTTGCCCTCAAATTGTAAAATCCACGGTGCCTTCTGTTGCTGTCCTTCTGGCTGTAGGAACGATCCCGCTGCTTGCCACCAGTTGTTACGGTATAACCCGGTATAGTGAGGGTTAATACCGTTCGGGCGATTCCCCTGGAGAAGAGCACAGCAACCCACAACCGCTGGAATCCACCGAACTGGAACCATACGAAGTCCTCCTTTCCTGGAACAGGCAAGAGAACGTTCTGGCGTAGCAATTCCCCCAAGTACGAGACGAGGCTCCGTATTAATGGTTAAACAGGAATTCTAACTTTATTGAGGGCTACCTGCCCGGTATTTATGCAGGTCTCCCACCTGGTGGACACTCCCCTAGGGGACCAGAAGGAAGACTGCGACACAGGGGATACAGCAGCCAATCACACACAATGGGACAATACAGACACCCCCAGCATATCCCTCCCCTCTGCCTGTGATACAATTACCCTACACAGGTTAATGTAATCATCACAGGCAGGAGAATACACAATGTCTTCTGTCCTGGAGACAATCGAGGACTCATTCAATTATCTCTCAGGACAAAGGAAATCGCCAATACACACGTGGGGACAATAGGACAGACATCACTATTCACTTAAAAACTACATATTCACAATCAATCCATTCAGGTTAACAACATATTAAAAAATGACACGAATCAGACCAGGGGTTAACAAGTTAAGGGAAAGTCCTATTTGACCAAATGAAGCATGGCTTTTCTGGTTCAAACTGGTTTTACAGAGCCCTCTCTCCTGGAGACAATGGGGAAAATAATCCAATTATATCCAGGGATAGAGGCAGACTCCATTGAGCACATGGTTGCAAAAGGACATAAAATTACACAATGTTACAATTACTACATAAAACATATACATGCAACATATCCCCAGATGGCTTAGGTCTGAGCGCTCAATATATCCAAACAGCGCTCAGATGCCACAAACACAGTCAAATCGCCATGGGGTTTAAGTTTAGCATGGGCTGATGAGAGGGCCCATAATCCTGGGGCAAGAGGCTGGCAATCTGTCCCCTCCAAAACTCAGTGGCGAGTTTGGTTTCGCCACATGACCAAAGGCCAGTAAATTCTGAGTATACAACATGCTAAAGTCTCTATTACTAGTCAAAGTTGAGAGGCAATATAATAGGCCTTAATATCTGGTAATCCAAAGTCACCTCTCTGTTTGGGTAAGGTCAGTGTGGAAAAGGCTAGTCAAGGTTTAGTCCTCTTCCACAAAAAGTGGAAGCGATCTTAGGCTACTTTCACACTGGCGTTAGGTGCTGATCCGTCTGGTATTTGCACAGACGGATCTGCACCTATAATGCAAACGTTTTATCCGTTCAGAACGGATCCGTTTTCATTAGCTTTTAAAAAAAATTGTCCAAGTCAAAACAGATCCGTTTTGAATTACATTGAAAGTAATATTGTATCATTGAAAACGGATCCGTCCCCATTGACTTACATTGTAAGTCAAAACTGATCCGTTTGGCTCCGCATCGTCAGACGGACACCAAAACGCTGCAAGCTGCCTTTTGGTGTCCACCTCCAGAACGGAATGGAGACTGAACGGAGCCAAACTGATGCATTCTGAGCGGATCCTTATCCATTCAGAATGCATTGGGGCTGAACTGATCCGTTTTGGACCGTTTGTGAGATCCCTGAAACGGATGTCACAAACGGAATCCAAAACGCCAGTGTGAAAAGTACCCTTAACTGTAAGACAAGTAATATAATGAGGGGGCCAAGAGAAGGGAAAAGAGCGAGCTAGGGTCTGTTGAGAGTCAGCTGGGACACAAAAACCAAGAGCCTCACATTTAGATAGTTTTACTTTAAATTTGGAGAGCTCTTCAAACCTGTCAAAGAGCTTAACTATAGCAGGGAAGGCACGTATGGGGTCCGTAAGTTAAAATAATAGTTCGTCTGCAAAGACCTCCACATGGTGCACGGTGCTCACTATCCGGAGGCCCACGATATCATGATTCTGCCTGACAGCCTGTAGTAAAGGTTCGAGAGCTAGGACAAAGAGAGTAGGAGAGAGAGGGCAGCTCTGATGCGTCCCGATAATATATATAGATAAAGGACTGGAGGAGGGTATATAATGTATATAGAGGGACGACTGAAGGAGGGTATAGAATGAATATATGTAGTGGACTGGAGGATACATTACATACCATCCTCCAGTCCTCCATCTATATACAATACATACGCTCCTCCATCTATATAAATTACATACCCTCCTCCAATACTCCCTCCAAGTACATTAGATATCTGTGGACTGGGACTCTCAGTGCTCCCTTCTTGCTCAGGGCAGTGGTAGGGATAGCAGCAGTGCACTATCTACAACACCCCTCACCACCACCACCGTTACAGCGGGATCCCGGCAATCAGTGCAGTGATCTGGAGCTCTGTATTAGTGCAGCACATATGGCATTCTGCAGCCCATGCCTGGATTAATTGCATGGGTGGCATGGACTTAAAAGACCCGCACACTCTGTGCTGATTCACCGCTCCAGAAGGAAAAAAAAAAAATATTGAAATTTTAAAAAAATGAACATTGTTGGGCTGAAAGCAAGCAAATTAATCAAATTAATTTAATAAATTGCACAGTCCTATTTCTACACTATGATTGGAGTCCACTAGAAGCGGATGGGCCATAGACCCTACAGGTAAATTTCCCGATAGGCCGATGCCCAGGGGCCCACCGAAGTCCTCGTCATGGCCGCTGTCTGGAAACATAACAATCTGATGCTCACAGCATTAATTAAAGGTAGGAGCATCAGATATGTATGCAGCTGGCCAAGGCTGCAGGTGCTCTTCTGAAATAAACTGTTTCACCATCTTCAGGAAAGTGATAATGTTAAATACTGCATTGAGAGGGGTAGTCTTTTCTGCTGCACTACAGTATTGCAGGCCCCGTCTACTTGTGTTGTCCCGCCTTTTGTCTGAACCTGCTTAAAGATTATCTACACCTCTGGGGAAAATTTTAATTTATTATTGCATTATACTTATTTTTAGCTAAAAATCATTTTTTCAATTGGTCTTTATTAACAATATGGAATCCTTTTCTTTGTACAGAGCTGACATGCTCTACTAGTTGCCTGTGGAATTTTTGTATTTTCAGTCATCTGAGGAGCAGACGGACTCCTTATCTCTGCTCTCTCACATTATAAACACTCATTAAAGCTCAATCCTTATCTTACTGATAAGAATGTGGCTTAAATAAGTGTTTATGACCTCTTAGTAGTTTAGACATAATGTTAATTGCACAAAGTGAAAGTATTAGTCACACAATTAGAAAAATGGTTAACCCTTTGTGACTGAACAGCTCAACATTTTTTATAAAGGTCAATTGAAAATATGATTCTTAGCCAAAATTGTGTTAAATGCAATCATAAAATATGGGCTCCAAAGGTGTACATAGCCTTTAAACATGGGGCAATTTAATTTTATTTTTTTCCAGGGCAACTTTAAGTTTCCAGTGTGTCCCTGGAGTCCACATGGTAAATTCATTTGATTGGACATGATTTGGAAAAACAAACCCCTGTCTATACAGGTCTTGCATCTGACAATGCACATCAGAGAAAAAAACAAGCCTTGAAGAGGGGAAAAACTGCCTGTAGAGCTCAGAAACAGGATTGCATGGAGGCACAGATCTTGAAAAAGGTACAGGGTAGTTGAATCTGGATCCTGAAAATGTAGATACAATTAAAAGTAGAGATTGCTGAAGCTAGGACACCCAGGATTCTGTAATCTGGGTCTAATGACCCTGCTTCTCCACAGTGAAGAAAAAAGTATGTCAATGCATACCAGACTAGTATATGCCATAAGGACACTTTCTGGCCTACACTGGAAGCATTCGCCATAGGGATATATTCGGCATATGCGCTGTCATGTACATAGAGCCTTACACTTCTATTGTGAGTAGTGAATTGGTCATGCATTGCATTCACACATACAGTGTTTTGAGCCAAACTCAGCAATACATATAATAGACAGGACAAATTTGAGAGCTTCAGATATCCTTCTCTTTTTTTGTTCCACTCCTGGCTTAAAGGGGTTAGCCACTTTCTGATGGAAACTCCAAAGGGGTCTAAGCTGTTGTCTATCTGTATGAAAGATCCTAAGCTCTCTGAATTCTTTCCACAGCTGCCCAGTTCCAGGCCCCCTGCTGCCCATGGTGTTAGTGCCTCTCTGGCTGCTTCCTCACAAAAAAAAGCGCATGCACTGGCACAAGAGAGTAAGCAGAGAAGGGACAGTGTGTATCATTAGGTAATGGTGACTGTACAATGCAGCCTCCATTGTATATTAGTATCAGTGTTGCCAACTGTCCAGAAATTTCTGGCCAGACTGTAAAAATAGGCAACTATTTCCCTGTGTCCTTGAACAAAAATAGATGCAATTGGGAATTTTTTGAGGTTGGTGTTACCTGATTAGATTATTTTGGTGATAATTATCATCATTTTGCAGCTCACAGTAAATGCTGGTAATGACTTCTTATCAGTATAGTGAGCTTTAGACAGTATTACTTATAATCTTTATAATCCGTAAAAAATGTTGGCTGTCTGTGATTTTGAGATCAGTTGTCCAGTAAAAAAAAATTCTGGTTGGCAACCCTGATCAGTATGCATGGTTTATATCCATAAGAAATAATATTCTTATGAGGACAGGCAAACTTACAGGGAATATGTCACCAGTGACCTCCCTAGAAAAAACTCATCGTGGTTCACCTGATTAAAGAGCTGCGTTTTTTTTTTTGTTAATGTAAGGCTCCGTTCCCAAGTTATAATTTTTCTTAATATGCAAATTAGTCCATTGGTGCAATGAGGGCATTACTGTTGCTCTTGTTGCAGCCAAGCTCCTCTCATTTTTGTGCCCCTCCTGCACTGTTTTACCACTGCCTGACCCTGTCAATCAAAGCAGCCAGGGAGGACCTGGCCAAAGAAAGCATTAAAGCTTAAGTGCAACAAGAGAAATGGTAATACCCTCATTGCACCAAAGGCCTAAATTGCATATTGAGTAAAAGTGTCATAACTTGGAAACGGAACCTCAGATCAACAAACGAAAAATAGCGTTTCGATCGTGTCAATCACAGCTGTGTGTCTATGCAAACAGTTGGATAGAATGGTCGCTGGTGAGGGATTCAGTTTAAGGCACCATCATCATCTCTTAACCTCATAAGGTAATGAGCCTTTATAATTTGCAGAAAAATGAAGGGGTTAATGTTTTCACTGGCATAAACTGAACTGAAAATTGGAATTAGGAGAAGAATCATCCCCGTTTAGTCTTCCTGGGCAGCTGCCACAAAGGATTTCGGCTGTGGGCAGAAAATGAGGCAAGGCCTTTCTAAATAGGGCTCTTCATAAACTGAGCATATAATGACTCGGTTACAGGATTAAAAAAAACATAAGGAGTGGAGACAACACAAGAAGAGGGGACGTGACATAAATCTACAAATGGCTGGAGTTAGCAATGTTCTTTCAATTGAACTTTTTGCATACCCTCAGAAAAATGTAACCTGAAGATTTGTATGTATAACTTAATGTGGCCATAAACAAAGAAAATAGAAATGGGAAGGAAGGAGAAGAGCATACCCTTACTACAACAGCTTTTCGTAGAATTTCAGAAATCCATAGACCAGTGGTCTCAAACCCTGCTAAATATATGGGCCACACATGGAAAAAAAATTTCAGTTGTAAGGCCGCGTATGTTTCAAATATGATACAATACACACTCACTGCCCCCCACTTTACAATAGCCAGCCATGCCTGGGAATGACTACAAGAGCTCCACTAGTGGTAAATAGTGATGAGTGGGAGGTGCAATATTCGATTTTGCGATATTTTGCAAATATTCAATTGAATATTCATCGAAATAGAATATTCGTCATTATTCTGTTTATCGCGATTAATATGCGATTTAATTATTAGCGTATTGCGAATTGAACTTTGAACAGGGTATAAAGGAAACTTTCCCTTTGGTTGGCTATCTAGAATTAACGAATATAGCGCTATATTCTGTATATTGGTTAATTCTAGCAAACCAACCAATAGGAAAGTTGACTGTACCCAGCTCTAAGTTCAATGCGCAATGCGAGAATATTACTTTGCCTATTTTTTGCAATAAATCGAATAATGATTCAGTATTCTATTTATTGCAAAAAATAGGTAAAGTAATATTTTCGCATTGGGCATCTAACTTAGAGCTGGACACAGTCAACTTTTCTATTGGCTTGCTATAATTAACGAATATAGAGAATATAGCGCTATATTCGTATTCGTCATATTTGTTAATTCTTCCCAGCCAAACAATAGTATAGTAAGTTTCATATACCCCGCTCTAAGTCAGATGCCCAATGCAACTAATATTACTTAATATTCTCGCATTGCGCATCCAACTTAGAGCTGTGTATAGGCAAGTTTACTTGGCCTGCTAGAATTAACAAAGATAACAAATACGAACATATTTATTCGCGTACAACGAATGAAACTTTGAATGGGCTATAACTTTCCTATTGGTTGGCTTGCTAGAATTAACGAAGATAGAGAACATAGCGCTCTATTCTCTATCTTCGTTAACTGTATCTTGGGTTCAGATTGAAAAAAAAAAACTAATGTTAATTTTTACGAATATATAGCACTATATTCTAAATAGTCGCAAATTAGCGAAGTGCCGATTTTCGTAAAAAAAAAAACGCTATTCGAATATTCGCGCTCAACACTAGTGGTGAGAACACTACTTTTTTGTGGCAATAAATTTCACATGGTTGGACAACCCCTTCTTAATCCAGACCTCAGATGAGTCCCCAAAGTCATTACAGACTCCCAGAATTAATACAGACCCCCATACCAGACCCTCAAATTAATACAGACACCCAGATTAGTACCCATATTAATATAAACCCCAGAATAAACACCAAATCAGCCCCCAAATTCATACAGACCCCAGATCAGATCACACCTAAAATGTATATAGATATACAACCCTAAATTCAGACCTCAATTCAGACCAAAAAAAACGTCTCTTCTCTTTCTCTGTGCACTGCCACTACTCTCCAGTGCAGTACAGTATTGTATCCTGATATTGCAGAGCACCAAGTCATAGTGCAAGCCTACGGGCACTACGTTCTGAAGGTGTACGCTTTCAGAACATGGGGCACCACTGGGTGAAGAGGATCAGGAAGAAGTTATTAATGTCAGTACTGTGCTAGCTGTGCCATACTCACCGCCCCCTGGGTCCTGTACTAATGAGCACTTCCACAACGGAAAAGCTCTTTAGTTAATAGTGCGTCCCGCTTAGGTTATCGTGGGCCACAGAAAACTGCCTCAGAGGGCCATGTAAGATCCCTGACATTTAGGGACATGTACAAGTCCATACTCTTCAGTGTACTTCAGGAGCCCCAGTTATTTTTACTTTTTGTTTACCATTTTTATAATTATTACTTATTTTAAAGCAACAATAAGTTGAATGTGCTGCTAAGACTAGTAAAGAGGGGGCCTTGCACCAAGGGCTTACAATCTACAAAGGAAGGGGACAGTAGGTGAGGGCATACAGTACTGACATGATCCAAAATAAGGACATTTGGGAAGAAAAGAGACACAGAGGATTTTAGATTGAAATATAACCGCGCTGCACAGAAGTGTAAACACATCAACTTTAAAGTATTTTAATGTCACTGACAAATTCCAGCGGCCAAACATGAGAAATGTTTAAACTGGTCCCACTTCCTGTTGCGGACCTTTGGACCTTGTCAGCAATATATTAGCCTGTCATGTACTTGCAATATCGCTTTTCTGCTCAAGGACTGCTTGTGTTTTGTAGGAAAACTGTTATCTTGAAAGATAAGGAGTATGTGGTCATATTGGCTGCCTCTCCCTATTTGTCAGGAAAAAATTCCGATAAGTAAAATGTCTATTTCTTTTCTCTAAGGCTCAGGCAGAGCTGTCCGGTACTAGAATTTTGGAGGGTCATTGACAGGCCACATGTTCAAGGTCTATAAACCTTACACCACATATTTATGTGCATAGCACAGACTTGTATTAACGTTGAACACAGCTTTACTTGGCAAAAACTTCATCAAAAAACAATCTTCCAACTTGATATTGGTCATCAGCAGGTATTGGCTCAAATGGCAGGCAAACACTTCTGCAACAATCTCAGCCCTGCAATGCTGTAGCTTTCTCAGCATTGCTATGCTGGATGGGTTAAGTAGGAACCTTTTCCTCTTCTGCTGGAACTTAGCTGTCTGTAGTCTGTCTCTTACTTTATCTTTAATCCTAGGAACTTCTTCCTTGCATCAAGTTTATTTGGCTTGGCTTTAAGGCAACGCAAGGCCAGGAGGGGACAAGCAACCATGTAAACGTCAGAGGCAGGGCCTCGGAGCTCTGCTGGCCAGCCCACAACCTTTCCCCTAGGATGGGGAAGGCTAGACTGACTAACTCTAACTAAAACTCCTCCCTCTCTAGAGAGGGCTGGAATGAAAGGAAGGCTCCATCCCAGAGAAACTATCTCTGCCATCAATGCCGCCATCTGCTGGTGAACCAGGCACATTACATGTTAACAGTCATTTATAAGGAAATACATACACACATTGGAGGAAATGGCAATATATATGATGACACAGGATGCACCAACAAAGATATCGGGGGTCCAGAAGAGGTAGTAATGCCACTCTGGGGTATTACACATATAGCTGTAAATATCATTAAATATCACTATTTCTAATATTATAATATACCACAGGTAGAAATTAAAGGTATCCATTTAACTCTTTCAGCTGGGACATTACATCTATTCTATTCATCCCACCATAAATGCTTTGCAGTTTAGCATGGCAAGATATATTTCCTCCTTTTTGTATAATTACCCATAAACAATAAATGGCATAAGTTTGTCAGGGTCTTTCGGAAGCCTTGACTTGATTAAACATTTCATCAGGACTGTGCTGCGTGCTGGAGTGTCCTTGGCGAGGAGCAGCAGTTCCACATTCCAAAATGAACATGGCTGGCTTTTTATTAGGCTATTAATGAAACAAACAAAGGCGAAGGTTTCATTACTTCCGTTCCTGTTTTTCAAGAATGAGAACACAGAAAGGCACAGATTATTCTTATCTTTAAAAGAGCAAGACAGTGCGTATGTAGTATGAATTATTTCTAAATGCAAGGTGGACTGGCTATAGACCCTACTGGGAAATTTTCCATCAGCCCGAGCCCTCGTCATGGCCTTCAGCTGGGTACATAACAATCTGATGCTCTCATTATTAATTAATGCCAGGAGTATCAGGCACCTATGCACCTGGCCAATGGCCGCAAGTACCCTTCTGAACTCAACTGTATCACTGTCCTCAGGTATGACATGAATATGAAATTTTTATCTAATTTTGGTGGTGGACAGGTGGAATTTTTGGATGTCAAGGTTAGTGTAAAAGGTGGGAATATAATTACAGAAGGCTTTAGGAAGCCCAGTGCCACAAATTCTTTGTTACATTTTGACAGCTTCCACCCAAAAAAAAAAAAAAATTCTTTATGGCCTATTCATTTGGTCAAGGAGGATTAATAATAATGACAGTATGTTTGGTACACAATTTCAGTCTTTAGAGAGTGGATACTCAGAAAAAAATCTTGGACGAGGCTTTACAAAAAGAAAGAGGGTAGAGTCAAAACAAAAAAGAAAAAGGCGGCAATAAGCAAGCTGTTTTCTCCTTTCAGCATAGCCCCATGGTAAAAGCGATCAGATCGGCTACTTATAATAATTGGCATATTTTGCTGCATGATATTACTTCACAATCAATAATCAAAGAAAACCAATAATTACATTCATGAGCAATTGTTCCTTAAGGGATCTATAATGGCATGAAAAATCCAAAACAACTTGGTTAGATAGAATGATTTCAACATCAAATTATAAATGCCGGCATTGCTCCTATTATTATAATATGTGCTACAGCAGTGATGCCCAACCTACGGCCCGCGGGCCAAATGCGGCCCGCGAAGCCGTATCATGCGGCCCGTGCAGTAACGGGACTTTATCAGCGCAGGGAGTGCTGCGAACGGCACATGCAGCAAAGCGACGCGGCCTGTGCCTGCAATAACCAATAGCAAAGCTCCAGACAGCAAGGAGCTTTGCTATTGGTAAAATTGGGTGGGCGCTGGAGCGATAGAGCGCCCTGCAGTAGGAGAAGCCTACGGGAGATGAGAGGAGGAGGGACCAGCTCCTGGTGGTGTCGGGCACACGGCGCAAGCATGGCGGTGGAGGATATGACTGGAGCCTAAAGACCAGACATCAAGGTAAACCTGTATAAGAAGGTGACAGCGCAGTATGTGATGTATACATGTGTGTAATGTATGTAGGGCAGTGTGTGATCATCACATACTGCACTACATACATTACACACCTTTATACATCACATGCCCAATCACAGTAATAATGCCAATATATTTGCCCTCTTCACAGCCCGTTCCCCCTCACAGTAATAATGTACAGATATGTGCCCTCTTCACAGCTGTAATGCTCACACGTGCCCCCTCACAGTAGTTATGCCCTGATATGTGCCCTCTTCACAGTAGTTATGCCAGATATATGCCCTCTTCACAGCCATAATGCTCACACATGCCCCCTCATAGTAGTTATGCCCTGATATGTACCCTCTTTACAGTAGTTATGCCCAGATATGTGCCCCCTCACAGTAGTTATGCCCAGATATGTGCCCTCTTCACAGTAGTTATGCCAGATATATGCCCTCTTCACAGCTGTAATGCTCACTCATGCCCCCTCACAGTAGTTATGCCAGATATGTGCCCTCTTCACAGTAGTTATGCCCTGATATGTGCCCTCCTCACAGTAGTTATGCCCAGATATGTGCCCCCTCACAGTAGTTATGCCCAGATATGTGCCCCCTTACATTAGTTATTCACTTATATGTGCCCTCCTCACAGGGGTAATGCTCACACGTGCCCCCTCACAGTAGTTATGCCAGATATGTGCCCTCTTCACAGTAGTAATGCTCACACGTGCCCCCTCGCTGTAATAATGGCCAGATATTTGCCCTCTTCACAGAAAAAATGCTCGGATATTTGTTCCTTCACAGTTGTGATGATCACATGTGCCCCCTCACAGCTATTGCATTTCTTTCTGGCGAAGCTACCTGGCTCCAGCCCACGAAATTTTTACCAAGTCTAGTGCGGCCCTCAGACGAAAAATGGTTGGGCACCACTGTGCTACAGGAATCTCTTTTTTAGGACAAGTTGAATGGACCGTTAAAGCCTTTGACTTTGTTGTCTATTTGATTTTCTGTCCTGTAAAAGGTATTACATTGGGAAGACTATCCGCTGTTTACTAGTGTTGAGCGAGCATGCTCAGCCAAACTGGTGCTCGACTCGAGCATCGCCATGCTTGGTTCAGCCGAATATTCGGCTGAACACGTTGTGTGCTCGAGTATCGAGTACCATTGAGAACAATGGAAGTCCTAAGCATTAGACCACACACCCCCGGCTCGGAAGTGAAGAGTGTCTGGTTCTCTAAAAAACTGTTCTTACACGTCTGGGCTCCGTAGCCGCTCCAGTCAGGGCCCTTCCATGCGCATGGAGCGTGTTGCAAGTCACTCACAGGGAATAGTCTTGTCATGACACTATTCATCTAATAGAGGGCGCTGTTCATAAGTCATGACTCATGAACAGCGCCCTCTATTAGACGAATAGTGTTATGACAAGACTAAACCCTGTTGTCAGATCGTGAAATCTCACATCCGACAGTACATTCTAACCCCGGAGGCATTCCCATGGTGATGGGGGCGCTCCATACGCACGGACGGGCCCTGACTGGTGTGGCTACATAGCCCAGACATGTAAGAACAGTTTTTTAGGGAACTAGACACCCTCTTTTCTGAGCAGGGGGTGACAGGGGTTCTCCCATTGACTTCTATTGTGCCTGGGTGCTCGGTAGAACACATGAGCATCCCGATGTGTTCGGCCAGAGCACATGAGCACACAAGCACTTTGGTGCGTGCCCATCACTACTGTTTACATGAAAAAATCTGAGAACATTTCCGCTTGATCTTACAGGACATTGAGCTACAAGATTGATTAAGCATGTCAGAGAGGTATGAAATGCAGATCCGGGAGTTCTGTGGTTTGCAGGTATGTGGCCACTATCAGCAGTTGATGATCGAGAAAGAGAAATGCTCCATAGAGCATCTAGATTGATTCTGAGAACTAATGCAGCAAGGCCTTTGGTCTTTAATAAGGTGGACATGTGTGTCTTTTTATAGGTTACATACATGAAAATGTTATATTAATCTGTTTGAGAGGACGAGTCCTGTAGATGCAGAGGTGCACACGTATTAACACAGGTGTGCACCTGTCTCATTAGAGAGACATAAGGAAGTGCAGATCTGCGCGTAACGGCTGTTGCCTGCTGGCTTGTACCACGTCCTACACCGCTTGTATTTTAATTTTAAAGAGAAGGAATTTTATGGCGAGTGCCACATGCTTTGCATCTTTTTAGAGCCACAGCACTGGAATTGTGGGGCTTTCAAAAAAAAAATTTTGTTTTCTTTTTTAGTTGAGGTCAGACAACCCCTTTAAAGTCTCGTTTTAAATATAATCTGTTGTCATGCCTTTTTTTATACTATCATAAATTCCTAACATACAAAACACAGAAATTATATCTTTTCAATTGAAATTTCTGACTTATTTAGCTGCATGTTCATCATTGAAGACTATTTTACAATGTAATATATACGTAACCTGTACGGTAATCTATATTAAAAAAAAGTTTAGAAATATATCTTATTACTCATCTTGTATTGATTCTAAATTACAAGCTATAAGCTGATCATGATATACTCCTAACCAGGGGCCCTGGTGCAATAGTTCAGCTTGGGCCCCCTTCCCTCAGTGCTTTGTGTGTCTTCCTATGCGGCACAAGGGTCTTTGGGCCCCTTGAGGCTCCTGGGCCCGGTAGCGACTGCTACCTCTGCACCCCCTATAGCTACGCCCCTGCTCCTAACTCAATCTTCAATTAGATATTGCAGCAACCTTGCAGGAGAATAGAGAGGAGGATGGGAGTAGTAGTTGTTACAGTACTCACGATAGTTGGATCCTCCTCACTCACTCCCAGGGCTGGCATAGTGATAACGGGGCTACAGATAGAGTGCTAGTTGTTTACCTTGGGATTAAGCCCTAGTTGAATTCTCCTGGCCAATGGAATGTGGGCTGCCCTTGATGTTGAGGTGTGAAATGATAGGTAGGAGACCAGACTGGCGTTGAACAAGGTAACTTACAGTCTTTACTTGAAGAGTAGATACAAAACACTACCACACAAGATGGAAGCAGAAATCCGTATAACTATTCCAACAAGTTCTGGCTGAACCATGGTTTACCTCCAAAGTCCCCCTGAGATCGTTATCCATACATAGCAATTCCTTAGATACCATTCCAGTTGGGGATGCACACAAATCTAATTTCTTCTGCAATGTCTGCAATTTCTAGCTGTGAGGTGCAGACTCCAAAAGCAGCATTGTGAACTTCCAACTAGCCAAAAATACCCTGACCAAAGCTGTGAGATCTATCTGCTGTAGATGTTCATAATCCTCGCAGACTAAAACCTTGCACTCCCTCTTCAGCTCCTCAACAACCTCCGGGCTTCTTCCAATACAAAGCCGGCCTTTGGGGTGTGCGAGCTTTGCGGCCGCACAGGGCGCCATGGTAACAGGCGGCCGACACAGCTCGCAGATGCTACAGGCTACCAGTGCCGGACTGGCGGGGTCGGCAGGGCACAGCAGGAGATGAGCGCTTCCATTGCACTCATCTCCATAGTCATCTATATCGCCGTCCTCAGGACGGCGATACAGATGTCTGTGCTGCGGCAGTGCTGCGGCAGAGGAGGGAGAGGCGTGTCCCCTCCCTGTTCCCCTGATAGGCTGCCAGCACTAGGCCGGCTGCCTATCAGAGGCCGGTGCAGCCGGCAGCCTATCAGAGGCCGGTGCAGCCAGCGTGATGACGTCATCGCGTCACCGGAGCCGTACAGCGAGGGACACAGGCCGGAAGAGGCCTGCATCACATCACTGACATGAAGGTAAGTATAAGTGTTTTGTTTTTTTGTACAATACTGGAACATGATAGGGTGGTGGCTACTGGCACATGATAAGGGAGGGGGGGGGGCTACTGGCACATGATAAGGGGGGCACCACAAGATTAGCTCGCACAGGGTCCTCTATGTATTGCGACCCAGATATAGGAATGCCGAGTGGTATAGTGTGGCCTAAAATGTCCCTTTATGTCTGTCATGGTGCTCCCACCTGGATACGGCTGGACCCCAGGCTTTGGCTCCAAAGCAATAAATAGGGGGAATAATTGAGTCAAGACCTTGAGATGAAGTTGGATAGCAGCTTAACTTGAATAAACATTCATCAGAAACAATCTTCAAACTTTATCTTGGTCCCAGCAGGCTTTAGCATTAAAACTGGCAAGCAAATTCATCTCTGCTACCTCTGTTTCTGTCTGGCTCTGCTGTACTGACAGGCTAACTGTATAACTCAGCTTCTTCTGTCTGCTGCACCTTCTCTCCGTAGTCTGACTCTTAAGTTATGCCAGAGAACTATGCTTCTGATGCTTTAAGCTTTGGCCTCCATGGCAAGCAGAGCTTAAGGTGCTCTGGCTGGCGTGGGCACGTCCAGCAGAAACATGCCCTGCACACCTTCCCCAAACAGGGGGTAAGCTAAAACTAACTAGAAACTAGGACCCACCCTTCCTGCAGGAAGTAGGACTCGTCCACTTCTCCATAGAGGGGGTTAGAATGGAATGGAAGGTTCCATTCTACCTAACTGCAGCTCTGCCATGTTTGCTGCCACCTGCTGGTGAACCAGGCACATTACATTAAATAAGCAGTTGCATACAAAATTAGGAATGCACAGTGTGGTGAACCTGGAATAAATGCATAAGATGACATGAGGTTAGACCATTAAATATAGTAGCAAGGTGCAGAAGTGGTAACACCACTTTGGGGTGTTACATAATCAGCTGCTTGTTAGGTGGAGTTGAAATTCTGCATTTACTTGCAGCGATCAGCTCCACAGTATAAGGATGAGCAATGGCTGCAGGAATTGCACGTCCCCATACAAAATCATTGCTCCTGGGCAGCAGAGTTTTGCCAGCATGATCTGCTACCCAGCAACGATGATTTAGGTGTCTGCACCTCAGATTATTTGACCCGATGAATGAGCGTTTTGCTCGTTCATTGGATGACATGCGGCACCTTAAAACAGGCAGATTTTCGGGAACAAGCATTCATAGGAACGCTTGTTCAAGATAACTGGCCCGAACATCGGGCTATGTAAATGTGGCTTGAGGCCTAAGTTCTACTCTACGTCTAGAAAGTATCTCAGGGGCAGAATTAACCCATAGTTTAGCTTGCAGCCAATGCAGCATAGCCACTGCTAGAGGTCCCATTAAGAGGGTAAAAGTTACTTGTTTTGTCGTGACGCCAGTTGTAATGAAGCAACAAAGGCACAGGGCCCCTATTTAGCGATACTGTAGAAGGTGTTACCCAGGTGTAGGAATGCCAGTGTGGTGTAGGGTGGCCTAAATGTCCCTTTAAGGTTTTTTGCATGTGTCACAGTGCTCCTACCTGGAGATGCTGGAACCCCAGACGTTGGATTTGATGCAGAAAAAGGGGTAGTTGATGAAGGGGAGGATGAAATAAACTAAGTCCAGACTTGTTGTCGAAGTTGATAACAGCTTTACTTTATTAAATGTTCATCAGAAAACAATCTTCCAACTTTGTTTTGGTTGCCAGCAAGCTTTGGCATTAACGGTGGCATGCAAACTCCTTTCTACTACGTCTGTTTCTCTCTGGCTCTGCTGTGCTGACAGGATTAAATAGGAATCTTTTCCTTTCTGCTGTACTTAACTTGGTAGTCTGGTCTCTAGCTTTCTCCAGGGAACTTTCTCCTGGGTTCTGAGGCTCTTTGCTGTGGCCTCCAGATCCAGCAGAGCTGAAGGTGCTCTGGCTGGTCCATACAGGGCTCGTTCAACAGGGACGGGCTCCTGCTTCCTTCCCCAAGCAGGTGGTACTCTATTCTGACCTCTAACTAGCTAAACTCCTCCCTAGTGGGAGAAAATACAATTGAAAGAAGGTTCCATTCTATGTAAGATAGCTCTGACATTTATGCTGTGATCTGCTGGTAAACCAAGCATATTACACTTGAACAGTTACATAACAGGATTATAAATAAACATTGTGCAGAACCTAAAAATTAATACATAGGATGACATAAGTATAACCATAGGAGACAGTAGCGGGTTGCAAAAGTGGTAATGCACCTCTGGTGCGTTACATACCCCCTCACTTAAAAACCAAGCTGCCCTCGGCTTCATATATATTATATATATGCTCTCAGGGTACCTGGAAAAAAACAAAGTGCTGTATGGAACTACATATACAAAGATTAACAAATAAGATGGCTACCTACAGGTTCCTGCCTGAGTAGGTTGTCTAACCACGGTTTTCCCTCTCGCAGCGAACCAATCAAATAAGTATACTTATTTACTGCAATAAGTATACTTATTTACTTTACTTATTTAAGTGCTCAATACTCAACGACTTGGCCACAGTCGCATATTGAGCGTGGGGGTGTCATATACTGTAATCCCTCCACATGGCATGATATGCCCGCAAACAAAAGGATGGCTTCATCCTGTATTCCTTTCCTATCACCAAGGTCTTAAAATGCTTTACGCTTCGTGACCTTGATGTCTGACTAGGTAGCCACAGACATATTTCTTGGCTTGACGATGCACAAGACTTAAGAATAAATAAACTTGGCAAAGCACAAGGCCTTAAAACATATACACATTAGGAGGATGAGGCAAGGCACTCCAATCTCTCCAGACACATAATAGCAGCTTGTGACTTTACCACTTGGTTCCCCCTGTTTAGCAATACAATGCGGTACAATACCTAGCTAGCTAACACAAGGTCACATAAAAACCATTAGTATTACACGTCCTCAGAGGCAGTCCATTTGAGCAATGATGACGTAAGATCTGCTTGTGACGTACCAGACGTCCTCAAAGGCAGTCCATAAAAGCCAAGAAGTAAGGTGCTCACTATCTGGTTAACAATATAAAGAGCAAAGTCCATAGTCCATTCAAAAAGTGCATATAAACACATTGCGGCACCTGCAAGAGAATACACACAATGGACACAGTAAGCTTGAACGTTGCTGACAATTCAAAAGGTTAGTGCAAATAGAAAAGGTAGCTACAAAAGGCACATTTTTAATGCAGTAAAATAGAGCAATAATTCAATGAAATCACATTGAAGTCCATTCCTTCAATACTAGTAGATAAAGTGCACTGAACTGGAGCTTTAAGTGCAAAAGAGTCTTTTGGAATCCACAGGAAATAATTAACTGTAATTCAAATGAGGCAATATTTATAATCCACATGAGATAGCAAAGTAATTTGTAATCCACATGGACATAAGAATAGCAGCACAGGTCATGAGAACCCTTTTAAGCAAAGGGGTCCCCAATCAACCAGAAAATGAGGAAAAAAAGGGAAGGGGCGCTGTTGAGCACAACTTGGATGCATTTTTGACAGCTGGGGGGAGTCCTAACTAAGCATAACTATCTAGGAGAGGGCTAAAACAAGGGCAACCTGAAACATAAAAACATATTAAATGCCAACAGGCCCTCACACTTCAGGTCCAGTCCAAGAAGGGGTTCCCAGAAGTCACTGTTCTCTTATAACACGATTAAGCTAAAGATGAGATCTTCAAATCCTCCTCGCTGCTAGAGCTACTGGAAAAACTCATCAAAGGTCGGTCCTGCCTTTTGTAATCCATATGCGCAGTCACGGTGGTGCTCTGGCGACACCTGCTGTCATTTCTGGGTAGTGTCCGGGTGGTGGTGCTCCGCATGGCTGCTGTGACTCTGTTTCACAGGGGCGGTTGCTCCTGCCATTCTGAGAGGATCCAGAATCTCCGGCTGCATGGGGGCCGATAAATAGTTCTCCTCTCTGGGTGGCGAATTTTGGACTGCCTCCATCTTCCAGGGCAATTGGTATGTTACCACTGCCAGGCTAAAAATAATGGAAGTGGTGGATAAGCATCCCTGCTTATGGATAGGTTTTGGGGGTACAGGTAATGCGGGGATGATAGGCTCTGGCTGAAATCACTCTCGGAAACGGAGCACACCATCTTCTTACTCCTGTAGACAGCGCACCTGTCCTGTAGCAGTTGGGTCATCCGGCCAAACCACTGGTGCTGACAACAGGACCAGAGGTTTCTCAAGGCAGACTACCGCTACAGCAAATGGACCTTGGAGGGACTCCATGGGGGTGTATTCCACGGCGTCCCCCTTGTAGAGGCTGTGGTGGGCCTGAGGAAGGTAAGGGCACTTCATGGAGCGCCTGTTGATGTAGAGCTCCCGCCCGGTCTTGTTATCTTGGAGGAAGCCAGAACCCCTCTAAACCGAGAACCACACTACGCTCCCGATCCTCCTCTCAAAAATCGGGTCCCTGGGCTGGGGTCGATCCCATACCATGACTGTCCAGTCCTCAATGGCCTTCCTGTATTGCCACATATCTTTTGTGTGGGCCGTCACCTCCTTAGACAAAACCGGGTTAAGGCCTTCAAAGTAGCCATTCTTTCTGGGCGGTGGAGTGGTAAAACCAGCCGCCTCTGCCGTGCCAACTGGCACAGGGAATGCTTGCGGTACTTTCTGAGAAGGTCGTTGCAATTGTGAGACAGAAATCTCCTGCGGGGTATCCTCTGCTTTGGGTAGTTCGCCTCCCCAACACAATCTGCCCCAGTCTACCTGTCGAGGGTGCACCATCTTGCTTCCTATCGTGCTGGCACAAACTGGTAGAGGAGGAGGTTAAAGGGAGGAGCTTCCACTACCTCTCTTTACACTGTAACATCGCTCCTGCCTTAGCTGGGGGCGTTCCTTGATTTTCCCGCTCAGTCTGAGCAAGAAGACACTGAGCCATGGCATATAAAAATGGCGGATTAACCCATCGGATGCCGGTGTGCACGGTTTTGCGCTTGCCACTCCACAGTAAATGCATTAAAGTCATCTTTAAGAGGTTTTTCTGTATATCGATAGGCCTTTCAGTGATGAGACACACATATTCATCCTCTTCGTTGCTCCAAATGCAGCATCCCCACCACTAGAGGGTAAAAGTTACTTGTTTTGTCATGCCGCCAGTTGCAATGAAGCAACAAGGGCACAGGGCCCCTTTTAGTGATACTGTAGTAGGTGGTAACGAGGTATAGGAATGCCAGATTGGTATGGGGTGACCTAAATGTCCCTTTAGGTGTTGTGCACGTGTCACGGTGCTGCTACCTGGATAAGCTGAAACCCCAGGCGTTGCCCTCCGAAAGCAGAAAGATAGGGGGAATAATTGAGGGATTTGAAGAAATAACTGAGTCCAGTCCTTGTGATGACGTTGATAACAGATTTACTCCATAAACGTTTCTCCAAACAGTTTCAGGCTTTTTCTTGGTTCCCAGCAGGCTTTGGCATTAACTGTGGCAGGCAAACTCCTCTCTGGTACGTCTGTTGTTCTCTGACTCTGGGCTGACAGGGTAGATGAATAACTTAAAGAGAGTCTTTCACCCCCAAACCCTATTTTTCAGCACTCACATCTTCCTGTGCTAAATTGCCCCCCAATTAAAAAGCCTCTTATCCCATTGCTGTACAGCTTACCTATCTTCATAAAATCACTTTTATGCAGCTTTCAATCATAGCTGAAGGTGGCCATGAGTGGCGTCATAACGGCCGGTGCCCAGGCCGCACGCTCATCTTCCTAACTGTCCACGCCCCCTTTCACCCAGACGGCCGGCCCGCCCAGTGTCTTCTGCTTGTCCTCCTCCTTAAGTGGCCAAATCCCGCGTCTGCGCCGAGGATCTGTCAGTCCGCGTCTGCGCACTGGTTTCCCGATTACTGGCACAAGCATCGGAGTATCCTGTGCGCAGGCGCGGGCCCGTACAGCGATGCTCTTGCAAGCACTGCATCAGAGGGCTGTTCAGAGCGGACTGCCGGATCCTCAGCGCAGGCGCGGGATTTGGCCACTTGAGGAGGAGGACAAGCAGAAGACACTGGGCGGGCCATCTTGGTGAAAGGGGGTATGGACAATTAGGAAGATGAGTGCGCGGCCTGGTCTCCGGCCGTTATGACGCCGCCCCTGGGCACCTTCAGGAGTGATTGACAGCTGCAATAAAAGTGATTTTATGAAGATAGGTAAGCGGTACAGCAATGGGGTAAGAGGCTTTTTAATGGGGTGCAATTTAGCACAAGAATATGTGAGTGCTGAAAAATGGGGTTTGGGGGTGAAAGACTCCCTTTAACTTTATCTGTATGCTGCAACTTCTCTCTGTAAAAAGACGTATCAACCAGATAAGTATCGACCTGGTGGCTTATTCAACCACGAGAGTTCAATATGGAGAATAGAACGTGGGAATATTACAAGAGTTAAAACATAACCTTTACTCTATAATGAATTTAAAACATGATCCCTTTACAATAACAAAAAGACATGAACATAGCAAAAAGGTATTATTTAGGACATTGATCAAATACCTGCTTGTTCAAGTGAAAAGAAGTGCTCGGCGGCACCAAACAAAACAAAACCGTTAGTCCTACCTTTGTGATGACACATATGGTGGTAGGAGACGTAGAGCGGCACAGGGCCGGACGAGGTGGGCGGGGAACGGCAGGGGAAAGAGAAGGGTGCAATTAGATATATGTACACCTAAACTTCTCTCTGTAGTCTGACTCTTTAGTGGTACCAAGGAAAACTATCTCCTCCTGGCTTCAGAGGTATCCAAGCTGTGGCCTCCACATTCAGCAGAGCTAGAGGTGCTCTGACTGGCCTATACATAGCACGTCCAGCAGGAACGTGCACCCGATTCCTTCCCCTAGCAGGGGGTAAGCTAGACACTGACCTCTAACTAATTCCATCCAGAATGGAATGAAAGGCTACATTGTATGGATCTGTAGCTCTGTCATATATGCTGCCACCTACTGGTAAACAAGGCATATTACACTTAAACAGTTACATAACAGAATTATGGATACACATTGTGCCAGAACTGGAAATTAATACATAGGATGACATTAGGTTAACCATAGATAGTGGCTAGGTGCAAAAGGTGGTAATGCACCTCTGGGGCGTTACACCTATATTTTAGAGTTAGAACACAGTAATTTCTATGCAGATGGAATAAAACAGTGTAGAACATCAGAAATATATCACATTACATACCGTAAATTACTATAGAATATAACCTGATGTAACCACTATCAGTGGTCTAGTGGCACACTGCAATATGAGCTAATGACCTGAAGCTAAACCTAAACTAGAGCTAAGCTAAAGAGAAAATTGTATATAGATTCAGAATTAGCAGGCACTCACTGTGCATCTGAATTCATGTATATTTATTGAATAAAATATAAGGATAAAATAATGCTGATAAAAAACAATGAATGCTAAACAAGCTAATTATAGCATATAAGAGATAAAAGATGCACTGTGAAGGTACGAAGTCCAATGTTGGGGCACAAATGGGTACTGCAGCACTTAAATAAAGTCATTGGGGTCCATAATAAAATGCTTGTATATGTCTGTCCCTGGGTATTAGTTAGTATCGCCCGCACACCACTTATGTGCCACAATGGTGAAAAGCGGCAAGACAAAATTCCACCTTATGGTAGCTAACAATCCTGGGGTAACTCACACTTATAGGGGTACTGCCGTGTTGAGGATGTGTCTGAGCGCGGCGTCCCGCGTAGTTCATGGCACAAGTCTTACCTCTTGTCAGGGCCTTCCCCTTTTGTGGAGTTCCCTATGTTGATATGCGGTGATGTCCAGTTTGTAGGTGATTGCGGGCAGGCGTTAAACTGCATGTAATTGCCGTGGTCCGCGTTCTTGCTGTTCACGCTGGATGACCACGTGTACTTCCGGGTGTAGTGACGTAAGTCTCCACGTGACTGGATGCTCCGGTCACGTGATGTAGTCTCCGTGTCTGCGTATCTTCCGTATGGACAGAAGGAAGGAGCATAAATAGTAAAGTCCTTTTTGTTATTCCATAGTGATCACTTGGAGTATTCCTGGAAATCTATTAGGGTGGACCCTTTAACTTTCCCAAACGCGTTTCAGGACCCGTAGTCCCTTCATCAGTGAATGACCAGATTCTTTATTCATATGTGGGGTTATGGGTAAATTGACATCCAGGTAACGGCCGAAGTCCGGAGTCCGGACTACATGGATATGGATGTTGTGGTGTAACGGTATATAGATCCATTTTTCTACAGTGCCACCATTCAAAATATGAATCTCCATTAATTACATATAAATCGAACAGAGAACGAATATAAATTTATAAAAATAAATTACCTGTTCTGTATTGTTTGCCCAAGGTACATAAGGATAAAGAAAACCCCCCAGGCCGTCCAATTATATTGGGGATAGGGTTTATTAACGGCCAACCTATCGCAATATATTGATAGGTTGTTGCAACCGAGAGTAAAAACCCTTACCTCATACATAAAAGATATCGCACAGATAATCCAAATTTTAGAAAACCTTGAATATAACCCAAACTGGATTATGGGGACAATGGATGTCCAATCCCTATACACATGCATAGACCATCAACAAGGGACTGAAGCAACAAAACTACAATTAACCAAAGAAGCTAGATTACCAGTTGAACAGATTCAATACATAACATAGGGCATACAATTCATATTGGATCATAATTATTTTTATTTTTATTCCAATTATTATTTACAGACACGAGGAATGGCCATGGGTACCAGGTTCGCCCCCAGCTATGCAAATTTGTTTATGGCACAGTGGGAGGATCATACCATTGTGCCGAGACTGGGTACGGACCTGGTACTATGGCGACGTTACATTGATGATATTATTTTCATATGGAAAAGGATGAGGAAGAGCTCCAGTGTTTCTTGGAAATGATCAATGACAATCCCTATAATTTAAGGTTTACTTCAAACATCAGTTCAAATACAATAGAATTCTTAGATTTACAAATTTCTATTACTAATGAGAGACTAATATGTAATACCTACCAAAAAGCCACGGCCAGAAAGGGTTTTATATTGTTTACAAGTTGTCACTTACCTAAATGGCTTTCAAACATCCCACAGGGACAGTTTTATAGAATAAAAAGAAATTGTACTAATGAAGAGAAATTTGAGGAAGAAGCTGTCAAAATGAAGCAACTTTTTGTTGATAAAAAATATCCAACACAATTATTAAAACAATCACTGGATAAAGTGAGAACCTTAGATAGAAAAACCTTTTTCACAAATAAACCACAAAAAAACGAAAAGCTGCTGGAGGAGAATCAATTTAGAATAATCATACCGTATAATACAGAATATAAGAAAATCCAAAAGATTGTCCAAAAGCATTGGCATCATATACAAAATGATAAAGTGTTAGGCCCATATGTCCCGATTTCTCCTAAGATAACATTCTCAAAGGCTCCAAATTTAGGCCTAAAAGTGGCCCCATCAATTAAGATAAATGAAAGGAGAACAACTAATATCCAAGAGTGGGTAGAGTTGGTAGGCTTCTACAGATGTGGAAAGTGTCCAAATTGTAGGACCACATCATTCTCAAAGAAAACTACGGAAGTAGCATCTGACACAAATTCTCATAAACACTCTATAAAAGAATTCCTAACTTGCAGCAGTACCAATGTGATTTATGTCCTGGAATGCCCTTGCTCAAAACAATATATAGGAAGGACAAAAAGGGCATTAAAAATCCACATTTCAGAACATTAAGAAAGGTTATATCAAACATACAGTTTCAAATCACTTTAAAACTACTCATAACCAGGACGCATCTGGCCTTAAATATGCTGCAATAGAGAAAGTAGAAAAGAGTTGGAGGGGGGGCAATCACATTTGTAAAATGTCTCGCCTAGAGTCACGACAGATATTTAAATTTGACTCTATAGTACCAAAGGGCTATGCGGAAATGGAGCTTTTTGGATTTTTGTGAAGAAAATTGACTGCGGCGGGCGCTTCCCGTTGACGGGAAAACCGGGCATATTATTTTCTGTCCGGTTCCCCCTCGACGGAAAGCCTCCGCTTCCACCATCTCCCCATATATAATGATATATATGCACATAATTATTAATATATATGTACATATTCCATTTCGGGAGGACTCTACAATTATTTTAATATATGTTTGCCCGTAGTGTGTTTTATGTTCGATTTATATGTCATTAATGGAGATTCATATTTTGAATGGTTTGGTGGCACTGTAGAAAAATTTATCTATATACCATTACACCAAAACATCCATATCCATGTAGTCCGGACTTCGGACTTTGGCCGTTACCTGGAGGTTAATTTACCCATAACCCCACATATAAAGCAAGAATCTGGAGGGGACCCTCACTCACTGATGAAGAGACTACGGGTCCTGAAACGCATTTGGGAAAGTTGAAGGGTCCACCCTAATAGATTTCCAGGAATACTCCAAGTGATCACTATGGAATAACAAAAAGGACTTTACTATTTATGCTCTTTTCTTCTGTCCATATGGAAGATACGCAGACACAGAGACTACACCACGTGACCGGAGCATCCATTAACGCGGACACTTACGTCACTACACCCGGAAGTACGCACAGTCATTCAGAGCGAACAGCAAGAACGCGGACCACGGCAATTACACGCAGTTTAACACCTGCCCGCAATCACCTACAAACTGGACATCACTGCATATCAACATATGGAATTCCACAAAAGGGGAAGGCCCTGACAAGAGGTAAGACTTGTGCCATGAACTACGTGGGATGCCGCACTCAGACACATCCTCAACACGGAAGTACCCCTATAAGTGTGAGTTAGCCCAGGATTGTTGGCTACCATAAGGTGGAATTTTGTCTTGACGCTTTTAAGTGGTGTGCGGGCGATACTAACTAATACCCAGGGACAGACATATACAAGCTTTTTATTATGGACCCCAATGACTTTATTTAAGTGCTGCAGTACCCATTTGTGCCCCAACATCGGACTTCGTACCTACACAGTGCATCTTTTATCTCTTATACTCTATAATTAGCTTGTTTATCATTCATTGTTTTTTATCAGCATTATTTTATCCTTATATTTTATTCAATAAATATACATGAATTCAGATGCACAGTGAGTGCCTGCTAATTCTGAATCTATATACATTATAACAAGCTTGGGTGTAGCTAAGCAGAGCACCACTACCGTTGAAGCCAGACGGTAGAGCCACCTCATCCAATTCATTTTCTAAAGAGTAAATTGTAACAAAAAAAATGTAAAAACTGAACGGTGTTTCTATATATTTAGATTAATAACATGATTAAATGTATCTTATGGTCTTCTGTTGTCACTCCTGAACACTGGCTGTGCAGTACAGCTTGTACCATAGTGGTGTTGTAAATAACATGTAGAACAGGAAGTCTACAAAGCTGTGTATAGTAAAATCTATTTGCCTGCACAGCAAATGTGCACATGATGCCAGAGAGCAGTTTCTCAATAAGCCTTTCAGGGTTATATAATGAAATATTCTGTGTCATTGTTATCGAGCTATTGCTTAATATTTACATATGCAAATAATGTAACTCTGATCTCCAGGTGGGAACAATGGGCTAGATTTACTATAGTTAAGCCCCTAATGCAGTGCCCTATTTTCAAGCCAACTATTGGAACCAAGAAGCATTCTGTGGAAGCACACATTCCTGATAACTGCTATAAACTGCCTGTAGGTAAGTTTTTAGACGACTTTTAGTTGTCTCACTTTCTTTCAGATTTTGGTGCCAAAAGTTGACTTAGGCCCTACCCCATTTCTGCTAAACCGCACCCTTATAGCAATAACAAATGACAATACAGGTGCACACTGCGGTCTTACTAAGCCCTCAAACTGATGTTAAAATTGAGAGATTAGTCAACATGTCCTGCAGTGGAGGACATGTCTTAAGCCCCGCACCCTTTTCAACAAAGCCACGCCCTGTGTGGAATGAGTCTAGGGCCTCATGCACTGGAACATATTTTCATTCTGTGTCCGTTGCATTTTTTTTGCATATGGAACCATTCATACGGAACCATTCATTTCAATGGGTCCGCAAAAAAAACAGAAGGTATTCTGTGTGCATTCCGTTTCCGTATTTTGGTTCCACAAAAAAAATAGAACATGTCCTATTATTGTCCGCATTATGGACAAGGATAGGACTGTTCTATTAGGGGCCAGCTGTTCCGTTCCGCAAAATACGAAATGCACACGGATGCAATCCGTATTTTTTGCGGATACATTTTTTGAGAACCGCAAAATACATACAGTCATGTGCATGAGGCCTAAGTAAGAGTACATACAACTTTTTGCATCAGATTGCTCCACATTTTGTGCCAAAATCAAGTCCCAAACACAGTAGTAAATCTAGACTAACAGTCGTGTGAAAATCCTTTTACTGCATGAACCTACCGACACCAGAGTTCACTGTAAGCCAGCCAAAGCTAGATTTCCCTGGGAAAGCCAATCTCAGATCTTTAGCTATGTCCCATCTGATTCAAGTGGATTAGCACCTCTCAGTAAACAGGATGTAGAGGAGAAGAGAAGAAATATCAATATATGTTTTAATGAGACAAATGTAGACTGCATGTCTGGAAAGCAACAAACTCAAGACCAAATGAGAAGTTTGGAAAATATAGATACATAACTTCTTTGTTGAGCTTCTTCCAGAAAAATCCAGTAGACTAAAAATATATTGGTCTTTTCCCTAGGCAGGCATTTATTTGCCACTAAAGGTCCAGTGCCAAAGGTGGTAGGATGTGACAAGGTGGTACCTGCCAACAAGATTTTCTTTTTTTGAACACTCTGCCTACCTCCTGCAGGACCAGTATACTCCAGGGTTCAGTGGGGTGTAAGGATATCATCTACTCAGCAGATTCGGGAGTCAGACACACCATATTTCTCCCTGTCCTTTGCAATAGATGCTGGTACTGCACTTACTGGTCCTCCACACACCTGCTACACACAGATAAATGATGGGACTGACATTTGTGACACAGACAGCATATGTAGCGCAACTTAAACTGTCTGATCTCAAGATGTCCTCTGATGGCAGGGGATGGGGAGGGCATGTACAGCGGAAAACCCTACAATGGTTGATGTGTGGGGAGAAGGGCATGGGCAGTTGCAGAGGTAAACCCTGAAGTGGCCTTGAGGAGTACTATGTATCAGATAACCATGGGGAAGCGGTATTATAGTGTAGTTTACTGTGGAAGGCACTATTGATATGAAGCTATTTATTTTAAGACACATTACAGGGGGTAGTATGGGAATAGTGTTATATAGTCTGCATGGCACTATTATTTGTGTGAGCACTGTATATATTTTACTATTATTTGGGGGTCACTATAGTATTAGTCACTATAGCAGTATGATTTAGCAGTACAATATTTAGGGTGCATTCAACAACACATCAGACACATTATTACTGTCTTTGACTGACCCTGATCAGTATTTTATACTGATACTATAAAGCACCCGATGACACGTGGTTCGGCTCAGTCTTAGTCAGGGAGCTGTGCTGTAGAAGGGACAGATAATGTAGGGAATTGAATAGAATTTTTTTGTTAGGCAGGGTTGGTGTTAGAGACCCAAAAGTCCTTTTAAGGACTATTATTGTGTCTGGCAGCAATATACGGTATATTTTTAGCGCAACCTGCGCTAAATTGCTTGCAATTGTAGAGACCCAAAAGTCCTTTTAAGGACTATTGTTGTGTCTGGCAGCAATATATGGTATATTTTTAGCGCAACCTGAGCCAAATTGCATGCAATTGTAGAGACCCGAAAGTCCTTTTAAGGACGATTGTTGTATCTGTCAGCAATATATATTATTAGCACAACCTGCGCTAAATAGCGCGCAATTGTTTGGCCGCTGCTGACAGCGACAATATCTGCGCTACATCTCCTGTGTAACGTGTGCGCAGTCTAAAAATATCTGTGACATCCAGTGTACTTTTTCCGTGTCCGCTGCGGACAGTGACATTATTATTAACTAATAAAGTGTCTATCGCTAAAATATAACTTTTATTCCATTTACTTAAAAGCGTGGATAATTCATCTTGGTTAAAGACGTGAATAAACATATGATCGTCCTGGATCACACTGGTTCCAGGTGTGACAATTGTCTCACATATTGAGACAGGATCCTAGATCTGTGTTTTACCCAGGGGGCAGATTAAATGTCAGAAGGTGTGTGGGACTGTATCTTCACAGCCCTCACACACCATTTAATGCACTGACCAGCAATAGGGCACAGAAATTTGAGACCATCTGTGATTAAACCCTGAATTGTTCCCCTAGGTGACACACAGAAGCTGGCTACTCTGTAATGATGCTTCCTAACATATAATTTCGCTGAATCACAAGAGGCTAGTGTACCTCTAATAGAGTAGAGCTAACCTGAACTGTATAGTTCGGGTTCGTACCAAACTTTACGGTTTTCCGGACCCGAAACCCCAACATTTCTGTAAAAGTTCAGGTCGGGTTCGTTGTTCGACGATTTCTTCCCACTTTTTGAAAGGCTGCAGGGCAGCCAATCAACAAGCGTTTCACTACTTTGCCCTAACAAGCCCTCACAGCCATGCCTACTATTGGCATGGCTGTGATTGGCTAAGTGCACGTCACTCTGCTGCTCTTAGTGTAGTGACAGGTTGCTGCTGGTGTTCTTAGGGAGAGATTAGGGAAGAAATCTGTTGAACTTGGTGGTGTTAAATCTTCAAACTACAGCAATTATTGAGGGTGCTATGCTACATATTTGTACCCAGCCCCGAGCCCAGTGATACTGCAAAATAATTTTTAATCCATCCAATTTCTGGCAGGTCAAGTCCTCCTACATTACCTATTTTATAATTTCCTTATCGTGGCATGTGTTCAATTACACTCCCATAAAACGTAACTTTTATTATTCCTATTAAGCCCTATACTGACCATTAAACTATAATTTTAAAAACATCAGTTGTGTCACCTATTCTTTTTGATAGATCTTTTATGCTCTTATTATAGTACTATTATCATGTGGGCAGTGTCGGACTGGGGTACCTAGGGCTCACCAGTAAAATTTATTTTGGGGGCCCCCCGTATGGATACATTCAAATATAAGTAATTTAACATGTTTTTTATATGAACATAGGCTGGTTGAGGTGCTGTACATTGAATATATGTCTGTAGTGCAGTAAATCTAATGTGTTATGTGCCAATAGTGCAGGGGGTGGGAGACTAGGGGCCCACCTTGCTCAGGGGCCCACCGGGGTATTCCCCTGTACCCCTGTTGGCCAGTCCGACCCTGCATGTGGGGGGCTGGCAGCCGCGTGCTGGCTCTAAGCTCTCTTCCTATATTTTATTGTTCCTATCTACTAGTGACTATCAATATTTATAGGCTTCACTCCTGTACTAAAACCACCTCAAGCACTGCCCCCCTACATGTTTCGCCAGCTAACCTGGCATCTTCAGGGGAACGGGCAGTGTGCGACTGGTGGGCATGGCACTATATTCTAAATATTCACGAATTCTGGAATTCGCGATTAAAATTCGCAATTCGAATCTTCGGGCTCAACACTAGTCACTTGGGATTAACTTTATGACAGAGTTAACCATAAAGAACCGTTGGGTTGCTGGTCAAGACACAACCGCTAGATGACTCAGGCCTCTCGCTGCGACTCCTGCTGCCACGCCCCCTTACTCTGCTGCAAAACATTTAGGCCTCTACCACTCCTTTGTGCATGGCCTGGCACTTCTCTGTCTGTCTATACGCTTTCACCAGAAATTACTGCAACAGTGCAGTGGGTATATATTTTTCTTATATTACTGAAATACGACCCTAAACGCTTTCACCAGAAATTACTGCAGAAGTGAAATGTGCATATATTTTAGTTTTTCCACAGATATAAGCCTCTAAAGGCTTTTCAAAATGGCACTTGCACCCCAAGAACAAATAGCTGGAATGACAGAGCTGTATAATTGCTATTTAGATCCCAAATAATCTTTCCCTGCACTTGTAAATCGTTTTTTGTTTTTTTTCACAGTGACGTTTTTCCAGCACTGTCCCTGCACTAAGATGCTGTGAAATGATTCTTCCCTATTCTTTCCCTGCCCTTGTAAAGCGATTTGTTCAATTTTTTTCAACGTGATGTTTTTTCTCTCCCTCTCCCTAGCGCCTACACAAGTCATTCTCTGCTATCAGAACACTGGACAATGTCTGAATCCAAGATGGCTGTGGGTATTTATAGGGCTCTGACATCACCGGGCTGTCTGGCTGCTGATTGGCTGTATTCATGGCATTATGGGTCATCCCGCCCACCCAGAGATCCTTGCCCCATGTCCTCACACATGTAGCCACCATTTTAGGAAAAATTGTGATTCGTTACCACAAAGCGCGAGGAAATTCGCATTCGTTGCAAATCAAATTTTTCCTGAAATTTAGATCGAATTCCACTTTGTCAGCTTTGATTAGCTTATCCCTAGTGGCGTCATCTAAACATGATATGATGGTGTTGTTCAGTCAAGTTATGGTGGTATTATTTACAGGTTTGTTCAAAATAATTCAACCCCCACTGAAATTGAGTGTTTTGGCCAGTTTGACATTGATTTTGATCATTTCAGTCATCTTGTTTACAATTAAATCAAAGAGGCACTTGTAAGTCAGACAAATATAACATAACATTTATAATGAAATGACCACAAATGTATTTTCTGTGCTCACATGATTATCAGTTTTATTCAACCCCCAAGTGACATTCAATCTTAGTACTTAGTACAACATCCTTTTCCAGTTATAACAGCTTTTAAACATGAAGCATAGCTTGACACAAGTGTCTTGGAGCGATCTACGGGTATCTTCGCCCATTCTTCATGGGCAAAAGCCTCCAGTTCAGTCACATTCTTAGGCTTGCGCGCTGCAACTGCTTTCTTTGAGTCCCACCAGAGGTTCTCAATCGGATTTAAGTCTGGTGACTGCGATGGCCACTTCAAAATGTTCCAGCCTTTAATCTGCAACCATGCTCTAGTGGACTTGGAGGTATGCTTGGGATCATTGTCCTGTTGAAAGGTTTAACGTCTCCCAAGCCTCAGGTTTGTGACGGACTGCATCACATTTTCATCCAATATCTCCTGGTACTGAAGAGAATTCATGGTACCTTGCACACGCTGAAGCTTCCCTGTACCTCTAGAAGCAAAACAGCCCCAAAGCATGATTGACCCCCCGCCATGCTTTACAGTAGGCAAGGTGTTCTTTTCTTCATAGGCCTTGTTCTTCCTCCTCCAAACATAGCGTTGATCTATGGGCCCAAACAGTTCTAATTTTGTTTCATCACTCCACAGAACACTATCCCAAAACTTTTGTGGTTTGTCCACATGACTTTTGGCATACTGCAGTCGACTCTTCTTATTCTTTGGAGACAGCAAGGGGGTGCGCCTGGGAGTTCTGGCATGGAGGCCTTCATTACGCAGTGTGCGCCTTATTGTCTGAGCTGAAACTTCAGTACCCACATCCTCAGCAGTCACACGGGGACTTTTCTCCACTTTGTGCTTCAGGTAGCGCACAGCAGTCGAAGTCAGCATCTTCTTTCTGCCACGACCAGGTAGCGTTTCAACAGTGCCCTTTGCCTTAAATTTGCGAATGATGTTTCCTATGGTGTCTCTTGGTATGTTTAACATCTTTGCAATCTTCTTATAGCCATTGCCCTTCCTGTGAAGAGAAATCACCTCTTCTCTTGTCTTCCTGGACCATTCTCTTGACTTCACCATGTTTGTAAACACACCAGTAAATGTCTAGAAGGAGCTGAGTATCACAGTCATTTTAAATCTGCCTAATTGGTGCTTATTATGCTTGATTGCTGCTCCTTGACATCCAGAGGTGTTTTCAATACCTGATCGAAAACATTTGAATGAACCTCTGTTCTTAAGAGTGGTAGTCTTTAAGGGGTTGAATAATTGTGTCAATGAAGAAATCACAAAAAAAAACATTTAATACTGTATTACAAAAACAATTGATGCCATTTTAGTTGCATTTGGTTCTTTAAAAAGTCCTTGTAAGATTTCATTCTGAACAGAATTACAAATGTACACTAAATTCCCTAAAACCCTTTACAGCATTGGGGGTTGAATAATTTTGAACACAACTGTAGTTACTGTACAGTGGTGTTATAAGGTTACGTTATGGTGGTTTTATTGAGTTATGGTATGGTGGTGTTATTCAGTCACAGTATGGTTTTGTTATCCAGTCATGGTATGGGGGTGTTTTTTTTAGTTATGATCTGGTGCATTATGATACAATTTAACCCCTTTTCCGACCAGCACCATACATGTACATGGCTGGCAAGGACTTTAAAGATAGCCCCTGCTGGTGAGCAGGCACCTGGGACTAATGTCTGTGACCGGCTTTAATGCAGATTCGTACTTTTAACCCTTCAGATGCCACGGTCAAATGTGACCACGCCATCTGTACAAAGAATAACTTGGAAACGCACTCTTCTAGGTGTGCTACGGGTCCTTCCCATGCAAAAACGCCAGTACTATTAAAATATAGAAATATTTATCCCACACAGAAAATGGCGCAACAGGAAAAAAATTCTAAATGGCCCATTCACCATTTTGTGATTTCTTCACCTCCCACAAAAAATTTTTTTATAAAGAGGTCAAAATGTCATTAACACCTGTAAGGGATTGCAATCACAGATTTCTCCTCTGACAACGGGATTAAAGTCCAAATGGTGCTTTATGGTGGCACTTCAGCACCATCACAAACATAAACATAGCAAAAAAAAAAACCCTGCCCATTTGGGCTCTAGCTAATACAGAGGTCTTCTCCCTGACTCACCTCAAAAAATGCAGTTTACACACCGGATCTCCGGCTCCGGTTGTTTTATCCCTCCTTGATTATAGCTCAGCTGACCTCACCTGGGATCTCCTCAGCTAAAGCTAATATCTCCAAGATATAAAAAATAAGTTTAGAGGGGCACTCTCTACATAGGGGAACACATGTGAAATATCAAGTAACCTGGATAAAGGTATTGTAGCTTTAATATACTAATGTAGTGGCACAATATATACACAGTACAACTCAATGAAATAAAATAAACCTTACATTAAAACATAATCACCAAAAACTAAAAAACTACAATAGAAGCAAAACAGTCCTTTCAGCAATTGTCCATATAGCTTACTATAGGGTATATGTTTCAATATAGTTCCAGTGTGATTTGTTCCAGTGTAATTTTAAATTCCAAGGTGCGGTATAAGATAAGTCCAGACACTCTGTGTAGTTGAATTCAGAAGTACGCTTTGTTATTGAAGTAAGTAGCAAGCAATACAACCCAATTTTACAGCTTCTCCCCTTACAATCAGTAGAAGGGGGCTATTCAGGCCATCGCTATATATAGAACATCACAGGGTTTCACCAACCTGGCGGCCGTGTGGTCTGCTGTTGCTCCGGACCCCACCTGTGGAACAAATGGCACGTCTCTTACCAGTCTCCCGATGTGGAGCGGCCTCCGCTGTTGTAAACCTCACCACTCAAGAGGCGTCCCACGTGGTGTCACGGGCCTTAGTACGGCGTCCCACGTGACCCGGAGGCGGAGTTGATTGCCGATATACTGGTAGCGCTGCTAAATTGTCTATAACTGGAGAAAGTTCAGCACTGCTTCTACTCTCCCTAGGAGTGGCCGTCCTGTAAAGATGACTGCAAGAGCACAGCGCAGACTGCTTAATGAGGTGAAGAAGAAGGCTAGAGTGTCAGCTAAAGACTTACAAAAGTCTCTGGCATATGCTAACATCCCTGTTAGCGAATCTGCGATTAGAGATGTCACGAACTATTCGCCGGTGAACAGTTTCCAGCGAACATCGCATGTTCGCGTTCGCTGCGGCGGACGAACATATGCGATGTTCGGTCCGCCCCCTATACGTCATCATTGAGCAAACTTTGACCCTGTACCTCACAGTCAGCAGACACATCCCAGCCAATCAGCATACCCTCCCTCCCAGACCCTCCCACCTCCTATCAAAAAGCAAGGACAGCATCCATCTTAAATTCATTCTGAAGCTGCAGTGTTAGTTAAAGCAGGGAGAGTGCTGCTGCTGAATTAATAGGGAAAGCGTAAGCTAGGCCAGTGTTCTGTGTCCACTCCAGTCTTCAAAGACTCATCTTCTGTAAGGACGGCATCCTGACAGCACCCCAAAAAGCACTTTTTAGGGCTGGTACATCAGTCTGCTTTTATTTATTTTTTTCTATATATATATTGCAGTTGCCTGCCCGTGTGTGAGAGGCTGCAGGCCCACAGACTGTACTGTGTGCACATCACTCATATAGGGCGGCACAGTACCTTGCAGATTTTTTTACGGTGTTTACTTGAGGGGTTAGGTCATGTGATATTTTTATAGAGCAGGTTTTTACAGACGCGGCGATACATTATATGTGTACTGTATTTTATTTTTTTAATTTTTATTCAGTGATATGTGTTTTTTTATTTTTACTTTTTTTTCACTTTTTTACTTTCCTTTTTTACACAGACCCACTTGGTTCTTGTAGATCCAGTGGATCTGGTGTCTATATAATACAGTACAGTATACTATATGGTGTACTGTACTGTATTTTTTACTTTAGACTTAGTCTAATCAGACTTTTGCCTTTAGCAGAATCTACATTACCATGGCAAGCAGGACACCTCTGAAAGTGTCCTGCTGCCTTGTTAACCATCACCCGCTGCCAGAACAGAGCAGCGGGTGATGGGGAGGGAGGGGAGCTCCCTCCCTCTGCGATCCTATCAATAATCGGGGCCTGCAAGGGCACAGCAGCCCCCGATGGGAGAGGGAGGGAGCTCCCTCCCTGTTAACCCCTTCCTTACAGCGGTCCGTACGGACCGAGGCATGGACGGGGTTAAAACTGCTGACATCTGCAGCTCAGATGTCAGCAGTTTTTAGCAGAGTGTCAGCAATGTGCTGACACTCTGCTAAAGCCACTATACCGCCAATTATTACTACAGAGGAGCACCACCTGCAACCACCCCCTCTGCACCCCCGCAGCCACAATATGATTGTGGGCTGCAAAATCTTATACTTGGGGAACATTTAGTCTCTGATCCCTGGGGTCACAGACCGCCGGGATCAGAGATTGCAGAAAGCGCTGCAAACCACAGGTCTGAATAGACCTGCGGTTTGCAGCGATCGGCGATACGGGGGGTCACAGGACCCCCCTGGGAATTGTAACAAGGTACCTGTCGGCTGAGCAGCAGTGATCGGAAATACTCATGACGTACCGGTAAGTCGTGGGTCCTTAAGGACTCGGGAACCATGCCGTACCGGTACGTCCTAAGTCCTTAAGGGGTTAATAGGAAATATAAGTTCATCCACTTGCCGTTCTGTGGTGAAATTACATTGTGATACAGCAATTTTTGGGTTGTATTCATAGGAAATATAGGTACGTCCATTTGCCGTTCTGCGGTGAAAGTACATTGTGATACAGCCAGCTTTTGTGTGTATTAATAGGAAATGTAAGTACATCCACTCACAGTTCTGTGGTTAAATTATATTGTGATACAGCCAGTTTGGGGGTGTATTATTTACTCTTAATTTAATTCTTTTAATTTACAGTATGTCAGACAGATGTGTCAGGCCCTTCAAAGGGAACAGGCAATGGCCAAAATGTTTCCGGTGCAGGCAGAAGTAGCAGCAGAAGAAGGGGCTGGCAGTAGGAGTCAAAGCGACAGGCCTGGTGTCATCTAGTGGTCGTATCTTGAGCAGAAACCCAGCGGTGCTTGAATGGTTGTCTTTGTCTTCTACTTCGCAAGTGACATCAGGCACCCCCAGCCAAGAGTCAGTGGGTACCTCTGACACAACCCTTAGTTGGCATGGCCCAGAAGCAGGCCTGGTGCCCCCACCTGTCCTCAACCTGCCTCTGTCATTTTCTGTTCCCTCAGCTCGAGAAGTATTATATGCAGTAGGCTTGGCTCCACTTTTCAGCAAGGATGAGCTTCTATAGGACAGTCAGCAGCTACTGTCCAGCCAAGATCTGGAGTAGAAATCCACTGCTTCCTCTGGCAGGCAAGTAGTGATGATGACAGTTGCTGTTGCAAGCAGTCAGGCTCCTGGCCCTGAGACTGTTGATGGGGACATCAGTGACGTGCAGACAATAGTGGATGATAATGTAGCCGATCGCACTTGGGAGTCAGGTGAAGAGGGGGCTTCATCATCATCACGAGAAGAGGATGGCAGCTTTCGCGTGAGGCAGTGGCTGAGCCAGCAAGGTGGTAGCGTAGCCGCGAGTCAGCAGAGTGGCAGCAGTGCAAGGTCAAGAGTCAAACATGCACAGGGTAGACCTCCTGCTTTACAGGAGACTACGTGCCCGGAAATTAGCGATGCAGGGGTTCATGGAGGCAGCAGTAGCAGGCAGTCAGGGTGGAGTGTTGGAGGGAAAAAGCCATACTCGGCGATGTGGCAGTTTTTCATCAATCCGCCGGGGGCAATTTGCCAGATGTGTGGGCAGAAGGTGAAGCGTGGCCAGGGTGCCAATGTTGGCACCACTGCCCTGCGTCAACACATGCAGCATCACCATAAAGTGGCCTGGGAAAACCATGGCTCCGATGTTGTGGTCCAGCCTGCCGCAGAAATCACTGCATCACCCAGTGGCCAGCACCCCTTTTCCTGCAGTCAAGGCTCCTTCACCTCAGCCGAAGGGAGCTGTCTTTCCTTCCCATCATCTACTGGTCCTGATGCTCCTGCTCCTCGTCCTCCTACTCCTCGTCATGCATTTCGTCAGACATGTGGAGCTATAACTACAGTCAAGAACAATATATGTCCATTACGGCCCACTGGGTAAATGTGGTGCCTGCCCAGCCACACCAGGAACTTGGCCACTGCCGCCTCCACGTTCTCAAGCTGTGGATCCTGGCCAATGACTACCTCTGCCTCCTCATCCTCCACCAGGTATCCTCAGCCTCCACTGCAGGGACAATTCAGAGTGTTCCTCCAGCATACCAGATGTGCAGGGCACGACTGTGTCCCACTGTTCTGCACCTAGTTTGCCTGGGCGAACGGAGTAACACAGGGGAGGAACTGTTCCACGTCCTCCATCAAGAAATCGAATCCTGGCTTTGTCCTCGCCAACTCAAAATCGGAACCATGGTGACCGACAACAGGAAAGAACATGGTGTCGGTGCTGCATCTAGGAGGGCTGAGCCATGCACCCTGTATGGCGCACGTGTTTAATATGATTGTAAAGAGGTTCCGGAAGTCTTCCACTCATCTGCAACACATCCTGAAAATGGCCAGGAAACTGTGCATGCACTTCAGCCACTCTTACACTGCAAAGCACACCCTCCTTGAGCTGCAAAGGCAGATTGGCGTTTCCCAACATCTGCTGATATGCGACGTTTCCACCCTTTGGAACTCCACCATCCATATGTTGGACCGACTATATGAACATAGAAAGGCCGGTGTGGTGACGTCATACGTCACCACAAATGGGATTTCGGACGAATTCTTCCATCAAGATGGCAGCTGGCATCCCGTCACGAGCAAATGTAGGAGGTAAGTATGAATTTTTTAGTTTTTTACACTATTTTAGGTAAAATCGATTCGTTAACACGAAGCACAAAGAAATTCGGCTTTGAGGCTAATCGAATTTATCCTGGAATTTGGATCGAATTCCACTTTGTGGGATTCTATTTGCTCATCTCTATTTGTCAATAGAGATCTTTTTCTTCTGGCTACCTGCTTCAGCTAATTTTCTCTGTCAGGACTCCTCATGCTGCTGCCACCTCTCCACTCTGTCAATGACCATTCTGTAGTCTTCTCATGCTGCGGCTACTGTACTTCACCACTCTGTGGTTTCCTCATGCGGCTGCCACCTCACCACTCTGTGGTCTCCTCATGCTGCCGCCACCTCACCACTCTGTGGTCTCCTCATGCTGCCACCAACTCACCACTCTGTGGTCTCCTCAAGCTGCTGCCACCTAACCACTCTGTCACTGGGCCACTCTGTGGTCTTCTCATTCTGCTGCCACCTCATTACTCTGTGGTCTCCACATGCTGCTGTCACCCCACCACTATGTGGTCTCCTCATGCTGCTGCCACCTCACCACTCTGTCACTAGGCCACTCTGTGGTCTCATGCTTCCTCCACCTCACCTCTCTGTAGTCTCATGCTGTTGCCACCTTACCACTCTATCACTTGCCCACTCTGTGGTCTTCTCATGCTGCTGTCACCTCACTACTCTGTGGTCTCCTCATGCGGCTGCCACCTCACCACTCTGTCACTGAGCCACTCTGTGGTCTCCTAATGCTGCCTCCACCTCACCTCTCTGTAGTCTCATGCTGCTGCCACCTTACCACTCTGTCTCTCGGCCACTCTGTGGTCTCCTCATGCTGCTGCCACCTCACCACTCTGTGGTCTCCTCATGCTGCTGCCACCTCACCAATCTGTCACTGGGCCACTATGTAGTCTCCTCATGCTGCCACCTCACCACTCTATGATCTCCTCACAGTTGATGATGGGGAAAAAGGAGTGCGCTCTTTCACGCTATAGTAGAATCTTGGGCCGCTGCATGGTTCTTCATACCTGGCACTAACATTGACCTGTTAGGCTGAGTTAACACTTCGGTCAGTTTTGGCCCTGTAACTAACAAATAAGCGAAGTGTGAAGTGAATCTAAGAGCGGCGCCTGTCATCTGCTTGTCATGACTCACAGAATAGTTTTACTACCACAGCAGACTCCCTATGCATGTTTCTGCAAAGCACAGTGTTCCACACTATTATACAGGCTCTCTGCAGCCAGGAAATAGCTGTTTTACAATGTGATTTGTCACCAATAATTTCAGATTGAACACTGGTGTTGTGAGGGGTGCCCGGGTGACACCACTGATGGGGTGACACCAGTGCCGGCCGGCAGAAGATAATTTATTCACTGCACTTCAGGATTGATCGCTGTACAGGGAATCCAGGTCTGAGCTCTGACTCCATATATGATTGTGTCCATATATGGAGTCAGTGCTATGAACATGAAGGGGGTATTCCCAAGCATTGTCAGTATGCTTGGGGACACCCAATGTATTTTAATCTAATTTAGCTTCTATTTCTGAAAGGTTTCCGCCAGGATTCAAACTCACAACCTTTCATATCAGAGGCAAGAACACTAACCACTGAGCTATGGAGTTGGAAAAACCTCATAGTAGTGTATCATGTATTAGGTATTCCTATACAGCAGAAGTATAATTTACATATTTTTTTTTCAGTAATTGTAAAAAAAAATGTATGACACAAAATAAATGTGTAATTACTATATATATATATATATATATATATATATATTAATTACACATTTATTTTTTTATTTAATTATACTTCTGCTGTATAGGAATACCTAATACATGATACACTACTATGAGGGGTGTTTGGGTGGAAGCTCTGGAAGGGGTGGGAAGTCCAATAGGTATGTGGGGGTGGGAGATCCGGGAGGGGGGGCCCATAAAAGAATTTAGCTATGTGGCGGAGGGGCATAACATTTTTTGCTGTGGTGCCCAGTCATTTCTAGCTACGCCCCTGGGTGACACCACCAGGAGATGAGCGCTTGCATTATGGAAGCACTCATCTCCCTACATTCATCTGTATCGCGATACAGATGAACACTGCAGCAGGGTATGTGAGAGGCGTTTCCCTTCCCTGTTCCTCTGATAGGCTGCCGGCACAAGGCCAGCAGCCTATCAGAGGCCGGTGCAGGCGGCGAGATGACGTCATCGCTCCGCCTGAGCTTTACTGCTCGGGACACAGGCCTGAAGAGGCCTGCATCGCATCGCTGCCATGGAGGTAAGTATGTGTTTTGTTTTTTGTTTTGTTTTTCTGTGAGGCACTGGGGGGTTATTGCTGGCATAAAGGGGACACTTTCGGGCATTATTGCTGGCACATGGGGGACACTATGGGGCAATGGCTGGCACATGGGGGACACTATGGGGGCATTGCTGGCACATGAGGGACACTATGGGGGCATCTACTGGCATATGGGGGGATCTACTGGGGGCATTGCTGGCACATTATGGGGACACTATGGTGTTGGAGGGTAGAAGAATACTATGGGGGTATATTATATAGGCACATTATGGGGGCACTAAGAAGGGGCATTTAATTCTGGCACATTCTGGGGGACACTATGGGGGAATCTTATACTGGCACATTATGGGGGCACTATCGGGAAGAGGAAAGGAGCACTATGTGGGCATTTACTAGGGGCATTATATAGGGGTATTTTATACTTGCACACATTATGGGGACATTAGCTCAACTGGCGGCACTGAGGGAGTTTTTTTGCACTGGCACACAGAACGGTAGCACTTTTGAATTAGTGTACATTATGATTTTTATTATTGAAGGTGGCAGGTGAGTTGTTAATAAGGTAGGAGGATGATGGAAAAGTAGGAACCTAAGATGTCTTTTGTCAAACTACAGAGACGAGAGATGGGTGAAAAATCATCGTGGCGGTCTGGTCTGAAAGGAGAAGATGAGGAAAGAAGGTCTGCATCAGAGAAGTTACTGGATATAAGTTATGTGGTGCTGTATTCTGGATAGCACAGAATATAATATGTATGCAAATATGTATGCAAATATGTGTGTGTGGGGGGTGCTGAGCAGACAGAAGACAGATCGCCGGGGGTTGGGGGCCTGTTGGGGGTGCTAGAATTTGAACCCAAGCGATAACATGGATGGGGGTTTAGATAGTAAACAGACAGCTGACGTGGGGGGGGGCTAAGCAGACAGATCGCTGCCGACTGGGAGGGGGGGTTGTGCTTGGGGGGGTGGGCGACACCATTTTTTGAAAAATTCGCTCATCTCTAAATGCAATATTAAATGGTGGAATTAGAAAGTGTCCATAGGAGGGCAAAAAACAAGCCCTCATATGGATATTTTAACAGAAAAATAAAAAAAGTTATGTTCACAGGAATTGTGAAAATGTGAGATCTGCACTCCAGTTGTGGTTGATCTGGGTGCTTGTGAGATGAAGGATAATCTGTAGTATAGGAATATCCATGGCACTCCAGACAGATTATTTTCAATTGCTTTTATTCATAAAAAAAAATATAACATTTTTACCGTAGGTAATTTTCCATACAGTGTAGTTATATCCAGGATAAGATAAATTATATTAGCCACATAATATTCCCCGGACGTTTCGGTCTGTAAAAATACCTTTTCCGGCGGGATCTCATTGGTGGCAGGAGGGGGTGTCTGGTCTGTGAAAAATGTGAAAAACGAAAGGCGCAATCTGATTAGTTGCTATGGGCAACTAAGCCAGTTGTACTTTATACCAGTTTAATAAATCTCCCACATAGTCATTTATCGTCTACATCATTGTGCCAACAAAAACCAAGGACAACTGAAAAGTATGTTACAAATTTCCTGCTCTTTGACGTGAAAAGTTGAGAACTAGTATATTTGACCGCTCTCAAATTAGGATTCTAGTGAAAGACTGAGAATTCCTCAAAACCATGAAAGCATAGAAAAGAATGCTTGATCTGCTTTTTCTGACGTCATGACAAACTTTCTTGGCAATATTAGGGCTGAATATTTGTACTCCTAGTTCAAACTTTGTTGACATCTTTTCATAGACTCGGAGCAAACATGGGTGTCAAGTTGCATTTCCTCCATATTCATCTAAACTACTTCCTCTCAAAGCTTGGAGCTCTGAGTGAATAGCAATGAGAATGCTTCCACCAGGACATTAAGACCGTGGAAAATGGATTTTAAGGCACCTGGAACATACAGTGCCGTAAAAAGTAAAAAGTATTCATACCCCATTGAACCTTTCCACATTTTTCACATTACACCCACAAACTTAAATGTATTTTATTAGGACTTTATGACCAATCTTATTGACTTTTTTGATTGGGTGACTAAAATAATAGATGGTGGAGGTGCAGTAGACATCGCTTATCTGGACTTTAGTAAGGCATTTGATACTGTCCCACATAGAAGGCTTATCAATAAACTGCAGTCTTTGAGCTTGAGCTCACATATTGTTGAATGGATTAGGCAGTGGCTGAAGGACAGAAAACAGAGGGTTGTAGTCAATGGAGTATATTCAGACCATGGTATTGTTACCAGTGGGGTACCTCAAGGATCTGTTCTGGGACCCATATTGTTTAATATCTTTATCAGTGAAATTGCAGAAGGCCTCAATGGTAAGGTGTGTCTTTTTGCTGATGACACAAAGATTTGTAACAGGGTTGATGTTCCTGGAGGGATACACCAAATGGAAAAGGATTTAGGAAAACTAGAGGACTGGTCAAAAATCTGGCAACTAAAATTTAATGTCGATAAGTGCAAGATAATGCACCTGGGGCGTAAAAACCCAAGAGCAGAATATAAAATCAGTGATACAGTACTAACCTCAGTATCTGAGGAAAGGGATTTAGGGGTCATTATATCAGACGACCTAAAGGTGGGCAGACAATGTCATAGAGCAGCAGGTAATGCCAGCAGAATGCTTGGGTGTATAGGGAGAGGCATTAACAGTAGAAAGAGGGAGGTGCTCTACAGAGCACTAGTGAGACCTCATTTGGAGTATTGTGTGCAGTACTGGAGACCATATCTGCAGAAGGATATTGAAACTTTGGAGAGAGTTCAGAGAAGAGCTACTAAACTAGTACATGGATTGCAGGACAAAACTTACCAGGAAAGGTTAAAGGACCTTAACATGTATAGCTTGGAAGCAAGAAGAGACAGAGGGGATATGATAGAAACTTTTAAATACATAAAGGGAATCATCACGGTAAAAGAGGAGAGAATATTTAAAAGAAGAAAAACTGCTACAAGAGGACATAGTTTTAAATTAGAGGGGCAAAGGTTTAAAAGTAATATCAGGAAGAATTACTTTACTGAGAGAGTAGTGGACGCATGGAATAGCCTTCCTGCAGAAGTGGTAGCTGCAAATACAGTGAAGGAGTTTAAGCATGCATGGGATAGGCATAAGGCCATCCTTCATATAAGATAGGGAATGGGGCTATCCATAGTATTCAGCATATTGGGCAGACTAGATGGGCCAAATGGTTCTTATCTGCCGACACATTCTATGTTTCTATGTTTCTATAGACCAACACAAAGTATGTGTTACGGTGAAGTGAAAAGAAAATTCTACATAGTTTTAAAACTTTTTATTAAATAAAAATCTGGTAAGTGTGGCATGCATTGATATTCAGCCCCTCTGAGTCTATACTTTGTAGGACCACCTTTCGCTTCAATTACTGCTGCGAGTGTTTGGAGGTATGTCTCTTCCAGCTTTGCATTCTAGCTGAAATTTTTGCCCATTCTTCTTTGGAAAAAAGCTCAAGCTCAGTCAGATTGGATGGGGAGATTCTGTAAACAGCAATTTCCAAGTGTTGCTATAGATTCTCAATGGGATTTAGGTCTGGACTTTGACTGGGCCATTCTAACACATGAATATGCTTTGGTCTAAACAATTCCATTGTAGCTCTGGCTGTATGTTTAGGGTCATTGCCCTGCTGGAAGGTGACCCTTCCTCCACAGTCTCAAGTTCTTTGCAGCATCTACCAGGTTTTCCTCCAGGATTACCCTGTATTTAGCTACATCCATCTCCCCATCAACTCTGACCAGCTTCCCTGTCCCTGCTGAAGAAAAGTTCAACTTTGGTCCTTTCTGACCAGAGCACTTTCTTCCAACATGTTTGCTGTGTCTCTTACATAGCTTATGACAAACTGCAAATTGGACTTTTTATGGCTTGCTTTCAAAAATGGCTTTTTCTTGCTATCTTCCATAAAGGCCAGATTTGTGGAGTACACAACTAAGTGTTGTCCTGTGGATTCTTCCACCTGAGGTGTGGATCTCTTCAGCTATTCCAGAGTGACCCTGAGCCTCTTGGCTGTTTCTCTAATTAGTGCTCTCCTTGCCCGGGCTGTCAGTTTAGGTGGATAGCCATGTCTTGGTAGGTTTGCAGTTGTGCCATACTCCTTCAATTTTCATTCATGTAATTTTTTGATACAATGTTTATGATATCAGTGCTTCGTGGCATGTTCAGAACTCGGGATTTGTTTGCATAATTTAACCCTGCTTTACACTTCTTCACACCTTTTCCCTGACCTGTCTGGTGTGTTCCTTGGTTTTCATGATGCTGTTTGATCACTAATGTTCACTTACAAACCTCTGAGGCCTTCACAGAACAGATGTAGTTATACTGAGAATATTGTAGGGGTATAAGGGTACAGGGGGCTGAATACAAATGCACACCATGCTTTTCAGATTTTTCTTTTTTCGAAATTTTGAAAACCATATATTATTTTCTTTTCACTTCACACTACTACTTGCTACTTTGTGTCTATCACATAAAATCCCAATAAAATACATATAAGTTTTTGGGTGTAACATGACAAAGTTTGGAAAAGTTCAAGGGGTAGGAATACTTTTTCAAGGCACTTTGATGGGAAAATGATGGGAGACTACTGTTGGAGTTTGCAAAGTTATAACCCTGATCATAACTCTTTAAGAAAGTCCAAAACAAGAAAATTTGTGCTAAACAATTGGTGTAGATTTATTAAAACTGGTTTAAAGGAAAACTGGCTTAGTTGTTCATATCAATCAATGATATTCCCCTTTTCATTTTTCAGAGCGCCTTTGGAAAATAAAACATGAATTCTAATTGGCTGCTATGGGCAACAAGATAAATATCCCCCAATGTTATTTTTAGAACTACTAGCAGAAGGACCATTTAATGTTTGTGTGCGTTGTTAACCCCTTAAGGACACGGCCCTATTTCACCTTAAGGACCAGGCCATTTTTTCAAAATCTGACCATTGTCACTTTATGTGGTGATAACTTTAAAACGCTTTTTCTTATCCAGGCCATTCTGAGATTGTTTTTTCGTCACATATTGTACTTCATGACAGTGGTAAAATGAAGTCGAAAAATTTCATTTTTATTTATAAAAAAATACCAAATTTACCAAAAATTTTGAAAAATTTGCAATTTTCCAAGTTTCAATTACTCTACTTCTATAATACATAGTAATACTGCCCAAAAAAGTTATTGATTTACATTCCCCATATGTCTACTTCATGTATCGATCATTTTGGGAATGCCATTTTATTTTTTGGGGACGTTACATGCTTAGAAGTTTAGAAGCAAATCTTGAAATTTTTCAGAAATTTTCAAAAACCCACTTTTTAGGGACCAGTTCAGGTCTGAAGTCACTTTGTGAGGCTTACATAAGAGAAACCACCCAAAAATTACCCCATTCTAGAAACTACACCCCTCAAGGTATTCAAAACTGATTTTACAAACGTCATTAACCCTTTAGGTTTTCCACAAGAGTTAATGGCAAATGGAGATAAAATTTCAGAATTTCGATTTTTTGAAAAATTTTCCGTTTGAATCCATTTTTTCCAGTAACAAAGCAAGGGTTAACAGCCAAACAAAACTCAATTTTTATTGCCCCGATTCTGTAGTTTTCAGAAACACCCTATATGTGGTCGTAAACTGCTGTATGGCCAAACGGCAGGGCACAGAAGTAAGGGAACGCCATATGGTTTTTGGAAGGCGGATTTTGCTGGACTGGATTTTTGACACCATGTACCATTTGAAGCCCCCCTGATACACCCCTACAGTAGAAACTCCATAAAAGTGACTCCATCTAAGAAACTACGCCCCTCAAGGTATTCAAAACTAGTTTTACAAACTTTGTTAACCCTTTAGGTGTTCCACAAGAGTTATTGGCAAATGGAGATGAAATTTCAGAATTTCAATTTTTTGTTACCTTGCCTCAAAAAAAGTGTAATATAGAGCAACCAAAAATCATATTTACCCTAAAATAGTACCAACAAAACTGACACCTTATCCCGTAGTTTCAAAAATGGGGTCACTTTTTGGAGTTTCTACTGTAGGGGTGCATCGGGGGCTTCAAATGGGACATAGTCTCAAAAAAACAGTCCAGCAAAATCCGCCTTCCAAAAACCATATGGCGTTCCCTTCCTTCTGTGCCCTGCCGTTTGGCCATACAGCAGTTTACAACCACATATGGGGTGTTTCTGCAAACTACAGAATCAGGGCAATAAATATTGAGTTTTGTTTGGCTGTTAACCCTTGCTTTGTTACTGGAAAAATGGATTAAAATGGATAATTTGCAAAAAATAGCTGTTTTGGGACAGTTTTGTATTTTTTGTTATTTACATCGTTGAACTGACAGGTTAGATTGTGTGCTATTTCTATAGAGCAGGTTGTTGCTGACGCGACAATACCAAATATGACTACTTTTTGGGGTTTTTTGTTTCAGTTTTACATAATAAAGCATTTTTGAAAAAATGATTTTTAGTGTCTCCACATTCTGAAAGCCATAGTTTTTTTTTTTTTTTTTTTGCGATTGTCCTATGTAGGGGCTCATTTTTTGTGGGATGAGATGGCGGTTTGAATGGTACTATCTTGGGGTGCATATGACTTTTTGATCACTTGCTATTACACTTTTTGTGATGTAAGGTGACAAAAATGACTTTTTTACAACGTTTTTATTTTTTATGTTTACGGCGTTCACCTGAGGGGTTAGGTCATGTGATATTTTTATAGAGCAGGTCGTTACTGAACGCGACGATACCCAATATGTATACTTTTTTTTATTTATTTTGGTTTTACACAATAATATCCTTTTTGAAACAAAAAACATGTTTTAGTGTCTCCATAGTCTGAGAGCCATATTTTTTTCAGTTTTTAGGCGATCGTCTCAGGTTGGGTATAATTTTTATGGGATGAGGTGGCGGTTAGATTGGCACTATTTGGGTGGTCATATGACTTTTTGATCGCTTGCTATTACACTTTTTGTGATGTAAGGTGACAAAAATGGCTTTTTGACAACGTTTTTTTTTTTTTTTACAGTGTTTACTTGAGGGGTTAGGTCATGTGATATTTTTATAGAGCAGATTCTTACGGACGTGGAGATACCCAATATGTCTACTTTTTTAAAAATTTTTACATTTAACAATAAAAGCATTTTTGAAACAAAAAATCATGTTTTAGTCTGAGAGGCATAGTTTTTTATTTTTTGGGCAATTGTTTTATGAAGGGGCTCATTTTTTTGTGGGATGAGATGGCGGTTAGATTGGTACTATTTTGGGAGGCATACGCCTTTTGATCGCTTTGTATTACACTTTTAGTGATGTAAGGTGCCCAAAAATGACTTATTTACACCATTTTTTTTTTTTTGTTATGGCGTTCACCTGAGGGGTTCAGTCATGTGATATTTTTATAGAGCTGTTTTTTACGGACGCGCGATACCTAATATGTGTAGTGTATTTTTTTTTACTTTTTATTCAGTGATTTGTGTTTTTTTATTTTTACTTTTTTCACTTTTTACATTTTTTTGGACCCAGACCCACTTGGTTCTTGTAGATCCAGTGGATCTGGTGTCTATATAATACAGAACAGTACACTATATAGTGTACTGCACTGTATTTTTACTTTTCACAGTCTGGTCAGACTTCTGCCTTTAGCAGAAGTCTGACCAGAGTTACTATACCATGGCAAGCAGGACGCTTCTGAAAGCGTCCTGCTGCCATGGTAACCATCACCCATTGCCATTAGAGAGCAGTGGGTGATGGATAGGGAGGAGGAGCTCCTCCCTCTGCGATCCCATCCTGGGGGCTGCATAGGCACAGCAGCCCTCGATGGGAGAGGGAGGGAGCTCCTCCCTGTTAACACCTTTCCATACCGCGGTCCGTCCGGACCGCGGTAAGGAAGGGTTAAACGGCTGGCATCTGCAGCACAGATGCCAGCCGCTTTTCATCAGAGTGCCAGCAATGTGCTGGCACTCTGATAGAACCACTAGACACCAGGGAATTATTACAAGGGAGGCGGGCGGGGATCGCTATTGCGATCCCGCCTGCCGCACCGCCCGCCTCCCGCACCGCCTACCGCCGCCGCAACCACTCCCCTGCACCCCGCCACCATAACAAGATCGGGGATGCAGAGGGGTTAATATGATTAACTTCGGGCATTAACTCTCTGATCCCCGCGGTCACAGACCGCGGGATCAGAGATCCCTGAAACCTCTGCAAACCGCAGGTCTGAATTGACCTGCGGTTTGCAGCGATCGCCGATACGGGGGGTCACATGACCCCTCGGCATTAGAACATGGTTCCTGCTGATCTACATCAGCAGGAACCATGTTGCTACGGCGCCCACATCGGGCGCAGTAGCAGTTTAAACACAGGGCGTACAGGTACGCCCTGTGTCCTTAAGGACTCGGGCATTAGGGCGTACCTGTACGCCCTGTGTCCTTAAGAGGTTAAAAGATATCGACAGTATCCCCCATAACAGCGACAACTACAATACCCCACCCCCTTAACAGTGACCTCCACAGCCCCCACCCCTTAACACTGACCCCCCACAGTGCCCCCCTCCTTAAAATGGGACCTCCACAGCAGCCCACCCCCTTAACTTTGACCTTCACAGCAGACTGCCCCTTAACACTGACCATATGTTACAGTGCCCTTAACTGTGACCTCCACCATTCCCGGCCCCCTTAATAGAGACCTCCACAGCGACTTCCCCTTTAACAGTGACTGACACAGTACTCTGCTCTCTTAACAGTCACCCCCCCCTCCCGTACCCTGCTCCCTTAACAGTGACCTCACAGTACCCTGCTGAACCTTTAATAGTGGCCTCCACAGTCCCCTCCTCACTTAACAGTGACCTCCACAGTGCCTGCCCCTTTAACATTGACCTCCACAGCGGCCTATCCCCTTAACAGTAACATCCATGGCGCCCTCCTCTTTAACAGTGACCTCCACAGTGGCCACCCCTTTTTTAGTGACCTCCACAGTACCCCGTATCCTTAACAGTGATTTCCACAACACCCCATCCCATTAAAAGTGGCCTCTACAGCAATCTGCCCCTTATCACTGACCTCCATAGTGGACCGTGCCCTTAACTTTGACCTCCACATCAGCCTGCCCCCTTAACTGTGACCTCCACAGTTGCCGCCCCTTTATTAGTGACCTCCACAGTACCCCATCGCCATAACAGTGATTTCCACAACACCCCATTCCCTTAAAAGTGGCCTCTACAGCAATCTGCCCTTATTACTTACCTCCATAGTGGACCGTGCCCTTAACTTTGACCTCCACAGCAGCCTGCCCCTAACTGTGACCTCCACATCACTCCGATCCCTTAACTTTGTCATCCACAGTGCCCTGCCCCTTTAAAGCGGACCTACAGCAGTGAAATAAAATGGCTGGGTGCAGTGGCGTACCTAGAAATAACTGGGCCCCACAGCAAATTTTTGAATGGGCCCCCCTTCCCCAGTAACTTTTTTGCAACCCCTTCCTTTCGTGCCGCCCCTATTCCTGTGGCTAGTAAATATCGCTCTCTCAGACCAGGCCCGGCAGCTGTTCCATCTATTTTCTACATTGCCTCTACTGCCACTGGATATAATTTCATTGTGCAATACTGTTGAGGGGGCCCGGACAAAATCTTTTAGTCCTCCTCCTCCTGGATTGGCCCCAAAGCAGCTGCTTCCCCTGCTTCCCCTATAGTTACACCCCTGGCTGGGTTGTTATGGAAACCTGGTGTAAAACTGTGTGTGGAGACTAAAGGCCTGAGAGCTGTTATTGGCTGATATGGGTCATGTGACCTTGTCTATGGCAGTTGGGATATGAGGAGAAAGACCTGCAGGCTTCTATTGGCTAATGTAGGTCATGTGATGGTGCCATATTTGCATTTTTTGGGAATATCTTGGGAACAGTACATGCTAGAGAGCTAAGACCCAGTATAAAACATTCCCTGGTGTACCTGTGTGCCAAATTTCGTGATTGTAAATGCGACGGTGTGGATTCCTTTAGCAGACATGCATACATACATACATGCATACACTCAGCTTTATACTGTATAATAGATTAATCTTTTGGTAAATTTACATGCTAATCTTTTTGTATGACACAGCACCAATATTATGTGTTACTATGTTCTTTACAAAGTTTGGTATTACCTCTAATTAAATTAAACAATATGTAAAAAAGACATTTCTTAGATGTAAAAGAGTTTGACCTGGCACATCATTCTGACTTGATATTTGGAATCTTCACATTCAAATTGTGTAAGGTCAGTATAAATAGGTGAGCATAATTAAAATTATAGTAAAGTTGTTATTAATTTACTAACTCTCTAAGGATAATTAGATGGCTCTACGCATTCTGTCCCAGTCTATACAGATAAGCTGATAAGTGGGCTACAGAAAACAGGTTATTATGATTGTCTAAGTAGACAGTGTGAAAACTGGAATATCAAGACACTATGTAGTGACATAGAAAATGTAGACTTCCAAAAATGATTAAAATATGTTTATAATAAAACCTTTATTTCACAGTCCCTGTACCAAAAAGAAACCCAAAGGCACATAATGGTTGGTAGAAATGAGCAGTCAGCTCTGTGTGCCAGATCCTGTAATGTAACAGGTAACTGTAATACACTGTTGCTCAGTGTCTCCAGTGGTCCTCTTGCCCACTACCTTTCGTAGATACCTGACTACCTTCAGTTGTGAGTGTACATGTCACATACTACTCTGCACAACACAAGAATATAGCCATAATGTGACACAGTCCAAGTCTTCACAAATATAGGTACCATTGCACAGGCATTCAATTTGTTTCAATAAGGCTAAATGTTCCAACTTTAAACAGTACGTGTAGAACATTTAGCAGGTAGTACTGAATAACTCAGGCTCAGACTGGCGATAGCTGAACAGGTGAATCCACTAGTGGGCCCATGAGTAAGGTAGGGCCCTAGCCTCCAACTCTCTGCACAAGTGGCACATGTCACAGTAGATAGGCGGCACACAACCAGCCTATGTTCATATAAAAAGTGGGTAGATTATTTGACAACCTACCCAGTTTATTATTACAGATGTATTGGATGGCTCAGGTGACTTGTAGGTACAGAGGCAGGCCAGAGAGCATTCTCTTTCATCAGTGTCCCACCTTCCTGAAGTCTCTGCACAGAGACTATATATAAGGCTATAATCAATCATCTTTAGAGTCTTGCTGCTGCTTGCCACTGTGTGAGCAGATAATATTTGCATATAGCTGTACAGTCGGCCCACAAAACAAATTTTACTGGTTAGCCCAAGGCACCCCAGTCCGACACTGCTCACATAACTGTTCACCCCAGTACTGTAGTGATGGTCCACTTTGCCTCCCAGTACATTCACTCTGCTTGACTTGGATGGCTAGGTCTCCTCAGTAGGCCACAGGGGAACCAGTCTCTGTCTGTTGAACACTGAAACACTGGTCACCCACAGTCCACTCAGACCTTGCAGTGGCTCAAAAAATCGTCAGTATCTTCACCAGCAGAAGGGGTTTTCAGAGGTGAAATAACACATTCTCCCCCCATCAGACCTTTTTTAGGGGGATGACCCAACTCTGTTTTCTATTGAGTAGAAGATGAAGCACTACCTGTGTCATGACACACCAGACCCTAAAGACCAGATTCCCTAAACTAATGAATAACCCATACCAGACCCTCTGTAAAAAAAAAAAAAAAACTCCCTAACTAAATGGACCCCGGATTAGACTACCCAAAATATAAATAGACCACCTAAAAGATACAGATCTCCAACTAAACCCCCTAAAATAAACAGACCCCCCCCCCTTCCATACTCCTATTTACTAACCCCCTGATCTCCTCTGTTCATAGATTCACATAGACTAGACTTCACAGTTTACAGACCTCCCTGTTTACATCAACTTCAGAATAAAATGGTTTGCTCAAGAGTAAAAATTCAGATGCCCTCTGCTGGAAAATACAAATATATATCTTGCATTAGCTGTAAAAAGTTGTGAATGTACAGATAAGCTGTAATTAATCATTACATATCTGTCAGTAAGATAAGCCCTGCTATGCTTGAGTGATGAAGATGAATGAGCTCTGCTTTGCATGACTAAAGGTGACCATAGAACTTAGATTAATGTCTGCTGAACATGCCAATTTTGGGGAGAATGTCCAAATATCTAAGGCTGCGGCTACACGGCGACAAGTGTTACACAATTAAAAGCAATTTGTGTGCAACTTGTCTGCAACTCGCTGTTGCATGACTATATTAGAGCTGTGATTTGGCTCTAAAAATGCAACCAAACTGCAGAAAAGTTGCAGATAAGGGCTCTTTCACACTTGCGTATTTGTTTTCCGGCATAGAGATCCGTCGTCAGGGCTCTATGCCGGAAAAATCCTGATCAGGATTATCCTAATGCATTCTGAATGGAGAGAAATCGGTTCAGGATGCATCAGGATGTCTTCAGTTCAGGACCGGAACGTTTTTTGGACGCAGCAAATACCGCAGCAGGCTGCGCTTTTTTCTCTGGCCAAAAATCCCGAACACTTGCCGCAAGGCCGGATCCGGATTAATGCCCATTGAAAGGCATTAATCCGGATCCGGCCTTAAACTAAACGTCGTTTCGGCGCATCGCTGGATCCGACATTTAGCTTTTTCTGAATGGTTACCATGGCAGCCAGGACGCTAAAGTCCTGGTTGCCATGGTAAAGTGTAGTGGGGAGCGGGGGAGCAGTATACTTACCACCCGTGCGGCTCCCGGGGTGCTCCAGAGTGACGTCAGGGCGCCCCACGCCCATGAATAACGTGATCGCATGGATCCATGTGCATGGGGCACTCTGACGTCATTCTGGAGCGCCCCGGGAGCCACACGGACTGTAAGTATACTGCTCCCCCGCTACCCACTACTACTATGGCAACCAGGACTTTAATAGCGTCCTTGCTGCCATGGTAACCTCAAAGCATTTCGAAGACTGATCAGGATCCTGATCAGTCTTCTAATGCTTTCAGGCGACTTGCGTACTGATGGATCCGGCGGGACGGAAGTGCCCGCCGGATCCTCAGAACGCAAGTGTGAAAGAGGCCTTGGTTGAAATCGAACATAACTTGTATTGTGGTCTTTGATGGCAAAGCATGTCTCCTGTTTAATCACAACTCTGTGGACAATCATTAGATAGATGCAGCGTAGTGAGATTTCCATATCATCGATGAGTGATACATAGCTGCAAGCTTTGGACTGCAGCTGTAACTCAACAGTTCAAATCAATCAAAAGTGCTGCAAGCCTAGGTATAGCCCTAGCCATAGTTTCTACAAGCACATCAAGCATGTCCTACAGGCTTCCATTATTTGCTATTAGCACATGCACAAACAAATAAATAGGCAGAGACTGTAGACATCGCACGCAGGCAGTACCTGAGGCTAATTTTTAATTATACCTTTTCAGGAGAAAAGAAGAAATAAGACAAAAACTGTAAATGAAATATCAAATGTTGTAAGCTAAGGATCAGCCATCTTTGGCACTCCAGCTGCTGTGAAGCTACAACTCCCAGCATGCAACATGCTCGGATGTTCTTCTAACTCCCGTAAAAGTGAATTGGGCATTATGGGAGTTATAGTTTAAAAACAGCTGAAGCGCTGAAGGTTGCTGATCTCTGATGTAAGCAATGGATGTTGCAGTTCAGATTGCCATCCAGTTAGTAACCCTCTCATTATTACACGGTCAGGACCCTTAACCGCTACGTAATGTGTTATTATTATGTAGTCAATGGCAGTGATTTCCTCTCATCCTTTGCTTTCTCTAACTACACGTAAGACGCCATGTAGAGCAGATTGCAGCTCTGACCTCCTGTATTACCCACACTGTGGTTCTACTCCACAGGAGCTGGCATCAAGACAAGACTTGGCGGAACACAGGAGGCAGCTGCTTCAAAAGTAGCTTTGGCAGTTAGGGAGTAGGAAACCAAAAATGACTGTGACTAAGTGGAAATCCTTGATTTTACCAGCCTTCCCCTTCTTTCAGCAGTTGGAAGGAAACATAGCCAAGGAACATTAACAAATCTCCTGCTTATAAATATCTAAGCAAGCTACACTTAGCTAAGTTAATAGAGAGAATGCCATGTGCAGAAAGCAGGGCGCAAGTCATTATATAATGGCAACCTGCGTCCCACATAATATTATCTTTCAGCACATCCTGATTAGATGCTGCTAGATAACAGAAATGTAAGTCCAGCTTGTCAACCAGTTCACCGACTACATAAATACTTCATCAAACCACCACAGTAGTGCTACATCACGTAAAGTACTTACTACGTCAAAAAGTTAAAATGAGCTGTGAGAAATATACCGAGAAAATATTAATTGATGTAATCAGTATTACTAATGTGGTATGTTAGTATAGATGTGTGTATGTTAGTGAAATATGTAATAGTATAAAGTATGTATGCAGGGGTGCACCTAGCCTTTCTGCTGCCTGAGGGGTGCACCTAGCCTTTCTGCTGCCTGAGGCAAAAACTGAAATGGCGCCCCTCCTTCGCCAATGTGTTAACCTAACCCCTTCAGGTGCCCCTCTCTTACCCCTACCTAGTGCTGCCTGATGCGATTGCCACACATGGCCACATTGGTGGTGCACCCCTGTACTGTATGTATGTTAATGTAGTATGTAACAGTATTTAGAAGTATGTCAGTGTTAGTTTTCTAATAATGCAAAACACTGCAAAACTCTTAACCGCAGCTAGGGGTGCGAAGATACGATGATTGTTCTATATTGAACAAATCCAAAATTAGAGCAGCCACTCTGTGTAGAGAACAACTAGAAAAGCAAAACTTAACTTTTAACTAATAAATAAAATATAGCGATGTATAAAGGATCATACATCATACAATAAGTAATCTTCCTAGGTCTCCACAGTGCCATACCCTAGAATGTAGAAATGAGAAATAGGCCAGTGCACGTAGAGATAAAGAACAGTCTTACCATTTTTGAGGATAAAGAATTTAGGTAGTTGCCAGGGGCGTAACTACCATAGCAGCAGACCATGCAAACTGCTGTGGGACCCAGGGCAAGAGGGGGCCCAGTTGGGATCCTCTCCTCTTCTACTGGGGGTGAAAACTTGGTCAGGACTCTACCCTCTAATGCAGTGATCAGCAACCTTCAGCACTCCAGCTGTTGTGAAACTACAGCTGGAGTGCCGGAGGTTGCCTACCCCTGCTCTAAAGAAACAACTCTTAGCAAATAAGGCAGTGGAAAAAATGTCCCAAGGGTCACTGAAAGGGGTTTAGGCGGAAACCCTTCTGTCCTGTGTGGGGGGCCTGGTTTGATCCTTGCTATGGGGTCCTTACTTTTCTATGTACGCCACTGGTAGTTGCCATCTAATAATCCAGAAAAAGCCTTGGCGGAAAGTGGGTAGCTGTCCCTAGTAATCCCTGTTTGGCATCCCTTAACCTAACAACTGGACTTAGTGGAGCCCTGCTCTGACAAAAGTGACCTCGACGGATCGTCCCTGCAAGCTGGATAAAATTGTTCTAAATGCCAACCGTCGCAGGTGGTACCAATCCCGCTCTTGAAGTCATCTGGTCAACTAATGTACTTGGGAAAAACTCCTTGATGCATTTCAAGAGGATAATGGCATTCAATCTCATCAAGTGATCAACATAACTTGTACAGATGGATATATCGTCCAATGCCAGGTCAAAAAAAAAGAGATAAAAAATTATATTAGTGAGATTGTTCAACCTAACCAGGTAAGATATATACCCCTGGTTTATGTAGATACCCCCAGTAGGCAAGGTGTATGCTCACTGCAGATATTGGGCATACTTACGCTTACTTATTCATACTCATTACATGTGGGATTCTAATACCAGACACCGCTACAAACCCTGCACACATCACTACTAGCACCCTTAAACATAGGAGAGTCACGGTGTGAGATAAATTGGCATACCTACTCCAGATGCATCACTGCCATGAATATGCAAATTATAAGTGGGCAGGCACTGAACCTCCCATTCCCAGCGGGTCACAGCCTAGGTAATGGCCAAATATTCAGTGGTGTGATATTTTGTAATAGTACTTAGAAGTACTGCATATGCAAGTATTGCGTATGGTCATGTCTGCGAACAAATCGTTCACCAGATGATTGTTTGTTCAATCCATGTCCAACTATCAACCTTCTAGCTAATGTATATGGCCAGCTTTAAACAGCCACTTATTGGTAACAAGCGTTTGTACCGACGTTCGTTCCCAATAATCTGCCCGATAATAGTCCTGTGTAAGGGGACCATAAGTGTGTGCAAGTTCATAAGAGTCAAGGGTAAGATAATGGTGTTCAAGAAGAATTAGAATAAGGTACTGTCACAAACTTACCTGTCTGGGCTCCAGTGGCATTCCAGTTAGGGCTAACTATCTGTGTATTCCTGCCTACTGTTGTTCCAGTATAACTGGCCTTAGCATTTTTTCCCGAGTTGCCTTAGTGTTATGGACACCATGGCAGTATTAGTCACCCAGATGGAGGGTATTGCCCAATTGGTCCAGGACTTGGCAGAGAGGGTACAGCAGCAAGTGTCCCGTCTGACTGTTGTTTTAGCTCCCTTACCAGTAGAACCCAAAGTAAACCTGTTTTGTTACCTTTCAGGAGATCTGCAAATTGTATATTATTTATTTATTTTATGCACTTATATAGCACTACTATATTCCGCAGAACTTTACAGACATTAGCATCGATCTGTCCTCAATGGGGCTCACAATATAAGTTCTCAGTATGTCTTTGGAGTGTGGGAGGAAGCTGGAGTACCCGAAGGAAAGAACATACAAACACCATGCAGATGTTGTACTCGGTCGGATTCAAACCTAGGACCCCAGTGCTGCAGGCACCAGTGCAAACCCTGAGCCACCGTGCTGTCCATTTCATCTCAAGCCTCGCTTATCTGGGACAGAAGTCCAGAGGGTGGGCATTATAATGTCCTTACTTCATGGGGGCTGCAGGAGTGGGCATTTTCAGGGGCATTTTTTCCTGTCACTCCACTCTCCTGAATTAGTTTCTGTGGATTGCTTCTTTTCCTCATTAGGTCTCCTGTATGATGAGCCAGACAGGGTAGCTTGTGTGGAGAGTCAACTTCTATCCTTGTGTCAGGGCAAACGACTGTTGGAGGAGTACTGTTCCGAATTCCATAAGTAGTGTACTGCCTTAGGGTAGAAAGACCCAGCTCTTAGGTCACAATTTAGACTGGGCTTTTTTGACACACTGAAAGATCTTCTTTTTAGCCATCCTACCCCAGGTTCCCTTGAGGCTATGTCTTTAGCTATTCAACTCGACAGACGTCTTAGGGAACATAAGCGAGAGAGATCTGTCTCCACCCCTCTTCTCTTTATTCTCTCCCTAAACCCTCTGTATCCAAGGCCCCTGAGGAGTCAGTGTCAGGTCAGTGTCAGGTCATCTGAGCAGTGGAAGGAACATCGCCTGAAAAATGGATTGTGCTTGTACGGCGGCAGCCGTGCTCATCAATTGCAGTCCTGTCTTGGAACACCAAAAGGCGGAAAACTTCAGTGTCTGAGTGGCGATCAGGGAGGTCACTCAGATGCACAGGTATTTCCCGAAATATATGATAGAGTTCTTGCCTGTTAATTTATCTTCACGGGGAAGGTCCATCTCAGGCCTAGCGTTTGTTGATTTGAGGGCACAGTACATTTTGTTAATTGTAATTTTGTATCTGCTTTAGGCCTTGTGGTCTGTAAATTACCTGAACCCATTCCAGTGTCTGGGGTGGATACCACACCATTAGCCAGGGGGTTTATTGAATATTAAACTATGGATCTATTCATTCTGAAAAATGTCCGTTATGTTCTGAACAACCTGTTTGCTAATGTTGTTTGGGGTTTACCCTGGTTGAGAAAACATTGACTAGTTTTCTATTAGAGTTTTAGACAATTAACTAAGTGGGGTCCTCATTGCTCTGATCATTGCTTGTCTGTGCAGCTCTGTGCTCTAGATCTGGAAGAGGGTCCTATTCCTAGGTTCATCAGGGACTTCTAGGATGTATTCTCCAAGGAGGTTTCTAAAGTTTTACCTCCTCATCAGGAATATGATTGCACCATTGAGCTGATCCCTGCTGCTAAACAGCCCAACGAACAAATCTTCAATCTTTCTGGGCCTAAAAGGAAGGCTACGAAAGACTATATTCAGGACAGTCTAAAAAAAAGGGCACATCTGACCATCTGTATCTCCTGTAGGGGCTGGCTTCTTTTTTACTGGGAAAAAGACGATGGTTTGCGCCCTTGTATTGATTACAGTGATCTCAAAAAAATTACTGTCCTGAACCAGTAACCCCTTCCTATCATTCCTGATTTATTTAATCAAATTGTCAATGCTCAAAGGTTCTCCAGAATCGACCTTAGGGGAGACTACAATTTGATCATAATCAGGGAGGGGGATGAATGGAAAACCCCCCAAAGGGCACTGGTGATGCCCTTTGGGTTGTGTAATGCCCCAGCTATTTTTCAGAACTTAGTTAACGACATTTGCCAAGAGTTGTCAGTTTCTAGTGGTAAATCTTGATTATATCCTAGTGTTCTCCCTGGATTGGTCGTCTCATGTTTTATATGTGAAGAGGCTCCTAGAAAAAATGGTGGACTATAATCTTTTGCAAAATTAAGCAACTGTGAATTTGGAGTAAGAAAAAAAATATAAAAATGTTTCTGTTATTGTCAAACCGTTGACCGACGTAACCTGACGCTCTGTCCACGTTTGATATGTTAAAAGGAAGTTTCGTTCAGGCACCTGTACTCATCCAGCCAGATGTAACTCAACCTCAATCTGAGGTAGGAGTGGGTGCTGTACATATGTAGTATAGTTAACACACATGCTTTATGAGATGTGTTATCTAAACTAAATGCGTTAGGCTACTTTCACACTGGCGTCTTGTGTGGATCCGACATGTATCTGCACAGACGGATCCGCACTGATAATACAACCGCATGCATCCGTTCAGAACGGATCCGTTTGTATTATCATGAACATAGGCAAAACGGATCCGTCTTGAACACCATTGAAAGTCAATGGGGGACGGATCCGTTTTCAGTTGTGTCATATTGTGTCATTGAAAACGGATCCGTCCCCATTGACTTACATTGTATGTCAGGACGGATCCGTTTGGCTCAGTTCCATCAGACGGACACCAAAACGCTGCAAGCAGCGTTTTGGTGTCCGCCTCCAGAGCGGAATGGAGACTGAACAGAGCCAAACTGATGCATTCTGAACGGATCCTTATCCATTCAGAATGCATTGGGGCAAAACTGATCCGTTTTGGACCGCTTGTGAGACTGTTGATGAATGATGGACCGCTTGTGAGACAATGACTGACGAAGAGTAGGAGGGGCAGGAGCATCAGGACCAGCAGATGATGTGAAGGACAGACAGCTCCCTTCAACTGAGGTGGTCGAGCCTTGACTGCCTGAAATGGGTGCATGCCACTGGGTGATGCAGTGATTTCATTGATACAGCAGTTGCTGCGGCAGGCTGCACCACCAGATCGGAGCCACGGTTCTCCCAGGCCACTTTATGATGACTCTGCATATGTTGACGCAGGGCACCCTGGCCACGCTTCACTTTCTGCCCACATATTGTACAAATGGCCATGTTCACCTCCTCCGGCGGCTTAACAACAAACCGCCACACCGCGGAGTAGATGATTTTACCCCAGAACAAAATATACCCTGTTACGGACAGATTTAAACTAGGCCTGTAACAGCTGGAACACCAGATTCAGGATATTGCTATTCTGGCAATTGAATTTCACCCCAGAACAAAATATACCCTTTGCAGGACACTATGAAACTTGGCCAGCCACAGCTGAAACCACTGATTTATGGTATTGCTATTTTGGCAATTGAATTTAACTCCAGAACAAAATATACCCTGTTACTGACAGATTTAAACTAGGCCTGCAACAGCTGGAACACCAGATTCAGGGTATTGCTATTTTGGCAATTAAAACTTGGCCAGCCACAGCTGAAACCACTGATTTATGGTATTGCTATTTTGGCAATTGAATTTCACCCCAGAACAAAATATATAATTTGCAGGACACTATGAAACTTGGCCAGACACAGCTGAAACCACTGATTTATGGTATTGCTATATTGGCAATTGAATTTCACCCCAGAACAAAATATACCCTGTTACTGACAGATTTAAACTAGGCCTGCAACAGCTGGAACACCAGATTCAGGGTATTGTTATTTTGGCAATTGAATTTCACCCCAGAACAAAATATACCCTGTTACGGACAGATTTAAACTAGGCCTGCAACAGCTGGAACACCAGATTCAGGGTATTGCTATTTTGGCAATTGAATTTCAGCCCAGAACAAAATATACCCTTTGCAGGACACTATGAAACTTGTCCAGCCACAGCTGAAACCACTGATTTATGGTATTGCTATTTTGGCAATTGAATTTAACCCCAGAGCAAAATATACCCTGTTACGGACAGATTTAAACTAGGCCTGCAACAGCTGGAACACCAGATTCAGGGTATTGCTATTTTGGCAATTGAATTTCATCCCAGAACAAAATATACCCTGTTACGGACAGATTTAAACTAGGCCTGCAACAGCTGGAACACCAGATTCAGGGTATTGCTATTTTGGCAATTGAATTTCACCCCAGAACAAAATATACCCCTTGCAGGACACTATAAAACTTGGCCAGCCACAGCTGAAACCACTGATTTATGGTATTGCTATTTTGGCAATTGAATTTCACCCCAGAACAAAATATATAACTTGCAGGACACTATGAAACTTGGCCAGACACAGCTGAAACCATTGATTTATGGTATTGCTATTTTGGCAATTGAATTTCACCCCAGAACAAAATATACCCTGTTACTGACAGATTTAAACTAGGCCTGCAACAGCTGGAACACCAGATTCAGGGTATTGCTATTTTGGCAATTGAATGTCACCCCAGAACAAAATATACCCTGTTACGGACAGATTTAAACTAGGCCTGCAACAGCTGGAACACCAGATTCAGGGTATTGCTATTTTGGCAATTGAATTTCAGCCCAGAACAAAATATACCCTTTGCAGGACACTATGAAACTTGGCCAGCCACAGCTGAAACCACTGATTTATGGTATTGCTATTTTGGCAACTGAATTTAACCCCAGAACATAATATACCCTGTTACGGACAGATTTAAACTAGGCCTGCAACAGCTGGAACACCAGATTCAGGGTATTGCTATTTTGGCAATTGAATTTCACCCCAGAACAAAATATACCCTTTGCAGGACACTATAAAACTTGGCCAGCCACAGCTGAAACCACTGATTTATGGTATTGCTATTTTGGCAATTGAATTCCCCCCCCAGAACAAAATATATGTTTTTGCGGACACTATGAAACTTGGCCAGCCACAGCTGAAACCACTGACTTATGGTATTGCTATTTTGGCAATTGAATTTAACCCCAGAACAAAATATACCCTGTTACGGACAGATTTAAACTAGGCCTGCAACAGCTGGAACACCAGATTCAGGATATTGCTATTTTGGCAATTGAATTTCACCCCAGTACAAAATATACCCTTTGCAGGACACTATGAAATTTGGCCAGCCACAGCTGAAACCACTGATTTATGGTATTGCTATTTTGGCAATTGAATTTCAGCCCAGAACAAAATATATAATTTGCAGGACACTATGAAACTTGGCCAGCCACAGCTGAAACCACTGATTTATGGTATTGCTATTTTGGTAATTGAATTTCACCCCAGAACAAAATATATGTTTTTGCGGACACTATTATAGTTTGCCAGCCAGTGCTGGGACACCAGATTTAGGGGATTGCTATTTTGACAATTGAATTTCACCACAGAAAATAATCTATCCTTTGCCAGACAGCAGACAGTATTACACTTGGCTAGCCAAAGCTGGAACACCAGATTTTGGGGATTGGTATTTGGGCAATTGTATTTAACCCCTTAATAAAATATAGAAATTGCTATCCTGAGTTTCTAGGGGTGACAATTAGCACAGCCAAGCCCCTGATGTAGGATATAGCAAATAAAAACTAGTATTGATGGATTGATGGACTTGGTGGCAGCTTGTTCTGGTGCACCACAAGTCACAAAATGGCCGCCGATCACCCCAGAAAATAAGTGACAGAAAAACGCTCTATGCAGCCTAAAAACCAGTGAGCAAGTAACTAGCAGAAGTTCAATCATTCACAGCTGTAGATCGATCACTTCATTAGGTGCTTTTGCGGACTTTTTCCTGCCTAATCTCGCCCTCACAGCAGCTGCGTCCTCTCCCTACACTAATCAGAGCAGTGTGACGTGCGGCGCTACGTGACTCCAGCTTAAATAGAGGCTGGGTCACATGCTGCACTTGGCCAATCACAGCCATGCCATTAGTAGGCATGGCTGTGATGGGCTCTTAGGGCAAGAAGTAAAACGCTAGCTGATTGGCTGCTGTGCAGACCTTCAGAAAGCGGGAAGTAATCGCCGAACAACGAACCCAAACCCGAACTTTTTTGAAAATGTTCGAGTTTGGGTCCGTGTCCCGAACACCCCAAAATTCGGTACGAACCCGAACTATTCTCGAACTGTTCGCTCAACACTAACTGTTAGTTGAAATAATCAAATATTAAATTAAATATTTTTTCTTTCATCACTAATACATGGCAAACAGGGATTTAGAATATATCACTGCTCCGCTGAACGCAATTAGGCCCTAATTTTTTTCTGCACCGCACAAGGGCAAATAAGATGTACTGTAGAAATATTTCCTTGTAATAAACCCTGTTAATGCCTGTATCAAACAGCACTTGCAATCCAATAACATGAACGGTTTTGCTGGAATGACAGAGCTGTATAATATCAATTCGGATCCCCAGTCAGTGCACCAAGGTGTAATGGAATTGCTCCTATTACCCAGTCTGTAACCTTCCCTACTGAACCCTGTTCTACATAAATGCTGTGGTACGATTTCTCCCTATCATTTCTCTGCACTTATAAATCGTTTTTTTTACCACAATGAAGTCTTTCCTATCACTGTCCCTAGCGCCTGCAGACGTCTCTCCCTGCACTATGTACACTGGTAAATGGCAGAATCTAAGATGGCTGACGCTATTTATAGGGCTGTGACATAACAGGGCTGGCTGGCTGCTGATTAGCTGCATGCATGGCATTATGGGTGATCCCGCCTTCCCAGAGTTCCTTTCTCCATGTCCTCACATGTGCAGAAGCCATTTGAGGAAAAAATGCGATTCGTTACCACAAAGCATGAGGAATTTCGGCTTCGGTGCAAATAATATTTTTCACTCATCTCTAGTTACCAGGTTCATCATCAACAGAATCTTCAATGCCAAAACTATGTGACAAAGGTATCAGTCTATGTTATCAGACCCAGGACGATAAGTGACCACAAAGTTAGGCCTCATGCACACGACCGTTGGTGTTTTGCGGTCCGCAAACCATGGATCCGCAAAGCACGGAAGCAGCTCCGCGTTCCGTTCCGCTCAGGGGACTGGAGATGAGGCACCTAGATTTCATGGCCACATGAGCCCTGTGGGGGCAGAACTGGAGGAGGAGGAGGACATTGGAGCACAAGCAACGTGTAGTGAAATGAGTGGTTTTTCTACACAGATGACAGGAGAGGAGGAGCAGGAGCGGGCAGAGGAACCAGACACACCGTGGCAGTATGCAGTGGAGATGGAAACAGGGAGTCCCTCCGAGTCACTTGCGCAAGTGGCCCGATGCATGCTCATTCGCTTGCGTAGTGACAACCGAATGGTCACTATTCGGCAGAGGGATGACTTCTGGTTCTCCACCTTGTTGGACTCTCGCTACCGGTCCAAAATGAGGGAGGAAAAACTGAACTACTATAAAGACATCCTATGTAGTCAGTTGGCCACTGCCTATCTGCGCCTTCATCCATCCTCTCGCAGGTCTGACCGGGGTGGCCCTCTGCGCTCACGTTCCACTGCCATGGCTGCTGGGGAGGGGTGGGGTGGCAGGAGCAGTACCAGCTCTCTCAGTAGCCGCCTGAGTCTAGAGTCGCTTATGAGCAGCTTTCTTTACCCGTATAGTGAAGAAACTACTCACCAGCAGCTAGACATAGAGCAGAACCTGAACCAGCAGGTGGTGGCATACTTGGACAGCACCCTGCCACCGCAAGTTGAAGATCCGCTGGACTACTGGGCAGCTAAACTGAATTTGTGGCTACAACTGGCAGAGTTTTCCCTGGAAAAGCTTCCCTTCCCGTCTAGTAATGTGGCATCAGAGCGGGTGTTTAGTGCAGAGGGGGCCATAGTTACCCTAAAAAGAACTAGCCTGTCTACCCAAATTGTGAAGATACTGACCTTTGTCAAGATGAATCAGGCTTGAATCAGCCAGGATTTCCACCCACCAATGCATGATGCATCAGACTAGATAATCCATGGTGTCACACCAACACTTTGACAAAAGAGACAGTTTTCTTCTGGCTACCTGCCTGAGCTACTATTCTGATGCTGCCACACGCCTGATACCAGACATCTCATGCCAAGTGCTCCTTGTTTCAGCCACTCCTGTTTTTTTTTTTGCATTAGCAATACTGATGGATTACTGACCAAATGCTGACTGAGTGAAGGCGGAAGCTCAACAGACAGAATCTGTTTTTTGTGGGTTATTGTTCTGAGGGATCAGTGGAAGGGCAAAATAATCAACGACGTCAACACAAGCTTACTGCTGACACCCTCTCCACTCTGTCGGACGGCTCTACTTGTATGAGCATGTAGAGCCCCCCGACATCTATGTGTTATCAGCTGACGACGTTGAAAAATGAGGGCACTTCTTCTTGGTGCTAACATCGACCTGTAAGGCTGAGTTTATACTATGGCCCTGTGACTGCCCAAATAAGGGAACTGTGCAGTGATTCTAAGAGCGACGCCTGTCATCTGCATGTCATACGGACTCACAGTATTATTTCACTTCCAGAGCAGACAACCTATGCATGTTACTGCAAGCCACAGTGTTCTACACCACTATAAAGGCTCTCTGTAGACAGGAAAGAGCCTTTTTTTAACGCGATTCGCCGCAAATAGATTCGGACCGAACCAAATATTTCCAAAAGTTTGCTGATCTTTATTGCTAACATTCTGTCTCTTATCGTTGTTGTCGCCGCCATTAATCCTGATCTCGTTGCCAAGGTTCGATGTAGTCAGGACTAGCTCTAGTAACCTTCCCACCGGTAAAGTGTTTGTGCCTCCAAACTTACACCTTAAAGTTTTGGAGGAATCTCATTGCTCTGTACTGGAAGGTCATCCAGGTATTGCGGGGACTAAACATCTGGTCTCCCGCCTACTCGTTGCCTACTTTGTCACGTGATCTAATTGATTTTGTCTCTGAGTGTGATGTATGTGCTAGGGTCACAGTACCCAGGAGACATCCTGTGAGTTTACTTTGTCCTTTGCCCACCCTGGACCCACATCTCTATGGAATTCATTACGGACCTTCCACCCTCCCAGGGTAGGTCTCTTGTCTTGGTAGTCATAGATAGATTCTGAAAGTTTATTGGACCATATAAAATCATGTCTATGATTAACCCAGTATCTTTTCATCTTCAGTTGCCTTCCTCGCTCAGGATACATGATGTCTTCCATAAGTCATTGCTTAAAAAATACATACCTCCTGTAATGTCTCCACCTAAACCTCCTGATCCTGATGGTAATTCTGGGTGAGCTTACATATGAGATGGAGAGAATTCTTGACTTCTGGAAAGTTCAAGGTTCAGTGCAGTACTTAATCTATCGCAAAGGGTATGGTACTGAGGAGAGAACATGGGTGCCAGCTCGGGACATACATGCTTCTGGCCTAATTAGGAAGATCCATTTACAATTTCCATTTAAGCCTGCTCCCCATGTTGAGGGTCCGGTGACCCCTCTTAATAGGGGGCGTAATGTCACAAATTTACCTGTCCTGGCTCCAGCGTAGAGACATGCTGCTAAGCCATGCCCCTGGCATGACAGTGATATTCATTGACTTCCTAGCTGTGCTCTTGGTTATGGTTATGTGTTAATTTGGATTGCCTTTAGGCACTTTTTGTCTCGTGTTTTGGTACTGTGTTTCTCGTCTGGTTCTGACTTCAGATTGGCTATTTGACTACTCCCTGTCTTGCGATTTGGTACTATATTGTCTGCTTGGTTCTGACCTGTTTCCACACTACTCCATCTCTGTGTTGTTCTGTCTCTATATGTCTTGTACTTTAGCAGAGTAGGGAATGTAGACCACTTGCGGACTTACTGCCTAGGGCTTCCACTGCAAGTAGGCAGGGAAAGCAGACAGGCATTCCAGTTAGGGCTCACTGTCTGTGTTTTCCTGCCAACTGTAGTTACAGGTACACTAGTGATTCCAAGTGAATAGTCAGGAAAGCTAAGCCACAACAGCATTGCTGCCAACATTACTAAATTTGCAGAGACTGTCCCTAATCTTTAGAGCTAGTCCTGGCAAATTGGGGCTGTCCTAGGCAGAAATGGGTGGGGTTTATATGCCCCTAAATTAACCAACTACAAGTCTTCACACAGCAATCTAAGGTTTATAAAACAGCTATAACTTGCACAAAGTCCAGTGTATAGCCATTTTAAATCTGAAACTTCTATAATAATATGTGTGTATACAGTGCACACATACTACTCCCTATAACATTTTTTCAAACTATCAATTCTCAAATGCCCTGAAGCTGCTTTCCAAACCGCAGTAGAATTTGGCAGCCCGAATATCCTCCCGGTGTTACATAATGCTTTCAGGGAAATAAAAATAGTCCTACTGAAAGAAGCTAAAAGGCCAATAAAAATATTTGGTGGTATGAGTCCATTCATTAAGTGATAGATTTGTGAAAGAAGAATCATGTCAGTTTATAGCGGAAGGCACACATTAATGTTCTGCTTAAAAAAAAAAAATTCCTGATATTTTCATATATCTGAAACACAGCAGTGTTGGTCCCATGTTCATACTGTATGTGCCCACATTGAGAAAAATTACGTTTTAATATATGCAAGTGAGCCTCTAGGAGTAACAGGGGTGTTGCCATAATACCTAGAGGCTCTACTCTCTCTGCAACTGCTATGCCCTCTCTACTTTGACAGGACCAGGCAGTGAAAATCAGTCAAGGCGGAGAGGGTGTGGCATCTGTCAGCATAGGTTAAAATATTGTAATAAACTTACCTGTCTGGGCGCGATCTTCAGCCTCGGCATGGCCGCATTGAAAGACATGCGCTGCTGAGCCACGCCCCCTGGTGATGCAACCGTATCCTTAGCAACAGGATGCAATGCTCTGTTTCTCTCTGCAGCAGACATGTACAGGGGGAGATTAGCAGTGGGCTTAATGCTCAGCTGCTCTACTACTGTGTACTAGTGTTTCTGACTAATGGATCACCAAGTCATGGACCTATCAGGTTCTGATCCATGGACTCGGCACTCTGTTTAAATCCCTTTCTTGACATACACCATTGTCAGTGATAGTCTTGTTTGGCTCACTAGCTAGGTTCCTTGTTCCCTATCCCTGTATTTGCGTACTGAGTCCTCTGTGCTTCTAACCCTGGCTTGTCTTCTGTCCACTCTCTGTCTCACGTGTTTGTTACTGTGCAGCCCGTCTGGTTCTGATCTCAGCTTGTCTTTCTCTGTCTCTCATTTGGTACTGTGTAGCCCGTCTTTTTCTGACCCATTGCCATAAGACTCTGCTTTTATTTATTGTCTGTTAGTATTTATCCGTCTCTGCACTTATTTAGAGTAGGGACCGTTGTCCAGTTGCGGTTCTGCCAAGTAGGTAGTGAAAGCTGGCTATGTTCTAGTTTACTGTCCTTGTGGGTGTCTACCTACTGGCATTACAAATATTCTGACAGATGCCCTTTACACATTATTTTTTTTACATTTTTGTTGTCTTAATTTACATTAAGTCAGGCAATTTTCCAGGGCCACAGTAGCAAACTTATATATACAATTTAAGCCCCAGGCTATATTTGCTGCATAATTTGTGATGCAGCAATAGAATGAGTGCATTGTTTTTTTCTTTATTTGAAAAAAATGTAATTACCATTACGTGGTCATAATTTGTATAATGGTGTAAGTGAATATAATTGTTTGTGCACAAATTTATGCTAGTGCATACATATATGACTGCACTGTATGTAGTGAGTGTGCTTTCAAGTGCATAATAAGTGTGTGTATGTTTGCATATAGTGCATATGTGTATATCTCAATATTATCATCAGAAATTTTCTTTTATAGCCTAACTCTAGCAAATAATACTGAACAACACTAAGATTTGCCTTGTGCAATTCATCTACACATTTCTAAAGGTGTCCATATATCTTTCATAACTGTTAGCTGAGCACTCATGCAGCCAACAGTCCTGGGCAGATTGGCCATAGACCCTACAGGGAAATTCCCCAGTGGGCCGAAGCCCAGGGGTCTGCTTAACTGGGTACATAATGATCTCATGCTCCTAGCATTAATTAAAAGGGTTTTCCCAAATTTTATTTTTTTCCTGATGACCGATCCTCTGGATCGGTCATCAGTATCTGGATGGTGGGGGTCATACACCTAGGACCCCGCTGATCAGCTGTTTTGAGAAGGCAGCGGCACTTCTGGGAGCACAGTTGCCTTCTCGTAGCTTACCAAGCACAGCGCTGTACATTGTATAGCGGCTGAATGGGACAGAGCTGCTCCTAGGCCACAAGATTGATAAACGTAATGTCACTGGCCTAGGTAGAACAGAGAGAAGGATGCTGCACTCACGGGAGCGCTTGTACCTTCTCAAACAGCTGATCAGCGGGGTTGCTCTTCTGAACTTTACTGGGCGTAAATATTATATGCTGCACTGTGGTATCTGGTTCTGAAGAGGCATTTCGTTTTTTTTTTTGCAAAGCCACTTTAATTTCCCAGTCTGCTCCTGCCAACAGCTATCTCTCATGACTATCCTCGGCTGAACGAGTATGTGTTTTAATGGGGAGAAAGCCATGACCAGACAGCTCCAGTTATGGCTTATGTCCCAGGAAGACAAAGTTCAGGTGAAAAATTCAATTTGACGAATCTTTCTCTCCTTCTCTCAGCAAGCGGGGGCGGGGGCGGGGGGGGGGGGGACTTTATTCCCCATGCACATTATATTGTTGGAGTACACTATGCATATCAATCGCGAAGAGTCCAGCAAAAAAGGTATACTTTAACGTATACATAAGACACATTGAATCTTATTCTCTAGGGTAGCATGAGATGTAGCTTAACTATGGTCCTGTTCCAGCCCACAGCCAGCTGCAGTAACCTTCCGGCAGAGCATTCACTTACACTCAGTGTTTTCCCTGACCATACAGAGAACTTGGTTGGTACACTACTAGACCAGGGAGAACCTGGACTCCCTTTACTCATAAATCTTGTCAAACCATAGGGAAAAGACATTTCTATTACACCCTTTTTTCTCTTAAAAACACTGGACTGGTTCACAGGGGTACAGCTGAAACCCCCAGTGGGCCCCTGAACAAGGAAGACCCCTAGTCCCTCAAGGTGGCTGACTTAAAGGTACAGAGCCAGCCAGTATCCTCTTTTTTTCCCAGGGACCCACCTTCTTAAAGTAGTTGCAGGACCACTATAATCAATCTTCTTGTAGCATCCTGCTGCTGTCTGAGCAGGTAAAAAATTTTTTTTACTGGAGGGCCCTATGCACATTATACCACAAGAGATACTTGATTAACCCCCTCTTACCAAACTGGACCTTGTTCCCATGCTACAGTATATAAAAGTAGCATAGTCTGACAGATCCACATTAATTCAACAACATAGCACTAAATATAAAAATGTCTAAAAAAAAATTGGAAACATCATTTATGGGTATTTAGCACTGAACACTTAATGTTGATTATGCTCAATTAGCCTTGCCCTGACTTCCTAATCCTATAGGAGAATTTGTGGAAAATCCTGCATTTTATATTTAGGGCAGTAGTTTAAAAGCAGAAAATACAAAAACAACCTCCAGATTTAATTTAAGGAAACTGCTAATGACTAGAATTTGAAAGGTCTAGACAAAACATAGATGAAAAGTCAGCAAACACATTTAGAGATTCTGAATCAAACAGTTTTAAGGCAGTGATTGCTGAGGAATAATTTTGTTTTTCAAAATAACACACAGCGCTCCTGCAAAAACATATTGCCCCATTTTAATTTAGACGCCCCCTGTTACTGTTGCATACTTGTCACACTGAATGGTTTCTCATCAGCACGTAACATTAGCCAAAGGAACTATGAGAAGTCACATAAGGGCTTGTTCACATGACCGCTATTATTTTCTGCTCTTCTGCTCCATTATAGGATTATAGGATTTGGCATACAACTAACGCGAATGTAACATTACGGATCCCATTGATATAATTGGATCCATTCAGTTTCGGTTCTGGAGAACCTTTTTTTTTTAGAGGTTTGTCCAAAATATTGGAAAGAAAGGTCCTGCATGCAGGACTTTTCTTTCCGATATTTTTGACAAACTCTGTGACGGAGGCTCCAATGCACATTTGAACATACCCATACACAGTTTGTAAATCATATTTATGTACTTATGTAAGGGACAAATACTCAAGTAAAAAAGTGTTCTTAGGCTAGGTTCACACCAGTGGCGAAATTCTTGTTTTCTGTTCTGGTATAGGAATAGAAAACTATTATGGCAGGATCCAGCTTATGCCCGACACCAGTGACACCCAACAGATATCATTGACTATAATGAGGTCTGTTGGGTTTACGGCATGTATTGCACATCCAATACGGCTGGATTCATGGGTATTTTGACCTTTATTTCTGCTGGATTCTGTGAAGGAGGCTCCTGCCAGAATCTCCACTGCCGATGTGAACCACCTAGCCTTAAAGAGTATATAAAGAGTATATAAACTGCTGTAACATTTTTTTTTTTTTGAGTGTATGCAAAATAAAAAAAAACAACTTTGCAGATAATCTTGATTAAAGTGTTCTATCCTTTTGTGTTTACCGCTCTAAGGGAGACCTATGTGTCCCTTTAGTCTGATCCTGCAGTAATTTATTTCTTCTCTTCCTCCTCCATTTGTAAAAAGCATGTTTTATATGTGTATGTGTGTGTATATATATATATATATATTGTGGGGAGTCGCTCTGGTAGACAGCGGTGCGGGTGCAGTTTAGAGGCAAAACAAGGAGTCCAGATTGTGCAACAAACAGTGTTTTATTCACACTTGCACACCATAAATGAAAAAAAAGTCTCTTTGGTGACAGTTCACACACAACGGAAATAACGTGGCAAAACAAAAACAGGCCAACACAGGTTCAGTCACCTGGGAGGTGTAGGTGCAGGTTCGCACCACGCTGTCGGCCCAGCCGCAGGAGAATCCAGCTTCAGGTAGCCAGGAACAAAACACCTCCTTGCTGAGCTCTTTCCTCCAGGACAGAGAACTCCTCAGCCCTGTTAGCAGCTCCAGGATAATCACCACCTCCAGCTGCTGAGCTGGCTGAGCTTTTAAACCCAGCCCAAAACCAGGACTGGGTCGTGAGGAGCAGCCACCCACCCTACACTTTAGCTGCTCCCGGTAAGAGCCGGCCCGGATCGGCTTTGCAGCCATGCTATTTAAACTCTGTCAGTAGCACTAGCTGCTGCTGACATCAACAAAAACGGGCTCTTACCTCACCAAAGCTATGAACCTCGGTGACACATACCTGCCATTAGTGATGAGCGGCAGGTGCCATATTCGATTTCGACGAAATTCGCGAATATTCGAATGAATATTCGTTTCATATTCGTCGAAATCGAATATTAAATCATTTTTCTAGTTATCGCGATTAACATGCGATTTAAATAATCGCATATTGCGATTTGTACTTAAGGCTACTTTCCTATTGGTTTCATATCTAGAATTAGCGAGGATGACGAATATGGCGAATGTATTCGTCATATTCCTCAAAAGCGAAGATAGCAGTATTCTACATCTTCGTTTTAGCTACCTATTCGTCAACCTCGCTAATTCTAGCAATCAAATAGGAAGGTTGACTATAGAGACAGCTGTGTTTAATTCGCTATGCGATTTTTTTTTTTAATAAATAGAATACTTATAATAATATTATCATATCAAGTAATATAATTATTGTATTAAAAAAAAAAAAATGCATAGCAGTTAACTACAGCTGTCTGCTAAGTCAACCTTCCTATTTGTTGCTAGAATTAGCGAGGTTGACGAATGAGTTGCTAAACGCAGATGTAGAATACTTCGTTATCTTAGTTTTGAGGAATATGACGAATACATTCGTCATATTCGCCATCTCACTAATTCTACCAAGCCAACCATAACTTCTGTGCTCATGGGCGTCCCCATCACCATGGGAACGTCTCCATATACTAAAATGTACTGTCGGATTTGAGGAATTACGTTGAAATCGCAATGCGATTAATTCAAGTTATATTAATCGCATTGCGATTTCAACTTAGAGCTGGGTTTATAATGGGTCAGCTTGCTAGAATTAACGAAGTTAACGAATATGGAATATAGCAGCACTGCTAAGTTGAATTCGCAATGCGATTAATTTAACTTGAAGTAATCGCATTGCGATTTCAACTTAGCACTGCTTTCTTACATAGGCTAGAATTAACGAATATGGAATATAGCACTAGCAGTGCCAAGTTGAAATCATAATGCGATTACTTCAAGTTAAATTAATCGCATTGCGAATTCAACTTAGCAGTGCTGCTATATTCCAAATTCGTTAACCGTTCATTCTAGCAAGCTGACCCATTATAAACTCAGCTCTAAGTTAAAATCGCAATGCGATTAATATAACTTGAATTAATCGCATTGCGATTTCAACGTAATTCCTCAAATCCGACAGTACATTTTAGTATATATAGATTCTCCCATGGATGGGGGCGCTCCATGAGCACGAAGTCGGCAGAAGCGGCAATGGGCACTGACTAGAGCAGCCAGGAAGCCAGGAATCCTCAGGACAGGTAAGAACTACTGTTGGGAAGAGGAAAGAAAAATATAACTAAAAAAAAAAAAAAAAACGAATATTCGAAATAAGCGAATTTATAGCGCTATATTCGAAATATTCGTGAGTTAGTAGTGCCGATATTCCACCTGGGAGGTGTAGGTGCAGGTTCGCACCACGCTGTTCGGCCCAGCCGCAGGAGCAATCCAGCTTCAGGTAGCCAGGAACAAACACCTCCTTGCTACGAGCTCTTTCCTCCAGGACAGAGAACTCCTCAGCCCTGTTAGCAGCTCCAGGATAATCACCACCTCCAGCTGCTGAGCTGGCTGGAGCTTTTAAACCCAGCCCAAAACCAGGACTGGGTCGTGGGAGCAGCCACCCACCCTACACTTTAGCTGCTCCTGCAAGAGCCGGCCCGGATCGGCTTTGCAGCCATGCTATTTAAACTCTGTCAGTAGCACTAGCTGCTGCTGACATCAACAAAAACGGGCTCTTACCTCACCAAAGCTATGAACCTCGGTGACACATACCTGCCATTAGTGATGAGCGGCAGGTGCCATATTCGATTTCGACGAAGTCGCGAATATTCGAATGAATATTCGTTTCATATTCGTCGAAATCGAATATTCGTCATTTTTCTAGTTATCGCGATTAACATGCGATTTAAATAATCGCATGTGCGATTTGTACTTAAGGCTACTTTCCTATTGGTTTCATATCTAGAATTAGCGAGGATGACGAATATGGCGAATGTATTCGTCATATTCCTCAAAAGCGAAGATAGCAGTATTCTACATCTTCGTTTTAGCAACCTATTCGTCAACCTCGCTAATTCTAGCAATCAAATAGGAAGGTTGACTATAGAGACAACTGTGTTAAATTCGCTATGCGATTTTTTTTTTTTAATAAATAGAATACTTATAATAATTATATATCAAGTAATATAATTATTCTATTAAAAAAAAAATACATAGCTTAACTACAACTGTCTGTAAGTCAACCTTCCTATTTGATTGCTAGAATTAGCGAGGTTGACGAATAGGTTGCTAAACGAAGATGTAGAATACTCGTTATCTTCGTTTTGAGAATATGACGAATACATTCGTCATATCAGCTATTCAACTAATTCTACCAAGCCAACCATAACTTCTGTGCTCATGGAGCGTCCCCATCACCATGGGAGCGTCTCCATATACTAAAATGTACTGTCGGTTTGAGGAATTACGTTGAAATCGCAATGCGATTAATTCAAGTTATATTAATCGCATTGCGATTTCAACTTAGAACTGGGTTTATAATGGGTCAGCTTGCTAGAATGAGCGAAGTTAACGAATATGGAATATAGCAGCACTGCTAAGTTGAATTCGCAATGCGATTAATTTAACTTGAAGTAATCGCATTGCGATTTCAACTTAGCACTGCTTTCTTACATAGGCTAGAATTAACGAATATGGAATATAGCACTAGCAGTGCCAAGTTGAAATCGCAATGCGATTACTTCAAGTTAAATTAATCGCATTGCGAATTCAACTTAGCAGTGCTGCTATATTCCAAATTCGTTAACTTCGTTCATTCTAGCAAGCTGACCCATTATAAACTCAGCTCTAAGTTAAAATCGCAATGCGATTAATATAACAGAATTAATCGCATTGCGATTTCAACGTAATTCCTCAAATCCGACAGTACATTTTAGTATATGTAGATTCTCCCATGGATGGGGGCGCTCCATGAGCACGGAAGTCGGCAGAAGCGGCAATGGGCACTGACTAGAGCAGCCAGGAAGCCAGGAATCCTCAGGACAGGTAAGAACTACTGTTGGGAAGAGGAAAGAAAAATATAACTAAAAAAAAAAAAAAAAAACGAATATTCGAAATAGCGAATTTATAGCGCTATATTCGAAATATTCGCAATTAGCGAGTGCCGATATTCGCTAAAAAAATTAGCTTTTCGAATATTCGCTCAACACTACCTGCCATCCACGACGGCACCCTGCACCTACCACACACCCCCTTTGTTCAACCCTGAGGGGTGGACACATGTGAGGCAGTGGACGCGGGAAAGGGCATCTGCATTTCCCTGCAAGCGACCTGCCCTATGTTCCACGGAGAACTTGAAATTTTGAAGGGATAGGAACCACCTGGTGACCCGAGCATTCCTCTCCTTGGCCTGACTCATCCATTTGAGGGGGAATGGTCGGTCACCAGACGGAACCTCCTCCCTAACAGGTAGTAGCGGAGAGATTCGAGTGCCCACTTGATAGCCAGGCACTCCCTCTCCACTATACTATATCTGGACTCGGCGGGACTGAGCTTACGGCTCAGGAAGACAACGGGATGTTCTTCCCGTTGACCTCCTGCGACAGTACCGCACCGAGGCCTACCTCTGAGGCGTCGGTCTGTACGACAAACTCCTTGTTGAAGTCGGGTGTCACCAAAACCGGGGACCCACACAGGGCCGACTTCAGCGCGGAGAAAGCCTCCTCCGCCTTCTCACTCCAGCTAACCCTCCCAGACTTTCGCCCCTTCAACAGGTCTGTCAATGGCGCTGCTATTGTGGCAAAGTGGGGCACAAACCTCATGTAGTATCCTACAATCCCCAGGAACGACTTTACCTGCCTGGTGGTGACCGGTCGGGGCCAGCTACGAATGGCCTCTACCTTAGTTACCTGAGGTTTGATGACTCCCGCCCAATTACATATCCCAGATATTTGGTCTCTTCCAACCCAATCGCACACTTTTTTGGATTGGCGGTTAGTCAGCTTTCCTCAGGGCATCCACTACCGCCTGCACCTTGGGTAAATGGCTTTCCCAGTCGGTGCTGTGGATGACTACATCATCTAAGTAGGCCGAGGCGTACCGACGATGTGGTCGCAGCACTATGTCCATTAACCTCTGGAAAGTGGCGGGCGCCATGCAGGCCAAAGGGTAACACCTTGTAGTGATACAGGCCCTGCTGGGGTAACAAGCGCGTTTTTCCTTAGCCGCCTCCGTTAAGGGTACCTGCCAGTACCCTTTAGTGAGGTCCAGCACAGAAAAATAACGGGCTTGTCCTAAATTTTCAACAAGCTCGTCTACTCGGGGCATGGGATGCGCGTCAAACTTGGATACTTCATTTAACTTGCGAAAGTCGTTGCAGAACCGTAGCGTCCCATCCGGCTTAGGTATTAGGACTATGGGACTGGCCCACTCACTCTTCGACTCCTCAATGACATCGAGCTTCAACATTAACTGCACTTCCTCCGCGATGGCCCGCCGCCGAGCCTCGGGTACCCGGTATGGTTTTAACCGGACCTTGGCCTGAGGCTCAGTGGCGATGTCATGTCGGATGAGAGGCGTGCGGCCAGGGAGGTCGAGAACACATCCGTGTTCCGACTGAGAACTCCTGACTTCCTGAACTTGTTTGGAAGACAGGCTGTCTGCAATTTTACCGTGGTTACGGCTTCACAGGCCTCGAACTGTGGGGCTGGACCCTTTTCACCTAGAAGCCCTGGCCGGGGGCTGTGGCCGTCGGCCGCGTCCTATCTTTCCACGGCTTAAGTAAATTCACGTGGTACACCTGCTCCGGCTTGCGCCGCCTGGCTGGTGTACCTTGTAGTTCACTTCCCCTACCTTCTCGATCACCTCATAGGGGCCCTGCCACCTAGCTAGGAATTTGCTGTCAAGGGTGGGTACCAGAACCAAAACCCGATCTCCCGGATTGAAGTCCCGTACCCGAGCCTGACGGTTGTACACCCTACTCTGGGCTTGTTGCGCTGCCTCCATATGCTCCCGGACCAAGGGCAACACCCTTTCCATCCGTTCCTGCATCTGGGCGACATACTCAATGACACTTTTGTGGGGGACAGGCTGTTGTTCCCATGCTTCCTTGGCGATATCCAACAGGCCCCGAGGGTGTCTGCCATAAAGCAGTTCGAAGGCGAGAACCCAGTAGAGGCCTGGGGTACCTCTCGCACTGCGAACATGAGATAGGGCAGAAGCAGGTCCCAGTCCTTCCCATCTCTAGACACCACCCTTTTTAACATATTTTTTAGAGTTTGGTTAAACCTCTCAACAAGACCGTCTGTTTGCGGATGGTAAGCGGACGTCCGTAACTGCTTTATACGCAACAATTTACACAGTTCCTTCATTACTTTGGACATAAAAGGGGTCCCTTGGTCTGTCAGAACCTCTTTTGGCAGGCCCACACGGGAAAACATCTCCATTAACTCTTTGGCAATGAGCTTAGCTGAGGTATGTCGCAGAGGCACCGCCTCCGGATACCGAGTGGCATAGTCGAGAACTACCAGAATGTGTTGGTGGCCCCTAGCAGACTTTGGTACAGGCCCAATTAAATCCATAGCAATTCGCTCAAACGGTACTTCAATAATTGGCAGAGGTACCAGAGGACTACGGAAATGTGGCTGGGGGCTAGTTACCTGACAGGTTGGACAGGACTTACAATAATTTTCTACTTCCTTGAACACACTGGGCCAATAAAACCGCTGCAGTATGCGGTCCTGGGTTTTCTGCCACCCCAGGTGTCCCCCAAGAACATGTTGGTGGGCAAGCTCCATGACAAGCTTGCGATACGCTGTGGGCACCACCAACTGTTCAACAGGTTCACCTCGGATTTGGTTCACCCGATACAACATATCCTGCAGAACAATAAATCGTGGGAACATTAATTCAGCCCCTGGTTTCTGGGGTTTACCATCAATTTCCAGCACATTCTCCCAGGCCCTGGTTAGGGTTTGGTCCCGGTGTTGTGCGGTCCCAAAATTTTCCCGGAGACATTGAGGTCTGCCAACTCAGGTCCCGGTGGCAAGTCCTCCGTGTCTCCCACCATTACACTCAGTGGGGTTGTCTCCCCACTACCGCTGCAGCAGTGGTCACCCCTACCGCTGGCCCTTCAGACTCGGGCTCCCAGGGTTCTGGCCTTCCAGGGGTATCAGGCCACTCTGCTAGGGTTACCCCTGTCTCAGGGCTATTAGTCACTTTCATCTCAGGCCACAGTGACGGAAAACCAGGAAGTCTCTCCCAATTATTAGTTCATAGGGCAGCTTTGTGGAGATCGCCACTTCACAAGTCCAGGTGCCGACCGCCGTGGACAGAGACATTACAGCAGTGGGATAGTCCTTTAAGTCTCCGTGTATGCACACCACACCCACTGTCCGGCCCGTATACTGGGTGGGCTGTACCAGGGCAGCACTTACCAGGGTTACCAGGCTCCTGAGTCCAACAGCGCCACTGCCAGGTTATCCCCGACTTGCACCTGGCACAGATGACGATTGTCTATTGTCCCGGGGATGCCGGTCGCACACAGTCTCCGGGCATACATGGAAGCCCGGTACCCATAATTAGTCTCCATGGGTTCCCCCACTGTGGACAGTTGGCCCTTATGTGTCCAGGCTCCCGACACTGCCAACAGACCACTGGGGACGGATCTGCAAGAGGTACATCCCGGGCGGGTTTGGCCGGCCGCCGGGACTGGGGTGGAGATTTCCGGGGTTTGACTGGCCCCCTCCCAAAAGAACCCCCTGCAGGTTTCTGGTGGCCTCATATCGCTCCACCAGGTCGACCATCTCAAGGGCATCGGTGGGGATACCTGGCCAATCCAGTGTTGAAGGGGGTAAGGCAAGGCCCTCCAAAACATGTCAGCCAGCAGCCGGTCCAGCATAGCAGTCGGACTTAGAACCTCAGGCTGCAGCCATTTTTGCAACCTGTGCAGCAACTCATAGTACTGCGGCCTGGCGGGTTCAGCCACTTTGAAGTCCCACTGGTGGACCCGCTGAGCCCGGACCAACACGTTTACCCCAGTCTGGCCAGGATCTCCCCCTTCACCGTGGAATAGTCAGCAGCCTGGTCGTCTGCCAAATCAAAAAAACTTGCTGGGGTCCGGATGCCAGGAGCGGAGCAACCACCTCGGCCCACTGGTCACGGGGTAGCTTTTCCCTCACGGCGACCTTCTCAAAAACCGCCAGGTACGTCTCAACGTCGTCTGCGGGGTCATTTTTGGGATCGCCGCACGGACCGCTTTCCGGGCATCATGGACGTGGTGGGACGCTCCTGCCGCCTGTAACGCCATCACATGTTGTAGCAGTAGTTGGTTGGTCTCCCGCTGCTGCACGTTAGCCTCTATGAGAGCCTTCACAGCAGCCTCCATGTTGCCAGAAACTCCTGCTTGCAGCTTTGCTGGCTTAATATATTCCATGCACTTTAGAAAAACAAAACTTCGGCGTTCACGCCAGCCTCACTGCGCATGCCCGCATCCGACACCAAATGTGGGAGTCGCTCTGGTAGACAGCGGTGCGGGTGCAGTTTAGAGGCAAAACAAGGAGTCCAGATTGTGCAACAAACAGTGTTTTATTCACACTTGCACACCATAAATGAAAAAACAGTCTCTTTGGTGACAGTTCACACACAACGGAAATAACGTGGCAAAACAAAAACAGGCCAACACAGGTTCAGTCACCTGGGAGGTGTAGGTGCAGGTTCGCACCACGCTGTCGGCCCAGCCGCAGGAGAATCCAGCTTCAGGTAGCCAGGAACAAAACACCTCCTTGCTGAGCTCTTTCCTCCAGGACAGAGAACTCCTCAGCCCTGTTAGCAGCTCCAGGATAATCACCACCTCCAGCTGCTGAGCTGGCTGAGCTTTTAAACCCAGCCCAAAACCAGGACTGGGTCGTGGGGAGCAGCCACCCACCCTACACTTTAGCTGCTCCCGGTAAGAGCCGGCCCGGATCGGCTTTGCAGCCATGCTATTTAAACTCTGTCAGTAGCACTAGCTGCTGCTGACATCAACAAAAACGGGCTCTTACCTCACCGAGGCTATGAACCTCGGTGACACATACCTGCCATCCACGACGGCACCCTGCACCTTACCACAATATATATATATATATATATAGGGGGTTTGTCCTGATTGGCTCAGAGGCTAACAGGCTGTGAACCAATCAGGAGCAGGATTTTGTCAGTTCTTTCAGTCTGGGCTTGATCACAAGCCAGAGATGCAATTTTCAGTGCAATTCTGAGAGTATGTGTCTTGGATGTGCCTGACAAAAAGCATTTGCAGACACAAGCTAGCAATCTGGGTCTTGTAAGCACAGTATAGGGGCATATTTAGTTAGGTAGATTGAATCAATAGGTAGAAAAGTCAGGGTTTAATCAGGGAAAGAATAGTATGGTCACTGTGTGTATGTGTGTTTTTACTGAGTACAGGTGCTGGCAGCAAGTGGAAGATTCATGTATGAACTGAAAATTCTGCAGTTACCAAAATTCTGCACAACCTCCTTGGCCAGCTGTCTCTAATATGTGTTTTGGTGTTCTCTTTATACACTTCTACGCCTTCACCCAAATTGTATTCTTCTCTGTGGCTGTAAGCACAGTAGGCAGGGAAACGTACACTTGCAGTGCAAACCCTAAGCGGCAAGTCCACAACTGGTCAACTTTCCCTGTATTATTTACGTGCAAGACAGACAGATAGACAGACACGGAACACAACTAATAAAGTCAAATAATACCGGACACACTCAGGGCAGTCCTCTTCCTTGCTGCTGCAGGTTCCTATGCGTGTTGTGGGAAACAGTTAACACATTCACAGTCTAAGTCCAAAATGGAACCGCGCTGCTTTCAATGGGGAAGTTCCTAGGATTCACAAGACCACAGCTCCCGGAATGAAGGAAAAACAGCTCACACACCGACTGGATCAAATCCACAGTGTTAAGATAGCTGCAATAATTAAACACACATAGTGCAATACGATTTTAAAACAAAGCTTTTCGCTGTTTATTGCACTTACAAGATGGATGATGGAAACAGGCTCATAACAAATCACTGTGTGAAGTTCACATCAATGCCCAAAACCCCCAATGCCCGAACCCGGCGTGCGTTTCGCGATGTTAGCTTCATCACATTCCCCTGATGAAGCTAACATCGCTAAACGCACGTCGGGTTCGGTGAGCAGTGCTATTGATGTATTTGTAGGTATTACTTGGCACTTTATGCCTTTATATTGTTTTTGTGAATTTGCTTTTCTTGTAATAGGCACTTTGCACTTTATGTCATTACTATATGTGAGTCTTTATGCTCCTCTGTTTTGAGTAGTACCTACTGTGGTTCATTGGATACATCACTGCTCCCTTTATGGATATTACATTTTCCTGTCTTTTTAATGTCCCATCTTCCTTGTTTTTTATTATGATAATGTATTTGGAATAAAGATGAATTTTTTGAATTATTATTGTATTTTTTGCCTTGTTTTTGGTAATATTATTGAGGGACTAGGTTCTAATAGGTTTTTGTCCCATACATTTATAGGTGTTATTGTTCTGGATATGTGGCACACTTCTTCGCCTTCACCCAAAGTTTATTCCTCTTAATGGCATTCAAACTTCTAACCAGCCGTCTGTAAAAATTGTCTTGTCATTCTGTAAGTGTGGTGTAGATCTGTGCCTTTCCCATCAATAAGTGACAGTTTTTGGAACTTTTTTCATTTTAAAAAGCATAACAAATGCGATAGCGCAGTGTGTTTTTGAACTGGTTGTTTCTTAACAAAATCATCCATGCATTAACCCATAGTTATAGATGTCAGTGTCATTAAATTGCCTTAAAGAGCTTAAAAGAATGGCGGGGAGACAGAAAGAGCAAACATTCATAAAAGAAAAAAATGTAAGTCCTAGGAGAGCTCAGAGTGTCATATACCAATTTTCAGAGCATTAGGAACACTTTTGATGCAGGTAGAATCGATTTGGACCCAAATCAAATTTTTGGACAGATTCAGCAAATCGGACATAAAATAAATTTCAAGAAATGTGCTGATCTCTAATTAATAAGGTCAGAAGCAGCGATGTTGCCATTCACAGTTGCCATGCATCAGGTAAAATGGTGCCTGTTATGGACACATTCACCAAGGGACAACGCACAAGCAGAAGGAATCTGTACAATTCTAACTAAAAAAGACAGAGGTCCAATTTCCATGGCCTTAAAGGCTGTATACACCTTTGGAGGCAATTTTTGTTTATTTGATTTATTTTTGTCTAAAAATCGTACTTTTAATCGGCCTTTATTAAAAATATTAAGCCATTCTGTCACAAAGGGTTAACAGTTTTTCTAACTGTGTGACGGCTACTTTCACTTTAACTTTGTGCCGGTCAATTAATAAATCTTATCTCTAAACTACTAAGAGGTTATAAACACTGATTTAAGCCACATTATTATTAATAAGATAAGGATTACGCTTTAATGAGTGCCTATCATGTCAGCAGAGATAAGAAGCCCACCTGCTCCCCAGATGACGGAAAAGACAGAAAATCCACAAGCTGCTTTCCGCCATAAAGGCTATATGCACACGACAGTTGTTTTTTGCTGTCCGCACAACGGGGTTCCGTTGTTCCGTGAGTGGACCATTGATCAAAATATAAATTTCTGATTAACACAAATTCTAATAATATGATAACTAGCGTGTTATGTTTCTGTGAGAAACCCAGGTAAATATAAAGTACTGTAGTTCACTGTTCCAAGCACTTGCCATGAGGGATTTGATGTGTACAGCGTTTCAACATCTATGCTCATCAGTAATGTATCATGATCTACCAAGATTCCTTCCAACTTTCTGCTATCCTGCTCAATGGAGATCCTTACATGCTGAGCAAGTTGGCGCATGTGAATAGTCCACATGGACCTTGCTATGTTGTGTCACCTTGTTATTGGTTTTCCACGGAGCTGACTGTAAATAGCCTACATTGCAAATTTTTGGAGCCCACGTGTATCTTTTTGCATCAGGTCGTTGCTCCCAGGGGCGTAGCTATAGGGGGTGCAGAGGTAGCAGTCGCTACCGGGTCCAAGAGCCTGAGGGGGCCCAAAGACCCTTGTGCCGCATAAGAAGACACACAAAGCACTGAGGGAAGGGGGGCCCAAGCTGAACTCTTGCACCAGGGCCCATGAGTCCTTAGCTACGCCCCTGGTTGCTCCATACTTTTTATGCTCAGGTATTGCTCTGTAGGGTCTCCAATAACAGATGATTATCTTATCAATTGTTTATGTTGTATTGCCTTCTTTGTCCCCTGATGAACCTTTATCAATCTACTTTAGGAAACACGTCGGGATTTAGGGTATTATTTTTTTTAACAATTTTGTTAGGGCTTGTAGGGAAACATTAGGCTTAGGTACGAGGACAGAGGGCATCCACCATCAGGGTGTGCCTCTGGGCTGAGCCATTATCTAGGGTTCTGACAGGGTCAGATTTCCCGCTATATAGCCCTTATTTGCCTCTGATACCAAGCTTATCGCTGATTATCGGTATAGCAGTGCTATGTTGGGATATACACCGATAGCCCGAATTGGGCTCTTTTTATATAATAGGTATTAAAGGTTATGTTTTAATTGGTTTTTGCGTTCTGTGATAATATTTTGATTTTCACATGACCGACATATTTGAGTTTTTTGTATTTCTATATTGTTAACCCAGAAATCACTTTATTACCATTTGTTTCTTGCAGTATATTCAGAAATTCTTGCTAATATAATTGAATTAGATTGCCAGGCAATACCTTATAGTTATCACTATTATTTTGAGTTAGAGGTTGTCCCAGAAAAAATATTCTACAGTTTTTAAACCAGTACCTGAATCTCAAAACTTTTGTAACTGCTTCTGTATACCGCCACCTGCTGTTTGCTTGTTTTTTTAATTTTTGTAGTCCAACTCACTGAGAGGGCAGCACATGCTTCATCCTTCAACTGCCTCCAGAACTGTAATAAAGCTTGTGCGCACAAACTTATTTTTTTTTTTCATGTCCGTTCAGTTTTTTTTGCGGCACATACACGGAACCATTCACTTCACTGGGGCCGCACAAACAGAAATGACTCATCGTGCATTCCGTGTTCATATGTATGCATGGACATTCCGCAAAAAATAAATAAAAGATGTCCGAATATTGTCTGCATTACGGACAAAGACAGGTCTGTTGTATTAAGGGCCGGTCATTCCGTTCCACATAATGCGGAATGCACGCGGCCAGTATCCGTGTTTTACAGATCTGCAATATGTGGACCGCAAAAAATCTAGTGGTCGTGTGCATGAGCCCATTGGGAGAAAACTGCAGCAGAATGGACACATACCCAGAGTTGCAGAAAAAAGCACACCCTTCAGCTGCCAGCTTTATATAAATCTAGTAGAACAATTGGGAAAAATGAATGGGGATATCTCTGGATCCATGTGAGGTACAGGGCTGGTTCTAGGTTTGTTAGAAAGAGATTGTCATGTACTGTATGATCTCTCATTTTTGTTTTTACATTAATTAGGGGATAACCCCTTTAAAATGCACACTTCTTTATACACCATTCTCTGTCCAATAGGACCACGTTCTGTCCATTGTTGAAGATTTTATTATCAAGTTCTTGATCTCTTTCCAAGGACCTCAAGACTTCCAATTTTCCACTGGTCAAGGATTTTCATAGTTCTAAGCATTTCCTTCTTTCATGATATAAAAAAAAAAAATTGGCTTAATGTCAGCTGAACTTTGATTTTTGGTTCCAGTGTGTTGAAGTTCTGTTCTCTTCTTCTGGTTGCTTTTGTAAATGGGCATAACTTTAAAAAAACAACCCTGTACATAATCCTCATTAGAGTATACTGATGTTCTCAAGGGTCCCACAGACAATGTGGTGATCTGCTGTAAAGAATGAACTTACTTAGTCACCTATCTAGGTGGGCACTGTGTTATACAACATTTCCACTGCAGAGTAAAATTGTAGCCCGTTATGCCAGTGAGTATTCATTTGACTGCTGGAAAGAGCCAGGAACAGCACTCTGTAGAGAATAAGTTCTTATTTTGGCAGAAAAAAAAAATTTTTTTTAACTTGGACTATAATGGAATTAAAATTTTTATAAACATCTGCATCTGAAACATATTGGACCTTTTTCAATTTTCATATGATTTAATAGTAAAATAAATGAACAGAGCTGTAGGATAGGTCATCAATATGAGATTGGTGGGGGTCTGGCAGCTGGAATACCTACCAATCAGCTTTTTGTGGCTGGCGCAGGTTCCTGTCGTAAACAGTGAATGGAGCCAGAACATGACCACTCCAAACACATGTAGTGGCCATTTTCTGGTACTGCAGCAGATGCTCCTCTTAAAGTGAATGGGCACTGAGCTGCGGTAAGTAAGAACAGCCGCTACACAGCGTACAGAGCAGTGGTGTTTCGGTTCCACACACTGTTTGCTTCCATAAACTGCAGCTGCTAATAACAGCTGATAAGTGGGGGTGCCTGGTGTTAGAGTGCCACTGATTTCATGTTGATGACATCATATGGATGGTCCTGAAAAAACCCTTTAACTAACGGTATATAATATTAACCACTTCAGCCCCCCTAGCTTAAACACCCTTAATGACCAGGCCACTTTTTACAATTCCGCACTACACTACTTTCACCGTTTATTGCTCCGTCATGCAACTTACCACCCAAATGAATTTTATCTCCTTTTCTTCTCACTAATAGAGCTTTCATTTGGTGGTATTTCATTGTTGCTGCCATTTTTACTTTTTTTGCTATTAATAAAAATTTAACGACATTTTTGCAAAAAAATGACATTTTTCACTTTCTGTTGTAAATTTTTTTTTTTAAAAACTACATTTGTATATAAATTTTTCTCTAAATTTATTGTTCTACATGTCTTTGATAAAAAAAAATCCAATAAGTGTATATTTATTGGTTTGGGTAAAAGTTATAGCGTTTACAAACTATGGTGCAAAAAAGTGAATTTGGGCATTTTGAAGCAGCTCTGACTTTCTGAGCACCTGTCATGTTTCTTCAGGTGCTAGAATGCCAGGAAAGTATAAATACCCCCCAAATCACACCATTTTAGATAGAAGACACCCCAAAGTATTCACGGAGGGGCATGGTGAGTTCATGTATCATTTCATTTTTTTTCACAAGTTAGCGGAAAATGACACTTTCTGAGGAAAAAAAAATATATAATAAAGTTTCCATTTCTGCTAACTTCTGCCAAAAAAAAAAAAATCTCAGACGGGCTCACTATGCCCCTCTGTGAATACCTTGGGGTGTCTACTTTCCAAAATGGGGTCATTTGTGGGGTGTGTTTACTGTTCTGGCATTTTGGGCGGGGCTAAATTGTGAGCAGCCATGTAAAAGCTAAAGGTACTCGTTGGAATTTGGGCCCTTTGTGCACCCAGGCTGCAAAAAGTGTCACTCATGTGGTATCGCCGTACTCAGGAGAAGTAGGGCAATGTGTTTTGGGGTGTATTTTTACATATACCCATGTTGGGTGAGAGAAATATCTCTGTAAACTGACAACTTTGTATAAAAAAATTAAAAAGTTGTCATTTACAGAGATATTTCTCACACAAAGTATGGGTATATATAAAAATACACCCCAAAACACATTGCCCTACTTCTCCTGAGTACGGCGATACCACATGTGTGGAACTTTTTTGCAGCCTGGGTGCGCAAAGGGGCCCTAATTCCAATGAGTACCTTTAGGATTTCACAGGGCATTTTTACGCATTTGGATTCCAGACTTCTTCTCACGCTTTAGGGGCCCCTAAAATGCCAGGACAGTATAAATACCCCACATATGACCCCATTTTAGAAAGAAGACACCCCAAGGTATTCCGTAAGGGGTATGGTGAGTTCATGTTAAAAAATATTTTTTTGTCACAAGTTAGTGGAATATGAGACTTTGTAAAAAACAAAATAAAAAAAATATATATATCAATTTCCGCTGACTTGTGCCAAAAAAAAAAATTCTGTGAACTCGACATGCCCCTCACGGAATACCTTGGGGTGTCTTCTTTCTGAAATGGGGTCACATGTGGGGTATTTATACTGCCCTGGCATTTTAGGGAACCTAAAGCGTGAGAATCCAAATGCGTAACAATGCCCTGTGAAATCCTAAAGGTACTCATTGGTTTTAGGGCCCCTTTGCGCATCTTTGCTGCAAAAAAGTGGCACACATGTGGTATCGCCGTACTCAGGAGAAGTAGGGCAATGTGTTTAGGGGTGTTTTTTTTATATATTCCCATGCTGGGTGAGAGAAATATCTCTGTAAATGACAACTTTTTAAATTTTTTTATTCAAAGTTGTCAATTTACAGAGATATTTCTCTCACCCAGCATGGGTATATGTAAAAATACATTGCCCTACTTCTCCTGAGTACGGCGATACCACATGAGTGACACTTTTTTGCAGCCAAGATGCGCAAAGGGGCCCAAATTCCAATGAGTACCTTTTAGGAGGGCATTTTTACGCATTTTTCTTCTCGCGCTTTAGGGCGCCTAAAATGCCAGGGCAGTATAAATACCCCACATGTGACCCCATTTTGGAAAGAAGACAGCCCAAGGTATTCCATGAGGGGCATGACGAGTTGATAGAAAAAAAATTTTTGGCACAAGTTAGTGGAAATTGATTTTTTTTATAGTTTTTTCTCACAAAGTCTCCCTTTCCGCTAACTTTTGACAAAAAGTTTAATTTTTCATGGACTCACTATGCCCCTCAGCGAATACCTTGGGGTGTCTTCTTTCCAAAATGGGGTCACATGTGGGGTATTTATACTGCCCTGGCATTTTAGGGGCCCTAAAGCGTGAGAAGAAAATGCGTAAAAATGCCCTCCTAAAGTTACTCATTGGAATTTAGGCCTTTGCGCATCTTGGCTGCAAAAGTGTCACTCATGTGGTATCGCCGTACTCAGGACAAGTAGGGCAATGTGTTTTGGGGTGTATTTTACATATACCCATGCTGGGTGAGAGAAATATCTCTGTAAATTGACAACTTTGAATAAAAAATTTAAAAAGTTGTCATTTACAGAGATATTTCTCTCACCCAGCATGGGAATATATCAAAAACACCCTAAAACACATTGCCCTACTTCTCCTGAGTACGGCGATACCACATGAGTGACACTTTTGCAGCCAAGATGCGCAAAGGGCCCTAATTCCAATGAGTACCTTTAGGATTTCATTTTTACGCATTTGGATTCTCACGCTTTAGGGCCTCTAAAATGCCAGGGCAGTATAAATACCCACATGTGACCCCATTGTGGAAAGAAGACACCTCAAGGTATTCCGTGAGGGGCATGGCGAGTTCACAGAAAAAAAAAAATTTTGGCACAAGTTAGCGGAAATTGATTTTTATTTTTTACAAAGTCTCATATTCCACTAACTTGTGACAAAAAATAAAATTTTACATGAACTCGCCATACCCCTCACGGAATACCTTGGGGTGTCTTTCTAAAATGGGGTCACATGTGAGGTGTTTGTACTGCCCTGGCATTTTAGGGGTCTCCACAATCATTACACGTATGGCCAGCATGAGGAGTTTCTGCGATTCTCCGTATATTGAGCATACGGGTAATGAGATTTTTTTTTTTCCGTTCAGCTTCTGCACTGAAAAAAAAAAAAAAAATGAACGGCACAAATTTTTTCCTTCGCATCAATCAATGTGGATGAAAAAATCTCTGCCAAAATCAATGACTGCGGTGCGGTGGGCTGGGCGCTAGCTACCTAACAAGTAGCTAACTAACTGGCGGTGATAAGGGACCCTTATGCCCCATTCACACGTCCGCAATTCTGTTTGCGGAACGGAATTGCGGACCCATTCATTTCTATGGGGACAGACTTTGTCCCGCTCGGATCCGGAATTACGGATCCACGCTCCGGTCTGCACTTCCGCAAAAATATAGAACATGTCCTATTCTTGTCCGCAATTGCGGACAAGAAAAAGCATTTTCTATATAGTTCTGGCAATGTGCGGATATGCAAAATGCGGAAAGCACATTGCCGGTGTCCGTGTTTTGAGGATCTGTGGATCCGCAGATCCACGGATCCGTGAATCCACGGATCCGCAAAACACATATGGACGTCTGAATGGAGCCTTACAAGGGGTGTGATCAATGACAGGGGGGTGATCAGGGGGTCTAGATGGGGTGATCAAGGGGTTAACAAGGGGTTAATAGGTGAGGGGGGCGGGGGGGGTTAATGTAGTGTTTGGTGCAACTTTACATAGTTACCTGGTCCTCTGGTGGTCGATCCCAGCAAATGGGACCACCAGAGGACCAGGTAGCAGGTATATCAGACGCTGTTCACAAAACAGCGTCTGATATACTTGTTTGATGCGATTTATATCGCATCTACAGCCTGCCAGCGATAGATCATCGCTGGCAGGCTGTAGTTAAACTCCTGAGACGCGCGCTACTGTGAACGTGCGCGCGCGTGCGCGTTCACAGGAAATCTCGCGTCTCGCGAGATGACGCACATCTGCGGCGCCCCAGAACAGCCCGACCGCAGCGAGAACGCAGTTGTGCGTTAGGCGGTCGGGATTAATGAATCCAAAGTTAGTCCAATTATGTCTTGGCTCATCATGTTTAACACAACATTTAACATGTTCACTCTATTTCCAAGTGAAATTATTGACTCTACATTCTTGCAAAGATAAAGTATATCCTGGTGAATAAAATGTGCACAGTGAAAAACAGCTGGAACTTATACACAAGATGCTATTGCCTAAAACTCTGGAAAAACAGCAGCCTCTATGTAAGCTGGGATCAAGGACACAGAAAGGCCTGAGGGACCGGTTGCTTACTGTTTGTTATGGGGTGAAAAGGAAGCTACAAGTGACCCTCCTTCTATTAACAGCAGGATGGAGTCAGTCTGGAGCCGAGAGACTGAAAACCTAGCTGTGCTCTTTAAACATACATGGCTGGATCTAGGTGTTATTCACTCCCTTCTAAAGCTTCCTATGGTTTTTCTTATAGGCTTCTTGTAGGATTTACAGTAATTCAGAAATCTGAGGCTCGGGTGTAGCTATGGGAAAAACTGTATATGTCCAGGAAGATATTCAGGAAGATAATGGTTTTCTAGAAAAACACTTGACTTATGAATAGTCTCTTATTTGCACGTATGAACACTTTCTAAAAGTACCTTATGCCACTGTTGCAATTTTTTCTGTATATGGACAGCCAGACATTTTTTTTTTTGTAAAACTAAAAACCTTTAAGTTTCCACAGTTCAAAAGTTTATTCCCAGCACCCCAAAAACATACATTCTGCAGCAAATTGATGAGCACCTGCCCCTTTTTGTCCCTTAAACTCTCAATTTACCATTTGTAACTAAGCATTTTCAGCGCACTGAAGTGCTTCAATATACCAGTGTTAGTCAACGTGTTGTATTACTGTTCAGTTACATCTCAGAAAAACCACTTATGAGACATGCATAATGTATTATAAAAAATTCTTTATTGAAAATACAAGAACATATATATTAAAATTAATATAGTACAACACCGACAGCCAACAAGGTGATGACCAACAAAACAGTAGCTCGTGTACCATGGAGGTCATACAGCAGATAATATATTATATTATATATAAATAAATAATAAATAAAAAAATAATAAAAGAATGAAAAAACCCCTCACTCTTAGGCCCCTTTCACACGGGCGAGTTTTCCGCGCGGGTGCAATGCGTGAGGAGGACGCATTGCACCCGCACTGAATCCGGACCCATTCATTTCTATGGGGCTGTGCACATGAGCGGTGATTTTCACGCATCACTTCTGCGTTGCGTGAAAATCGCAGCATGTTCTATTTTCTGCGTTTTCACGCAACGCAGGCCCCATAGAAGTGAATGGGGATGCGGGAAAATCGCAAGCATCCGCAACCAAGTGCGGATGCGTTGCGATTTTCCCGCATTGTTGCTTAGCAACGGGACCCAATCTCTATTATTTCCCCTTATAACATGGTTATAAGGGGAAATAATAGCATTCTTAATAAAGAATCCATTGTTAAATGATGAGGAAGGGGTTAAAAATAATAAAAGTTAACTTACCTTAGCCACTTGATCGCGTGAGTCGCGATCTGTCCTCTCTTTCCCTGCAGCATCGATGATCTAAAGGACCTGTGATGACGTCACATCACATGGCCCAATCACCTGCTCCATCACTATGGTGATGGAGCATGTGATTGGTCCATGTGACCATGTGACATCATCCAAGATCCTTAATCACTATCCTCAGGCTGTGGATAGTGCTTAAGGACCTTGGATGATGTCACGTGGTCACTTGGACCAATCACATGCTCCATCACCATAGTGATGAGCAGGTGATTGGGCCATGTGATGCTGTGACATCATTACAGGTCCTTTACATCTTTCAAGCTAACGGAGAGGAGGCCGGGCTTCGCGATCAAATGGACCAGGTAAGTTATGATTAGTTTATTATTTTTAACCCATTCAGCACCGGGTTAAACATTAGGAAGATGGCCAAGGGTATTATTTTACATTATAACTATATTATAATGTGAAATAATACCAGCGGGACAATTTCTGACCCAAACATGCACTTCTGTGAAGAAGTGCAGGTTCGGGTCTGGGTACCAAAAGTGCCGATTTTTCTCCCGCGCGTGCAAAACGCATGACAGCGCTTTGCACTCGCAGGGAAAAATCGCGGCAATTCCCGCAACGCACCCGCACTGTTTGACGGAGTGCACCCACAACGCCCGTCTGAAAGAGGCCTTACTAATATATATATCACATCAAACAATGTACGTCCTGTTTCTGTGAAAACGTGTGTACAATGACCACAAAAATTAATTACTACAAATAATATCTACCAGGGTACTGTGCTTGCAATTCTGCAGACAGGAATCCAATACTGCTGTGTCAGTATAAACTGCTAACCCGTGTTTAAAATGTGTTTATACCACAGAAAATATTACCAAATATCAATGTACATTATTATAACCCTAAAAGGCAATTATTGGCGACATGTAATAACCATGATTTTTCAAATTCAATAAATAATTAATTAAATAATGACACAATTCATAAAAACAATAAAGTGCAAAAACCATGCAAAACCATGCAAAACCACGAGATCTCGTGCGGCCCGTTGGTATTACCTACATTTACTTTATTATTTTGTTCAGGTGTCAAGCAGTCTATTTTCCTTGGAATAGGATATGGATGAGTACATCCCAGGTACTATTTTAAGATTATAAAGGTACATGGGGCTATTGTCTCGCGCGAATGCATGACGTCATGTGGCGCGGCAATCTCGCGAGACTTCGCATGGTCCGATGGTGGTTTCCTTTCGATTTTACAAGTCCCGGTTTTTATACATGTGTAGAGGATTGAGCAATCAGGATAGCATATATATAGACCGCTTCAATAGAAGTTCGGTAGCCCCTTGAGAAAGCAGGCGCGAAACGTACGTCGGGGGAGCTCGGCGTTACTTGGAGGTTCATTTACCTTTTTTGACCAGCTGCTGCCCAAATTCAGGTATTTTAGGTCCGATTTTCTTGCACTTTATATATATCTGACCCGTTGGTTAGGATTCTTTTCTGCAGATGTACTTTTTGGACCCCTTACTTTTTTGTATTGATAAAAATGTTTGGACTGCATAGGCTGATATTATCTGCTGTATGACCTCCATGGTACACGAGCTACTGTTTTGTTGGTCATCACCTTGTTGGCTGTCGGTGTTGTACTATATTAATTTTAATATATATGTTTTTGTATTTTCAATAAAGAATTTTTTATAATACATTATGCATGTCCCATAAGTGGTTTTTCTGAGATGTTGGTATTGAGTCATGCTATTTTTTGCATTTTTTGCATTTCTGTAGTCGGTTTAATTACTGTTCAGTTACAGCAAAAGCATTTTAGTACACAAACTGCATTACTATACGCAAAAACTGCAATATTATACATGTGAACATGTTGTATTACTTCACAATAAAGCATTTTACTGCAAAAACTGCATTGGCATTTTAAATTGTTACCAATGGGCAGTGTGTTTGTAGAAGGTAAGGGACATTGAATTATAATCTTTAAATTACAGAAAAAAAAAACACTTGCAATTTTGCAAGTACAGAAGAGTGCAAAACAAACTACCCCTGTCTTGTCATCCGCAAACCAGAAACTGGGTAGTAGTGCAAACAACAGTGGGAGCACCAGCCATCTAACCAGTAATAGTAGTACTAATGTGTGGGATGAGAATCCATTTTGTATAAACATGTCCTCCATCTTGTGCATATGTGGAAAATTACTGAGCCAGCTGTAAAGGATGAGGGGTGGGGGTTAGAGATGAGCGAACACCTGGATGTTCGGGTTCGAGAGGTTCGGCCGAACTTCCGGAAAATGTCCGGGTTCGTGATCCGAACTCAACCCGAACTTCATCCCGAACCCGAACCCCATAGAAGTCAATGGGGACCTGAACTTTGGGCACTAAAAAGCCTGTAAAAGACTCCCGGAAAGGGCTAGAGGGCTGCAAAAGGCAGCAAAATGTAGGTAAATCCCCTGCAAACAAATGTAGATAGGGAAATGAATTAAAATAAAATAAAATAAATAAAAATTAACCAATATCAATTGGAGAGAGGTCCCACAGCAAGGAATCATGCGTCATATCATCCACCACTGGAGAAGGCCACTCTCATTTATTTGGGACCAGCACCCAGACAGAGGATACAGGTCCCACAGCAAGGAATCATGCTTCATATCAACCACCACCGGAGAAGGCCACTCTCATGTATTTGGGACCAGCACCCAGACAGAGGATACAGGTCCCACAGCAAGGAATAAGGCGTCATATCAACCACCACCGGAGAAGGCCACTCTCATGTATTTTGGACCAGCACCCAGACAGAGGATACAGGTCCCACAGCAAGGAATAAGGCGTCATATCAACCACCACCGGAGAAGGCCACTCTCATTTATTTTGGACCAGCACCCAGACAGAGGAGAGAGGTCCCACATCAAGGAATCATGCGTCATATCAACCCCCACCGGAGAAGGCCACTCTCATTTATTTGGGACCAGCACCCAGACAGAGGAGATAGGTCCCACAGCAAGGAATCATGCCTCATATCAACCACCAACGGAGAAGGCCACTCATTTATTTCGGCCCAGCACCCAGACAGAGGATACAGGTCCCACAGCAAGGAATCATGCGTCATATCAACCCCCACCGGAGAAGGCCACTCTCATGTATTTTGGACCAGCACCCAGACAGAGGAGAGAGATCCCACATCAAGGAATCATGCGTCATATCAACCCCCACCGGAGAAGGCCACTCTCATGTATTTTGGACCAGCACCCAGACAGAGGAGAGAGATCCCACATCAAGGAATCATGCGTCATATCAACCCCCACCGGAGAAGGAAACTCTCATGTATTTTGGACCAGCACCCAGACAGAGGAGAGAAGTTTTCACAGCAGAGAATCATGCATTTAGATCACCCACCACAGGAGTAGGCCACCATTTAATGGGACCCCGGCAACCATGTCAGATGGCACAAACATCAGCTTCACATCACCCAGCACAAGAGAAGGCCACTTTGAGAGACTTTGACCCCTGCACCCAGACGGAGGAGAGAGGTTTTCACAGCAGAGAATCAGGCATTTAGATCACCCACCACAGGAGTAGGCCACCATTTAATGGGACCCCGGCAACCATGTCAGATGGCACAAACATCAGCTTCACATCACCCAGCACAAGAGAAGGCCACTTTGAGAGACTTTGACCCCTGCACCCAGACGGAGGAGAGAGGTTTTCACAGCAGAGAATCAGGCATTTAGATCACCCACCACAGGAGTAGGCCACCATTTAATGGGACCCCGGCAACCATGTCAGATGGCACAAACATCAGCTTCACATCACCCAGCACAAGAGAAGGCCACTTTGAGAGACTTTGACCCCTGCACCCAGACGGAGGAGAGAGGTTTTCACAGCAGAGAATCAGGCATTTAGATCACCCACCACAGGAGTAGGCCACCATTTAATGGGACCCCGGCAACCATGTCAGATGGCACAAACATCAGCTTCACATCACCCAGCACAAGAGAAGGCCACTTTGAGAGACTTTGACCCTGCACCCAGACGGAGGAGAGAGGTTTTCACAGCAGAGAATCAGGCATTTAGATCACCCACCACAGGAGTAGGCCACCATTTAATGGGACCCCGGCAACCATGTCAGATGGCACAAACATCAGCTTCACATCACCCAGCACAAGAGAAGGCCACTTTGAGAGACTTTGACCCCTGCACCCAGACGGAGGAGAGAGGTTTTCACAGCAGAGAATCATGCATTTAGATCACCCACCACAGGAGTAGGCCACCATTTAATGGGACCCCGGCAACCATGTCAGATGGCACAAACATCAGCTTCACATCACCCAGCACAAGAGAAGGCCACTTTGAGAGACTTTGACCCCTGCACCCAGGCGGAGGAGAGGGTTTTCACAGCAGAGAATCAGGCATTTAGATCACCCACCACAGGAGTAGGCCACCATTTAATGGGACCCCGGCAACCATGTCAGATGGCACAAACATCAGCTTCACATCACCCAGCACAAGAGAAGGCCACTTTGAGAGACTTTGACCCTGCACCCAGAAAGAGGAGAGAGGTCCCACAGCAGAGATTCAGGCATTTATATCAGCCAGAACAGGAGAAGGCCGCTTTCAGTGACTTAGGCCTTAGCACCGACACAGAGGAGACAGGTCAGATAGCACAAGCATCAGTTTCACATCAACCACCACAGGAGAAGGGCACTTTTAGAGACTTTGACCCCTGCAGCCACACGGAGGAGAGAGGTCCCACAGCAGAGATTCAGGCATTTATATCAGCCACCACAGGAGAAGGCCGCTTTCAGTGACTTTGGCCCCCTGCACCCACACAGAGGAGACATGTCAGACAGCACAAGTATAACATTCATATCACCCAGCACAGGAGAAGGACACTTTCATGTACTTTGGCCCCGGCACCCAGACAGACGGAAGGTTCATTAAACTCTGGGTTGCACCCCAAGATCCTACTTAATTTCAAAAATTGATTTTTCAATGAAGAAGTGGCCAGGAGTACAAGACAACATGGTTTAAGGCAGTTATTAAGGACTACTCTGCACAAGGGAAGGTCAGGTCTTGTGGGATCCATGCCTGGTTCATTTTTATAAACGGACAGGCGGCTGCGTTTTTCAGTAATGACGCCCCCTGCCGTGCTGAATACACGTTCAGATAAAACGCTGGCCGCCGGGCAGGCCAGCACCTCCAAGGCATAACATGCTAATTCTTGCCACGTGGACAATTTGGAAACCCAGAAGTTGAATGGGGCCGAACCATCCGTCAGTACGTGGAGTTGTGTGCAGATGTACTGTTCAACCATGTTAGTGAAATGTTGCCTCCTGCTAACACGTTCCGTATCAGGTGATGGGGCAGTTAGCTGTGGCGTGGAGACAAAACTTTTCCACATTTCTGCCATGCTAACCCTGCCCTCAGAGGAGCTGGCCGTGACACTGCTGCATGGGCGACCTCTAGCTCCTCCTCTGCCTTGGCCTTCCACCTGTTCCCCTGTGACATTTGGGAATGCTCTCAGGAGCGCGTCTACCAGTGTGCGCTTGTACTCGCGCATCTTCCTATCACGCTCCAGTGCAGGAAGTAAAGTGGGCACATTGTCTTTGTACCGTGGATCCAGCAGGGTGGCCACCCAGTAGTCAGCACACGTTTAAATGTGGGCAACTCTGCTGTCGTTGCGCAGGCACTGCAGCATGTAATCGCTCATGTGTGCCAGGCTCCCCAGAGGTAAGGACAAGCTGTCCTCTGTGGGAGGCGATCGTCATCATCCTCTGTATCCCCCCAGCCACGCACCAGGGATGTGCCTGCGCTGTGCTGGGTGCCACCCCGCTGTGAACCTGCTTCATCCTCATCCTCCTCCTCCTCATCCTCCTCGTCCTCCAGTAGTGGTCCCTGGCTAGCCACATTTGTACCTGCCCTCTGCTGTTGCAAAAAACCTCCCTCTGAGCCACTTCTAACAGACTGGCCTGAAAGTGCTAAAAACGACCCGTCATCCTCCTCCTCCTCCTCCTGGCCCTGGCCCACCTCCTCTTCCATCATCGCCCTAAGCGTTTTCTCTAGGAGACATAGAATTGGTATCGTCACGCTGATAACAGTGGCATCACCACTGGCCATGTTGGTGACGTACTCTAAACAGCGCAACAGGGCACACAGGTCTCGCATGGAGGCCCAATCATTGGTGGTGAAGTGGTGCTGTTCCGCAGTGCGACTGACCCGTGCGTGCTGCAGCTGAAACTCCACTATGGCCTGCTGCTGCTCGCACAGTCTCTCCAGTATGTGCAAGGTGGAGTTCCGGGAAGGCTGAAGTTCCGCTGTAGCGCTGACAGGCGAGCAGCGGCAGGATGTGAACGCCGGAAGCGCGCACAGACGGCCCGCACTTTATGCAGCAGCTCTGACATGTCTGGGTAGTTGTGAATAAACTTTTGCACCACCAAATTCAGCACATGCGCCAGGCAAGGGATGTGCGTCAAACCGGCTAGTCCCAGAGCTGCCACGAGATTTCGCCCATTATCGCACACCACCAGGCCGGGCTTGAGGCCCACCGGCAGCAACCACTGGTCGGTCTGTTGTTCAATACCCCACCACAACTCCTGCGCGGTGTGGGGCCTGTCCCCCAAACATATGAGTTTCAGAATGGCCTGCTGACGTTTACCCCGGGCTGTGCTGAAGTTGGTGGTGAAGGTGTGTGGCTGACTGGATGAGCTGGTGGAAGCAGAGGAGGAGGAGGAGGAAGCCGAGTAGGAGGAGGAGGCTACAGGAGGCAAAGAATGATGCCCTGTGATCCTTGGCGGCAGAAGGAGGTGCGCCAAGGAACTCTCCGCCTGGGGCCCAGTCGCCACTACATTTACCCAGTGTGCAGTTAGGGAGATATAGCGTCCCTGGCCGTGCTTACTGGTCCACGTATCTGTGGTTAGGTGGACCTTGCCACAAATGGCGTTGCGCAGTGCACACTTGATTTTATCGGACACTTGCATGTGCAGGGAAGGCACGGCTGTCTTGGAGAAGTAGTGGCGGCTGGGAACCACATACTGGGGGACAGCCATGGCCATCAGCTGTTTGAAGCTGTCTGTGTCCACCAGCCGGAATGACAGCATTTCAAAGGCCAGTAGTTTAGAAATGCTGGCATTCAGGCCAAGGGCCTCGAGGGTGACTAGGTGGGAATTTGCGCTTCCTCTCAAAGGTTTGAGAGATGGAGAGCTGAACGCTGCTGTGTGAAATAGTGGAGACGCTAGGTGACGGTGGCGGTGGTGGTGGTGGTGTCGGTGGCACATCCTCTGTTTGCTGCTCGGCAGGTGGCAACATTCCTCTCGAGGCGGAAGCCGAGGCAGCAGCGGTAGAGGGAGCAGGGGAGCCTGAGCGGGTTCCTTGTTTTTAAGGTGTGTACTCCACTGCAGTTCATGCTTTGCATGTAGATGCCTGATCATGCAGGTGGTGCTCAGGTTAAGAACGTTAATGCCTCGCCTCAGGGTCTGATGGCACAGCGTGCAAACCACTCTGGTCTTGTCCTCAGCACATTGTTTGAAGAAGTGCCATGCCAGGGAACTCCTTGAATATGCCTTTGGGGTGCTGGGTCCCTGTTGGCGCTGGCCAATAGCAGGCGAACTCTCTGGACGGCGGCTGTTCTGCTTTTGCCCCCTGCTCCCTCTTTGGCTTCGCTGTTGTCTCGGTCTCACCACTGCCTCTTCCTATGAACTATTTAAGTCAGCGGCACGACCTTCAGTCCATGTGGGGTCTAAGACCTCATCGTCCTCTGCATCGTCTTCCACCCAGTCTTCCTCCCTTACCTCCTCCTGTTCAGTCTGCACACTGCAATAAGACGCTGCAGTGGGCACCTTTGTTTCGTCATCATCAGACACTCGGTCACTCTGCTGTGGTGGTATTCCCATGTCCTCATCATCTGGATACATAAGTGGTTGTGCGTCAGTGCATGGAATGTCTTCCACCGCTGGGGAAGGGATAGGTGGACGCCCCTGGAAAACCGTGGGAGAAGAGTCTTCAAACAGAAGAAGAGACTGCTGCATAACTTGAGGCTCAGCCAGTTTCCCTAATATGCATGGGGGTGATGTGACAGACTGATGGGCTTGGTTTTCAGGTGCCACCTGTGCGCTTTCCGCAGAAGACTGGGCGGAAGACAATGTGGTGAACGTGCTGGAAGCACTGTCGGCCACCCAATCGACTAATGCCTGTACCTGCTCAGGCCTTACCATCCTCATAACGGCATTGGGCCCCACCAAATATCGCTGTAAATTCTGCCGGCTACTTGAGGGAGTTGTTTCACTACTTTGTGCGCCTGAGGCAGAACGGCCACGTCCTCTGCCAGCAACAGAGGCTCCACGGACACCACCACGACCGCGTCCTCGTCCCTTAATAGAATGTTTCCTCATTGTTGCGATTCAACTCGCACCACAATAAAATATATTATTTTTTAGCCCCAAAATTCCCACACTGGAAGATATAATGCCTTTTGGCGGTATTAATTACAAGAACACTGCTGCTAATTGGACACCAGATTTTTTATAATGCTAGTTTTGGTACTTAGATTCCCACACGGGGAAATATAATTCCTTTTTACAGGAGTGAAAACGTGAGGCCTAGTTTTTCTGGTCTAACAAACACCAGATTGATTAAATTGGCCTTTTTTTCACCAAAATTACAACACTGGACAATAATGCCTTTTGGCGGTATTAATTACAAGAACACTGCTGCTAATTGGACACCAGATTTTTTATAATGCTAGTTTTGGTACTTAGATTCCCACACAGGGAAATATAATTCCTTTTTACAGGAGTGAAAACGTGAGGCCTAGTTTTTCTGGTCTAACAGACACCAGATTGATTAAATTGGCCTTTTTTCACCAAAATTACAACACTGGACAATAATGCCTTTTGGCGGTATTAATTACAAGAACACTGCTGCTAATTGGACACCAGATTTTTATAATGCTAGTTTTGGCACTTAGATTCCCACACGGGGAAATATAATTCCTTTTACAGGAGTGAAAACGTGAGGCCTAGTTTTTCTGGTCTAACAAACACCAGATTGATTAAATTGGCCTTTTTTCACCAAAATTACAACACTGGACAATAATGCCTTTTGGCGGTATTAATTACAAGAACACTGCTGCTAATTGGACACCAGATTTTTTATAATGCTAGTTTTGGTACTTAGATTCCCACACAGGGAAATATAATTCCTTTTACAGGAGTGAAAACGTGAGGCCTAGTTTTTCTGGTCTAACAGACACCAGATTGATTAAATTGGCCTTTTTTTCACCAAAATTACAACACTGGACAATAATGCCTTTTGGCGGTATTAATTACAAGAACACTGCTGCTAATTGGACACCAGATTTTTATAATGCTAGTTTTGGTACATAGATTCCCACACGGGAAATATAATTCCTTTTAGAGGAGTGAAAACGTGAGGCCTAGTTTTTCTGGTCTAACAGACACCAGATTGATTAAATTGGCCTTTTTTTCACCAAAATTACAACACTGGACAATAATGCCTTTTGGCGGTATTAATTACAAGAACACTGCTGCTAATTGGACACCAGATTTTTTATAATGCTAGTTTTGGTACTTAGATTCCCACACGGGAAATATAATTCCTTTTACAGGAGTGAAAACGTGAGGCCTAGTTTTTCTGGTCTAACAAACACCAGATTGATTAAATTGGCCTTTTTTTCACCAAAATTACAACACTGGACGATATAATGCCTTTTGGCGGTATTAATTACAAGAGGACTGCTGGTATTTCAGAACACCGGAATTGTTAAAATGCTAGTTTTGCTAGATAAATTTCCCACACTGGGAGAAATATTGCCTAAGCCTTTTTACAGTATTAATTACAACAGGAGTGCTTCTTCTGGTCTAACACCAGAATAATTTTATTATTACGGTGAAAGCTTTTTCTAATTTATATTTCTGGCACATAAAAAAAAAAATATTTCTGGCTGACAGTATTGGACAAAGTAGTGGCACTGGCTAGCCTAGCTGGAACAGCACATTCATGGGATTTGCTATCCAAGTGGGTTACTTTCAGTTTCACCACTGATATATTAAATATCTTTGCAGTTAGTATGGGTGACACAAGCACAGCCAAACCCCTGATGTAGTATATCTATGAAAAAATCGACTATTACTTTACATTAATGGACGTTGTGGCAGCTTTTGCTGTAGCACCACAAGTCCCAAAATGGCCGCCGCCTATCAGCCCAGTAACATGTGCCAGAAAACAGTCTGCCCAGCCAGAAAAAAAATTGACTTTGACTGAGCAGATGAATCGCTGTTGTTCTGATTCACAGGTGTAGATTTTTAACTTCTTTGGAGCTTTGGTTTACACTCTGTGGCAGCAAGTGCTGGCGCACCACAAGTCCCAAAATGGCCACCGCCGGTCAGCCCAGTTACATTTGCCAGTAAAAATCGCTCTGGCCAGTCTCAACAAAATAGTGACTTTCAGTGAACAGCTCAGCTGAGTTGTTCTGATGCACAGGTGTAGAAAGGTAGATGATTCAATCACTTCTTTATCCCTGCCTATCTCGCCCTCACAGAAGCTGCATCCTCTCCCTACACTAGTCAGAGCAGTGTGACGTGCGGCGCTACGTGACTCCAGCTTAAATAGAGGCTGGGTCACATGCTGCACTTGGCCAATCACAGCCATGCCATTAGTAGGCATGGCTGTGATGGGCTCTTAGGGCAAGAAGTAAAACGCTAGCTGATTGGCTGCTGTGCAGCCCTTCAGAAAGCGGGAAGTAATCGACGAACACCGGACCCGAACCCGAACTTTTTTGAAAATGTCCGGGTTCGGGTCCGTGTCACGGACACCCCAAAATTCGGTACGGACCCGAACGATTTTCGAACTGTTCGCTCAACACTAGTGGGGGTTTCTGTGAATAAACCAAATGTTCTAACTACAAGGCCAAGGTAAGCAGCTCCCTCGCTCCCCTTATCAGAGTTTGCTGTCCAAGAAATTTATGTTTTGTTTTCTCAGTTTCTGGACGTACTGCTGAAGAATGTCAACTTTGAGATTAGATGCTGCAGAAACTTTTTAATTATTAGAATTCTGTTAGTATAGTGTGAAGGTATTGCCTTTTATGAATAATGAATCAAATCATTTGTTTCGATTCCCACCCCCTTGGTGGTGGGCCAGATTTGTCTATGATTATCTGTAGTGTTATAAAGATGTATACGTGTGTGGAATAAAGGAGAGAATCCGATTCAGCAGTGTGTCTGTGTCAGCTCTCTGAGCGCTCATAAGGATACTTCAATTGGGACCCTGACAATTATAGAAGGGGGTTTTGCCCCAAAACTAACCCACAGTTCATTCACAGGCATATTATTCTTGGGGACAAAGACGATGAGATTGCCAACTGGATGGCTCACTCCTTCTATTAGTCACAGCTGGATGATGTTGAGGTCACCACGAGTCTGACATTGTGCCTTGGAGCCAGGAGCCACAGCTTTCCTCCTGCCCCTCCTTGTGGCCACAGAAAACCTTTCAGTTGCAACATCTATGTCTCCTAGTGAGGCTCCTTATTTTTTCCTAACAAGAGGCAACAAATCCCAACACGCTATGGAAGATAGAGACTCAAGAGAGTGTCTCTGTTGATGACTTATGTGAGAACAGTTAGCGTTTGGACTGCCATGAGGAGGAGGTTCCAGGGGAGATGGGGGACCCTATGTACAGCTATATTGGTGGCAGTGGTAGTAGTAGCATTTGTAGCAAAAGGGGTGGCAGTAGGGGCAATGGTAGCGACAGTTGCACTTGGGGCAAATATAGAGAAAGGAATCAGGACTGTGGCCATTGAGCCCACGATGACATTTCACAGTCTGACAAAAATGGCATGGAGGGCAAGGAGTCCGACATATCCTTCTCCTGATCTCCTTTGCGGCAGCTAGGCTGCATCCACATGCAGTACAGTGTTCTTGTCGTCATCATCATCATCAGTTACTGCTTCTCCAGGACCACCTACTTCTCCTCCTCCTCCTACTTCCCTCCATCATCAGCCACCAGTAAGGGAATGTGTGCCCAAAAAACAACTCTACATGCCCAGCAATTCAATGGTGTGGAAGATTAACTCCAACCTGGGCAAGTTGCTGCTGTACCACTTCGTAGATTATGCTGCCTTTAGGGATCTAATGGCATGCAGCCTTATTGAAAGATTCCTAGCCACCATTATTTATATAAAAAAAAGCCTTCACTGACTTGTATTGTCATGTGGAGAAGAACGTGGGACATTTTTTGCAATTGTCTCTGTTCTGCAAGGAATGGCCACCATGGACACTTGGAGTTATTGCAGGACAGGACATGTCTTTCATGGCCCACTAGGTCAATGCTTTTCGCAGCAGTGGCAACACTGCGCCGCAGAAAAGAGCTCAGATCGTATTGACTCCTCAACATTTGTGTCAGTCTAGTTCCAGGCACGTATCCACGTTCCATGTCCTCCTCCTTGGAAATCCTCCTATGTCTAACAGAAGAAAAGAAGAGTGGTGCTCCAACTCACCCTCCTTCCTACCATATGAGTAAAGTGAAGTGTTTCCATGTAGTGTTAGAGCTGATTAGCCTGTGCAAGTGTAGCCATGCAGTCAATCAGTTGCTAAAGTGCATTAAGCAGCAAACATCCCGCTGGCTGTCTCCTCGACAACTCCAAATGAGCAAGGTGTTCAGCAACATCAATGCCATGCTGCATTTGGGGGGGTGGGGAACAGATGCGTACATGATAAATTTAGTGGTGTAATGTTTTTTGAAAAAATTCCATGGCTTACAGAGGGTGCTGGCCATGTCCAGAAGACTGTCCTCACATTTCAGCCATTCTTATTTTTCAATGAACTCCCTACTGGACTTGCAGTGACAGGATAGTCTGTCATTGCACCACTTGATACACAACATTCCAGCTCACTGGAATTCCACCTTGCATATGCTAGAGCCTCTGTATGAGCAGCATAAAGCAGTGAATCCCTCAGCAGGAAGTGTGTATTGTTTTGAGGTCATGCAGTGGCAGCTCATTAGAGATGCGTGTTGTCTACTCATGCCCTTTGAAGAGGCCATCAGATTTGTCAGTAAGTACAACTGCGGCATCAACAATATCATGCCCATGATATTTATATTAGAGCAGATGGTCATGCTGATGCAAAGGACAGTGAAAGAAGAACAGCTCCCGAATAGTGTTGAGCGAACAGTTCGAGAATAGTTTGGGTTCGTACCGAATTTTGGGGTGTTCGGACACAGACCCGAACCTGAACATTTTCAAAAAAGTTTGGGTCCGTTGTTCGGCGATTTCTTCCCGCTTTCTGAAGGGCTGCACAGCAGCCAATCAGCTAGCGTTTTACTTCTTGCCCTAAGAGCCCATCACAGCCATGCCTACTAATGGGATGGCTGTGATTGGCCAAGTGCAGCATGTGACCCAGCCTCTATTTAAGCTGGAGTCACGTAGCGCCGCACGTCACACTGCTCTGCAGTGGCGTACCGTCAATAGAGGCAGACCACGCCACCGCTATGGGGCCCGCAGCACAGGGGGGCCCGAAGCCATGGAACTCTCCGCCCCCCCACTTTGCACGGACAGCAGCCTGCGATGTATAATCAGGGAGGAGGAGCTGGGGGTGGGCATTTGCGGCTGGGCACTCCGGCCCCACCACTCCTGTCAAGTTCTAAAATTCAATTACGGTACTCTGTACCATAATCCATAATATAAATAATGCCCCCTCTGTTTTAATTTATCATAAACTCACATGAGGCGCACCGGCAGTGAATACTTCACGCAGGCCGGGCGAGGCGGCGCAGCGTGACTGACGTCACATGCCTGCGCCGCCTGCTTCATTCATAAAGCAGGCCGGGCAGGCACGTGACATGAGACAGTCACGCTGCGCTCGCCCGCCCGGCCTGCGTGAAGTATTCACTGCCGGTGCGCCTCATGTGAGTTTATGATAAATTAAAACAGAGAGGCATTATTTATATTATGGATTATGGTACAGAGTACCGTAATTGAACTTTAGAACTTGACAGGAGGCGGTAATGAGGGAGGGGCTGTGGATGGAACTGTTATGGGATGGGGGCTGTGGATGGCACTGTTATGGGATTGGGGGGCTGTGGATGGAACTGTTATGGGATGGGGGCTGTGGATGGCACTGTTATGGGATGGGGGCTGTGGATGGCACTGTTATGGGATGGGGAGGGGCTGTGGATGGCACTGTTATGGGATGGGGGCTGTGGATGCCATTCACAGATCCCCCATAACAGTGCCATCCACAGATCCCCATAACAGTGTCATCCACAGATCCCCCATAACAGTGTCATCCACAGATCCCCCATAACAGTGCCATCCACAGATCCCCCATAACAGTGCCATCCACAGATCCCCCATAACAGTGCCATCCACAGATCCCCCCCATAACAGTGCCATCCACAGTCCCCCCAGTAGTTTCAGTAGGTCATGTATAAATTTATTTAATGGGGTGTGGCATGGGAGGAGCCAGGACAGGAGATGGGAGGGCGGGGTTAAGGGAGAGGTGGGAGGGGCCAGGGGTGGGTAGTGGGTGGGGTTAAGGGGGCCCATTTCAGATTCTTGCTATGAGGCCCAGTGATTTCTATGTACGCCCCTGCTGCTCTGATTAGTGTAGGGAGAGGACGCAGCTGCTGTGAGGGCGAGATTAGGCAGGGAAAAGTCAGCAAAAGCACCTAATGAAGTGATCGATCTACAGCCGTGAATGATTCAACTGCTAGTTACTTGCTCACTGGTTTTTAGGCTGCACAGAGCGTTTTTCTGTCACTTTTTTTCTGGGGTGATCTGCGGCCATTTTGTGACTTGTGGTGCACCAGAACAAGCTGCCACCAAGTCCATCAATCCATCAATACTAGTTTTTTTTTTTTTTTTTGCTATATCCTACATCAGGGGCTTGGCTGTGCTAATTGTCACCCCTAGAAACTCAGGATAGCAATTTCTATATTTTATTAAGGGGTTAAATACAATTGTGTTCGGGTCGACTATCAGAGTGTGCCATACCTAACTAATTAGCAGTTGAGGTGTGGCGGAACTGCCGTCGTAGGGTGTCCTAAAGGGGGGCACCCAGGAGGTGAGTAATGAGAAGAAGGAGTGGGTGGGCGGGTGCGCTGGTAGGGATGACTGGCGTGTGAGGGGCTCACCCCAGCCTATTTATATGATGGCCGGGAGCCTCCCCTCACACAAATACAGCAACTGGCGTTGCTTACACTTGTGTTCGGGTCGACTATCAGAGTGTGCCGTACCTAACTAATTAGCAGTTGAGGTGTGGCGGAACTGCCGTCGTAGGGTGTCCTAAAGGGGGGCAAAAATACCAAGATACGTATAGGTGTATTGCTTACTATTTATTACAGTAACAACCTTTGAAAGGCAACAGACATCTCCACACGTGGGTCGGGTATGTAACGGGTGTAGCAGGAAGACTTCCAACGGCCTAACCTCTTGATGATATGGACTGGAATATTGTTCTGGGAGGCGGCTGAGGCTGCTCCTATTCTGAAAGAATGGCCCGTGATGCTGAGTGGATTGACCCCGATGCTGGGTAGTAAGTAGCGGATGTACTTTAAGAAAACCTGCACACTGAGTGGCCCAGTGTTGACAGCTAGCAAAGGGGAATTTGCTGGAACGGTTCTGATCTCTCTAACCCATGTTCTGATGACCGTGACTGGACACCATTGATTGCCAGACGGGAAATACTTAACCCTCACTGATTGGCCTGCCTGTGACGTTTTCATATGGGGTAGCGTTAAGCAATAATAGGAGCCATGCCAGGTGAGGTGTTGCTTCTGTATGTGAGTGCTGGATGACGCGGGACTGGTGAATTCCCCCGGCCTGAGGAATCCGTAAAAACACAAGTAGAGGGCTGTACGTATTAACTTGCTAGTTCTGGAACCGAAGGGGTTTGTTGACAACATGTCGGACAGGGATTTGAACATGTTGCCGGAAAACGGCTTCCTCTTGACCTTAGCCTTAGCTGTGATGTTCTGAATGCCTTTGAGGACGGCTTTGATTGGGTATGTCTTGAACAAAGAAGCTCTGTCGGGGTACAGTACATACCAGTGGTGTTGGACCCCTGCCAGGTATGTTTTAATGGTGCCATGAGATAGCTTGAGATTTGAGTGGCAAAAGGCGACGAAGGCCAGTAGGTATGAGACGTGGTCGGTGTTGGATTGAGGACATGCCACTTGGAACCTATTGAAGTGTGCCCAGGCAGTTCCATATATCTTTAAGGTGTTTTTGGATAGTGATGCATTCAAGAGGACTTTAGCTGTATGCAGATGGACCCTCAATCCATGACTAATAGGTTGTGCTGCGGAGTCGGTGTGGGGTCGGCCTCCGGAGATATCTGAAAGAAATTGTTGAAAATTGAGCCTGGACAACGCGTCTGCTGCCATGTTGGCTTTGCCAGGGATATGTACACATTCAAAGAAAAAATGATACTGTAAAGCCAACCACGTGAATCGCCTGACGAAAGACATGATTTCAGGGCTTGCTGACCTGCCCTTGTTTAGCAAGTCTGCCAGCGCTGCGTTGTCTGTCAAGAACAAAACAGACTGATTACCCCACGCTCTACCCCAAGTCTGAGCTGCTGCTACTATGGGGTATATCTCAAACAAAGGAGAGGATAGTTTAAATCCCCGAATTGCCGTGATCTCTGGGGGCCAAGCGCTGGCCAGCCAGTGGGTACCCCATAATGCTGCGTATCCGGTGGAGGCTGCTGCATCGGTATGTACTACTGGAGAATCCCGCGTGACCGATGGAACAAACATAGCAATTCCGTTCCAGCGTACTAAGAACTGATCCCACATGTGAAGGTCTGCTCGGCCTGCCTGGTCCAACATGATCCTGCTGTCTTGTTCGGTAGCTGTTGGAAGGAGTTGTAGTAGTCTGGCGATGAAGGTCCGGCCTTGTGGGATGATGCGCATTGCGTAATTAAGCATGCCGAGAAGGCTTTGCAATTCGGTTTTGGTGGTGACACCATTGTATGCGAATCTGTGTACTGCAGCTCTTATCCTAAGCAACTTGGGGAGACTGGCCTGTAGAGAATTAGTGTCCAGCTGGATACCTAGGAAGGTCAGTTTATTGCTGGGACCGTCAGTCTTCTTATCTGCTACTGGAACGCCTATAATTCGGAAAACTTCCATCAAGATGCCAAGGTCCTTCGGGCACGTGCTGGAGGTTCGATTAGCAGAAAGTCATCTAGGTAATGTATGACATGAAAAGCATTGTACTTGTTTTCCAGTATCCAGTGCAGGCAGGTGGCGAACTGGTCAAACAACCACGGGCTGGATTTCGCCCCAAACGTAAGGCAGTTGGCGAAATAATACCATTGGTCCCATTTTAAACCATGCCATTTCCACAGATGAGGGTGTATAGGAAGTAGCTTGAACGCGTCTGTGATGTCGGCTTTGGAAAGCCATGCGCCTTGACCGAGTGACAGAATGACTTGAATGGCCTGATCGATTGATGAATATTTCATCGTGAATTCTTCGGATGGAATTAAAGAATTCAAGCTGGGTACTGCTAAAGAATGTGGGGGTGACAAATCGTAGATTAACCGTTTTATATTTGAGAATTTGCCGGTAACCATGCCGACAGGACTGATCCGCCAGATGTCGAAGGGAGGCACGCGCAGTGGACCGATCAGGAACCCCTTGTCAAGTTCCAACTTAATGAGATCGGATACTGCCTCAGGCTCTCTTACTGCCGACTGCAGGTCGCAAAGGTGTAACAACCTGCACTGACTGTAATAACAGCCAGCCGTATTGAAGTTGTTACAGATCTGGGACTTCCCGAGATACTTAATGGGCCATCCTAGTTTGTCCAATCCGGGTGAGGGTTTGGACAAGGGATGCTCGGGCGGATTCCTGACTGGAGTGCTTGGACCGGGGGCACTCTTTGCTGCACACCAGTCTGTGGTATGTGAGTACGAGCCGCAGGTAGCACACGCCGGTGCACTGAGACCGGCGAAGTGCCTGCAGAACAACTCCGTATCGACCACCGACCAGTCAGTTGTATGCTGAAATTGCGATAGCTACAGATCTAGCTCTTCTCTCCGGTTTGGAGACATTGCGCAGATGACGTCCCGGTACAGACTGAAGGCCAACACGAAATCGGTGACACTAAGTTTCCGGTTTAGCCTGACGTCTCTAGATTTTAGTATAACTGAGACTTCCCCGCATGCGATGGTCTTGTTGTCAGGCACGTCGTGTGTGGCAATCAGTAAGGATGCCAGTTTCACATCCTTACCCTCAATGATGTCTTGCCTGATGTTTGCCGGGATGAAGTAGGCTGGTGCTATGTTGGGGAACCTGAGTGGCATCGTGACTGACGTGGACTCGGACGGTATTGGTGACCTCTGAGCACTGACGGACGGTGTGGGGCTTCTATATTCGAGAGCCTCTAGGCGAGACTGGAAGCCAGACATCGAGGAGGCCATGCTATTGATAGTTGCATGCCATTGAGTCAATGACGTCTGTATTGTGGACATCGAGACCGTTTCTAGTACTTGCTCCGGTTCTGCTTGCAACAGACGGAACAATTCTGCCTTCCTGGCAGATGCTGGGAAGGGGATTCCTCTCCTAGTTAGCTCAGCCGTTAGTCTGGGAATTGTCCAATTCCTCAAGGAAGGCATGGCTTCCCTGTCTGAGCGCTGACCCATGCTGCTAAATGAAGAACCGGAACCTTGGTTATCCATTCCTTGACTCGGATCCATCTGAAGATGATATGACAAGGTTATGTGCAGGGAGGTCCTGACTGAACCCTATACACCATGTGTCGTGCCTGTGAGTTCTGACTGAACGAAGGCCCTGGACCGGAAAGCACCCAGGGTAAAATAAATCATGCAACGTGTTGCCTAGCTGACTGCGCGAGGAGTGATGCACCCGGTCCCCCCTGTCCGGCAGAGGTGTTGCGCGGCGGCCAGCTGCCGACGTGGAATAGGGTCAAGCGGTGCCGTGGCGAGTTGTGGGTGGACACTGTAGTATGTGCATGGAACGTGCTATGTGTGCTGACTAAGGAAGTGACTGACTGATGTGCTGAACGGCCGGACTCGCGTGCTTGCCTGTGGATGGAGACAGGACTTGCTTGAGTCTGAAAACGTGACAGACTATGGGGCGCCTGAAGAACGAGACAGGACTTGCATCAAGTCTGAAGACGTGACAGACAACGGGGTGCCTGAAGAACGAGACAGGACTTACATCGAGTCTGAAGACGTGACAGACAACGGGGTGCCTGAAGATCGTGACAGGACTTGAATCGGGTCTGACCACGTGACACCAATATTTTTTTTTTTTACCACGTGCGTGCGTGCGTATTGTGCGTGTATGCTACGTGCGTGCGTATTGTGCTGACTCCGTGCTTAGTGAGAATGAGAGCAAGAGAGGTGGAGGGGAGAGGAAAACTGCCCCTACTTACCTAATAACTGCAGATATGTACTGAAAGACAGACAGAGCTCTAGTTAATGTTTGCAGGCCTGTGATGTCTAAAATGACCAGCGGATGCCTAATCCTGTGATCACCTTAGCGGTGACAAAATGTCACAGATGGCTGTGCTGAAAGTCGGGGTTGAGACTGGCCTGTGGTATCTGTGAAATATGAAGTTGTGGTTATGTATGTTGTGGTCCGTAAGCTCACGACAACATGGAGACCAAAGGATAACGTTTCTCCTGAAGCGGCTTTTTATAGGCATGATACCTTACATGTTAATACAAGTTTTATATAGCCAGGTCGAAATAACTTCTATATGCGTGCTTATGATAACATACTGCTACACACGTACATGCTGATTAAAAATGCAAACAAATACATATCGTATATAAACATATTTGTGTTCAGGGACGGGTGATGTATTAGCATACCCTCCGTGAACTGACCGTACATCGATTAGGGCCTGGGTCTACCTACTATGGACAGATCATGACTCGGAATATGCAAGACGAAATAAGGGACGTGCGGAGGCACAGCAATACCCCTCGTGCTACTGTAGGTAGCTGCATGTGACCAGGGAACCTGCCAGCTGTGTTCCCTAGCCTGCACCCCAGATACGCGGGGAGATGCCGTTAAGCGCAGACAGTATATATATCGGCCTAAAAATAGGAGATAGCACCGCTGGCGGCGTGCGTGCGTGCCCATGTGTCTGTCCAGCGGCGGCGTGCTGGAGATGGAGGCGCGGGAGTGGCAACCGCCGCTGTGGGGCGAGAAGTTAACCTGAAATCAACGTTACCGGTAGTTGCCCCAGTATGCTCCGCGGCTCTACCTGCTCGCTGCCTGCCGGCTGCTGGAGCGGGAGCGACACGGTGCGTCGGCTGGGGATGCGGGACCTGCGCACGCGACCAGCGCACCGGAAATGACGAGCCGGAAATGACGAGCGGGAACTGACTGCGCTGGTAGGGATGACTGGCGTGTGAGGGGCTCACCCCAGCCTATTTATATGATGGCCAGGAGCCTCCCCTCACACAAACACAGCAACTGGCGTTGCTTACACTTGCCAAAATACCAATCCCCTAAATCTAGTGTTCCAGCTTTGGCTAGCCAAGTATAATACTGTCTGCTGTCTGGCAAAGTATAGGTTATTTTCTGTGGTGGAATTAAATTGCCAAAATAGCAATCCCCTAAATCTGGTGTCCCAGCACTGGCTGGCAAAGTATAATAGTGTCCGCCAAAACATATATTTTGTTCTGGGGTGAAATTCAATTGCCAAAATAGCAATACCCTGAATCTGGTGTCCGAGCTGTTGCAGGCCAAGTGTTAATCTGTCCATAAAAGGGTATATTTTGTTCTGGGGTGAAATTCAATTGCCAAAATAGCAGCAGTCTCTTATGCTGTTTGAAGACTCTGCTGGCAGGGTTTCCCAAGGGAATCCACCTAGCCCTTCCCCAGTGGTGGAAGACATAGAATGCACTGATGCACAACCACTGATGTTTCCTGATGAGGACATGGGAATACCACCTCATCGGAGTCCGCACGTCTCTGATGATGACGAAACACAGGTGCCAACTGCTGCGTCTTTCTGCAGTGTGCAGACCGAACAGGAGGTCAGGGAGGAAGACTGTGTGGAAGACGATGCAGGGGACGATGAGGTCCTAGACCCCACATGGAATAAAGGTCGTGCCACTGACTTTCATAGTTCAGAGGAAGAGGCAGTGGTGAGACCGAGCCAACAGCGAGCAGGGGGCAAAAGCAGAACAGCCGCTGCCAAGAGAGTTTTCCTGCTACTGGCCACCGCCACCAGGGACCAAGCACCCCAAAGGCAGCTTCAAGGAGTTCCCTGGCATGGCACTTCTTTAAACAATGTGCTGATGACAAGACTCGAGTGGTTTGCACGCTGTGCCATCAGAGCCTGAAGCGAGGCATTAACGTTCTGAACCTTATTACAATCTGCATGACCAGGCATCTACATGCAAAGCATGAACTGCAGTGGAGTAAACACCTTAAAAGCAAGGAACCCTTTCTGGCTCCCCCTGCTCCCTCTTCTGCTGCTGCCTCGGCCTCTTCCTCCGCCTCTTGAGGAACGTTGGCTCCTGCCGCCCACCAAACATAGGATGTGCCACCGACACCACCACCTGCGTCACCAAGCATCTCCACCATGTCACACGGCAGCATTCAGCTCTCCATCTCACAAACCTTGGAGAGAAAGCGTAAATTCCCACCTAGCCACCCTCGAGCCCTGGGCCTGAATTCCAGCATTTCTAAACCACTGGCCTTTGAAATGTTGTCATTCAGGCTGGTGGACACAGACAGATTCAAACAGCTGATGTCCATGGCTGTCCCACAGTATGTTCTTCCCAGCTGCCACTACTTCTCCAAGACAGCCGTGCCTTCCCTGCACAACCAAGCATCCGATAAAATCAAGTGTGCACTGCGCAACGCCATCTGTGGCAAGGTCCACCTAACCACAGATACGTGGACCAGTAAGCACGGCCAGGGACGCTATATCTCCCTAACTGCACACTGGGTAAATGTAGTGGCGACTGGGCCCCAGGCGGAGAGTTCCTTGGCGCACGTCCTTCCGCCGCCAAGGATCACAGGGCGTCATTCTTTGCCTCCTGTAGCCTCCTTCTCCTACTCGGCTTCCTCCTCCTCTGCTTCCACCAGCTCATCCAGTCAGCCACACACCTTCACCACCAACTTCAGCACAGCCCGGGGTAAACATCAGCAGGCCATTCTGAAACTCATATGTTTGGGGGACAGGCCCCACACCGCGCAGGAGTTGTGGCGGGGTATTGAACAACAGACCGACGAGTGGTTTCTGCCAGTGGGCCTCAAGCCCGGCCTGGTGGTGTGCGATAATGGGCGAAATCTCGTCGCAGCAATGGGACTAGCCGGTTTGACGCACATCCCTTGCCTGGCTCATGTGCTGAATTTGGTGGTGCAGAAGTTCATTCACAACTACCCCAACATGACAGAGCTGCTGCATAAAATGCGGGCCGTCTGTGCGCGCTTCCGGCGTTCACATCCTGCCGCTGCTCGCCTGTCTGCGCTACAGCGTAACTTCGGCCTTCTCGCTCCACCTTGCACATGCTGGAGAGACAGGCCATAGTGGAGTTTCTGCTGCAGCACGCACGCGTCAGTCGCACTGCGGAACAGCACCACTTCACCACCAATGATTGGGCCTCCATGCGAGACCTGTGTGCCCTGTTGCGCTGTTTCGAGTACTCCACCAACATGGCCAGTGGCAATGACACCATTATCAGCATTACAATACCACTTCTATGTTTCCTTGAGAAAACGCTTAGGGCGATGATGAAAGAGGAGGTGGCCCAGGAGGAGGAGGAGGAGGAGGAGGAGGAGGATGAGGGGGTCATTTTTAGCACTTTCAGGCCAGTCTGTAAGAAGTGGCTCAGAGGGAGGTTTTTTGCAACAGCAGAGGCCAGGTACAAATGTGGCCAGTCAGGGCCCACTACTGGAGGACGAGGAGGAGTAGGTGGAGGAGGATGAGGATGAAGCAGGTTCACAGCGGGGTGGCACCCGACACAGCTCAGGTCCATCACTGGTGTGTGGCTGGGGGGATACGGAGGACGATGACGATACGCCTCCCACAGAGGACAGCTTGTCCTTACCACTGGGGAGCCTGGCACACATGAGCGACTACATGCTGCAGTGCCTGCACAATGACAGCAGAGTTGCCCACATTTTAACGTGTGCGGACTACTGGGTTGCCACCCTGCTGGATCCCCGGTACAAAGACAATGTGCCCACCTTACTTCCTGCACTGGAGCATGATAGGAAGATGCGCGAGTACAAGCGCACGCCGGTAGAGGCGCTCCTGAGAGCATTCCCAAATGTCACAGGGGACAGGTGGAAGCCCAAGGCGAAGGCAGAGGAGGAGCAAGAGGTCGCAAACACAGCTGTGTCACAGCCAGCTCCTCTGAGGGCAGGGTTAGCATGGCAGAAATGTGGAAAAGTTTTGTCTCCATGCCACAACTAACTGCACCACCACCTGATACGGAACGTGTTAGCAGGAGGCAGCATTTCACTAACATGGTTGAACAGTACGTCTGCACACCCCTCCACGTACTGACTGATGGTTCGGCCCTATTCAACTTCTGGGTCTCCAAATTGTCCACCTGGCCAGAGTTAGCCTTTTATGCCTTGGAGGTGCTGGCCTACCCCGGCGGCCAGCGTTTTGTCTGAACGTGTATTCAGCACGGCAGGGGGCGTCATTACTGACAAACGCAGCCGCCTGTCCACAGCCAACGTGGACAAGCTGACGTTCATAAAAATGAACCAGGCATGAATCCCACAGGACCTGTCCCTCCCTTGTGCAGAATAGACATTTATAACTGCTTCCCCCTCAACCATGTATTCTTGTACTCCGGGGCACTTCTTTATTAAATCCTCATTTTTTTAACTTTACCATGATCTTACGGTGCAACCCAAAGTTGAATGAACCTCTCCTCAATCTGGGCGCCAGGGCCTAAATAACTGAAAGTGGCCTTCTCCAGTGGTGGGTGATATGACGCCTTATTCCTTGCTGCGGGACCTCTCTCCTCTGTCTGGGTGCTGGGGCCGAAATAACTGAAAGTGGCCTTCTTCAGTGGTGGGTGATATAACGCATGATTCCTTGCTGTGGGACCTCTCTCCTCTGTCTGGGTGCTGGGGCCGAAATAACTGAAAGTGGCCTTCGCCAGTGGTGGGTGATATGACGCATGATTCCTTGCTGTGGGACCTCTCTCCTCTGTCTGGGTGCTGAGGCCAAAATAACTGAAAGTGGCCTTCTCCAGTGGTGGTTGATATGACGCATGATTCTCTGCTATGGGACCTCTCTCCAATTGATATTGGTTAATTTTTATTTATTTTATTTTATTTTAATTCATTTCCCTGTCCACATTTGTTGGCAGGGCATTTACCTACATTTTGCTGCCCTTTGCAGCCCTCTAGTCCTTTCCTGGACTATTTTACAGCCTTTTTAGTGCCTAAAAGTTCGGGTCCCCATTGACTTCAATGGGGTTTGGGATAAAGTTCGGGTCGAGTTCGGATCCCGAACCCGAACATTTTCAGGAAGTTCGGCCAAACTTCTCGAACCCGAACATCCAGGTGTTCGCTCATCTCTACTCCCGAATCTTCCTGGCTGCCATGTAGCTGCTGGAAACCCACACGGACAAAGTCCCATGGAGGAGGAAGTGGAAGATGTGGATGAGGAACTACCACCAGAAAAGGCGGTGGAAGAGCAGGAGTCATTGGTGGAGTAGCTGATGATGATGACAACGACACTGGCCATGGCGACTAATCATCACAGTGGGAGACTGGAGCTAGAAAGAACCTTGTCCTCAGGTGCGCTGGCAAGCTTGGGGAACTATGTGCTCGCTTGTATGTATTTACATGCGTATTATTAGCATCAAGCAATCTGATGATTACTGGATAGCCATACTTTTTAGATCCTCGCTATGAAAGCAAAATAGGAGAATGTTTTCCTGTTGCCAAAAAGGAGGCCAAATTGCTGTATTACCAGGATCTGAAAAGTTAACTGTAAAAACATAACAAACTGCAATACAGAGGTATAAAATAGGGATTCAAATGAAGAACAAAATATATTTAATTTAAACAAATTTTTTTAGTCCCCCCCCTCCAAAAAAAGGGAATAAAAAATGGTCTAAAATGTTTTATGTATCCCAAAATGGTTTCACTAACCAAAGAACAAGCCCTCACACTGCTCCACAGGACAAAAAGTTATGGGTGTCACATAGCTACATATACACAAGGAATGAGCGTATTGATTTGTCTTATCAACAAGAGTTTTTAACCTGTTAGAGTCTGTCTGAAGAAGCTCCCACTACCGCTTGATTGACAGTCAAATGTCTCTGCTAGTGTTGAGCGAACAGTTCGAGCATCGTTCGGGTTCGTACCGAATTTTGGGGTGTCCGGGACCCGGACCCAAACCCGGACATTTTCAAAAATGTTCGGGTTCGGGTTCGGTGTTCGTCGATTACTTCCCGCTTTCTGAAAGGCTGCACAGCTGCCAATCAGCTAGCGTTTTACTTCTTGCCCTAAGAGCCCATCACAGCCATGCCTACTAATGGCATGGCTGTGATTGGCCAAGTGCAGCATGTGACCCAGCCTCTATTTAAGCTTGAGTCACGTAGCGCCGCACATCACACTGCTCTGACTATTGTAGGGAGAGGATGCAGCTGCTGTGTTAGGGCGAGATTAGGAAGGGATTAACTTAGCCAAAACACTTAATGAAGTGATCGATCAACAGCTGAGAACTTCTGCTAGTTACTTGCTCACTGGTTTTTAGGCTGCACAGAGCATTTTTCTGTCACTTTTTTTCTGGGTTGATCGGCGGCCATTTTGTGACTTGTGCACCAGAAGAAGCTGCCACCAAGTCCATCAATCCATCAATACTAGTTTTTTTTTTGCTATATCCTACATTAGGGGCTTGGCTGTGCTAATTGTCACCCCTAGAAACTCAGGACAGCAATTTCTATATTTTATTAAGGGGTTAAATACAATTGCCCAAATACCAATCCCCTAAATCTGGTGTTCCAGCTTTGGCTAGCCAAGTGTAATCCTGTCTGCTGTCTGGCAAAGGATAGATTATTTTCTGGGGTGAAATTAACCTGCCAATATAGCAATACCCTGGATCTGGTGTCCCAGCAGTTGCAGGACAGATTTCATAGTATCCGCTTACACATATATTTTGTTCTGGGGTTAAATTAACCTGCCAATATAGCAATACCCTGGATCTGGTGTCCCAGCAGTTGCAGGACCGATTTCATAGTGTCCGCTTACACATATATTTTGTTCTGGGGTTAAATTAACCTGCAAATATAGCAATACCCTGGATCTGGTGTCCAAACAGTTGCAGGCCAGATTTCATAGTGTCCGCTTACACATATATTTTGTTCTGGGGTGAAATTAACCTGCCAATATAGCAATACCCTGGATCTGATGTCCAAACAGTTGCAGGCCAGATTTTATAGTGTCAGCTTACACATATATTTTTTTCTGGGGTGAAATTAACCTGCCAATATAGCAATACCCTGGATCTGGTGTCCAAACAGTTGCAGGCCAGATTTCATAGTGTTCGCTTACACATATATTTTGTTCTGGGGTGAAATTACCCTGCCAATATAGCAATACCCTGGATCTGGTGTCCCAGCAGTTGCAGGACCGATTTCATAGTGTCCGCTTACACATATATTTTGTTCTGGGGTTAAATTAACCTGCCAATATAGCAATACCCTGGATCTGGTGTCCCAGCAGTTGCAGGACAGATTTCATAGTGTTAGCTTACACATATATTTTGTTCTGGGGTGAAATTACCCTGCCAATATAGCAATACCCTGGATCTGGTGTCCCAGCAGTTGCAGGACCGATTTCATAGTGTCCGCTTACACATATATTTTTTTCTGGGGTGAAATTAACCTGCCAATATAGCAATACCCTGGATCTGGTGTCCAAACAGTTGCAGGCCTGATTTCATAGTGTTCGCTTACACATATATTTTGTTCTGGGGTGAAATTACCCTGCCAATATAGCAATACCCTGGATCTGGTGTCCCAGAAGTTGCAAGACCGATTTCATAGTGTCCGCTTACACATATATTTTGTTCTGGGGTTAAATTAACCTGCCAATATAGCAATACCCTGGATCTGGTGTCCCAGCAGTTGCAGGACCGATTTCATAGTGTCCGCTTACACATATATTTTGTTCTGGGGTGAAATTAACCTGCCAATATAGCAATACCCTGGATCTGCTGTCCCAGCAGTTGCAGGACCGATTTCATAGTGTCCGCTTACACATATATTTTGTTCTGGGGTGAAATTAACCTGCCAATATAGCAATACCCTGAATCTGGTGTCCCAGCTGTTGCAGGCCAAGTGTAAATCTGTCCATAAAGGATACCTTTCATCCAGGGCCTAAATACTAGCCCTAAAAGAGATATTCCCCTAAATCAGTGGTTACTGCTGTGCCTGGATTAGTGTAATACACTACATAAACAAATAGGCAGATAGTGTTAGGTGCCTGTAAAAAAAGGCCTAAATTTGAAATCAATACATTGGGCCAAATATTTTATTCCTTATTGTGGTGCTTGGTGAACGATAACAATGAGGAAAACATCTAGTAAGGGACGCGGACGCTGTCGTGGTGGTGTTAGTGTACCCTCTGGTGCTGGGAGAGGACGTGGCCATTCTGCCACAGCCACACGTCCTAGTGAACCAACTACCTCAGGTTCCAGTACCCGCCAGAATTTACAGCGATATTTGGTGGGGCCCAATGCCGTTCTAAGGATGGCAAGGCCTGAGCAGGAAGAGGCACTAGTCAAATGGGTGGCCGACAGTGGATCCAGCATATTCACAACATTATCTCCCACCCAGTCTTCTGCAGAAAGCACACAGGTGGCACCTGAAAACCAAGCCCATCAGTCTGTCACATCACCCCATGCATATCAGGGAAACTGTCAGAGCCTCAAGTTATGCAGCAGTCTCTTATGCTGTTTGAAGACTCTGCTGTCATGGTTTCCCAAGGAAATCCACCTAGCCCTTCATCAGTGGTGGAAGACATAGAATGCACTGATGCACAACCACTGATATTAACTGATGATGAGGACATGGGAATACCACCTCATCGGAGTCCGCACGTCTCTGATGACGAAACACAGGTGCCAACTGCTGCGTCTTTCTGCAGTATGCAGACCGAACAGGAGGTCAGGGAGGAAGACTGTGTGGAAGACGATGCAGGGGACGATGAGGTCCTAGACCCCACATGGAATGAAGGTCGTGCCACTGACTTTCATAGTTCAGAGGAAGAGGCAGTGGTGAGACCGAGCCAACAGCGTAGCAAAAGAGGGAGCAGGGGGCAAAAGCAGAACAGCCGCCGCCAAGAGAGTTCGCCTGATACTGGCCACCGCCACCAGGGACTGAGCACCCCAAAGGCAGCTTCAAGGAGTTCCCTGGCATGGCACTTCTTTAAACAATGTGCTGACGACAAGACCCGAGTGGTTTGCACGCTGTGCCATCAGATCCTGAAGCGAGGCATTAACGTTCTGAACCTTAGCACAACCTGCATGACCAGGCATCTACTTGCAAAGCATGAACTGCAGTGGAGTAAACACCTTAAAAGCAAGGAACTCACTCAGGCTCCCCCTGCTCCCTCTTCTGCTGCTGCCTCGGCCTCTTCCTCCGCCTCTTGAGGAACGTTGGCACCTGCCGCCCACCAAACAGAGGATGTGCCACCGACACCACCACGCATCTCCACCATGTCACACGGCAGCGTTCAGCTCTCCATCTCACAAACCTTGGAGAGAAAGCGTAAATTCCCACCTAGCCACCCTCGAGCCCTGGGCCTGAATTCCAGCATTTCTAAACTACTGGCCTTTGAAATGCTGTCATTCAGACTGGTGGACACAGACAGCTTCAAACAGCTGATGTCCATGGCTGTCCCACAGTATGTTGTCCCCAGCCGCCACTACTTCTCCAAGACAGCCGTGCCTTTCCTGCACAACCAAGTATCCGATAAAATCAAGTGTGCACTGCGCAACGCCATCTGTGGCAAGGTCCACCTAACCACAGATACGTGGACCAGTAAGCACGGCCAGGGACGCTATATCTCCCTAACTGCACACTGGGTAAATGTAGTGGCGGCTGGGCCCCAGGCGGAGAGTTCCTTGGCGCACGTCCTTCCGCCGCCAAGGATCACAGGGCATCATTGTTTGCCTCCTGTAGCCTCCTCCTCCTACTCCTACTGTGGCGGGGTATTGAACAACAGACCGACCAGTGGTTGCTGCCGGTGGGCCTCAAGCCAGGCCTGGTGGTGTGCGATAATGGGCGAAATCTCGTCGCAGCTCTGGGACTAGCCGGTTTGACGCACATCCCTTGCCTGGCGCATGTGCTGAATTTGGTGGTGCAGAAGTTCATTCACAACTACCCCAACATGTCAGAGCTGCTGCATAAAGTGAGGGCCGTCTGTGCGCGCTTCCGGCGTTCACATCCTGCCGCTGCTCGCCTGTCTGCGCTACAGCGTAACTTCGGCCTTCCCGCTCACCGCCTCATATGCGACGTGCCCACCAGGTGGAACTCCACCTTGCACATGCTGGAGAGACTGTGTGAGCAGCAGCAGGCCATAGTGGAGTTTCAGCTGCAGCACGCACGCGTCAGTCGCACTGCGGAACAGCACCACTTCACCACCAATGATTGGGCCTCCATGCGAGACCTGTGTGCCCTGTTGCGCTGTTTCGAGTACTCCACCAACATGGCCAGTGGCGATGACACCGTTATCAGCGTTACAATACCACTTCTATGTCTCCTTGAGAAAACGCTTAGGGCGATGATGAAAGAGGAGGTGGCCCAGGAGGAGGAGGAGGAGGAGGAGGATGAGGGGGTCATTTTTAGCACTTTCAGGCCAGTCTGTTAGAAGTGGCTCAGAGGGAGGTTTTTTGCAACAGCAGAGGCCAGGTACAAATGTGGCCAGCCAGGGCCCACTACTGAAGGACGAGGGGGAGTAGGTGGAGGAGGATGAGGATGAAGCAGGTTCACAGCGGGTTGGCACCCGACACAGCTCAGGCCCATCACTGGTGTGTGGCTGGGGGGATACGGAGGACGATGAGCCTCCCACAGAGGACAGCTTGTCCTTACCTCTGGGGAGCCTGGCACACATGAGCGACTACATGCTGCAGTGCCTGCGCAACAACAGCAGAGTTGCACACATTTTAACGTGTGCGGACTACTGGGTTGCCACCCTGCTGGATCCCCGGTACAAAGACAATGTGCCCACCTTACTTCCTGCACTGGAGCATGATAGGAAGATGCGCAAGTTCAAGCGCACGCTGGTAGAGGCGCTCCTGAGAGCATTCCCAAATGTCACAGGGGAACAGGTGGAAGCCCAAGGCGAAGGCAGAGGAGGAGCAAGAGGTCGCCAACGCAGCAGTGTCACGGCCAGCTATTCTGAGGGCAGGGTTAGCATGGCAGAAATGTGGAAAAGTTTTGTCTCCACGCCACAGCTAACTGCACCACCACCTGATACGGAACGTGTTAGCAGGAGGCAGCATTTCACTAACATGGTTGAACAGTACGCCTGCACACCCCTCCACGTACTGACTGATGGTTCGGCCCCATTCAACTTCTGGGTCTCCAAATTGTCCACGTGGCCAGAGTTAGCATTTTATGCCTTGGAGGTGCTGGCCTGCCCGGCGGCCAGCGTTTTGTCTGAACGTGTATTCAGCACGGCAGGGGGCGTCATTACTGACAAACGCAGCCGCCTGTCCACAGCCAACGTGGACAAGCTGACGTTCATAAAAATGAACCAGGCATGGATCCCACAGGACCTGTGCCTCCCTTGTGCAGAATAAACATTTATAACTGCCTCCCCATCAACCATGTATTCTTGTACTCCGGGGCACTTCTTTATTGAATCCTCATTTTTTTAACTTTACCATGATCTGGCGGTGCAACCCAAAGTTGAATGAACCTCTCCTCTGTCTGGGTGCTGGTCCGAAATAACTGAGAGTGGCCTTCTCCGTTGGTGGTTGATATGACGCATGATTCCTTGCTGTGGGACCTCTCTCCTCTGTCTGGGTGCTGGGCCGAAATAACTGAGAGTGGCCTTCTCCGTTGGTGGTTGATATGACGCATGATTCCTTGCTGTGGGACCTCTCTCCTCTGTCTGGGTGATGGGCCAAAATAACTGAGAGTGGCCTTCTCCGGTGGTGGGTGATATGACGGATGATTCCTTGCTGTGGGACCTCTCTCCTCTATCTGGGTGCTGGGGCCGAAATAACTGAAAGTGGCCTTCTCCGGTGGTGGGTGATATGACGCATGATTCCTTGCTGTGGGACCTGTATCCTCTGTCTGGGTGCTGGTCCAAAATAAATGAGAGTGGCCTTCTCCGTTGGTGGTTGATATGATGCATGATTCCTTGCTGTGGGACCTGTATCCTCTGTCTGGGTACTGGTCCAAAATAAATGAGAGTGGCCTTCTCCGTTGGTGGTTGATATGACGCATGATTCCTTGATGTGGGACCTCTCTCCTCTGTCTGGGTGATGGTCCAAAATAAATGAGAGTGGCCTTTACCAGTGGTGGTTGACATGACGCATGATTCCTTGCTGTGGGAACTCTCTCCTCTGTCTGGGTGCTGGGCCGAAATAACTGAGAGTGGCCTTCTCCGTTGGTGGTTGATATGACGCATGATTCCTTGCTGTGGGACCTCTCTCCTCTGTCTGGGTGCTGGTCCAAAATAAATGAGAGTGGCCTTCTCCGGTGGTGGTTGATATGACGCATGATTCCTTGATGTGGGACCTCTCTCCTCTGTCTGGGTGCTGGTCCGAACTAAATGAGAGTGGCCTTCTCCGTTGGTGGTTGATATGACGCATGATTCTTTGCTGTGGGACCTGTATCCTCTGTCTGGGTGCTGGTCCAAAATAAATGAGAGTGGCCTTCTCCGGTGGTGGTTGATATGACGCATGATTCCTTGCTGTGGGACCTGTATCCTCTGTCTGGGTGCTGGTCCAAAATAAATGAGAGTGGCCTTCTCCAGGGGTGGTTGATATGACGCATGATTCCTTGCTGTGGGACCTCTCTCCTCTGTCTGGGTGCTGGTCCAAAATAAATGAGAGTGGCCTTCTCCGTTGGTGGTTGATATGACGCATGATTCCTTGATGTGGGACCTCTCTCCTCTGTCTGGGTGCTGGTCCGAACTAAATGAGAGTGGCCTTCTCCAGTGGTGGGTGATATGACGCATGATTCTCTGCTATGGGACCTCTCTCCAATTGATATTGGTTAATTTTTATTTATTTTATTTTATTTTAATTCATTTCCCTGTCCACATTTGTTGGCAGGGCATTTACCTACATTTTGCTGCCTTTTGAAGCCCTCTAGTCCTTTCCTGGACTATTTTACAGCCTTTTTAGTGCATAAAAGTTCGGGTCCCCATTGACTTCAATGGGGTTTGGGATAAAGTTCGGGTCGAGTTCGGATCCCGAACCCGAACATTTTCGGGAAGTTCGGCCGAACTTCTCGAACCCGAACATCCAGGTGTTCGCTCATCTCTAGTCTCTGCCACTACTCTAAATAGTGATGCAGAGGCTCTGCTTCTGTTTCCATAGCAGCGACTGCGCATTTTCACTTCTGGGTAGCGGCACATAAACAGTTTCTACTCCAGAAGCATAGGAACGTGATTGTCAGGACCAGGTGAGATGTCATTCAAGTGGCAGACAGAGATTATTGAGCAGCAGGGGACAGCCCCTCACTGGTGAGGAACTGTAGTTGATGAGACGAATTGATCCACTCATTCCTAATACACACGTATAGACAGACAGAATTCCTCTATGCCATCATTCTACAGGCTCTGATGTTAATTATGTGCAATACCCCAGACCTGGGAGTATTGCTATTGTGTTCTTTAAAGGGGTTGTCTCACTTCAGCAAATGGCATTTATCATTTTAGAGAAAGTTAAAATAATCGACTTTCTAATGTATTGTTATGGTCCATATTGCTTCGTTTGCTGTCTTGATCCATTTGTCCATCACATTATACACTGCTCATTTCCAACAGTGGTGGTGATGCACTATATGAAAAAATGCCGGCCTCTCTGGTGGCCGGGAACAGATTTTCTATTAATATAAAACGGACACATAAAAATGTGAACACGTCTTTACTGTAGGCATACTGACTGAGAAACACTTCAGGGCTCTATGGCAAGGAAATCGTCAAAAGATTTTTTTAAAAGGGGTTTTGAAAGAATGGGGGCCCCACTTGACCAAACCTGTAAAGGAAAGATTACTTACCTGCTTCCCGAGCTGGCTTCCTGCTCCTTCTTCTCAAGGCCTGCGATGCTCTGGAGCAGGAAGCATTGCTGATTCTTGATCCATGTACACAGTGCCCATCGAGCACTGTGTATACAACAATGGGGGAAGGCAGAGATGGTAAGAAACCATCCCTGCCTTCTCTATGGTGAGCTCCCTGCTCCTGTAGCTGCATGCTAATCGTTCAGGACATATATATCGCCCCAACATATATAGTCAACGGGTAGTCTGCAAATGGTTAAATAATGTTACATTTTAACCAATAATAAAATGTTAAAGGGGACCTAAACCTTTGTTAAAAACGTTATCATCTAGCAGAGCTTCTCAGTTTCAGTGACTCAGCATTTGGTATTTCCAGCATGTGGTGAATGCATCCATAGAAAGTATATGGGATCTGTAATGTGCATGCTGGAAACACAAAAACAAAGCTGATGAAACCCAACAATGCAAAGTGCTCTCGGAAGCACTACAGCATGATTGTGCTTTTATCAAAGCTTTAGGTTCCCTTTAAATAATAACCTTTAAGAATATTAAATAATAACCAATGTATTGTGTCTCATATATGAGCTAAATTACGGTCCACATTATACTGTACATTTACTAAAGTAGACTATAGAAACCCTGCTGCTAGCTGCTGTAATTTTACTGGAGAAGGATGACTACTCGACAACTTAAAACAATTCTTTGAAGTTCAAATACGAAAAGTGTTTGAACCTCAACAATAAATAAAAGAAATGTATATTTAGAACCAATGGCAAGTGTCCAAATCCTTCACTGAATTATACATTGTGTAGTGTCCCACTTCAGGTGGATGAGAACACTCCAATCTTGTCTGTGTCATCCTATGTCATTTTGCACTATTTATTGTATTTTCCTTTGTCAATGCTGTTAAACACCCATTTCAGGCTGGTTCAATGCACTACACATCTAGGTGTCACTATAACACCATTTATATAGGTCAGTCACAGGAAGTTAAAGGGAGATTAGGAGTGAGGAGTTAGGAGGAGAGGAGACAGACTTGGCTTTGTCCTCTTGGGCCTAGCTCAGGGAGTGAAGCTATTGATCCTTTACTGCAATACCCTTCCGGGGACCCTTCCAGGGATTAAGAGAATAATTGTTGTATCTTGTGCAACCTTTTTAAAGAATGGAGCAGAGAGTTTGCCTGCCACGAGGGAGACCGCCCTTGGGTTGCTGAATTACTGAATCACTGAATATTGCTGAATTGCAGAATAGAACTTACAGAGGATCTAAACTATTATTGAAAGGCTGAGTAACCAGAGCAAGATCAGGAACCAAGTACAAGTAAGATTATCACTCCTATACAGTCGAGATGGAACCTACATAGACTACCTCACTGAGCCTGTTATTAGGATTTACAGCTTTACCATCTGTATTTATGACAAAGTGCTGGTATTGGATGATATCTATTGCAAGACTACAATTTACAGGTAAAGTTCCTGTTTGGTTCAACTACTGCCTCTCTCATCATTCTACTCTATCTCCTAATTGCACTTTACGGTCCTGGCATCACGAACACAGGGGCCCAGCCACCAAAGCACCCTAAGCATACCCATTACCATCAAGGGCACCTCAACTGCCATCTGGCTGGTGTTCCCTATAATCGAGAGTGCCCCGGAGGATTTAGTGCTGTCTTTCTTATCACTGCACGCTGACGCAGGGAGCTACAAAACCGTGGGTACGACTACTACCTCCATCAGCCCACCGTGCGCTCACATACTGTCCCTGCGGTCCGGTCTGCTGCAATTGCACTTCCTTTGGTCAATTGTGCAAAAACTACTGGAGAACATTAAAAGGACAGTAGCATAATTAATGACTTTGGCTAATGACCTAACTTTTGTTTATTTAGTTATATAGTGATTATATATCCTGTAGCGCTGTACAGAGATTATTATTACATGAGAACCTTTCCACACATTAAATTCTAAATTAATTTATCAGCATTAGAGATGAGTGAATTTCTTGAAATTTGTTTAGTGCCCGATTAGTTGAAAATAGAAATAGATTCTAAGTAAATCAAAAGTTTTCATTGAGCACTGTGTATATTGATCAAGAATCAGCAATGCTTCCTGTTCTGGTCATAGTGATCATGTGAATGCTGGCGGTTTGGTGTCTGCATGAGCTTCTGGGTCTTAGTAGACCCATATAAGCTCTACAGTGAAGCTGTAAAGCCTTGTATTCGCTCTCTGGGGGCTGTATTCCCTCCTGTAACTGATGCTCATACATCAAGCCTGATTCAGAAGAAATCCACAATTAAAAAACAAAATCAAATGTTAAATGTCTCTCAAAGGCAAGTCTTGTATGCAAAATTAAAAAAAATAAAGACAAAATTTAAAAAAGGCAAAAAAAAAAATTAAATACCACCTAATGCCACCATGCAGCTTCTAGCCCCACTTCTGGCAAACATAACCCGTACACCGACTATATCAAAATGATCGTTATAGAAAGGGAACATACTGTAGTTCACAATTACAATTTTAGTTGCATGTTGTGCTATTAATAATATATATATATTGGATATAAAAAGTCTATACCCCCCTGTTAAAATGTCAGGTTTCTGTGCTGTAAAAAAATGAGACAAAGATAAATCATTTCAGAACTTTTTCCACCTTTAATGTGACCTATAAACTATACCACTCATTTGAAAAACAAACTGAAATATTTTAGGTGGAGGGAAGAAAAGAAAAAACTAAAATAATGTGGTTGCATAAGTGTGCACACCCTCTTAAAACTGTCAATGTAGCTGTGTTCAGAATTAGGGCTGATTCAGACGGCCGTATGGCTTCAGTAAGTTCTTCCGGACACATGTCCGTTTTTTGCGGATCCGCAAAAAAACGGAACGGATCCTGCAAAATATGTTCCGTTTTTTTGCGGATCCGCAAAAAAACGGAAGGTGTAATTTTTATTTTTTAATAAAGTTATGATGGCAGAAATAAAAAAAAAAAAAGGAGATGTGTATAAAAAAATCCTGTCACAGAACATTTCAGCCATTTTGTCTGGCTTTGACTGCACGGAGAGCTGTGTGAGACTTGTGCTTGGTCAGCATCTGTTTCAGACTATTCTTAGTGTGTCATGGCTACTAAGCAGGTGAATGAGGTTCTTCTGTACTGGCTCATTTCACGGAGAATCGGACGGCAGCCAGCTATGCTGTCTGAAGAGCCGAGAAGAAGGAGGTGGTGGGTTCATCCCATTGTCTCTCAGCGCCTACAGAAGGGCCACTTTCACACTTTGTATTTCGACTTACGGCATAATCCTCAGAAATTTCAGGGTTATTGCCGTATGTCGGTTGCTACCTTTGATATCCTGCTTGCGTCTCTCCGTTCTGGACTTGCTTTCCAGGACACAACTATGAGGCGCAGCATTTCACCTGAAGAACGACTTCTTCTCACCTTGAGGTAGGTTTTAGTCTTTTTTTTTTTTTAATTTTTAGTCACTTTGAATCCATTATTGATTGCTCTTTTTTTTTCTTTTTTCTCTCCACAGGTTCCTTGCAACTGGAAACTCTTTTGCCTCTTTGCATTATGAGTACTTGCTGGGAATCTCAACCATATCCGGAATCGTCTGTCACACCTGTCAACTTATATGGCAGCGACTTATGATGCCCACCCCCACAGCAGATGATTGGCTCCGAATTGCTGATGGGTTTTATCAATCTTCGCAGTTTCCCAACTGCATTGGGGCATTGGATGGCAAACACATTCGTGTTAAGAAACCGCCTCACTCAGGGTCCCAATCGTTTAATTTTAAACAATATTTTTCTATAGTGCTGTTGGCATTAGTTGACAGTAATTATAGATTTATTATTGTTGATATTGGGGCCTATGGAAGCACAGCAGACGCCCGCATCTTCTGTTCTTCTAGAATGGGTGAACGGCTTCGTGCCAACCAACTTGCCTTGCCAGAGCCCAGGCGACTACCCAGATCTTCTGCTTCAGCCGCTCCATTTGTAATCGTGGCAGACGAAGGCTTTGCATTATCTCCTCATGTACTGCGAGCATTTCCAAGACGCGATTTGGATGACCGAAAGCGCATATTCAATTATCGTCTGTCTCGTGCACGTCGATATGTTGAATGTGCTTTCGGAATACTCTCCAATAAATGGAGAGTGTTCATGTCATCCTTGCAAATGAGTCTGCAAAATGCCACCCTGGTGATACAGGCATGTGTGATTTTACACAACTTCACCAGGATTCATGATGTACCCTCTGAACCTGAAGTGGCCCCTTTTCCAACAACAACATCTGTTGGTTTAGACCATAATCCGCAAGGAAGGCCTGGATCTGCTGGACTAGCAGTTCGAGAACTCTTTGCGGATTACTTTATAAGTCCAGAGGGTGCATTATCGTGGCAGCTGAACAGCATTCGTGGTACTCAGAGAAAAATCTGTGGTAATGGTATTCCAAATTTAATCAAATTCAATTTTTTTAGTTAGTTAGGTCCCATGGTTTTAGTTTAGATAGGGACTCACAAGATGATGAGGACCCTTGACGTGGGTTGTGAGCTTAGGTTTTAAAAAAAATCATAATATTTTCTTATGATTTTCATTAAAACTGACTAATTCCTCATCAATCACCATTCACGTATTTGAATTACCTCCAAATGATTGGCGCCATTATTAAATAAAATAAGTTTGGTGTTTGTTTGTTTTTTCATTTTTCAGCATTGACGGATCCAGATTTCGGCACATTGCCGGATCACATGTTGGGCTTTTTATTTTATTATGGTTACCATGGCAGCCTGGACAAATAGTCCCAGCTCCTATGGAAATAGTAGCAGGGAGCGGGGAGCCTGGTACGTATAGATTTCTGATAAATTTGCCAGCTGCCCGCATAGAACGATAAGTACTTTCTCCATGCTACTATTTCCATGTCAACTGTGACTTGAGGCATCCGATCTGCCATGGTAACATTGAAATCATATTGAAGACTGATTAGTCTTCATATGATTTCATGTCTGTTGCGTTATGACGGATACGGTGACCATGTCCCGAGACAGACTTGCACACCGGATCCTCACAACGCAGATGTGAAAGGGCCCTTAGAAGCACTCTAAACATTTTTAAATAAAACTCATATTACACATGTGATTTGATCACAAATGTAACATGACAAAGACATACATATGTGTGTAATTATAAAGTGTTGTAAGTGTTTGAGATAAAAAAGCTCAGGAATTATTTTTTTATGAAAAAAAAATATCAAAAAAAGTAACAATAAAATAATATTATAAATCACAAAGATCACGGGTGAATGAATAGGGTTCAGTTGAAGAAGCAGAGGCCTCAGTGTATGACCGAGCTGGGGGAATTGAAGGGCCATACATCCTTCCACCGAAATGATGTTGCTGGCTTGGAAACGATGGTAAGGGTGGTTGCGAGACAGATGGTTGAGGCACATGAAGTTTTTTCCGTTCCTCATTTAAAAAATTATAAGTCGCCATGGGCATTTGGGGACCAGAGTAGAGTTCTAAAACGGCGGTTATGGAGGCAACCTCACATGTGTTGCCTGTTTTGAGGTACCCTTTTTAGAAAAGGGCCTAAGCCCAACATAATAGAATCCTCCTCACATTCAGGCCTGTTTCAGGACAAGAACTCGAGAACCCTGCTATCCACAACGTCTCGAGTTGCTTGTCCCAAACAGGCTGAGGAGGAGGTGTGGCCCTTTGTTTTCGACGTGGCCTTGGCGCCCCCACATGTGGTGGTGTTGTGGTTATGTGGGGCGGTGGTGTCACAGCCATGGGAGGTGATGGCACCGGTAAGGACGGTTCCGCTGGGGACATACAGACGGGTTGACTTAGAGGAGAAGGTTGACTTGCCCCCTCTTCTTCCAGACTGTCCACCGTTCTGTGAAAATAAAAAACAAATTAATGATGTGTAAAAATTAATAATAATTCCAATTTCAAAATATATGTATATTCACTTACGGCCGCAACTCAAATATGGGCTTCAGAAATTGAAGCTGCTTGGTGTATATATATGGCTTTTTGGGTTTGCCGCCCGCATCGCCACTTCGTCCTTTGCGTGCCGTCTCTTCCCGACGAAACTGGTCACGACAAGAGTGCCAGCGTGTCTTCAGACTTTTAACTGTAAAGCCAAAAAGTTTAGATAGATATTTAATTAGGTTACATACATACAGATACATATACATACAGTATAAAGTGACATCATGCTCGTGCACTTTTAAAACATGAGCTGCATGCTCTGAAAAGTTGGCAAACTTTCCAGGGCATGCAGACCATGCTAGACAGTAATAGGAGGACACAGGAATAAAGTGACATCATGCTCGTGCACTTTTAAAACATGAGCTGCATGCTCTGAAAAGTTGGCAAACTTTCCAGGGCATGCAGACCATGCTAGACAGTAATAGGAGGACACAGGAATAAAGTGACATCATGCTCGTGCACTTTTAAAACATGACCTGCATGCTCTGAAAAGTTGGCAAACTTTCCAGGGCATGCAGACCATGCTAGACAGTAATAGGAGGACACAGGAATAAAGTGACATCATGCTCGTGCACTTTAAAACATGAGCTGCATGCTCTGAAAAGTTGGCAAACTTTCCAGGGCATGCAGACCATGCTAGACAGTAATAGGAGGACACAGGAATAAAGTGACATCATGCTCGTGCACTTTTAAAACATGAGCTGCATGCTCTGAAAAGTTGGCAAACTTTCCAGGGCATGCAGACCATGCGAGACAGTAATAGGAGGACACAGGAATAAAGTGACATGAGGTAAAGTGTAAACTTACCCATCCTTTTTCTGGCTTTTGAGTCTCCTTTCGCCCATTCATCTGGCATTAGGATCTCGCCAATTTCAGCCCAGCCTTGGTCAACACGGATCCGATCATGGTACAGATCGCTTCTTGTGTCCCATAGCTCACCACGCTCCTGAACAAGGACAATCAGTCTTTCCACAGAATATGACATGGTCCTTCTCTAATGGCAGAATTTAACTAGTCTGATCAATCCAGACAGATCTGTCTGGATCTGTCTGGATATGTATCAATTTTGATTTTGGGGCAGAGCCAAAAAAATGCGGACATCCATCCGCAAAAATGCGGATGACATACGGAAACAATTCCGTTGGAATCCGCATATTTGCGGATCCATTGACTTGTATTAGGCCACGGACCATTTTATGCGGACAAGTATAGGACAAGTGAGTTTCGTTTTGCGGATAAATTCAACGGAACGACGGATGCGGACAGCACACGGTGTACTGTCCGCATCTTTGAGGAGCCCATAGAAATGAATGGATCCGCATACATTCCGCAAAATTGCGGATCGGATGCGGATCCGTTCATACGGTCGTGTGAATGGGCCCTTAAGCAATCACATTTAAAAATCATGTTAAATAGGAGTCAGCATACACGTGCCATCATTTAAAGTGCCTCTGATTAACCCCAAATAAAGTTCAGCTGCTCTAGTTGGTCTTTCCTGAAAGACCAACTGGTCTTTTCTTAGTCGCATGCCACAGCAAAAGTCATGGTCCACAGAGAACTTTCAAAGCATCAGAGGGATGTCATTGTTAAAAGGTATCAGTCAGGAGAAGGGTACAAAAGAATTTCCAAGGCATTAGATATACCATGGAACACAGTGAAGACAGTCATCAAGTGGAGAAAATATGGCACAACAGTGACATTACCGCAATCACAGAGGGCAAAAAGTCTTTAAAACATAACTTTTAATCCGTATAGCTAAAATACTTGAGTCCTATTCGGACTTTTGAAGTGACACAAGCTATCACCCACAGATAACTAGCTGAAACAATAGCTTAGGGACGTCGTCGAGAGCACCACAAGATGAGAACCTCTCCCTCCACTGAGCCTCAAGTTGGTCAGCCCGGGGACACACCTTGATGGTAGGTGTTCCTTGTCTTCGTACCTAGGACTATACTGTCCTTGCACTGTCCTTAACCTAAATGAAAATAGCAAAACTATTATGGTGTAATTCCAACGTGTTTCCCCCCCCAGTGTGATAAACCGAGGGTTCATCAGGGGATGAATATTACACTAGATGTGGGACAAACATAAGATGTGTAGAAGACAATAGGCAGAATAGGCAATAAATATTTCAAAATTTACTGCATTGAAGATAAACATGCAGGAAAAACAATATGATCCACGGCCCACTAGATAATATGTGCAGCACTATGGATGTAGATAGTCTCTATTATCTGCACTTTCAACAAGCCGCAGAGACCTATAATCCCTAGAGATCGTTGAACCGTGATGCCAAGACCTGTATTCCACACCATAAATAAAAGCTGCTGAGGTCAACATTAGCCAGGTAAGTATATAGCCAAGACCTGTATTTCACACCGTTGATACAATAAGAGCAGCTGAGGTCAATTTAAGTCCGATAAAAATAACACTCTCAAGCGGCCATCATGGGCCCATCCCCGTGTGAATTATCAATCATAGGCAGACAAGATATTATAATCAATAAAATCAAATGGCTTACTGTTAACACACCAAGCCGATTGCTTAAAGCTTCAGGGTATATAATCCTGACCGCACTTACCAGGCATACAGGTTTATGGCCATACTCATGGGACCATTAGGGTAGATCCTATCTGCTCAAATCTGGAGTGGATGGTAGCTCCAACAGTCACAACAGTGACATTACCAAGAACTGTCCAAAATTGATGATAAGACCAGAAGAAAACTGATGGTGGATGAAGGACCTGCCGTCATGTCACAGGATCACATGGGTCACATGGTCCACTCAAATGCTTCTATGATTGGACCATGTGACCCTGTGACGTCACCACAGGTCCTGAAGCAAGCAATCATCAAGAGAGAAGACATTCTGGGGCTCTGCGCGTACAATGGGAGAAGGTGAGTTAACTCTTTATTATTTTTAACCCTCTATAGCCCGGGGAACATTGCATTCTGTAATTAGAATGCGATTATTTTCCCTTATAACTATGTTATAAAGGAAAATAATAACGATCGGGTCCCCATCCCGATCGTATCCTAGCAACCATGTGGGAAAATCGCAACGCATCCGCACATGATTGCGGATGATTACGATTTTCCCGCATCCCCATTCACTTCTATGGGGCCTGCGTTGCGTGAAAATCGCAGAATATAGAACATGCTGCGATTTTCACGCAACGCAAAAGTGATGCGTGAAAATCACCGCTCATGTGCACAGCACCATAGAAGTGAATGGGTCCGGATTCAGTGCGGGTGCAATGCGTCCTCCTCACGCATTGCACCCGCGCGGAAAACTCGCCCGTGTGAAAGGGGCCTAACAGGGGTGTGTAGACTTTTTATATCCACTATATATATAAAAAACTATTGTTTTCAAAGACACGCGTAGTAAATAAAGGAAAATGCACCTGATCAGGAAAATCCCTGTCATAAAAAAAAAAAAAGGTATCAAAGACAAGTGACAAATAAGTACCAAACAGTAAGTCTTATTGGCTTGTAGATTTTTTTATGCTGTCACTTGACAATTGAAGGCAGATAACGCTATAAATGTGTCTGTCTACTGTGGTTTTGTGAATGCCGTTCAATATCAATGTCTAATTTCTGGATAACGTCTATGCTGGCCTGTGACTTCCTTTAAATTCTCGGCCTCTGCTATAATATTTTGCTGTAATTAAGCCTTCATGTCCGTGATGGTTGACGTAAAAGGCTCCATACATTAGTTACACTTACATAAGAAAATAAAACCTTCTCATTTGCATGTTTTACACAGAAGTTCTTTCCTAGGAAGAGAAAAGCACATTATATGTGTCTCTGAGGTAAAAGTATTCAATTTCTGCATGGTCCTTTCATTAGTTTATCTTTCTAAGACCTATTTATGGCCCTCCCTTATTAGTTCAAAGGGAGAGCAGCAAATAGCAGCGCTGAAATTATGTGTAATTCTTCTTTTCCGCATAGTAATTGTTTCCCCATGCAAATTACAGAAATCCGCAAACACTAAATGAACATTTTGTTTAAATATAAACTAACTTGGGATTAAGGGAGAAGAACTGTCTCCTCCAATTAGAGAGTGAACCACAAAGGTCTTCTAAAATGGTTCTACTGAGGCCTAGGCAAGGGCAAGCTCCCTACTAACAGTATAGCAACCAAGCCAAATCCATTTACATATTCATAAGGTCTGTAGCTGGGGCCCTTGTGAAAGGTAGTGTTGTACAATGAACAGTTTGTCGGTGGTAATGCAACACTGAATAAGAAGAAAATAAGATTTTATGTCACGTTTTAACCCGTTAAAACTCGTGCAGAATTTAGGGTATGCGAGCTATGACCTATGATTTGTGTCACTATCACTGGAAAGAGTCCCAATTCGAGAAAGTCAATGACAGAGGGCATTAGCTGAAACTGATAGATATCTTTTGTTTATGCACATGCAGATTTTACGTGTGATTATCCCATATGGCTCTTACATGTAAGAATTAAATTATAATAATCTTTGTATAGCCTTAAATATATTCCTAGAGCATAGAAAGGGAAACACAGATAGCCTACCTCCATGTTGCAAGGGTCCTTAGAAATTATAAATAGAATACAGATGGTAGAGGAAGAGGGAAGACAAGGGACAGTGGATAATGTAATACAAAATCCAGAAATCCCAAGTAAGGGAGAAAAACATTATAATAATAACCAAAATGCCACTTTCCAGAACCAGTGTTGCCCATTCCTGTCTTGATGATGTGGGGTTCCATGCACAGGTTCATAAGTAGGGCCTTCCATGCTTACTTGTTGCTGCCCTAAGCAACATATAAGAACACAGTGCTGATGTGAGCATGAGGGTACTGAAACATTATCCATATTAGGTTTAATATAGCTGTATTTTAATGTGGTTAATATGTGGTAATATGTTATATTTTGGAGCCTATAAGCAATAGTTTCCACCTCTACATCTGACCCTGACCCTGATATTCTCAAAATTCGTAAACCAACAAAGTTTTCCTTCACTATAGTGTAGTATCCGAGCAACTATTTTTAGGACATAGTATCTAATTTACATGCGCTAATACATTTTTATGCCCTGCAGCCTCTATCATGCAGCATTGAGATTTGTCACCCATTGAGTTGGGTACAACTCTAGAACCAGAGATCATGAACAGAGGTACCAGTAAGCCTGTAATCATCAGTAGAAAAACCACCAAGCCCTGTGCCACCATATTGTGTGTAATCATGAAGCTTATTAGTGATCATCTGGCAGTGTAATACTGCTGCCGATTACCTGATCAATGAGCAAACGCTCATTCTTTGGGTAATCTGGATCTTTTAACATGTTAAGAAATCCTGGTTTGCAGGCAGATAGGCGCTCTGCTGCTGGCAAACAATGAGACAGTATACGATGCATTAATGATCGCTTGTCCCTACACTGATGAGGAGATTGCTGTATGTAATAGCATTGGTCTCCTACTCTAGTGAGCAGGTGATTGACAGGAAGGAACGCTTCCCTCCCGACAATCATCTGTTCTATATGCCCATGATATAGGGCCCTAAGCCTGTTGCCTCTTTTGAGACTGAGTGCCAACTAGCCCAGGAGGCTCGGAGTGGAGGATGGAAGTGGTAGTGGCTCTGGCTGTAACAGTCAATCAAAGCGGCAATTCTTACGCTGAAGCTCTCTAGGGTCAGAGTAGAGAGTGCACCATTTCCTCCCTCAGGGCACACCCTGATGTTGGGGCCCATGCCTGATGTTGTAGGTCTGTATAGGAAGTGTAAGGATGCAATGGCTGGTGTATGGTCCAGGAGTCAATTACCAGGCCAGATGTAGAAAATTAATGTCTCTCTTTACAGAATGGAAGTTGTAATACATCCAACGGTATCGAAACACAGTTCCAACAAATCACAGTGCAAATCTCCCCAGATAGCAATGTATGAATTTGAGCAATGATGGGATATCTTTCCTCTGTAATCGGTCCAAAGTCTCTTTCTGCAGAATCTATGGCTGGCAATATTATTTTTTGACTGTTGGCTATAACTGAGGGATACAGAGTCAAGATATGACTGGCCAGGTCGTGTCCAAGTGTTAAAGGGGTATTTCCATCACGAGGGTTCAAACTTACCTGTTTCCAGCGCGCCATACACTTCCTGGTTTTGGCAGGGGGCGGGCTTCATCTTGATTGAAGTCTTCTCCCGGCCTGGCCGCCGTGCTGGACTGAACGGGCATGCCGCTGCACATGCGCAATGGTGACTGCTTCCTGGCAAGTATACTGGTGGCGTGCGCGTTCAGTCCAGTGTGCGGCCCGGCGGGGAAAAAAGAAGAAGTCTTCTGCGCAAGCGCGGCCACTGGGATTCCATAGAAGAGCAGTGGCCGTAACCAGGGGAGACGGAAGACAACAATCAGGTAAGTATAGCTTAATTTTCTTGTAATGGGTGGGAATTAGTTAATTAAATATATTTAGAAAAATGATCACTGTTAAATCATTAACAGATGTAACAGTGATCATTGAGATAGGAATATCCCTTTAAGGCTGTTTAAGCAATGTCTAGCAGCTTTTATCAACAAATACCTATCTGACTGACTCCAATGCTTGTCCATGCAGATTCTGGATCTTCATTGTTCCTTCCTTTATCTCTCTTTCTTTCCTGACTACAGTAGAAATGGCGAGGTATTTTACTCAGTCCTATGAGGAGTGGAATACATGGAACTTCCACTCTCTTGCACTGCTCACTGCTAACACTAGATTGAGCTAGGGTGTATTGAGAATCCACACTAACTTCCTGCATGGGCTGTGTTAGAGTTGGTTAACTCCATCATCACTTCCATGCATAACCATACTGGGCACATACATGACATAAAATGACATAACTAAATAACAAATACCCTGGTCTGGGATACTGCATCTGTTGCCTCTTGTAAGATGCTTGTAATCACCAAGCTTGTTGCACCATTTGAGTCCAGTAAAACTATTATTCTAGGTTATAAATATATCTGACTACTTCCATCATCCTTGAGTGGGGAACCCATGTACACCGCTTACTGGTCAAAAAGATCTGGGTTAAAGTCTGAGAGACCAACTCCTTTAGATCCATCATTATTTCCTTATTTCATAACGGCCTTCCTTTCTTCCTTCATTTCTTTCCTTTCATCATCTTCCTTCCTTTCTTCTTCTTTCTAATAGGATTAGTATCTATCCTGCTCTTACAACATTCATCATATGCCTGTCTTCTCAGTGAGATAGTGTAGTTTTCAGTGAAGGGAAACAGTGTCCAACATAAAAGACAGTTTCAGAAGCTTATGGATAGTTAACATGAGGAAATAATTAACTTTATCACAAAGCTGCATGACTCCATTTTTATGGTCCATTCATAAACACAGGCAGCTTGCAGGCTACTGGTGAAGTCATATAGTAAACAAGGTGAGTTTATGGGTAGGAAAATAAAAATGACCTGGCCCTCTCCCAGAGTCAGGATGGTATTATCTTCTTACAATGTCAGCACAGATCTCAATATACAGCAACAATCATTATGGCAGATGCATAGCACTTCACTTTAAAAATAATATGGTTTAAACAGGGTACTTGCTCTCTATAAAGAGACCAGCTGTGTATGAAGACCTACTGGCAATGATCCATGGCAAAATAATATGCAAAGAAGTAACTACAGGTAAAGAGACACATTTTGCTACTAGTGCCATCTTTTAGAAGAGGCTCTCTATGAGTCTGGGAGATAACTCTTTGCATATTATTTTCCAAAGCATCATTGCCAATAAGTCTCCATATACAGCTGGTCTCTTTAAGGAGAGCCACTACCCTGTCTCAGCTACTTCCAAGACACCGCATTCAGCCAACCTGAGTCCTACTATGTACTGATGAGGGTCAAGCACCCCAAAACAGCTAGCTGTCTACAGATGGATATTAGTCTTGGCTGTTTTCCCTTAAGATGTCCCAAGGCTTGTTAAAAAGTTTGACCCATAGGAAGCCACTTCCAAATGGTGACATTAGCAAGATCATTCTCTTTCCCTGGGAAATACATCTTTGCGCATGAAATAAGACATGATTGATGTCTGTTAGACATCTCAGGTTTTATAGGCTATTAATACAGTATATCATTTCATAAGAAACCTCAATAAAATACTATTTTATAGTCAAAATAAACAAGAAATATTTCACCAATTGTTCTAATTCATAAGAAATTGACCCTATTAGGGTTATATTCTGCTGGAATTTTACAGCCATTATTGTGCCAGAGACTAGGCCCACCAGAGGATCCTCTAGAACTCCCATGCTATTTCAGAAAAAATGTAGTTTAAAAATGAGTCGCGAATGGGGAATAGTTATCTGGACAGCTTACTCCTGGTTTCTCCCTGTCCAGCTCAGCTAGATTAACAGGTTTCACCCAACACACAAATACATAATTTTTATACACACACCATTTTTAAACTATATTTTCTCTGAAATGGTCCCCCAATCAAAGTGCTACTGCTGAAGCCCATGGTGAACAGCATTAATCTGTGTAGGATCCCAGTAGGTGTTCACTACCCATGCAGCGCCACCATGGAGGTGAATAAACCTTCCACAGTTCACAATGAAATAAATGTGATTTCCAAGTGTACATATACAATATATTCTGAAATCCCAGTGAAAGATCACGGGCTGCGGGTGACATTTCTTTACATAAGCATTTAAAACCTTTGTTCCTCTATAAAAATAAGCAATACTAATAAAAAGCCACAGCCCTGTAAATGTTTTATTAGCAACTGAACACCAGGTAAGTGTGAGAAAACGTGATACAATATTCTAGTTTAAAGACTAAGGGGGAAATTTATCACGCCCTGCACTCCAGAATTCTGGCTTAAAAAAAAAGTCTCAAAAAAAGCTTTGCAGCCTTTTGGTGTTACATGCACAAACATCTTGTAACTGCGTTTTTATATAGCTCTCTCCAGTTTTTAAAAGTGGGTGGTGAAGTGGATGTATTTAGCTATGTTTATTAGTTTTTCCTTTTTTACAAAGTCGTAAATGTACTCCAGTAGGGCGTTGGTGTAAAATATACTGGAGTGGCATTTCTAGATGACATTGTTAGGTTCAAAGATGCACAAAATTTGCAACATTTGATAAATTTGGTGCAATTTAAGTATACAAATGCAGACTCAAAACTAACTCCATTTAGAGGGTGGAGCCTAACTGCTAATGGAGGAAGACGCGTGAGAGACAAGCTCCTCCACAACAGTCCGAGCAGCCTAAAGATCACTTTTAACAGCCTCAACATGGTCAAATATGGCAAAGACCAAATGTCTGGTGCATAACAACCCCCAAAACACTTGTCAAACATCCATAAATTCCTGCAACAAAAGACCTCGTGCCCCCAGCCGAGGTCACTCAAGATGGCGCCCGGGGACTTAGCTGTGCAGCTAAAAGCGAGGATGACACAGACCAGCTCAGTGGTGGAGCAAGTGAACAAGGTGACTCAGACCTGGCTGCTACCTCCATAGCTTTCTTCAAGGCAGCTATCACCCAGGTCCTATGCCCTGTTCTCTTTGAACTGTCAGAGATTAAAACCGAAATCAAACATGTTGGAGGAAGAGTGGAGGGGTTGGAGACCACATGTCGCTGCCATCATAGCGCACTCTGCAGCCCTCGAGTCCTGATCTATGGATCATCTCGCCCACATTAACAAGGTATTATGACCGCATAAAAGGCTTACCTGAATCCTGGTCAACCGACTCACTACAGAAGGTCGCTCTTGAAGCTTTTGCAGGGCTGATTGGTGAAGCTGCAGAGCGGCCCAGGACACCACTCTCAAAGTCACACCAGTGCGACCAGGTGGTCAGTTGGATTCCAGCAGATAATGCTTCCAGTCGGTTAAGCACCACCCTGTCTTTCACAAAGTCCAGTCTCTGTAGCCAAGAGTCTGGTCAACAGAATCCTCACCCTGATCCTTCTTCCTACCACCATAGAGAGTCTTGGCAAACAAGTGATCCCACACTCGGATGTTCTGAGGAGCTCTTTTCATCGTCATTCCCTGTTTTGGCCCTCTCGCCAAGCCCGTTTGAAGAGGGACAAGAGGGGATCTTGTGCACTAATTCCGTAATTCTTAAGCATCCACAGTCAGAAACACGGTGGGGAACAGCAATTAGTGTTTCACGAGGTAGATGATGATGATGAGACACAGTTGCCAATAAGTCAACCGCAATTAGTGTCTCAAGAGGTTCACGATGAGGATGAGACACAGTTGTCAATAAGTGAGGTTCTTGTTAGGTCAACAAGTTAGGAGGATGACCAGAGTGAGGAAGTAGAAGAGGAGGTGGTGGACGATGAAATCACTGACCCAACCTGGGAAGGTGGCAAGCTGAGCGGGGACAGCAGTACAGAGGGGGAGGGATCCACAGCACCGCAACAGCCTGGAAGAGGCAATGGGGTGGCAAAAGAGAGAAAGCAGGCCACATCAAACATGCCCGCAACTGTTCCCTGAAGCACCTCCTTGCGTAAATCTCTATTGCCAAGGGGTATGTGTTCCGAAGTCTGGTGCTATTTTGAGGAAAGTGCAGACGATAAAAGAAATCAGCCATTTGCAACCTGTGCCATACCAAAATGAGCAGGAAGGGCGTGAACACTAGCAACCTCACCACCACCAGCATGATCCGCCACATGGCATCAAAGCACCCTAATAGGTGGGCCGAACACCTGGGTCCACAATCAGTGTCTGCGGGTCACACCACTGCCTCCTTTTCCCCTGTGTTACGTGCTGGCCAATCCTCTGTCCAAGACGCAGGCCCAGATGACTCCCGCCCTACACCTGGACCTTCGCAAGCACCATCCTCTAGCACATCCACTTCTTTGTCCCAGTGCAGCGTACAGATGTCCATACCCCAGGCCTTTGAACGAAAGCGCAAATACCCAGCCACCCACCCACAGGCCACAGCACTAAATGCCTACCTTTCCAAATTGCTTGCCCTGGAAATGTTGCCATTTAGGCTTGTGGATACAGAGGCTTTCTGCAGCCTGATGGCGGTGGCCATCCCACGTTACTCAGTCCCCAGGTGCTATTTTTCCTGGTGTGCCGTCCCCGACTTACGCCAGCATGTGTCCCGTAACATCACCTGTGCCCAGACCAATGCAGTTATTGGGAAGGTCTATTTAACGACTGACACATGGACAAGTGCTTTTGGCCAGGGACACTACATTTCCCTGACGGCACACTGGGTGAACGTTGTGGAGGCCGAGAGCGAGTCATACCCAGGGATGGCACAGGTGCTACCGACAACAAGGATTGTGGGCCCTACTTCCATCAGGATTTCTGACACCACCTACATTAGTGGCTGCAACCCCCCCTCCTTCTCCTCATCCACCTCTTCCTCCACTTCCACCTCTGGATTCTCAGCTTGCATCACCAGTCAGCCATCGGTCAGTAGCTGGAAGCAGTGTAGCACTGCAGTATGGAAGCGGCAACAGGCCGTGCTGAAACTTATTTGTTTAGGTGACAAACATCACACTGCTGCAGAGCTGCGGCAGGGTATAAGGGACCAGACTGAGCTCTGGCTCTCGCCACTTAACCTACAACCAGGCATGGTTGTGTCTGATAATGGCCGTAACTTGGCGGCGGCTTTGGAGCTCGGCAAGCTCACACACATACTATGCTTTAGTGGTTCAGAGGTTTCTCAAAACCTACCCCAATTTGCCTGAGCTACTGGTGAAGGTGTGCCACATGAGTGCCCATTTCCAAAAGTCATCTACAGCTGTCGCTGGTCTGACAATGCTGCAGCAACGCTTGCAACTGCCAGCTCACCTACTGTTGTGCGACCTGAGCACGCGCTGAAGCTCCACATTCCACATGTTGGCCAAGTTTTGTGAGCAGCAGAGGGCAGTAGTGGAATACCAGCTGCAACATGGTGGTCACCTTTCCAGTCAGCTTCCACTCTTCACAAGCGACAAGTGGGCATGAATGTCTGACTTCTGTGAGGTTTTATGCAATTTTAAGGAATCAACACAGATGGTGAGGGCGATGCCTCTATTATCAGCGTAACCATCCCACTTCTGTGTCTACGGAAACGCTCGCTGCCCCCAATGAAGGCAGACGCTTTGCATGCGGAAGAGGTGGAAATGGGGGAAGACATTACACAGGGTGATAGCCAGACCTCCCTCAATTCGTCTTTTGATCGTGAATTGGATGATGATGATGAGAGGAGCAGGAGATGGTTGTCTCCGCTACAGAGGGTAGTATCCTTAGCTGGTTTATTCCATCTAATCAGCGTGGATGGGCCGAAGAGGAGGACTTTATGTTATGCTGCCTTTCCTGTGACCCTCGCGTTATACGCATTTTGGCTAACACCGATTACTGGTTGTTCACCCTTCTCGACCCCCACTACAAAGAGAACTTCTCATCTCTCATTCCTGTGGGTAATGTGGCACGGCAGAGTACGTAGCCGAGGAGGGGAGATGAGGGGAACACAAACCAGTTCCAACAGAGGCAGGGCAATACTCTCCAAGGCCTGGGACAGTTTCATGATACCCTGCCAGCACCCTCACCCTGATGAGCGGCCTAGTGTCACAAGGAGGGAAGATGGTGAAGGAGTACGTAGCAGACCGTGTCAGCGTCCTCAGTGATCCCTCTGTGTCTTACAACTATTGGGTGTCTAAGCTGGACACGTGGCACAAACTGGCGCTCTACGCCTTGGAGGTGCTGGCCTGACCTGCTGCCAGCGTTTTGTCTGATCGGGTATTTTGTGCTGCTGGGGGCATAATAGCTGATAAGTGCATCCGCCTGTCAACTGAAAATGCAGACAGGTTGACTCTTATCAAAATGAACAAGGCCTGGATTTCCCCTGACTTCTCTATTCCACCAGAGGAATAGCCGAGGAGGGGAGATGAGGGGAACACAAACCAGTTCCAACAGAGGCAGGGCAATACTCTCCAAGGCCTGGGACAGTTTCATGATACCCTGCCAGCACCCTCACCCTGATGAGCGGCCTAGTGTCACAAGGAGGGAAGATGGTGAAGGAGTACGTATCAGACCGTGTCAGCGTCCTCAGTGATCCCTCTGTGTCTTACAACTATTGGGTGTCTAAGCTGGACACGTGGCACAAACTGGCGCTCTACGCCTTGGAGGTGCTGGCCTGCCCTGCTGCCAGCGTTTTGTCTGATCGGGTATTTTGTGCTGCTGGGGGCATAATAGCTGATAAGTGCATCCGCCTGTCAACTGAAAATGCAGACAGGTTGACTCTTATCAAAATGAACAAGGCCTGGATTTCCCCTGACTTCTCTATTCCACCAGAGGAAAGCGGCTGAACATAAAGGCACTTTAAATGTGGCTTTTATGGTGTGTTGAATACACTGTATTCCCATACACCCCTTCCACCACAAAAAAGCGTATATGGTTCAATCTTCCTTTTCTCGTCCTCCTCCTCCTCCTTCATATCAACATGCTCATTAGGCTGCTCTTGCTCCTCATGTTTTAGAGGGTCAACAGCAGACCCTAACCCTAATGTTTTAGATGGTTAGATCCGCAGCAGGCCCTCGTCCATAATGTTTTAGTGGGTCAGCAACAGACCCTCACCTCTAATGTTTTAGAGGGTCAAATCAGCAGCAGGCACTCGCCCCTAATGTTTTAGAGGGTCACCAGCAGGCCGTTGCTCCTAATGTTTTAGAGGGTCAGCTCAGCAGCAGACCCTCACCCCTAATTTTTTAGAGGGTCACCAGCAGGCCCTCACCCATAATGTTTTAGATGGTCAGATCAGCAGCAGGCACTCGCGCCTATTGTTTTAGAGGGTCAACTCAGCAGCAGGCCCTCACTCCTAATGTTTTTAAGGGTCACCAGCAGGCCCTTGCTCCTAATGTTTTAGAGGGTCAGCTCAGCAGCAGACCCTTACCCATAATGTTTAAGATGGTCAGATCAGCAGCAGGCCCTCGCCCCTAATGTTTTAGATTGTCAGATCATCAGCAGGCCCTAGCCCACAGTGTTTGAGAGGGTCACCAGCAGGCCCTTACTCCTAATGTTTTTGAGGGTCACCAGCAGGCCATTAATCATAATTTTTCAAGGGTGTGTATGATGCCCTCCATTATGTGTAATAAAGGGTGTATTAGAGTGCCGGTTCCTTGTAATTTTTGGCAGCACTTTCACTTAGTGCATAGGCTTTATGAGTGTAGGAGTCCCACTCCCTGAACAATTGTACAACAATGTGAATGAGGCCCTCGTTTTTGTGATATACAGGTTGTATCAGAGTGCTTCTTCTTTGTAGTTTTTGGCAGCACTTGCACTTTATATACAAGTAAATATACAGGAAAGAATGTTTCCTAACAATTTTTCCTCTAAAATCGATTTTATCTTTGGTTTTGAGCATATTATTGAGAGTCTGTAAAAGTGGCGTACTACTCGGATAACATCGTTCCCAGCAGTGACCCGGGAGTCCAAGATGCATCCAAACATCCTCCCTATGCTGTTCCCGAACCATTTCAGTGGTGTTTCCATCAATTTCTTACCTTTTCCTGTGAACCAGACACCCTCCCCTCTTCAGAGCAGTGGGTGCCTGGTTTAATGCTCTGGTTCTCCCATTGACTTCTATTGTGCTCGGGTGCTCTGTCGAGCACCCTAGCATCCCAAAGTGTTCTACTCGAGCACCCAAGCACTTTGGTGCTCGATCAACACTTCTTATTACCGAACCTTGACTTAAAAGTGTGGGCTAAACTATTAGCTATCAGCATTAGCTCCTTGTTCCTCCGTCTCATTGGAAAGGAACAGGCAGTCTTTCTTAAGGGCAGAGAAGGCAGAGACAACTCCTGTAAACTCATCCACGTTATCTAGCACATAAACGTAAACTACCCCTTGCACTATTGGGAATAGATGCTGAGAAAGCCTTTGATTGGGTCAGTTGGATTTTTTGTAGGCCACTCTGCGCAAGTTTAATTTCCCCCCTGGACTGATTGCTGCCATATTTATCATTTACGCACAACCCTCTGCCCGTATCAAAATAAATGCCACCCTATCTCTCTCCTTTCGAATCACAAATGGGACAAGACATAGTTGCCCCCTTTCTCTTAGTAGTAGAAACTCACCTTCAGAGCATCTGCTAAAACCCCTCCATTGTAGGCTTCAGAATTGGCCTTCTACAATCAGAAGTGCGTAACATCATCACCCCTGCACGAGAAGTCTCTATAGCCAAAGAAAACTCCCATTACCCATGAGTCTCCACTTAAATACTTAGGTATCCAACTTAAGCACCTCTTACAAGACTATGACTTCCCTTATATCTCGTGGATGGGTCGCAAGAATCTACTCAAGACATATATAGTGCCAAAGATATTATATACACTCTCATTCCTATTTACTTACCAGCAACTTTCTTTAGCTGCATTAGATTCCTACTTTCTAAATTCTTCTGGAAAGGACGCATAGTCAGGCTACCATACACTTGCTTATGAAAAGGCAAGAGCATGAGGGAATGGGATTACCCAATATTATGTCCTACTACAAAGCCATACACCTCAAAAGATGGCTAGAACTACTCAAACCTAGCAAACAGCTAGACCTGGATGTTCTGACACAGCAATTTCTGGGCTCCTCATTACCTAAAGCCCTTTGGCTGCCGGCGGCAGTGGTCATTAGACGTCCTGACTTCGACCCACTACTAAAAGGTACATGCACAGTCTGGCTTTCCCTGAAAGACACCCTAGCACCCTTTCCATCTCCACTACTTCCCTCAAGCTTACTGCCAATAGCCCCATACAGGCCTTACCCTTTAAAAGACAACTTACCCCATTTGAAGTCGCTCTGTCTACTGTCTTACCATTAACTAGGAAGGTGGGAAGAATCTATTCTGTACTCGTCACTCCCCAAACCCCATCTAGACCCACTTTCATTTCCTCTTTGGAGAGGGAGCTGAACATATCCCTTGCAGATGAGGAAGTTCGGACAATTTTACGTACATCTTATGGTTTCTCCTCATGTGTAAGATTGCAGGAGAAACACTTTAAGCTACTAACTCGTTAATATAAAACCTTGAGAGTTTTTTTTCACTCACAAACTCTCTCAATCTAAAAACTGTTGGAGATGTGGGACACATGTCGGCTCCCTCTCCCACATCTGGTACAAATGCCCCCTTATTACTACTTACTAGAGGCAGGTCGAGGAGACCATTCAGAAAATCTGTTCCACCTCTTTTGCCCTTGGGATTAACCAAATCATTTTAGCTAGAACAAGCTCAGCCTACAAGCTGTCTAAAAACCTAATCATACATCAACTGGCAGCAGCCAAGGCCCTAATCCCACTACATTGGCTTAGCCAATCCCCTCCATCCTTTCAAGAATGGGTAACAAAGGTGAACCAAATTTGTAAATTTGAGGAACTCACCAGCCTGGCTAATAGAACTAGAGACGGTTACCTTAAAGTTTGGTCCCCGTGGCTACAGTTCCAGGCACAATGCTACCATAGTACTCCCCCTCCTCCCCTCCCATCACTATCCCTACATAATGGCTACCATTAAACAGACCAGACACTCATTTAGCTGTCCATCTTACTATACCCTAACCCCCTTACCCCCCACCCCCCACCTCCTAGCCTTACTCTATTTGTGTTTTCATACATTGATGATCTTATGTTATATTACTTATTTGTACATCCCCTACAGTAAAAAAACTTTTTTTTTGCGGAAATATTGTACTCATTTTGCAAAGAGATTTTGCTCATTGTCACTGTTTACTACTTAATTCAATTAATAAAGAATTACAAAAATAAAAACTGACTCCATTTATTCTCTTCATGATAAATTCCACCTTAGGCTACTTTCACACTAGCGGCAGGACGGATTCAATAGGCTGTTTACCCGACGGAACAGCCTGTTGGATCCGTCCTTTTGCTAGTGAACGTGTGCCCCGGACTACCGCTCCGGCCCCATTGACTATAATGCTGTGCCTCTGCCGGAACTCCACCCCGCCCCCATTATAGTCAATGGGACCGGAGTGATAGTCCGGGGGCACACGTTCACTAGCGGCAGGACGGATATGATAGGCTGTTCTGTCGGGTGAACAGCCTGTCGGATCCGTCCTGCCACTAGTGTTAAACTAGCCTAAATGTTTCTATAAGGCAGTTATATGAGTGAAGACATAAATTAATTTTGTTTGATGTCATACATTTTTGGATATAACAGGGGTTAACCAGATGGAGGATATGAAATAATAATAATAATGCAAAGGGATCTTTTAATTAAAATAGTGATTGCATTTTAATCCATAGGGACCAAGATTGGCCCTCACTGTAGACTACATATACCTGAAATAAAAGCCCTTTGAGAACACCCTACCCTAGGCACCCTGTCCCATGTTTATAATATACCTCGGAAAAATAGTACCCTTGCACTACAACTCTATGGTGATAGATGCCACCGTATGTCATTCACCTGAGGCAGGCCTTTAACATTAGTCATGTGTATATAGTACTTAAAAGGAGTTTTGGGTCTCTGAAATGTTTTTCTAATAAAAATCTTCCAATAACACTCCCTACACTGTCTGTCCCTTTCTACGCACAGCTCTCCCTAAGACTGAGCAATTTAGCGCAGCTTGCGCTACAAACTTATATTGCTGCTGCCACTCACAATAGTCCTTAAAAGAACTTTTGGGTCTCTGAAAAGTTTTTCTAATAAGAATCTTTCAATACCACTCCCTACACTGTCCCTTCCTATGATCAGCTCTCCGACTAATACTGAGCCGAACACGTGTCATCGGGTGCTGACGCGTTCTGGCCAGCCAATTACTGTAATGCCAGTAGCCAGCATGGCTACGGCATTACAGTGTGTGCCAGTACCTTCCTGCATGTTTATTGGCTGCGTAGCAGCCAAGAAACGTACGGGGAGGAGACTCAAGCATTGCGCTCGAGCACATACAGTACTCCACCGAGTACCGCCATATGCCGAGCATGGAGATGCTCGAGCCAAACTGGTGTTCAGCCGAGCATGCTCGATCAACACTTATACACACTCATTACATACTGCAAGCACACATGAACACTTATTCATTCTGTACATAAAGTCATCCATGAGTACACTCTGCATAAGTTTATGCAGGCACATAGACACTCACTTATGCACACATAAAAATTGGGGGACATTTATCAAAAGTGTTACGTCAATGGCCGCTGATAAGCAAAATATTGCAATATTTAGCTGCCTGTGCCATCCTGTGCCACGTTCAGATGTGGAGTATGAAGTTGGTCAGGTTTTCCTTGTAGATCACTTTTTTGTGTCATATATTATTTGCCGAATTAAAAAAAAGTCACAACCCCATGCCTGGTGACCCTGGTGTATTGAAATATGTGCAACTACATTGCACATTCGCCTAAATCATTACTGCTGTGTGCCAATTTCATAAATCTGGTACAGTTGCACATAGCAACTCCACTCTAAAAACTTCAAATAAACTTAAAATGATACATTTCACCCATTCTGTCCAGGTAACGGCAACTACAGTGACAAAAAGAGGAATAAATGCACTCACTATTGTGCTGCTTCCTAAATTCTGATAGATTAGGCACCCACCCACCTGTGTCTAGTAGCAAATACAGCCCTGTCCCTAATATATACTCATATAATATTAATGAAAGACAAAGAAACAGAGATTTATAAACATGATTTTTTTTTAAATACAATATCTACACTTAAAGGGAGTCGGTCAGATCAGGTTATAGACTGTTTGGCCCCCATTACAATGGTACCTCTCTTGTCTGAGTCCCTTGTCGAGATCGTGAAAAATGCACTTTATAAACTTATGCAAATTAGGTTCGGGAAGTGCCCAGGGGCAGCGTTACTGCCGCAAATGTCCAGGCCCCTCGGCGAAGTGCCCAGAAAACTACACCTCTTTCAGCCCCCTAGCCTGCCCTTCTTTCCTACTATCACGTCCTCCTCTGCCTCCCAGATCTCGCTTGTGTGCCACTTCACGTTGGTTCGCACAAGCATACTGCTCTGCCCATTATGGGCAGAGGCGCCGCTAGTCATATTGCGCATGCGCTGGTCTTTGGCGCAAAATCCAGCCGGCGGAAGTGACGGCAGCACCCAAAGACCGGCGCATGCGCAATATGACTAGTGGTTCCTCTGCCTATAATGGGCAGAGCAGAGCTCATATGCGGGCTAACCATGGAGCAGCGCACAAGAGGGATTTAGGAGGCAGAGGAGGACGTGATAGTAGGAAAGAAGAGCAGGCCAGGGAGCTGAAAGAGGTGTGGTTTTCTGGGCACATTGCTGAGGGGCCTGGGCACTTGCCGAAGCTAATTTTCATAAGTTTATAAAGTGTATTTTTCACAATCTAATAACAGTTCTTACAATGCTGCCCCACCCAATCAAAGGTCTCACATATAACTGGTATTTCATATACAGGTCTTTAAAGGAAGTGTACCGGAGTAAGATGTGCCAATACATTTGAAGGATCTGCTTACAGTCTATGTGCGGGAAAAGTTAATCTAAGCAATAAGCAATAAGCAAGATGTCACTTGGGCAAATTTATCAATTTTTGTAATAATGGTAGTTTATATATTGAGTAGAGATGAGCAAATCGAAGCTGACGAAGTGGATTTCGTTTAGAATTTCAGGAAAAATTCGATTCGCAACGAATGCGAATTTCCTCATGCTTCGTGGTAATGAATCACAATTTTCCCAAAATGGCGGCTACACGACTGAGGACATGGAGCAAGGAACTCTGGAAAGGTGGGATCACCCAGATTGACATGCCTGCATGCAGCCAATCAGTAGCCAGCCAGCCCTGTGATGTCACAGCCCTATAAATACGTCGGCCATCTTACAGTCAGACATTTTCCAGCGTTCAGAGTGCAGGGACAGACGTGTGAAGGTGCTAGAGACAGCAAGTGGAAAAACGATTGTGGAAAAAAAAAGACAGAAAAAACGATTTATAAGTGCAGGGAAAGGATAGGGAGGAATCATTTCACAGCATCTTAGTGCAGGGTGAGACGTCTGAAGGCGCTAGGGACAAAACCTCATTGTGAAAAAAAAAGTGATTTACAAGTGCAGGGAAACATTATTCTGCATTCAGCGCTGCAGTTATCTGTTGAAAAGCATTTAGTGGCGTATTGCAGTAGAAAAAGAAATATACATTCGCCATTCGCTGGTGCACTTATATGTAGAAAAACCTTTATTGACGTATATCAGTACAAAAAGAAATATATATTCGCCATTTGCTGCTGCACTTATATGTAAAAAAAACTTTGACGTATATCAGTAGAAAAATAAAAATACATTCGCTATTCGTTGCTGCACTTTTATGTAGAAACAACTTTATTGACATTTATCAGTAGAAAAAGACATATTCATTCCCCATTTTCTGCTACACTTATATCTTGAAAAACGTTTATTGAGGTATATCAGTAGAAAAAGAAATATACTGTACATTTGCCATTTGCTGCTGCACTTATATGTAGAAAAACCTTTAGTGAAGTATATCAGCAGAAAAAGAAATATACTTTCACTGCTGCACTTATATCTTGAATAACCTTTATTGACGTATATCAGTAGAAAAATAAAAATACATTTGCCATTCGTTGCTGCACTCATGGTGGGTTCACACTAGCGTTAGGGATTCTGTTATTGCTTTCCGTTAGAACGTGGTTATAACGGAACATAACGGAATCCATAAGACGGAAGGACGAATCTGTTCTTTTGCCCGAAGACTTCGATTATGACGGAATGAAAAACGGAAGCCTTTGAAAGGCATTCCGTTTGCTTTCCATCATAATACAAGTCTATGGGAAAGCATAATGGATCCGTCTGGTTCCCGTTATGCAAGACGGAAAACAAAGTCCTGTGGACCCATGTTATAGCGGAAAGCAATAACGGAATCCCTAATGCTAGTGTGAACCCACCCTTATATGTAGAAAAAACTGTATTGACGTATATAAGTACAAAAACAAATATACATTCGCTATTCACTGCTGCACTTATATGTAGAAAAAACTTTATTGACATATATCAGTAGAAATATAAATATACATTCCCACTGCACTTAAACGTCAATAAAGTTTTTTCTACATATAAGTGCAGCGGCGAATGTATCTTTATTTTTCTACGGATATACGTCAATAAAGTTTTTTCTACATATATCAGTAGAAAAAGAAATATACATTTGCCATTCACTGCTGCACTTATATCTTGAAAAACCTTTATTGACGTATATCAGTAGAAAAATAAAAATACATTCACCATTCGTTGCTGCACTTATATGTAGAAAAAACTGTATTGACGTATATAAGTACAAAAAGAAATATACATTCGCTATTGGCTGCTGCACTTATATGTAGAAAAAACTTTTTTGATGTTTATCAGTAGAAAAAGAAATATACATTCGCCATTTTCTGCTGCACTTATATCTTCAAAAACCTTTAGTGGCGTATTTTAGTAGAAAAATAAAAATATATTCAGCATTCAGCGCTGCAGTTATATGCAGTTATACGCAGTTATATCTGCGGTATGGTTTACGAGACACTACAGGGACTTCTCTGCAGCACAGAAACTGCACGAGGACCGTGTCTCGCTCTTCTAGCGCGGACCTACTTCCTCCACTACATCCAATTCACTTCAGAATACTCTGCCTCAGCCTATAACCCTCTGTTGAAAAGCCTTTAGTGGGGTATATACGTGGAAAAAGAAAAATATACTCAGCATTCACTGTTCCAGTTATATGTGGTAAAACCTTTTGTGACATTTCAGTCAAAAAACTAATTTTATTCAGTCTTCAGCGCTGTAGTAATATGTGGTAAAATCTTTATTGCCTTATTTCGGTGGGAAAAACAAATTGTAATCAGCCTTCAGCGCTGCAGTTATATGCGATAAAATCTTTTGTGACTTGTTTTGGTGGAAAAACTAATTTCATATGCAGTAAATTCTTTTGGGACTTTTTTTCAGTGGAAAAAGAAATTGCATTCAGCACTGCAGTTAAAGGTGGTAAAATATTTTGTGAATAATTTCAGTGGAAAAACAAATTTTATTCAGCGTTAGGCGCTGCAGTTATATACAGTAACATTTTTTGGGACTTATTGCGGTGGGAAAAAAATTGTATTCAGCGTTAAGCGCTGCACTTATATGCGTTAAAATCTTTTGTGAATTATTTTGGTGGAAAAATCAATTTCATTCAGCATTCAGTGCTGCGGTTAGATGCGGTAAAATCTCCATGATGTCTCCTTGATAAATATGCAGCGTGGGGGCCCCGTGTGGCTTCTACACACTTTCAAAATAATCCTTCAGCAGTGCAATTACATGCCGGATGACCGGAACGCTTCATGACCTTCCCAGGAGCTGCTGTCGGGAGCAGTGGTTCATTTCTGAGATGTCTGTATAGTGCGGGGGAAATCCAAAGACCCTCTCCATCTCCATGCTCCATTATATGTTGTAAAATCTTTATTGACGTATTTCAGTGGAAAAACAAATTTTATTCAGCGTTCAGCACTGTAGTGATATGCAGTAAAATCTTTTGTGACTTATTTCGGTGGAAAAACAAATTGTATTTAGCGTTCAGCACTGCAGTTATATGTGGTAAAATCTGTTGTGACGTATTTCGGTGGAAAAACAAATTTTATTCAACGTTTAGCGCTGCAGTAATATGTGGTAAAATCTTTATTGAAGTATTTCAGTCAAAAAACAAAATTCATTCAGTGGTAAGCGCTGCGGTTATATGCTGTAAAATCTTTATTGAAGTATGTCGGTAGAAAAACAACATTAATTCAGTGGTCAGCACTGCAGGTATATGCGGTAAAATCTTTATTGATGTATCTTGATGAACTTCTTGACTCTTCAGGGCTCAAAGCTATCTTGACGCCTCGTCTTCTCATTGTCTGTAGCTACTAGAGGCCTACTCATGCCAAGCAGGTTGCCCCAGATGTATCTTGGTCAATCGATACTCTGTCATTGTGCCATTCTGTGGCTTCCTCATGCTGCTGCCACCACCTGCAGACTCAGTCATTGTGCCACTCAGTGGCCTCCTCATACTGCCGCCACCTCCAGACTCTGTCATTGTGCTGCTCTGTGGTCTCCCCATGCTGCTGCCACCTCCAGACTCTGTCATTGTGCTGCTCTGTCGTCTCCTCCTGCTGCCACCACCTGCAGACCGTGTCATTGTGCCACTCGGTGGCCTCCTCATACTGCATCCACCTCCAGAAGTGGCTTATGATTTGGTATCCAAAAGCAGGAGTGGGTAGAAAACAGAGAAGACATGCAAATATTCCATTCACGTGTTATCTCTGTTTTAGATCCACTCCTGTTTTTTTGCCTTTAGCAATACTGATGGATTATGGAGAAAATGCTGACCGAGTGAATGCAGATGCTCCACAGACAGGTTCCGTTTTCTCTGGGTAATTGTTCTGACGGATCAGAGAATGCTGAAAATGAATCAGTGACGTCAACACAAACTTACTGCTGACACCCTCTCTATTCTGTCAGGGGGCTCTACTTGTATAAGCGTTTAATATAACAGGTTCTGTAGAAATCTAAGTGAAATCAGCTGACGAGGAGTGCTCTTCTTGACGCTAACATCTACCTGTAAGGGTCCATTCACACGTCCGGCCGGCTCCCCCATAGAACAGCCTATTCTTGTCCGCAGCTGCACACTGTGTGCTCTCCGCATCTATTCCGTCCCCATTCAGAATGAATGGGTCCGAACCCGTCCCACATAATTGCGGAACGGGTGCAGACACTGAATGCGGATGTGTGAATTGAGCCTTAGGGCTCATGCACACGACCGTACTTTCTTTCCGTTTTCGTTACTTTTTTTGCGGACCGTATGCGGAACCATTCACTTCAATGGGGCTGTAGAATATACGGAAGTTACTCCGTGTGCATTCCGTTTCCGTTTGTCTGCATGGCCATTCCGCAAAAAAGTAGTGCATGTCCTATTATTGTCCGCAAATCACGATCCGAGGCCCCATTCAAGTCAATGGGTCCGTAAATAATACGGAACGCACACGAAACACATCTGTATGTCATCTGTATTTTGCGGATCCATACTGTAGAAATGCTATGCCCAGCACATATTGCTCATGTGTTTGGTGATTAATAAGTTACTGTTTCAGTATACAATCCGCAAAAAACGGATCGAATACGGAAACAATACGGATATGTTTTGTGCAATAACGGAACAGAAGAGAACTTAAATTAGAGGAAAAAAAAACTCAGATACTGAACAACGGATCCGTGAAAAACGGACCGCTAAACAACAACGGTCGTGTGCATGAGCCCTAAGGCTGAGTTGATACTTCAGTTATTTGGTCAGTTTTGCCCCGTGACTGCCCAAATAAGTGAAGTATACAGTAATTCGAAGAGCGACCCCCGTCATCTGCATGTCATACTGACTCACAGTATTATTTCACTACCACAGCAGACTCCCTATGCGTGTTACTGCAAAGTACAGTGTTCTACACCCCTTTCTGAAAAATTTGGAGAACCACTTGAATCGAATTTTTGAAAAATTCTCTATAATTCTCTAATTCTCATCTCTAATATTAAGGCCTGATCCACAGCAGCTTTCTTTTGTCAATAACTGTAGAGAGAGAAAAAACACCCTCCCACACTTTAGAGGAAAGCTGGCACATTGAGCATGCAGTCCTATCTGTGGACAGCATGTTATAGAACAGGAGGAGCTGATTAGATTCATATACTTTTGCGGGAAAAGTTTCAGTATAGTTTTATTTCATTTATTGAAATCCCTCTTCTTTCTATGCTTTAAAGTCCAATGGGTGGTCTTAATAACTGATTGACAACTATCTTTGTGTGTACACTCATACAGGGAAGACAGACAATCACTGAGTAGGACCACCCACTAGACTCCTAAGCATAAAAAGAGCAGACATTTAAAATTAGACTGTCAGCAGTTTTTACCATGTAAAACTGCTGCCAGCAGTAGGTAGGGGCTAGGGAGAGCAGTATAAACATAGCTTTTATGGAGCTTTTATGACCAGGAAAATAATGGTGGCCACACAATATATTGACAGTTTGGGCATATTTTGGCCATTTTCACTTAGGGGTGTTAGTCACTTTTGTTGCCAGCAGTTTGGACATCAATGGCTGTGTCTTGAGTTATTTTGAGGGCACACCAAATTGACATGGTTATACAAGCTGTACACGGACTACTTTACATTGTATCAAAGTCTCATATCTTCAGTGTTGTCCCATGAAAAGATATAATAAAATATTTACAAAAATGTGAGGAGTGTACTCACTTTTGTGAGATACTATATATCAATCTTCTCAGATCATCCTGCTCTATAACATGCTGCCTTCTATTCAGACTTCAGGTTCAACATGGCAGGTTACTGTACCTTTAAATACATATTTGTCATGTGTTTATTAGTGAGTAACCCAGCTCTTGGGCTGGATTGACATGGATTATATGATTATCTTTATTGTGGTTACTGGCTCGAGTGGTGTCCATTTTATAAAAACAATTTTCATACATCGTATTATGAAATTCTGAGTTAGCCTACATGCACATGAACGTTGTTTGGTTCCGCACCAAAAAATGCGGCTCGGGTGCGGACCCATTCACTTCAATGGGGCCGCAAAAGTTGCACCGTAAATTGCGTGCCTCTGCACCGTAAATTGCGGTTCCCAATGCAGGGAACGGCCGCACAACAGCCGTGTGCAAGAGGCCTTAATCAGAAGTTTTCTCGAGTAACATTTGCAAAATTTACTGAGGTGTAGGCATCAAATCAAATTTGCTGCATCTTCTGAATATGAGCTTGTAGATCTGTACTATAATTTGTCGCAGTTTCTGGCATAAATAATAGTACATCTGTTGGTTTTATTAAAAAAGATGTACATTTTTACTGAAAACCAGCATGCACTAGAATGTGTTTGTTTGTTTTTTGTATTTTTACAGAAAAAGGAAAAGTGATGTGGTCTTATTTTAAAAAAAAATTGGTGCAGTTTGGCAAAAATGTATCACAAAATTCTGTAGCAAAGGAAGCCAACAAAAAGGTGGTACAAAGTTAGACAAAAGAGTTCTAAAAGGGAAAGATATGTGACTGACCATCAAATATGGTTGTATGTATCTTGTAAAAACAATATGGACAAGCTTGAGCTAGGGTGGCCAAAGAGATGTAAAATTAATGGGCGACTTAATTTACTGGATTTCCAAAGCAAACAAATTTGGGCATTGTAAAGGGAAATCGGAGTTCTCTGTAATGTAGGTGTACAGTCACTTAAATGAGCAGGTAACAGTATTATCAAGTGTAAACCTGGTAAACAGAGTCCATAAAAAGGAATCAGAGGGTTGATTTCTCTTTCAGTTAAATTAGGCTCTTCTTATGCCAAGTGCCATTTGTCTTGCGTAGAACCAAGTTTGCCTAGCTCGCACATGCTGTATTTATCGTTGAGGTCACTGACGCCCAGCTGGCCTGCATGTATATCTACTTGCAGGGGTGATATCTTTCTGTCTCTACATTCTGAGGCCCTGAGGCTGTGGCTTTCTCTCTCATGATGCAGTAGTCACTACCCAGATGTAACGCATAATAACTATGCAGGACGCACTTTAACACTTGACTCCCATGTGCACTAGCTCGGAACACACAAGGGGTCATTTTCTATGACTTCTTAAACCAGAAACTAGTTTATAAAAAAAAGTCTCAAACCTGCATTTTCCAACATTTTGAAAGCCACTGGAGGAGATTTATCAAAACTGGTGAGGTGGAAAATTGGCTTAGTTGCCCCTAGCCAATCCAGCCAAAACCAATCAGATTCCAACTTTCATTTTTCATAGCACCTTTGAATCTGATTAGGTGCCAGGGCAAAGTAGGCCAGTTTTCATTTACATCATTTTGACAACTCTCCCCCTTTGTGTCTAAACTTAGGCACAATTGCCATTTCTATGCTGCCCTCGCCACTCAAAAAGGAATTGATGGGGCAGGACGAGGGTTTGATGTGGGAGGGGTTGTCAGCCACGGGATATTCACCATAATTGAATCCAGTTTACTAGTGTAAATGATAACTGTAATTTACTCCAGCTAGGATTTCGGTCTAGGTGCTCAGACTGCACCTAGTCATAAATTAAGGTATCCTCCAGTGGCGCAAGGGGTTACAAAAACCAGCGTAAAATGCTGGTCTTTGATAAATAACCCCCACAGTCTGACCAATTCCATTCTGGGAAGAATCTCCTTCCATGGGCAAAGTAGATCTGAACCTAAGGCCTTCTGCTGGGCACTACAGTGATGTATTTGGTATGTCTGTGTGCTGCAATATGAAGAAGCAACCAGATGCTAGCGGGCCCTTTTTATTCTGCTTGTCTGGAGGCCTGAAGTGGCAGAAGCTGTGTACAACGATACTATGTGGTTGTATGAGTGGCCCAAGCACTTTACTATGTTAGGTCATTGACTTTATTGTTGCGCCACTTAAAACACTGGTGTCTTCAGATGGAACACCTTAGGAACATGGGTCTGGGTGCTACTACTACCACTGCAACTCCTATACCTTTGCTGTATGTTATGTATGTTTTTTTTTTTTATCTAGAGATATCCAGTTTTTACAGTAGCTGCTTTGAGTGGAGCTTTCCCTGAGTGAAAGTTTCCATTTTACGCTGTCTGTCCTGTTCATACTGAAGTGTATAATTAAGTGTATAATACCTTGTGGCGAAACCAACCGCGCCACTGGGTTTTGGAGGGGACAGATTGCCAGCCTCTTGCCCCAGGATTATGGGCCCTCTCATCAGCCCACGCTAAACTTAAACCCCATGGCCCCTGTGTTTGTGGCATCTGAGCGCTGTTTGGATATATTGAGCGCTCAGATCCAAGCCATCTGGGGATATGTTAAATGTCTGTGTACTGTAAAGGGTGGGACATTGTATATTGAATAATGATGTCTGTCCTATTGTCCCCACGTGTGTATTGGCGATTTGCCTTTGTCCTGAGAGATAATTGAATGAGTCCTCGATTGTCTCCAGGACAGAAGACATTGTGTATTCTCCTGCCTGTGATGATTACATTAACCTGTGTGGGGTAATTGTATCACAGGCAGAGGGGAGGGATATGCTGGGGGTGTCTGTATTGTCCCATTGTGTGTGATTGGCTGCTGTATCCCGTGTCGCAGTCTTCCTTCTGGTCCCCTAGGGGAGTGTCCACCAGGTGGGAGACCTGCATAAATACCGGGCAGGTAGCCCTCAATAAAGTGAGAATTCCTGTTTAACCATTAATACGGAGCCTCGTCTCGTACTTGGGGGGAATTGCTACGTCAGAACGTTCTCTTGCCTGTTCCAGGAAAGGAGGACTTCGTATGGTTCCAGTTCAGTGGATTCCAGCGGTTGTGGGTTGCTGTGCTCTTCGCCAGGGGAATCGCCTGAAGCGGTATTAACCCTCACTATACCGGGTTATACCGTAACAACTGGTGGCAAGCAGCGGGATCGTTCCTACAGCCAGAAGGACAGCAACAGAAGGCACCGTGGATTTTACAATTTGAGGGCAAAGCGTGTCCCAGTACAGCACCGGTATGGAACCACTAGTGGAGTATGATGAGGGTGTCATGGATGACCGAGATGCAGTCCGCAAAGGCATCTGGTACCAGGCACTGGGTATTGTGGAGTATCTGCGGGACGAGAGGCTCCCCAGGGACGAGCAGCGACAGCAGAAGCGAGTAGCCCTGCGGATGCCCTTCCTAGGAGAGCAGCCCCTGGAAGAGTGGGTAGAAGACCTGAAGCACCTGGTAAGGCGGGAGATGTGGCTGGAAGATGCCTACCAGGCACTCTGGTGGTATGAAGCTCGGTACCTACCCGGACAGCCGAGCATGACATGCCAGAGGGAGAGGAGTTTGATGGTCCTGGCTTGTTATGGGAGACTTTTTCAGAGCTGGAGTTTGGGAGCCCTACACAAGCCCGGTTCAGGGACCTCTTTGAGTGGCGGGAGAGCAGGTATGACTGGGACGACACTCACAAAATTGAGCAAGACCTGGTCCACCTGGTGACCCGGGAGATGGAGCTGGAACAGGACTACCAGCAGCTGTTCCACTTCAGTGAGAGGGCTCAGCGAGAGAGCAGAGTGTCAGACCCAGGTCCAGAGCCCTTCAGCTGGGAGGATATTGTGGAGGTCTACTGGGAAGAACCCCAGGTGGCCGGTGGAGATGGGACCGAGGTCTCTCCACCGGTCCTGCAGGAATTGGGAGCCCAGTCTCCATTCCCCAGCGGCAGGCTGAGTTACAGGGGGCAGAGACAGTCGGTCCTGTCCCCAGCGGCAGAGTCAAGTGCAGGGAATTGGGAGCCCAGTCTCCATTCCCCATCGGCAGAGTGTCCAGCAGGAAATAGAGGCCCAGTCTCCATTCCCCAGCGGCTGGAAGTATGTCTGGGAGAGAAGCTTGTTACCTGCTCTCCCCAGCGGCAGCTAACATACCAGGGGAGACAGTAAGCCCCACAACAGTGGAGATGGGACCGAGAGCTCTCCACCGGCCCTACAGGGATGCTGGGTAGTCGGCCCAGATCCCCAGCGGCAGCAGTTTTAAGGGAGTAGGGACAGTCGGTCCTGCTCCCCAGCGGCAGTATGTTTTGCAGGGAGAGAAGAGCATCGTCTCCATTCCCCATCGGCCGTGTGATTTACAGGGAATTGGGGCCCAGTCTCCATCCCCAGCGGCAGTTTAACGCACCAGGGAGACAGTAAGCCCCACAACAGTGCAGATGGGACCGTGGTCTCTGCACTCACAGCACAGGGGTAGGGACAGTCGGTCCTGTCCCCCAGCAACAGGGCCATTTAGCCAAGGGGAGACAGTCGGTCTCCCCACAGCAACATGGTGGTCTATCTAAAGGGAGACAGTCAGTCTCTCCTACAACAACAGAGCTGTGTATCTAAAGGGAGACAGTCGGTCTCCCCTACAACAACCAGGCTCCAACCAGGCTACTTCCGTGGTAGCGCTGGCACCAGGGCAGAGTACCGCTGGTCTCTGCCCACTCAGCAACCCACTCAGGCAGTCTACCAGTCCCCACACAGCCGTAGTGAGGCACATGGACATGGACAGGTTTATCCCTTGCTCAGGTGTAGTAACCATTTATTGTGGGTGGGCTGTACTGCTGTTTCTGTTTTGTGGGTGGGCTGCTGGACTAACAAGGGCACTGACCGGCAGAAGGTCAGATACCCTGTTAGTCTGTTTGGAAAAGGGGAGATGTGTGGCGAAACCAACCGCGCCACTGAGTTTTGGAGGGACAGATTGCCAGCCTCTTGCCCCAGGATTATGGGCCTCTCATCAGCCCACGCTAAACTTAAACCCCATGGCGATTTGACTGTGTTTGTGGCATCTGAGCGCTGTTTGGATATATTGAGCGCTCAGATCCAAGCCATCTGGGGATATGTTAAATGTCTGTGTACTGTAAAGGGTGGGACATTGTATATTGAATAATGATGTCTGTCCTATTGTCCCCACGTGTGTATTGGCGATTTCCCTTTGTCCTGAGAGATAATTGAATGAGTCCTCGATTGTCTCCAGGACAGAAGACATTGTGTATTCTCCTGCCTGTGATGATTACATTAACCTGTGTAGGGTAATTGTATCACAGGCAGAGGAAGAGATATGCTGGGGGTGTCTGTATTGTCCCATTGTGTGTGATTGGCTGCTGTATCCCGTGTCGCAGTCTTCCTTCTGGTCCCCTAGGGGAGTGTCCACCAGGTGGGAGACCTGCATAAATACCGGGCAGGTAGCCCTCAATAAAGTGAGAATTCCTGTTTAACCATTAATACGGAGCCTCGTCTCGTACTTGGGGGGAATTGCTACGTCAGAACGTTCTCTTGCCTGTTCCAGGAAAGGAGGACTTCGTATGGTTCCAGTTCAGTGGATTCCAGCGGTTGTGGGTTGCTGTACTCATTACAGGATACAGTATTAACAATAAAGGCTATAACTAAAGAGGATTATCTAATATATTTCTGACAGATGGAGAAGATTTCTGCCAGAAAACATACTAGGGGTCATTTATCAAACTGGTGTAAAGTAGAACTGGCCTTGTTGCCCATAGCAACCAATCAGATCCCACCTTTCATTTTCGACAGCTCTTTTAGAAAATAAAAGATGAAATCTAATTGGTTGCTATGGGTAACTAAGCCAGTTCTACTTTACACCAGTTTGATAAATGACCCCAATGATCTCTCACTGACTGTTACCATAAACAGTTGTTTCAACCAGTTTTAGAAAACAAACTAATATAACAAAGCAGGGCAAACTGGACTCCTGTATAGGGCCACACAGTTCAGGGGCAGCAAAAAAATAGCTGTAGGAAATGTATTTTTCCGGGTTTTGTAGTTATTTGCTTTTCCATAAGAACTCATTCAATTACAATTGCTGACACATGCTGCCTTTGCATCATTTTGGGCTGAAATTTCTGCTAAAAATTACAAGGAAAGAAGTTAGTCTAACTCAACATATGAACAAAATAATAAAGTTTCCATTTCTGCTAACTTCTGGCAAAAAAAAAAAACATCTCCCGCGGACTCACTATGCCCCTCAGTGAATACCTTGGGGTGTCTACTTTCCGAAATGGGGTCATTTGTGGGGTGTGTTCACTGTTCTGGCATTTTGGGCGGGGCTAAATTGTGAGCAGCCCTGTAAAGCCTAAAGGTACTCGTTGGACTTTACGCCCCTTTACGCACCTAGGCTGCAAAAAAGTGGCACACATGTGGTATCACTGTACTCAGAAGAAGTAGGGCAATGTGTTTTGGGGTGTATTTTTACATATACCCATGTGAGAGAAATATCTGTGGATCCGCAAAACACATACGGACGTCTGAATGGAGCCTTACGGGGGTGATCAATGACATGGGGGTGACAGGGGGTGATCAGGGAGTTAATATGTGGTGATCAGGGGTTAAAAGTGACAGGGGGGGGTTGGGGGTTGGTGTGTGGTGATTGGTTCACTTACATAGCTGCCTGTGTCCTCTGGTGGTCCCAAGCAAAAGGGACCACTACGGGAGCAGGCAGCAGGCATATCAGACGGTGTTTACAAAACAGCGTCTGATATGCGATTTAGATGGCGTTTTTTTACGATCTATAGCCTGCCAGCGCATGATCAGCGCTGGCAGGCTGTAGTTAAACTTCCTCCCGACGCGATCCTGTGAACACGCGTGCGCTCACAGGAAATCTCGCCTCTCGCGAGATGACGCAGCGGCGCGTCAAGGAGGAACATCCCGGCCGCCCGCAGGCCGCATCCCTGCGTTAGGCGGTCGGGAGGTGGTTAAACAGCTGATCTGTGGGGGTCCTGGGTGGCGGACCTCCACCAATCAGATACTGATGACCTATCCTGAGAATAGGTCATCAGTACATACGTATTGTTCTCTGGTTGCTGTAAATAGTATATGCTCTGTGCATTAGTATCCAGGTGTTAGTATTTTGTTCCAATATATTGTGTTGTGTCATTGTATCCTGGGACCTGTGGTCCTCCAGCCCTTCGTCGCTGTCAGCATTGAAATTTGTTGTTTTTGATTTGTGATTCTGCTATTGTCTGTTTGCAGAGTTGGGTTTTGATTTTTCTTGGCTGTCTTGCTGAGTTATATTTCAGACCATGGTCAGTTCAGCACACCTTATTTCATTTCATTGTCATTCATCTGCTATCAAACTATTTCCCGTAATAATCTCTCATCTATGCAATTGCCGGACTTGCATCTTATTCCTCTGTGGCAATCGTCATTCTATTCTGGTCATCTATCGGTGAGTATATTTGAGTACATTGTTGTCCGCCACAGTTAGTACCTGCATCACACATGTTTCTTGTGACTGTCCACTTTTTGTTCAGTTCAACCTACTGTAAGTCTTTGGGATATTTGTGTACTAACAGTTAGAGCTTGGGAAAGGTGAATGCTATATGTAAAGTCCACTTCTGTAGGATTTCGAACCGCCAGTGTCGTTACAAGAGGAAAACTTAGATTTTTCATTAAATTCAAGTCATGTACAGAAATGTATAGGTGTCAAATGAATGATAGTAGTCATGTAACTTAATATCCATTCTTTGACTACATACAGTTCACATGTCAGTTTCTAAATTTACAGTATTAGGCCTCTTGCATAAGGCGGGTCCGCAATACACGGGGCACAGGCCGATCACTTGAATGGGTCCGCAAATGTGGAGATGCGGTGCGAAACGGAAGCATGGCACAGAACCCCACAGAAGCACTACGGCGTTCTTCCGTGGGGTTCCGTTCCGTGCTTCTGTTATCCCAAAAAATAGAACTTGTTCAAGAGAATGGGTCCACAATTGGCATGCTGCTGCCCCACGGTCGGTGCACGTGCATTGCGCAATTTGTGGTCCGCAGAACGGGCCCGGTTGTGTGCAAGAGGCCTTATGTATTTGTACATAGAATCACTTTAGCTTCTGAATATAGTCTGCGCTGCTTTGACTGGTCTATGTTCTTGCTTTGTTATAATGCCCACAAGTTACAACCCTTAAAATGTATTACTTTATGTATAGAATGTTATATTGCACAAGTTAAAAGCTATTTATTAAATGTTTTATTTTAGGATTATAGCACTATTTCCATTACTTTATTATATTTTCTGTATTTCACTCATCCCAAGTTCCCTGTATCCATCCTAGGGAGACTCATATTAGCAATATCGTACATGTAATATATGAATTATACAAGGCGAATTAAAGAGATCAGAAGTCAGCACCACCATTTACAAGCATCCATGCCACATTCCTACTAGTAGGGTAATTGTGTTAGATGTAGGTCAGCACCAGAGTTTGACCTTCTATGTATTAAATAAGATTAGCTGTTCGCCCTTGGAAACCCTAGCTCTGCCATAAGTTGTTAATTCTTCCTCTTTAGAAAGTTGATGCGGCACTTATTCTGCGAGAAAAAGCTTAGCTTTTTCAGGAAGTAAGACTTCCTTCAAGGCAGAGAATTCAGAAAAGTCTTCTAGTTAACAGTTATTGATGTATACTTCCAAATTGCAGGAAGTGATTGCACTAAGTACAGATAATTTGGGCCTAAGTAGCACCATTAGTTGTAATTTATTGTGGGTCTATTCTTTACCTAGTTTGACAGTAATTAGGACTAGATCAAAACTTAATAGTCACAGCATTTGGATGCTTTTTTTTTAACCTTCTCAGGACTGCCTAATGCACGGATGCGTCAGGCGGGCGGTCCTGTTGTTCTGGCCGGACGCATCCGTGCGTCATCTCGCGAGACGTGAGATTTGCTGTGAACGCGCGCACACGTTCACAGCGGCGCGCGGCTCTGCAGTTATACTGCAGCCTGCCAGCGATGATCAATCGCTGGCAGGCTGTAGAAGTTAAATAAATGAAATCAAACAGGTATATTAGACGCTGTTTTGTTAACAACATCTGATATACCTGCTACCTGGTCCTCTGGTGGTCCCATTTGCTGGGATCGACCACAAGAGGACCAGGTAGCTCTGTAAAGTAGCACCAAGCACCACACTACACACACCCCCCAACCCCGTCACTTATTAACCCCTTGTTAACCCCTGATCACCGCATATAGACTCCCTGATCACCCCCCTGTCATTGATCACCCCCCTGTAAGGCTCCATTCAGACGTCCAGATGTGTTTTGCGCATCCGCAAAACACGGAAACCGAGAATAGGACATGTTCTATATTTTTGCGGAACGGAAGTGCAGACCCGGAAGTGCGGATCAGCAATTCCGGTCCGAGCGGGACAAAGTCTGTCCTCATAGAAATGAATGGGTCCGCAATTCCGTTCCGCAAACAGAATTGCGGACGTGTGAATGGGGCCTAAGGGTCCCTTATCACCGCCAGTTAGTTAGCTACTTGTTAGGTAGTTAGCGCCCAGCCCACCGCACCGCAATCACTGATTTTGGCAGAGATTTTTTCATCCACATTGATTGATGCGAATGAAGAAATCTGTGCCCAGAGGCTGAACGGAAAAAAACAAACAAACAATCTCATTACCCGTATGCTCAATATAAGGAGAATAGCAGAAACTCCTAATGCTGGCCATACATGTAATGATTGCGGAGACCCTCAAATGCCAGGGCAGTACAAACACCCCACAAGTGACCCCATTTTTGAAAGAAGACACTCCAAGGTATTCCGTGAGGGGTAGGGTGAGTTCATGTAAAATTTTATTTTTTGTCACAAGTTAGTGGAATATGAGACTTTGTAAAAAATAAAAAAAATAAAAATATATATATATATCAATTTCCGCTAACTTGTGCCAAAAAAAATATTTTTTCTGTGAACTCGCCATGCCCCTCACGAAATATCTTGGGGTGTCTTCTTTCCAAAATGGGGTCAAATGTGGGGTATTTATACTGCCCTGGCATTTTAGGGGACCTAAAGCGTGAGAATCCGAATGCGTAAAAGTGCCCTGTGAAATCCTAAGGGTACTCATTGGAATTTGGGCGCCTTTGCGCATCTTGGCTGCAAAAAAGTGGCACACATGTGGTATCTCCGTACTCAGGAGAAGTAGGGAAATGTGTTTTGGGGTGTATTTTTATATATACACATACTTTGTGTGAGAAATATCGCTGTAAACGACAACTTTTTAAATTTTTTTATACAAAGTTGTCAATTTACAGAGATATTTCTCTTACCCAGCATGGGTTTATGTAAAAATACACACTAAAACACATTGCCCTACTTCTCCTGAGTACGGCGATACCACATGTGTGACACTTTTTTTCAGCCTAGGTGCGCAAAGGGGCCGAAAGTCCAACGAGTACCTTTAGGCTTAACAGGGCTGCTCACAATTTAGCCCCGCCCAAAATGCCAGAACAGTAAACACACCCCACAAATGACCCCATGTCGGAAAGTAGACACCCCAAGGTATTCGCTGAGGGGCATATTCAGTCCATGAAAAATTGAACTTTTTGTCACAAGTTAGCGAAAAGGGAGACTTTGTGAGAAAAAACAAAAATAAAATCAATTTCCTCTAACTTGTGCAAAAAAAAAAAATTCTATGAACTCGCCATGCCCCTCACGGAATACCTTGGGGTGTCTTCTTTCCAAAATGGGGTCACATGTGGGGTATTTATAATGCCCTGGCATTTTAGGGGCCCTAAAGTGTGAGAAGAAGTCTGGAATCCAAATGCGTAAAAATGCCCTCCTAAAAGGTACTCATTGGAATTTGGGCCGCTTTGGGCCTAGGCTGCGAAAAAGTGCACACATGTGGTATCGCCGTACTCAGGAGAAGTAGAGCAATGTGTTTTGGGGTGTATTTTTACATATACCCATGCTGGGTGAGAGAAATATCTCTGTAACTTGACAACTTTGTATAAATTTTTTTAAAAGTTGTCATTTACAGAGATATTTCTCACACACAGTATGGGTATATATAAAAATACACCCCAAAACACATTGCCCTACTTCTCCTGAGTACGGTGATACCACATGTATGCCACTTTTTTGCAGCCAAGATGTAAAGGGGCCCAAATTTCAATGAGTGCCTTTAGGATTTCACAGGGCATTTTTACACATTTGGATTCTCCCGCTTTAGGGCCCCTAAAATGCCAGGGCAGTATAAATACCCCACATGTGACCCCATTTTTGAAAGAAGACACCCCAAGGTATTCCATGAGGGGTATGGCGAGTTCACAGAAATTTTTTTTTTTGGCACAAGTTAGCGGAAATTGATATAAAAATTTTTTATTTTATTTTTTCTTACAAAGTCTCATATTCCACTAACTTGTGACAAAAAATAAAATTTTACATGAACTCACCATACCCCTCACGGAATACCTTGGGGTGTCTACTTTCTAAAATGGGGTCACTTGTGGGGCATTTATACTGCCCTGGCATTTTAGGGTCTTTTTAAACTTTTTTAGGGGCTTTTTGAACTTTTTTATACAAAGTTGTCAGTTTACAGAGATATTTCTCTCACCCAGCGTGGGTATATGTAATAATACACCCCAAAACACATTGCCCTACTTCTTCTGAGTACTGCGATACCACATATGTGCCACTTATTTGCAGCCTAGGTGCGTAAAGGGACGAGTACCTTTAGGCTGGGAACACACTTCGCGTGTTCCCAGGGCGCGCCTATGACGCGCATATGACACGCGCTTCAGCCGCCAAGTGGCTGTTTTATGGGAGCGCGCGTCATATGCGCGCTCCCATAATAGCCTATGGGTTGGATCGCGCGTGCTGCCGCGCGATAGTCACGGCAGCCGACACGACCGGGCAGGGCGTTTTACAGCGCGTTCGTCCGCGCTGTAAATCGCCGACATGTGAACCATGCACATAGGGATGCATGGCTTTTCACATGTTGAGCGTTTTTCAGCGCGTATGAACGCGCTGAAAAACGCTCAGGTGTGTTCCCAGGGTTAGGCTTTACAGGGCTGCTCACAATTTAGCCCCGCCCAAAATGCCAGAACAGTAAACACACCCCACAAATGACCCCATTTTGGAAAGTAGACACCCCAAGGTATTCACTGAGGGGCATAGCGAGTCCGTGGGAGATTTTTTTTTTGCCAGAAGTCAGCAGAAATGGAAACTTTATTATTATTATTTTTTTCCTCAGAAAGTGTCATTTTCCGCTAACTTTTGGAAAAAAATTAAATCATACATGAACTCGCCATGCCCCTCCGTGAATACTTTGGGGTGTCTTCTTTCTAAAATGGTGTCATTTGGGGGGTATTTATACTACCCTGACATTCTAGCACCTCAAGAAACATGACAGGTGCTCAGAAAGCTGCTTAAAAATGCGGAAATTCACTTTTTTGCACCATAGTTTGTAAACGCTATAACTTTTACCCAAACCAATAAATATACACTTATTGGATTATTTTTTTTTATCAAAGACATGTAGAACAATAAATTTTGAGAAAAATTTATATAGAAATGAAAAATGTCATTTTTTTTGCAAAAATGTCGTTACATTTTTATTAATAGCAAAAAAAGTAAAAATGTCAGCAACAATGAAATACCACCAAATGAAAGCTCTATTAGTGAGAAGAAAAGGAGGTAAAATTCATTTGGGTGGTAAGTTGTATGACGGAGCAATAAACGGTGAAAGTAGTGTAGTGCAGAATTGTAAAAAGTGGTCTGTCATTAAGGTTGTTTAAGCTAGGGGGGCTGATGTGGTTAATACCAGAAATAATCCTCAGGATAGGTCATCAATATCAGATCGCCGAGGGTCTGACTCCCGGAAAACCGCCGATCAGCTGTTTGAAGAGAAGGCAGCGCTCTGCTTGCTACAGCAATTGCAGTGGTGAACAGGTGAAATTACAAGTATGGCTTCCCCATTCACTTCAATGGGACGGTTTTTCTTGTAATTACACATGCTCACCGCTGCAATTACTTTGACAAACAGGTAAACAGAGTAGAGAAGGCTCTTCTCTGCCTTCTCTCCAAACAGTTGATCGGCAGGGGTGTTGAGAGTCAGACCTGATATTGAGGGTTAACAGTTTTTTATTGTTCAAATACTTTTATTAAAAAGGACAAAGAAAAGAACAATATATAACATCTTTGAAGTGTATCAAGTTACTGTCATGGTACCGCATTGTATAAATTGTTCTGAATAAAATAGATTACGCATATCTTACATAAAGGGTAATCATAATTATCATGCATGAGAGGATTATGAAATATAAAATCATACACTTTGTTGTGGGGGAGGGAGAAAAGTGGAAGGGTGGGAAGAGGGGGGATTTACTACCTGGCATACTGTATCTTCTACAAAGAAAAGGAAAAAAAAAAAAAGGAAGCATAGGACTTACGTCCGAACATCAGCCCGAGCAAACGAATTGCATAAGGCTTGTGAACCTTTAAATAGAATCCAAGGGGTCCATGTTTTAACGTATCTCTAATCTACTCCCTCATCTTGCGCTGATAGTTCCTCCATTCTACGGATCAGCTCAAATGTGTCTAGTCACTCTCTAAGGGCTTTACAGTATCTAGGTACAACCAAGCGAGCGGCCTGCAAAAAGAAACTCAGGTGGCCCTTTTTCATGATAGAGATGGAACCCGGGAGAATAGATAGCACGGCTTCCTCAAGGGTCCACTACAAGGCGCTGCCACTAATCTGGTTGTATAAATCATTTAAGGCCCTCCAGAAGGATGCCACACGATCACACTGCCACCAGATGCGGGACATAGTACCCACCTCCTTGCTGCAGCGCCAACACAGTTCCGGACATGAGGGGTAGAATGAGTGAAGGAGGGGTCCTATACCATCTGGATAGGATCTTAAAGTTCTTCGCCTGGAGTCTACAGCTAATGGACGACTTGTGTGACAAAATGAATTCGTTCTCCCATTGGTCCAAGGAAAAAGATCTCCTCATTCCCCTGGAGCAATCCGTAGACTAGAGACACCTGATGCATGGGTGGAGTGGATTGAAGGCAGATAGATTCAAGAGGGGCGAGGTATCTAGACAGTCGAGAGGGGGCCCAGAAAAGAGAGAAAGCTTTTGAGTCTGGCTTATTGATACCATGCCCTACTACTGCTCCATCCAGGGAATGAGTCAAGGGGGTGCACGGCTGAGTCCCTAAGAAAGTGATGCACCCGAGGGTTTTCCTTTCAGAAGACCCCAAATCGTCAGTTGCCCCACTCAGAAGGGGAGGTCGGGGTTTTGAAACACAGGAGTCATGGGTCCTGGACCTGTAGAAAGACCTAGAGACACCGCAAATCTATCCCAGACTTGCACTATTCCTGTGGTCAGCGGGGGGAGTTGTGGGGGGGGGGGTCTGTTTGACTTTTTAATCCAGAGCAGATCTTGAGCGGGTCGACCCACTTCCTGCCTTTCAAACTGAGTCCATCTTGGACATATGAAAAGATTGCGGCTTTGTGGTAAAGTTGTAGATCAGGAAGACCAACCCCTTCCCTAAGCTTAGAACGGATCAGGAAAAGTATACCTAGTCTAGGGGATGTGCCTGCCCATATAAAGCCCAGGAACATTGAGAAAAAGGCACCAAAGAATTTAGTTGGTAAGGGGATAGTTCTAAAGAAATAAAATATCCTTGGATGAATATTCATTTTTAGTGTATGAATCCTCCCAAACCAAGATAAAGGTATTTTCTTCCAAGATGGAGATCTTTCTTAATTTCCTAAATAAGGGGGGAAAAGTTGGTAGAGTAGAGATCAGCTAATCGTAAGGGGATAGCCGTGCCCAGGTAAATGATATGTCCCTTTGCCCACTGAAAGGGGAAAGAAGACTGCAACATATATACAGTACTAGGAGGTATAGATATGTTAAGTATCTCGGATTTGTGGAGGTTTACTTTAAAGCTGATGTGGTCTCCAAAGGTCGAGAACTCCTTCAAAATATTGGGGAAACCAATAACCGGGTTAGAACAGTAAATGAGGAAGTCATCTGCATACAAAATGGCTATCTTGGACTTCATTTCCCCCAGTTTGACTCCACTAATAGATTCATTAGCCCTGAGGGCCCTAGCCAGGAACTCCATGACCATAATGTATAACAGTGGGGAGAGTGTGCACCCCTGCCTGGTACCATTATGTATCAGAAAAGGGGAGGACAAAGCCATTGACTTAAACCTGAGCTCTAGTGTTATTTTATAAAGCGAGCATATGGGTTACCATGCAGGGTCCCAAGCCAATCGAGAGAAGACAAAGGGGGGAAGCAGTTGCATGAGCCCGCACAATAAGGGCCAGAGACCGTATTGTGTTGTCTCTTGCTTCCCACCCCGGGAGAAAGTCTACCTGGTCGGTATGTATTAAAGAAGGCATATAGATCGTCAGTCTATAGGCCAGAATTTTAGCATAGATCTTCACGTCTATGTTGATCAATGATATCAGCCGGTAGTTACTACAGACCAGGGGATCCTTGCCGGGTTTAGGAATTAAACATATATGTGCAGTCAATGCCTGAGGGGAGATGGAAGAACCATCAGTGAGAGAGTTGCACATTCTAGTAAGAGGTTTAGAGATATCATCCAGGAGCATCTTGTAGAAGCGGGGTGGGAATCCATTAGGGCCTGGGCACTTACCGACCTCTAACCGCCTTATGACCCCCTGGACCTCTTGCAAGGTTATCTCCCTTTCCAGGGTATCCCTATCAGCCATAGAGAGCTTGGGGCCTAGTAGGTTCGAGATATAGTCTCTGATTTTCTGAGCTTTAAGGTCTGTGGAGAGATCTGCAAATTTCCCCTTCAGGTTATAGAGACCCTCGTAGAAGGATTGGAATTCTTGTAGGTTGTCTCTAGTGGTGTGAATGTGACATCCCTCCCTATGGTTAAGGGTGGGGATGTAAGAGGTAGCTTGTCTGGACCTCAACATCCTCGCCAATAATCTACCACTCTTGTTCCCCTGTCCATAAAAAAGCCTCTTGAGCTTGTCTCTAGCTCCTAGATATTCTTGGTCAATCAGTTTCCTAAGGGCCGTCCTCGTGTCACACAGCTCCTGATAGTCTTCAGAAGAGAGGGAACCTTTATATCGCCTCTCCAGTCTCCAGTACAGATAACTTTGTGTTTGAATTTCTGCAGACCGCATTTTCTTAATCTAGAAGAGTGCGATATGAGTATAGAGGACTTAACTTTTGAGGTGTCTAATGCAGCATCTAAAGGGAAGTTGAGGTCGCCACCTAGAATCATTGGGAGGCCATCTGCAAAGTTGTCCAAAACAGCAAACATCAATGAGGCGAACGAGATCTGCCCCGTATTAGGGAAGTACATATTGGCTATCACAAGTGTCCTAGAAGAAAGGGACAGTTTAAGAAAGAGGTACCGGCCTGAATCGTCCAATTTGGTGTCCAGTATGGTGCAAGGGACCAATTTGTGAATGGCTATGGAGACTCCTCTGGCCTTGGCATCAGCGAATGTTCTATGGGACCACACTGAGAAAAACCTATTCCTGCAAGAGGGAACGTGTACCTTTTTAAAGGGCGTTTTTCTGCTTATAAAGGTTATACAGGATTTGGTTCCTCTTGGTGGGCTCATTCCAGCGACTCACATTAAAGCAAGGGGGAAGTGAAAGCCTCAACGAAGCAAAAGGCCCCCCCTCCACTCCTGCTCCAGGAGGCCAGCTCACGGCCCTGGAGAAAAAGTGGAAAGCATAAGGAAACAGTTGAAGCTATCCACCAGTTAAAGAGCAAATAAAGTACACACCTACATTCATCTGCAAGACGGGGGTTCTCTGGGGTTACCAAAAAAAACTGTGAGAGAGGTTCACCTCCCCCCACACCGCCCAACAGAGGAAGTCCCCATACTGGCCTCCTTTCAGAGGAACAAAAACCAAAGCTCTAACTGAGAGGTATAGGCAGCAGGTCAAGTAAAACATTGTAAAGAATAGAACATATTTCACGGGGTTATCCGCTGTTTAGATAAGTGCGGGGACACCTGAGACCACTGCTCTCTCGAGGGTAGTGCAAGTGGAGATGGCAATGATGGCCAGTCAGGAAGGGGGACCGTCGGTAGTGCAAAAGTCTCCAAGAACTAGGGGAGATCGTTGGGGTCTTTGAATATAACTGATCTGCCATTTTTCCAGGTGTGCAGTTGAAATGGATATTCCCATCAGTATGTAATATCCTTTTCCTTCAGAAGAGTAAGAACAGGCCTCACCGCCCTACGCAGCTCCAGTGTCCTTCTAGATCTGGCAGGATCTGGATAGATGCGCCCCCAAGCTCAAACTTCTCTGACTGGTGAGCAGTCCTCAAAATATCCTCCATTATTTTGAAGAAGTATACACGGCATACTAAGTCTCTAGGTCTAGACGCATCAGTTGGCCTGGGTCCCAAAGCCCTGTGTATGCGGTCTAGTTCAATAGGGAGCAGCACTGTGCCATTCAGCAAGTCAGCGTCTGGATCGCCTGGACAGTTTCAGTGACCCCTCTTGTCCGCAGGTTATGGGCCTGCAGTACCTTCTGGTGGTTGTCTAAACGAGTGTGCATATCCTTCTGTGTCTTTTTTGAGGCTTCTACAAATGCTGTATTTCCCCCTTTAATACCTTCATCTCCACGCGATATGTCTGCTCCAGCCGAAAAAAAAGATTTCTCCAAGTCTTCTGTTGTAGGCAGAGACTAAAGCTGGGCCCCAAGGTCCCTATCCCGCAGCAGAAGAGCATGAGGAGGGGCTCCCCGGGTCTCTTTCAGGAGGCGAGGAGCACGTGCTATGATCTGATGCTGAGGAAGATGCACCTGCAGCCATCTTGGGTAAAGCTGGAGGCCCTGTTGCAGGCATCTGGGATGCAAAAAACTTCTGGATACCGTCATTGTCGGGCTGTTGGCCGGTGTCAGGGGGGCCCTTGGCCGTTTTGCGACCCATCTGGTCGGTGTGCTGGTCAGGAATGGTAGCTGGATAGCTGTAAAGGCAGAAGTGGAGGGAGAGCTGCAGTTCCTACTCCGCCATGAGCAAGCCACGCCCCCCAGGTCTGATATTGATGACCTATCCTGAGGATCAGCTCTATGTAGCTGCCAGAGATAGCCAAGCACTGTACTATCTCTGGGTATGTTAAGAATTATGGCACTATATATATACTTCTCCTGGTTAATTTGGGTGACTTGAGTGTTACTCTAGTCATAAAGGGGTTGTCCGCTTTTAACAGTCACCCAAGTTCTCCAGTTGGAGTATAGATTGTGCCATATTCCTTAACATCCCCAGAGATACCCAGGTGCTGAACTCTGCTATCTGTGGAAGCTACATAGAGAATGCTCCATTCATTCAAGGGTCCGACCTATGGCCCTCCACCGATCAGATGGGTACAAGTTAAAATCATGGCACAACCCATTAAAGTGTGAAAAGAATGAGTGGCCACCATAGTAATGAAATTTGGGACTGGAGCAGGTCCCATTCATCCTCTAGACCAGGCATCCTCAAACTGCGGCCCTCCAGCTGTTGTAAAACTACTACTCCCACAATGCCCTGCTGTAGGCTGTTCGGTCATGCTGGGAGTTGTAGTTTTGCAACAGCTGGAGGGCCTCAGTTTGAGGATGCGTGCTCTAGACTAAAACTTATCATGTATCTTATTGATGTCTAAATATTGCCAGGTGTGGATAATGTCGGGTTCAGATTTGGTTTACACAGTAGGGCAAATTTACTCATCTTGAAAGTGGCATAGACTAATGATGTGTCAAATTTATCAGATTGGCTCATGCTGGATGGTAAATTTGGTGCAGGGCCAAACACTTTTGTCTAACTTATACCACCTATTGGTTGGCTTACTTTGCAACACAATTTTGTGCCAAAATTTTGGTGTAATTATGGCAGAAAATGTCATATCTCAGGCCACGTTCCTTTCCCACTAAGCCACTTTTCTTCAAAGACGCATCTCTGTGGCAAGCTCGATGCAGTGGATCTAAAACTATATGCATCAAATTTTGGCACATGGTAGACAAGTTGCAATCACATTACTTAATATGAACCAATGTCTTTACGACGTGACTGTACTGTTGAGGCAGATGCATGGACATTTATTCAGGACAGTGACTGTAAGGGCACATACACTCATTTAGGATTCATGTGTGGAAAATCCACACTGAAATCCCCAGGTGTTCGCAGGCTAATCCGTGTGGTCAATCCGCATCAATTGGTGCGGATTTGTTGTCCTTTTTTTCCCCAACATATGTACATATACAAGAAACACCCGCTTTTACATCATTTCCTGTGACATAATCTTGTCCCACCCTTCTTCTTCTCCATACTCCATTTTGAGTCACATTGCCAGAGTGAAAAATTGCCAGACAGAGGCAAAGAATGTGGGTCCATCTGCTCCTTATTCAGCATGAAGAGAAAGGACACTTGTGTGCTGTAAAGAGATTTGGAAAAGGTATGTATATTCTCATCTCAATAACCAAATCTCTTTGCAAGAACTCCGTACTTTCTTCAAGGAGGCAAAAGTTAAACATGGCCTGAATGATATGATAGTAATTATATACCCGTTATTTTTTATTTTTGTTTTGGAAATCTTTTTTAGATACCTTGAGAAATTTATCTTATTTTGTCACTTACCAATTGACGGTTTCGATCGCTTGTTGTCCATTGTAAGAGCCGCATTGACATTTCAAAATACTGTTATGAGGAAGGCAATCTCTGCAGAGGAAAGGCTGCTCATCACCTTGCGGTAAGTTAATAGTTGATTTTAGTCTGGGGCCACACTGAATCTTTTGGCTGCAGCTTTTGGCAAACAAGCAAGTCGTAGGGCACTTGTGTAAGTGAATTAAATAGCACTGTGACCTCCAATCACAAATGAGTGATGGAGTTGCCAAACAGCACACTGCAATTTTGGCTGTGTCTTTTGTCATGCATCCGAATATCAATGTATCAAGTGCAGTGTGGTTTCTTTGGCCACTTTCTGTGCCAATTGTGATGCTGATGAACCATCCTCTGGATTTTTATAAATCTTGGTTCTGTGCCCTGTGTAGTTGTAGAAGGCTGCTACTGCAATGCTGTTTGGCCACTACACAGTGCATTTAGAAAATGTCTTGCAGCTCCTTGAACTGTGTAGTAAAAAGCAGTAACACCAGATTGCCAGTGGGTCTCTTCCTTTGGATGGATTATTAGCATCTATTAGCACCAAAGCTGACCAAAGTGTATGCTGTAAATAAACTAATTTAGTATTTTCTTTTATCTTTAGATATTTGGCCACAGGAGAGAGCTTTGCATCCCTGCATCTCCAACTTCGGGTTGGCCACTCAACCATTGTCCCAAATTGTGAGGTGCACATGCAATGCACTCCGGCAGAAATTGCAGCCCATAGTGATGCCTCCACCTACCGAAGAGACATGGCATCAGGTCGCAGCAGAGATTCAAGCTGATGCCAACTTCCCCAACTGCACAGGTGCAGTTGATAGTAAACACGTACATGTGCAGCAGCCACCACACTCAGGATCACGCTTCTTAAATTACAAGAAGTATTTTTCTGTGGTGTTGATGGTGGTGGCTGATGCACACTACAAATTTGTTGCCATTGATGTTGGCGCCTACGGCAGCACTGGGGACTCTCGGGTGCTGCAGACTTCATAGATTAGACTGCAAATTCTTTGAGAATGTGTTTCGCTTCCAGCCCCTAAACCACTTTCAGGAACCATGCATCCAGTCACCTTAGTGATGTTATTAGATGAGGCTTTTCCTTTAATAGCCAAACATGCTGCACCCATACCCACGAAGAGGACTCGGGCACGAAGACTCGTGGAATGCACCTTCAGAATCATGGTCAGTCAGTGGAAGGATCTTTACCATGGCCATTCAGTTAGACCCAGCCACAGTTGACTCTGTGATTAAGGCATGCTGTGTACTCCACAACTATGCTCGAGAATATAGTCATGACATAGACATGGAGTCACAGCTACCAGTTATTAAGACAGCAATGAACTGGGGCCCAGGATGTCCAACCTATTCGGGTGTCCGTGTACAAGATACCTTTGCTGAGTACTTCTTGACTCCTGAAGGTGCCGTGCCCTGGCAATACTCCTGTGTCGGTGGTGTGCAGGCTGTCCAGTGGATTTAGTCTTCTCAGTCTTGAGGCTCTTGACACTTGCATGGACTCCAGAAGACTCTTTTTTCTTGAAGTGACCCTTTTTTATTTTTTATAAAGTATTCCCTTCAATTGTTAGTTGATATTATATACAAGTAAACTAATTTAAAATTGAATATTCTGTGTCTGTGATTATTTTCAAATGCAAAAGCAACCAGTAATCAAGGTTGCACAGGTTCATCATATTCCCTGAGAGCCTCCCTGAAATTTCCAATATAAAACCAGTCAAAGTATTGCTATAAAGAAGTGCTTTCACAATAACATGTGAACAAAAATTTCTTGTCTAGACAGAGTGATAATTTTTTTAGAAATTTTCTAAATCCGTAAAAAAATTATAAATAAAAATTTTAACTTTACATTGTAAAGTTAGAAAACAAAAATGTAAAACTGGAACGTTTCAATACAAACACATTAGTGCAAATTTCAATATCCAACAGGCCTCCCAAATACTTTAAATCAAAAGTATGTAGACGAGGAGCTGAGGTATACTCAGAGCTGCTGGAACTTCCTGTTGAGGTAGTTGAATTGGCAAATGCTGACTGACTAGAGCTAGATGGAGGGGGGGTCATTTGGAGGTATGACATGACAGATGGGGAATAGGAAGTATTGCCAGGCTGATAAGTTGCAGAATGCCCATGAGCATGTTGAGTTATACCATATAGTTGACTGGGTGGGTTAGGAGGAAGAGCAGGATTTGAATGAAGGACAGAAGAGTATTCAGTAGGTGGAGAAGGCCAAGAATACTGCTGAATTGCAGATACAATTGCAGACACACTGGCTAATGGAGAGGGGTTCTCATAGGCATCTAACAGGGTATACATGACTGCTATAAATTATGGTTTCCGTTGCTTTGGTAAGCTGTGAATATGGTTTTCCAGTGAAACATCCATGCACACAAACATGCAAACGCACCACAACATGAAAAGTACACACAAACATGCCAACATACCTACAACCAAATATGTAAGCAGCCATACATACATGCATAAAAACAGGCAAACACCATGCAAACATCCGTGCACGCAAATTTGCACACACTCAAATTACACTGACCTTTAAAATTAGCCTGGATACATTGAGGCTCATGCTTTGGTACCAATGTGGCATCTCCAAAATTCTCATCGTGTGCGTTGAGAATTTCAAATTCTCATAGAATACAATGTACATGACCTACACTGCGGATTTTCCGCATGCAATCCTGATCGAGTGCATTTAGCCTAATAAAAAATGCATCCACTTAAAGGCAGAGTTCTTGTTCCAAAACAGCTGCAATCTATATATAGAAATATCCATGCTCACTAAAATGAATTTGTAGAATTAGCAATAATAGTTGTAACAGAAAGGCATCAGCTATTTTGAATACACAAAATACCCAGGACAAACCTACTGACCTCCTTTTGTAGACACTGGTGGAATCCACCCCCCATGCTTGAGTAGCAGGAACTGCTTGTCACAGAAACTAAGCTATATATATATATATATATTTGTGGTCAGGGCTATGGACACGAAAGGCGAAGAGCCCTAGTGGGATAAACACCGAGACCCACCGTAACTGCAAGACGCATCTTACCTAACTAAATGGCTAGTGGTGTGCCTGTAGCCATGTCCGTGGGTAGGCCTATAAAAGGGGGGTAAAACCAGCCATGTAGGGTGAAAAGAGGCTTGAATGACCTGTACAAAGAAACCCCTGATCCAAACTGCGAAGCAATATCTCCCACGAGAGTTTGGGTACATAAGTCAACCATAATGACGCCTGCATCCATCCTGCAGATAGAGCCAGGACACAATGCTAAATGTCGCAGACACTGCCCCAATGCATGAGGGAGGAACTGGGAAACGCTTCAGAAGGAAGCGTGGACAATACTAACTAATCCTGAAGACTTGGTTGTGGTGCGAGCACTGACAAATTCCCCCTAGCCTTATGAGACCGGAGAACTGAGAGCCTAACTGTCTAGACTATGCAAAGAAGGGCCCGAAGAATACCATGTAGGCCAGGAGAGGATGTAAAGTAATAAGCTAAGAACGTAGTATATGGAATCCTGTCGATGCCCTCACGTGAGTGAAGGAGTGCAATTGCGGTAAGCTGCTGGCGATTTAGTTCGCAGACCTGGCTGATTGAAAACGTAACTGGCATGGTAATACAAATGACAAATATGAGGGGTAAACAAGAAAAAATCTAAAAAAGTGGCCTGAAGAAAGTACAGGCGGGATTACACCATGGGCCTGACCGATGTGATAGGCGATACTTGAAATAACTACATTTCCTGAAAAAACCTGACAGGCGAATATCGTGAACACAAGACCAGACCAACGTGGCCAGTGACACCTAATGATGAGTGTCATTCGGTACGAGAACCTGAAGGTAGGTGGCCGATGACACCAATGACTTGAACTCTGGAAATTGAAGTCTGGTCCTGGGGGGGGGGGAGCATAGCCAGACAGGTGATCTGTCGACCAGGCAGGAGTTTGTGAGCTGGCCAAATTGATTATTGAACGTGAAGAAAAACATAAGCGGGCAACCAACTATGGTGATTGAAAACGTAGGATGAAGAATGCAACAAGAACAGACAATAGGTTTAAAACAGAAGCCTAAGTGTGACATAAATAATTGAATGTGGATGATTGGAATGTAATGGGCTAAGGACGTTGAGATAGAGAACAAGGGCCTAACAAAATGAACAAGAGCTATGACACCCGGGAGTGGCCCACGCTCCTAATGACAATAACGATACGTTGTATGTGGCGGCAGTGGCAGCGTCGCCACCCATCCTGTATGTACCACGATTAAGTCTATTAGTATGTTTCTGGAATCGGCTCCCTGTCAGCCGAGCATAGCAAATGACCTACCATAATTCCTGCCATGCACTAAATTGTCCGCAGAGGGAACGGAATTGTAACGAGGAGTGACCAGCAAAGGAAGCAATGCAGAAATGAGGAGCAAACGGAAAGAATCCATGCGACACCCAAAGTCCGCCAGAAGAAGCCGTGTTGTAAAGAAGCCTGTCCAGAAGAGGGACAGTGTAGTAAAGACTAAACCCGGAGAGTAAGCATATCCGACTATCCGGTGAAGGTAGCCGCGCAGTAAAAGATTCTCCAGCCGAGGGAGCAGTGCAGTAAAGAAAGTGCCCGGCAGAGGGAGCAAAGCGACGGTGGAACCAGCAGGGAGAGTGGTGCCATAAGAGGAGAGTCTGGTGGAAAGCTGTGGTGATAAGGAGAGACCAGCCAAGGAAATGACGACTGTGAAGCAGAACAAAATGGTGAATAATAAATTATGTTTGCCGAGGGGACTAGAAGAACAGGAGAGCGCAATGCAAAGGACTGCCTGGCGGGTGAAGCCGCACAGCGATACCGCCTGTGGAATGCAGAACAAATGCATATGTACATACGATACCTAACTGGCAGACCGCAGGAAGTTATAACTATGACAAATGGCCTTGATAAAATGCGTACCAATTAAAACCGAGGGTCTAGCCTGAATACCGGACAGGCTAACGTTACTGAAAAAGTCGTCTGACCCGCATGGCAGTTGACCCTGACCAGGCTGAGCTCCGTTAAGGAAGAGTACACCTGGGGAAGCGTGGCAGACAATGGATGCACCACCAACAAACTTTGGAAAAGTGGCCTGCGTCCGGATGAACAAAGAAGCAGATAAGGATGTATCTCATTTGGGCCAAATCAACTTGGAAGCACAGAAGTTCAACCCACCAGGTAGATCACCAGGCAGGACGAAAAACAGTCATCGGTCCCCCGAAACCATGGGGCCGAAGCAGTCATCGTGCCACCGAAGCCATGGGGCCGAAGCAGTCAGCGTGCCCCCGAAGCCATGGAGCCGAAGCAGTCATCGTGCCCCCGAAGCCATGGAGCTGAAGCGGTCATCGTGCCCCCGAAGCCATGGAGCCGAAGCGGTCATGGTGCCCCCGAAGCCATGGGGCCGAAGCAGTCATCGTGCCCCCGGAGCCATGGGGCCGAAGCATTCATCGTGCCCCCGGAGCCATGGGGCCAAAGCAGTCATCGTGCCCCCGAAGCCATGGAGCTGAAGCGGTCATCGTGCCCCCAAAGCCATGGAGCCGAAGCGGTCATCGTGCCCCCGAAGCCATGGAGCCGAATCGGTCATCGTGCCCCCGAAGCCATGGGGCCGAAGCAGTCATCGGGCCCCCGAAGCCATGGGGCCGAAGCAATTATCGTGCCCCCGAAGCCATGGGGCCAAAGCGGTCATCGTGCCCCCGAAGCCATGGAGCCGAAGCGATCATGGTGCCCCTGAAGCCATGGAGCCGAAGCAGTCATCGTGTCCCCGGGGCCATGAGGCCGAAGCAGTCATCGTGCCCCCGGAGCCATGGGGCCGAAGCATTCATCGTGCCCCCGGAGCCATGGAGCCGAAGCGGTCATCGTGCCCCCGAAGCCATAGCGGTCATCGTGCCCCCGAAGCCATGGAGCCGAAGCGGTCATCGTGCCCCCGAAGCCATGGAGCCGAAGCAGTCATCGTGCCCCCGAAGCCATGGAGCCGAATCGGTCATCGTGCCCCCGAAGCCATGGAGCCGAATCGGTCATCGTGCCCCCGAAGCCATGGAGCCGAAGCGGTCATTGTGCCCCCGGAGCCGAAGAGGTCATCGTGCCCCCGAAGCCATGGAGCCGAAGCAGTCGTACGAGCCCCCAGCCATAGGGGCGAAGCAGTCATCGAGCCATCAAGCCATGGGGCGAAGCAGGCTTCAAGCCCCCGAAGCCATGGAGCCGAAGCAATCAGCGAGCCCTCGAAGCCATGGGGCCGAAGCAGTCAGCGAGCCCTCGAAGCAATGGGGCCGAAGCAGTCAGCGAGCCCTCAAAGTCATGGGGCCGAAGCAGTCAGCGAGCACTCAAAGTCATGGGGCCGAAACAGTCAGGGGCCCCCAAGCCATGAGGCCCAGCAGTCATGGGGTCCCCAAGCCATGAAGCAAAAGCGAACATGGGGCCCCCCAAATCCTGAGGCCAAGTAATCATAGGGCCCCCAATCTCTGCTCCGAGTTGCTAGGTCAGCTTCTTAAATTCATCTCGCTCCTCAAGCGCTTCTTCAAGGGCTCGAGCCAAGGAAAGGGCCTTGGTCTAATTTTCCAGAGAATTAGCATCCGCTCGGTCACATTTTTCGGCATATCGAGCGGAGATGCATTGCTCTTCAGTCAGGAGCTGGTCAAACTTTTTTTGTTTCCAATCAAGACACAGTATGTTTCTGGTGGTCCAGGTCCACCATCTGATCATGCAACTCTTGATTAAGTTGAGCCATCCTGGCTTCCAAATGTCTTTTCTACTCCAAGAGAGCAGATTTTTCTGAGGCACTGTTTAAGACCTCATCATCCAGCTCATCCCTTTCCTGCTCTGCAAGATGTCTGGATCGCTCAGAAGCTGCAAGTTCCTCTTTAAATATAAGAATGAAAGAAAGAGATAGGGGCAACACTGAGCTTTATCTGGGATATAAAATATAAGATATAAAATATAAAATAAACTTTTTTGCAAATTGCTAAAAATATCAATGTGCATAAAAGTCAATATGCATATATGGACATACTCCTTTCTGGATATTGCAACCTCCTATTTGGATGTATAGATCAACAAGAATATAGTACCTGTGTACAGGACCTGTGCAAATAAACTAAATCAATTGGCTGGGTCGATCACTGTGCAAAATGGCTGTGCAAACAAGCGTAATACGTAAACGAAATTAATAAACAAAATCAATACCCATACTATAAAAGTGCATAATAGTGCATGATAGTACAAAAATGAACAAATCCAAAAAATGTGCCAAAAAATGTAGAAATTTTTACAAAGGTAAATAGTCCATACTCAAGAGTCCATATGGATAATGTGAATAGGGATATATCAATCCAGTTACATAGTCCACTCTGACAGTGTACTTGCCAACACTGAATATATTCCTCAATATTAAGGACCGAGAAATACACGGGCAAAATGAGCTTATCAGCGGGCAAAATTAGCTTATCAGCGCAATATCAGCGCAATATTACCTTGCTGCATGTGCACAAATGAATACCGGTATATACAGGCTAACGTCCACTTGTCCCCGGCTTTGTGCTGTGGCCACAGCGCTCACTCCTCGTTTGCTCCGTCCCACCGTCCCCCAGCACCCAGCTGCCTTACCTCCGCTCCGGTGTAGTCTGTCTCCGCTGAGATTTCTGCACGCCCGCGGCGTCCCGCTCGGCGTTCTGAGCACACGTGGCGTCCCACGTAGCTACCTCTGTGGAGCCGGCAGTTGCTGGGTCCTAAAGTCCGTGACCTTGTCTCTTTGTCTCAATATCTGTTGTCTTTGAATAGATACAGTTGCTTAGATTTTTAGTGGGGGACGTAGGGGAAAGTTTATCACATAGACACCGCCAGTATCCCAAACGCGTTTCGGGGCTTAACCCCTTCTTCAGTGGATGTTGGACACATTAGGGCACATTATGTGGATGTTGGGCACATTAGGTGAGCACCTGAGGATACCATCATATACTATACCAAGTGTAGCCGCCTTAGTATTCTCATTCAAGTTCCTCTTTAAGTTGGAGAATTTCCGCTTCTAATTGTGACTCTAGATCCTTCAGTGCATTCATCTCTTTCTGAGTCTCTTCCTGTGACTCCTCTGGAGCTTTCTTCAATTGTTCTGCGAGAACAGCTAGTCCCTTCTCTAGTGTATCTAGGGACTGTGCGAAGCGAGCGAAAACATCTTCAAGGTTGCAGCTGTACTGCTCTGCCAGCAGTTGGTCATACTCTTCTACATACTCTTTTTGGTTGGTCAAACCTGCCAGGAAATCGTCCACTGCCTGGGTGTAATTCTCATACCCTATGCTGACGTCTCCCCACTTAACTTTTACCATGTCAGGTATAATTATCATCTAGTTGCTACCAGTACCCACCTCAAGTTCGCAAGACCACGACATGACAGCTTCCCTCTCTGAGTTGCTATCGGTCACAGCACCTACGTTATATATAATGCTCGGGTCATTATCAATGCTGACCTCTAGGGGCACCGAGGAGCCAATCTACACATTGGACATCTCCCCAGCAACCACAGAACCCCGGGGAGACTGCATATCAACCTCTGGTACGTGTGGTACATTCTTTAAGACTATCACATGTCCTTGCACATTTTTAACAGTGGTTTCCCTCAGCTGTGAGCTCTCAACATCAATTAGCATTTTTATACCATCCATATTTTTACCAACAGGGGGAGCTTCTTCCCCAATCACAGCCTGCAAAGGAAAAGGATTGCCATCATCATCATCACACATTGTACATAAATCTACATTGTCATTATGCTTGTCAGACAACTTGGAATATTCATCTTGCACCGTATCGGCACCACTGTTTCCAATGATCACTTCACTTAAAGGGATTGGTACAAGTTCAGCAGGAGATTCACCACTGACCACCGAAGTGTCTCCAGTGCCCCTAATATCACAGAACATTTGAGACAGTTTGTTGCCTCAGTGTTTCATCACTCACCGGCCCGGCAGGTAGCAACTGCCGCCGGCTTACTGTCACAACGTTATCAACAGGAACAGTCTTACCCAGCGATGTCATGGGATTGGCAGTCTCAGGAGATGAGGATCTTCCCCTGACACCTCTACCGAGATCACCAGCCTTCTCTTGGTTCTTGGTATCCCGAACACCAGCAGACTCCTTACTGTAACCGTTGCCACTAGAAACGACATGGCCTGGAGTCACGATTTTTCCTGAATCATCCCTCCAACCGCATCCTCGAGGACTCTGTGTACTGTCGCAAGGAAAATAGGCACCTCTGAGAAACGCACCACTCTCCACTTCTTTGTCTTCCCGACGGTTGCCCTCAGCAATGGCACATATCTGCTGTTTATCGGATTCTCCGCTCCACAGCTGCCAGACTAATGGAAAGTCTTTGCCAAACACAAACTCCACTTCAAGAGTCTCACATTTTGGGGTCGTGGTCAGCCGGCATTGAGTGAGGACGCACGGTGTAGAGCTCCCTTGCCATCCTGCTTTTAATCCTGCTCCATCTGAACTTACCGGCCTTCTGGAGGTGCAATAGTGGTGCTGGTGCCGGCAGGACATCTTTGAGGAAAGTGTGGAGTGCCTTGTGAGACCTCCGCAACCTGGGAGGACTGGTGCAGAGATTCCAGCGCGGACCCGAGCAGCCATATTGGAGAGAGACAGAGCGCAAGGGAGACCTGGCAATATAGCACAGCGATCTCCGAGAGGCAGCGGAGCGGCACATCAGGCGGGCAGTGGCGGGGAGCCGGACCGGCACGGTGAGAGGCAGAGGCTGCCTGTTCGGTCGCGCCACTCGCAGATCAGCGTGGTACAGGCGGGAGACCTGGATTCCCTGCAGTAGGCCTCAACAGGGCTAAGGTGGCACAGAGTGTGTGGCAGCAGGGGGGAGGCTGTGGACACACCACTGCATAAACAAATAAGCCCAGAGAGCGAACCCACCTGGACGTGAGAGATACTGTGTGGCTGGTATCACTGACTTTAAACGCCAGAGTCATATACTGAGGGGTCTGGGGCTCCCCCATTGCAGCTTTGGCCTACTAATCATACATCAGAGGCCTTGCTTGGCAGGGTCCCTACAGCTACGGGCCAGCTTAATACAGCGCGTACAGTGGACTTTCTTCTGATCACTCACCTGTCTTAATAGGCACAAATACCGCATTTGTGGTGCCGCTATACAAGCTAGGAGGCAGGGGCGACTTTTCCTGGTACGCCACGCATACAGGCGGACATTTTATTCTCGGGCACATATGGGCCGCAAAACCGTATCTTCAGCAGGTCTTACTCCAGGGAAGGAGCTAGTAGATAACATGAGCCAGACATATATGGAGACAGGGCAGAGCACGTCTGCAGGCCCAGAGCCATATACTGATAAGATAATGTCGGCGATTGCAGCATGCCAAGCGGTCCTAACCGCAAAGATTGACCATTTACAGAGTGAACTGTCTGCGTCATGACATGGACAAAATGAGAGATCGTAGTAAAGAAGTGGAAGTTAAAATCCTACTGGCGCGGGTGGAAGATGCAGAGAACCGCAATAGAAGAAATAATGTTAGGATCCTGGGTCTGCCTGAAAGGGTGGAAGGGTCGAACCTGGAAGAGTATGCTGAACAGCTGCTACGAAATGTACTGGCTCCCATTGATCTGTCTTCCAGCTTTGTGATAGAAAAGGCCCACAAATTTCCTACGAGGCCTCTGCCCCCTGGTGCTGCCCCAAGACCTTTCATAATGCGGATTTTAAACTACAGAGACCGTGATGTTGTCCTGGCGGCAGCCAGACGAAAAAAGAAATCCAGTTGGAAAATGCACAGCTGTCCTTCTATCCTGATTTTACGTCGGAAGTCCAGAAGCAATGTCGCAAGTTCTCGTCTGTCAGAGCACGTCTCCGGGGACTCGGGATTAAATATGCAATGATATATCCGGCCAAGCTGAGGATCGAAGAAGGTGACCGATCCAGGCTGTTTCAAACTCCAGAGGAGGCAGCTGATTGTATCGACCAGCACCATCCAGGTTGATGCGTACCGGCGAAAGATGCCAGGAACTCTTACAAGTAGTCAGAGCCCTTAGGGGCCAAAAGTTTAGTAGTTCTGCTAGGTTGGAGGGAATTTCCCTTCTGTTTTGCAGTTACACAGTGTTAGTGTTAATGGCAGGTCTACATTGTAATGTTTAAGCTGTATCTGTATAGACAAGGGTTGAACTCTACATAGCACGGGACAGTTTGCTTCTATATTGAATACTATTGAAGGACTCAAGTTCTATGCTGGGTCATGTTCTAGCTAGATAGACAGTGTTTCATTAGTCTATAGAGCGAATAGTTCAGTTAGGGCCTTAAAGAGGACCTTTCACTGGTCCACAGTTTATTAGGCAAAGGTATGTACATGGAGAGCGGCACCCAGGGATAACCCTTCACTTACTATTATCCTTGGGTGCCGCTCCGTTCGTCCTCTGTAGCCCACGGTACCGGCGCTCTTGCTTCCCCAATTTTGCCTGGGGCGGCGACATCTTTTGCCCTGGGAGTTTCCTTCTCCCAGGGCTGGAGTGCTGGCCAATCGCAGTGCTCAGCTCATATTCAGGATATGGGTAAGTGCAGGGGCATCCCTGGGTGCCGCTCTCCATGTACATACCTTTGCCTAATAAACTGTGGACCAGTGAAAGGTCCTCTTTAAAGCTTAGACAGGTTGGGGATGTCTGGGCAGGGTGGGTGCGGGTTGGGATGCTTTAATATGTTCGCTATGGTGTAAGAATGTGTGTGTGTGTGAATGGGGCAGTGGCACTGGGTTACCTGGAGTGCGCAGATATTTCTCGAGTGAGAATCTATGGCGATGTGTAAACTGATTTCCTGGAATGTCCGGGGATTGAACGACAAGGTAAGGAGAGTACTGGTATTTAACTATGTGAAAAAATATAACCCTGACATTCTTATTTTTCAGGAAACCCATCTCAAGGGTTCGAAAGTTTTAGCTGTGAAGAGGCCATGGATCGGTTATGGGTACCATGCCACATTTTCTAGTCGTGCCGGGGGTGACGGTACTGGTCAGCAAGTCTCTTCCGTTTCAGCTGATCTCTGTGCAATATAGATCCGGCTGGGAAGTATGTGTTGTTAAAAGCCACCATCAGAGGCTGTGAAGTAGTACTAGTCGGGGTGTATGTTCCACCGCCCTTTGAGAGGGACCTACTCGACCAGCTTATGGCTAGGGTGGCGCTCCTTCCTATAGCTCCTATGTTCATTCTGGGGGATTTTAATGCCACGCTTGATAGCCAGCTAGACAGGTTTAGGCCATCTCTTAGGCATGACGCAACTCTCTCATGTTGGTCACAGTCTTGAGGAGGTGTGGAGTAGTCTCTACCCAGATGGGAGGCAATTCTCATGTCACTCGGCCTCGACTCATTCGCTATCCCAGTTTGATTTGGCCTTTACGAACCGATCTGGACTGGCGTGGGTGAAGGCAGCCAAGTACCTACCGCGTGGAAGTTAGAGTAGCATGCTTGGAAGCAATTGCATCCTATTGGGAAACAAACGAGGGCTCTTCTACCCCTCTAGTGGAATGGGATACCTGTAAGGCTGTCCTGAGGGGAACCCCGATAGCTGCAATTGCGGCTCACAGGATGGAGCTGCTTTCCTCATTGGAGGGGTCGGTGACCCAGGCGGAACAAACATATCTAGTTAACCCTACTCTGGAGCACTATGCGCTCTGGCTGTCTGCTCAGAGACAATACTCGTTATATTTAATTGAATTCACTCAGAAACGGTTGTAAACTCTATGAACGAGCACTGGAGTATGGATCTTTACCGAACTCATTCTCTGAAGCCACCATAGTGGTCATACACAAAGCTGGGAGGCCGCCAGGTCAGTGCAGTTCGTACAGGCCCATTTCACTGATTAATTCAGATGCAAAAATGTTGGCTAAAGTATTAGCCAAACATTTGTCGTCTGTTATTTTGAAGATGGTGGGCATGGATCAATCGGGGTTTATGCCTGGGAAGGCGACAGATAGAAATTTGAGACGTATTTTCATTAATCTTCAAATAACACATGACAATGCAGGCAACAGAGCGATAGCCTCCTTGGATAACGAGAAGGCATTTGATTTGGTGGAGTAGGGGTTTATGTGGGCAGTCCTGGAGAAGTTAGGGATCCCCCAGTCCTTCCTTAGATGGCTGCATATGCTGTATGCGCGCCCGACAGCTAGGGTTAGAGTCAACGGTCAATTATCCAGACCTTTTGTACTGAAGAGGGGCACCAGACAGGGGTGTTCCTTGTCCCTTAGTGATAGAACCTCTTTCGATCTGCACTGGGAAAAGTTTAGAGATACAGGGTTGGGACATTGCGGGTATCTCCGAAAAAATTTCATTGTACGTATGATATGTTGATTTATCTGGAGGATATGGGTCCCTCTCTAGATGCCCTTTTACAGACGGTGGACTTGTATGGCTCGTGCTTGGGGCTCCGAGTAAACTGGTCAAAATCGGTATTGTATCCGGTAGATGATATTCTCCCCCAGAATATTTCGCCCAAGTCTTCTTTGCAGGTAGTAGATAGGTTTACCTATCTAGGGATTGTTATCCATACAGACGTCACCCAATTCAAGATGCTTAATGTGCAGCCTGTGGTACAGTATGTTGAGCAGAGATTGAAGGCCTGGGAGTCGCTACCGCTATCTCTGATTGGACGTATCAATGTCTATAAGATGGTTCTCCTACCCAAACTGCTATACTTGTATAGAGCAGCTACTCTGCTACTGCCTAAGTCTCATTTCCAGAGTTTGGAGCGTTTGGTGTCTCCCTTCTTGTGGAATAAGTCTGGGCCCCGCATAGCCAGAGAAACTTTGAGAGCCCCTTATGAAAGAGGAGGGCTGGCCTTACCAGACTTGTACCTCTATTACGTAGCAATACAACTAAACTACGCGGCCTGGTGGATCAGGGCAGACTCGTACAATCCGGCGGTGGTGCTAGAGGCAGCGTTGATAGGCTCGTATGAGCCCACGACGAACCTGGTGTATTGGGCAGGAAAATATCAGGTTAAGCATCTCACCACACTTATGACAGGAGTGATTAAGGCTTGGAATGGCTTTATGGCTTTGCTGGAGGGACGAGAAGAACTGAACAAAATATAAAATCCCCAGTGATGCCTGAACTGGCGGAATTATCTGCTTTGCCTGACTTTGTGTTCTGGCCGAGGAAGGGTGTTAAATGCCTCACTCAGCTTTACGATGAGGGTGTTTTCAGGACGTTCTCTGCTCTGCAGGCTGAATATAGTGCAGTGGAGAAGATAACCAGGAGGGCAGTCCATTATAAAATGGTTTTGTCTTTTTATGGGTTCCTTATCTCATCCCGACCTTCACCGTTGGCGAGGGTCTTTCTCAGGTGGCGAGTGGACATACCTATCTTAGAGACCTCACATGAGAAGGAACTGATTGCCTCATGGAGAAAGTCAGTTATTAGTGCACGGAATCAGTTGATACAGAACAAGTGGCTACATAGGGTCTACATTACCCCTGTGCGCATGCGCAAACTTGACTCCGATACTTGTACACGGTGTAATGGTGGGAGGGGGACTCTGTTCCACATGATCTGGAAGTGCCCGGTTATTACTGAGTTCTGGAGGGAGGTGCACAGGTATCTTAATGTCAGATTGGGGCTCCCTGCTGTGGTCACCACGGAAGTTAGTTTGCTAGGCTTGGTTAATTATATACTCCAAACTAAATATGATAGGATGCTGTACAGACTGCTGATGTTCTATGTGCGGAAGTCACTGTTGCTCAACTGGAAACCCCCAAGAAGCCAGACGTGTCGGTCTGTATTCGGCTTATCAATGAGGCCCTCCCCATGTGTAAGTTAACGTATGAGGCTAGAGAGGTCCCGGAGAGATTTCAGAAAGTGTGGGGCATTTGGTTGAGTGCCAATTCAGTTTCGGAATGTTGATATAGTTTAGCTAGTACAGGCCCAGGTCACTGCCCGTGTGCATGCGAGAGTGAATGGTGTTTGACTGCAGACGGACGTTGTTTGGAATCTCACAGATATGTACACTGACTCCTATGCAGAGGCGATTGACCAGATATGTATTTTAATTGTATTGCTGGATTTCTCTCCTATTATGTGGGATCCCTTGTGTTTTATGATTGAGTTTGTATCTTAAATTGAAAATGAAAATAAAGCCTAAAAATAAATAAATAAATAAATAAATAAAAAAATAAAAAAAGTCTCACATTTTAGGAGCTCGCATTGTACAGAACCATAGTCTGTTACAAAGGTCAGTGACACGGTGACATCTGTCTCTGGCCCCCTCTTTAGAAAGTCCAATACTTTGGGCATGACCCGAGACACCTGCTGGCGGGAGTCTAGTGTAACCCCCAGCGGTATCCCCCCCCCCCCCCCCATCTCCAACTCGCAGGACTTTTCCCACAGGCTCCACCATTTTGCAGCCATTTTGACAGGTCAGTTTCTTTTACTGTGCTTCTGGCCCTTTAAATCCGCACACAGCTTGTACCACAGAAAAAACAGTCCACAATCGCATGAGCAGCACTTGCTCCACTGGACAAAACAGGCTTCCAACCCTTTAAATCACTGCACAGCAACACAGCAATTCCTTGGCAACATTCACAGCACCTGCTCTTCTCAGTCAGGTCGTTGCCCCTAGCAACCTGCTGTTATTGCCCGCATCTTCCACCATATGTAGGGATCGTCTCTTATTCGGGGGTCAATCTCACAGACTTCGCAACGGACACCAGATTGAAGTCCAAACGATGCTTTATTTTCAAGCACAAAACAGCAACCAAAACATAAATCACAAACATAATTCCTCAGCCGTCTGGCCACTGACTAAACAGTCTTTCCCTCTCTATTGGGATCTGGGTCTACCACCCAGCTCCCCAAAACACATCACCAGTGCTTACCCCACACACAGGGTTAGAGGGTCCCGGCTCCCACAGGCCTCAACACAGCCTGCTCCTTTCCCAGACTGGGAGACACACCCAAATCCAGCAACAGGATTAAATAGCATCCCTGGACATGAGCATTGTCCAAAATCCCGGACTGGAGCATGGGGAACAGGCACCCACCCAGCACATTGCCTGCTCCCAGTAAAAGCCCGCCCTGGACTAGCTGGAGCCAGCTAAGTTAACTATCTTGGTGTCCACCAACTAACTTAGTGGCCACCTATATCTAGGGCCTTTACTTCACCAAGGTTGGGCCCCTTGGTGACACACTCCTTGTGGAAACAACACTCTTTTTCATGCTTCCCTGGGACTTTACTACACCCCTCCTATTCACATTGCCACTATATCTAATATATATATATATATTAGATATATTTTCTTAAGCCATGGACAAATGTATAAAACTTTATAATGCACAGTAATTTTACTGTTTCACCTTCTGGAAGTGCTGGCATGCCACAGTTGAGATTACGTATTATTTATCATGTGCCCAAAGAAGAGGAGGCGATATAGAGAAATTATTAAAACAGTGAAAATAGATATGTGAACTGGAAACAATTGTCCCTTAAGGGCATGAACATTGACTTTGCTCTAACCCCGAACTTTTGAATAATGTGATCTATAATTTGTTTCTGCCTCTAATATGATTCTGCATCCTTTTTTCGTGTATTTTAATTTATAATTTTTTGTTATTCTTATTTTTTTCACATGGACGTTACTGTTGAGCTCTTTGCTAAGAGACACTTATTTCCTAGGTGGGGGAAAGATTCACTATATATGTATTATACATAGATCTGGTTCATGTGCTCCTATTGCATTCCATAGGTTGGTATATCTCACATTCACTTTTGATAATTACTGTTACATTAAGATTAGCAGTAATTCCCAGTTCACACATTATGTGGTATAACAGCTAATCAATACCACTATTTATACGCTATATCTAGTGTTCAGCGAACAGTTCGAGCATCGTTCGGGTTCGTACCGAATTTGGGGGTGTCCGGAACACGGACCCGAACCCGGACATTTTCAAAAAAGTTTGGGTTCGGGTTCGTTGTTCGTCGATTACTTCCCGCTTTCTGAAGAGCTGCACAGCAGCCAATCAGCTAGCGTTTTACTTCTTGCCCTAAGAGCCCATCACAGCCATGCCTACTAATGGCATGGCTGTGATTGGCCAAGTGCAGCATGTGACCCAGCCTCTATTTAAGCTGGAGTCACGTAGCGCCGCACGTCACACTGCTCTGATTAGGGTAGGGAGAGGACGCAGCTTCTGTCAGGCGAGATTAGGCAGAATAAAGTCAGCAACAGTACCTAATGAACGGATCGATCTACAGCTGTGAATGATTGAACTTCTGCTAGTTACATGCTCACTGGTTTTTAGGCTGCACAGAGCGTTTTTTTGTCACTTATTTTCTGGGATGATCGGCGGCCATTTTGTGACTTGTGGTGCACCAGAACAAGCTGCCACCAAGTCCATCAATCCATCAATACTAGTTTTTTTTTGCCATATCCTACAACAGGGGCTTGGCTGTGCTAATTGTCACCCCTGGAGACTCAGGATAGCAATTTCTATATTTTATTAAGGGGTTAAATGCAATTGCCCAAATACCAATCCCCTAAATCTGGTGTTCCAGCTTTGGCTAGACAAGTATAATACTGTCTGCTGTCTGGCAAAGGATAGATTATTTTCTGTGGTGAAATTCAATTGCCAAAATAGCAATACCATAAATCAGTGGTTTCAGCTGTGGCTGGCAAACTATAATAGTGTCCGCCAAAACATATATTTTGTTCTGGGTTGAAATTAATCTGCCAAAATAGCAATACCCTGAATCTGGTGTCCCAGCTGTTGCAGGCCAGGTTTCATAGTGTCCGCCAAAACATATATTTTGTTCTAGGGTGAAATTAATCTGTCAAAATAGCAATACCCTGAATCTGGTGTCCCAGCTGTTGCAGGCCAGGTTTCATAGTGTCCGCCAAAACAAATATTTTGTTCTGGGGTGTAATTCACTTGCCAAAATAGCAATACCCTGAATCTGGTGTCCCAGCTGTTGCATGCCAGGTTTCATAGTGTTCGCCAAAACATATATTTTGTTCTGGGGTGAAATTAATTTGCCAAAATAGCAATACCCTGAATCTGGTGTCCCAGCTGTTGCAAGCCAGGTTTCATAGTGTCCGCCAAAACATATATTTTGTTCTGGGGTGAAATTAATTTGCCAAAATAGCAATACCCTGAATCTGTTGTCCCAGCTGTTGCAGGCCAGGTTTCATAGTGTCCGCCAAAACATATATTTTGTTATGGGGTGAAATTAATCTGCCAAAATAGCAATACCCTGAATCTGGTCTCCCAGCTGTTGCAGGCCAGGTTTCCTAGTGTCCGCCAAAACATATATTTTGTTATGGGGTGAAACTAATCTGCCAAAATAGCAATACCCTGAATCTGGTGTCCCAGCTGTTGCAGGCCAGGTTTCATAGTGTCCACCAAAACATATATTTTGTTCTGGGGTGAAATTAATTTGCCAAAATAGCAATACCCTGAATCTGGTGTCCCAGCTGTTGCAGGCCAGGTTTCATAGTGTCCACCAAAACATATATTTTGTTCTGGGGTGAAATTAATTTGCCAAAATAGCAATACCCTGAATCTAGTGTCCCAGCTGTTGCAGGCCAGGTTTCATAGTGTCCGCCAAAACATATATTTTGTTCTGGGGTGAAATTAATCTGCCAAAATAGCAATACCCTGAATCTGGTGTCCCAGCTGTTGCAGGCCAGGTTTCATAGTGTCCGCCAAAACATATATTTTGTTCTGGGGTGAAATTAATCTGCCAAAATAGCAATACCCTGAATCTGGTGTCCCAGCTGTTGCAGGCCAGGTTTCATAGTGTCCACCAAAACATATATTTTGTTCTGGGGTGAAATTAATTTGCCAAAATAGCAATACCCTGAATCTGGTGTCCCAGCTGTTGCAGGCCAGGTTTCATAGTGTCCGCCAAAACATATATTTTGTTCTGGGGTGAAATTAATTTGCCAAAATAGCAATACCCTGAATCTGGTGTCCCAGCTGTTGCAGGCCAGGTTTCATAGTGTCCGCCAAAACATATATTTTGTTCTGGGGTGAAATTAATCTGCCAAAATAGCAATACCCTGAATCTGGTGTCCCAGCTGTTGCAGGCCAGGTTTCATAATGTCCGCCAAAACATATATTTTGTTCTGAGGTGAAACTAATTTGCCAAAATAGCAATACCCTGAATCTGGTGTCCCAGCTGTTGCAGGCCAGGTTTCATAGTGTCCGCCAAAGCATATATTTTGTTATGGGGTGAAATTAATTTGCCAAAATAGCAATACCCTGAATCTGGTGTCCCAGCTGTTGCAGGCCAGGTTTCATAGTGTCCACCAAAACATATATTTTGTTCTGGGGTGAAATTAATTTGCCAAAATAGCAATACCCTGAATCTGGTGTCCCAGCTGTTGCAGGCCAGGTTTCATAGTGTCCGCCAAAACATATATTTTGTTCTGGGGTGTAATTCACTTGCCAAAATAGCAATACCCTGAATCTGGTGTCCCAGCTGTTGCAGGCCAGGTTTCATAGTGTCCACCAAAACATATATTTTGTTCTGGGGTGAAATTAATTGGCCAAAAAAGCAATACCCTGAATCTGGTGTCCCAGCTGTTGCAGGCCAGGTTTCATAGTGTCCGCCAAAACATATATTTTGTTCTGGGGTGAAACTAATTTGCCAAAATAGCAATACCCTGAATCTGGTGTCCCAGCTGTTGCAGGCCAGGTTTCATAGTGTCCGCCAAAGCATATATTTTGTTCTGGGGTGAAATTAATTTGCCAAAATAGCAATACCCTGAATCTGGTGTCCCAGCTGTTGCAGGCCAGGTTTCATAGTGTCCGCCAAAACATATATTTTGTTCTGGGGTGAAACTAATTTGCCAAAATAGCAATACCCTGAATCTGGTGTCCCAGCTGTTGCAGGCCAGGTTTCATAGTGTCCGCCAAAGCATATATTTTGTTCTGGGGTGAAATTAATTTGCCAAAATAGCAATACCCTGAATCTGGTGTCCCAGCTGTTGCAGGCCAGGTTTCATAGTGTCCACCAAAACATATATTTTGTTCTGGGGTGAAATTAATTTGCCAAAATAGCAATACCCTGAATCTGGTGTCCCAGCTGTTGCAGGCCAGGTTTCATAGTGTCCACCAAAACATATATTTTGTTCTGGGGTGAAATTAATTTGCCAAAATAGCAATACCCTGAATCTAGTGTCCCAGCTGTTGCAGGCCAGGTTTCATAGTGTCCGCCAAAACATATATTTTGTTCTGGGGTGAAATTAATCTGCCAAAATAGCAATACCCTGAATCTGGTGTCCCAGCTGTTGCAGGCCAGGTTTCATAGTGTCCACCAAAACATATATTTTGTTCTGGGGTGAAATTAATTTGCCAAAATAGCAATACCCTGAATCTGGTGTCCCAGCTGTTGCAGGCCAGGTTTCATAGTGTCCGCCAAAACATATATTTTGTTCTGGGGTGAAATTAATTTGCCAAAATAGCAATACCCTGAATCTGGTGTCCCAGCTGTTGCAGGCCAGGTTTCATAGTGTCCGCCAAAACATATATTTTGTTCTGGGGTGAAATTAATCTGCCAAAATAGCAATACCCTGAATCTGGTGTCCCAGCTGTTGCAGGCCAGGTTTCATAGTGTCCGCCAAAACATATATTTTGTTCTGGGGTGTAATTCACTTGCCAAAATAGCAATACCCTGAATCTGGTGTCCCAGCTGTTGCTGGCCAAGTGTAAATCTGTCCATAAAAGGATACCTTTCATCCAGGGCCTAAATACTAGCCCTAAAAGAGATATTCCCCTAAATCAGTGGTTACTGCTGTGCCTGGATTAGTGTAATACGCTACATAAACAAATAGGCAGATAGTGTTAGGTACCTGTAAAGGCCTGAATTTGAAATAAATACATTGGGCCAAATATTTTTTTCCTTATTGTGGTGCTTGGTGAACGGTAACAATGAGGAAAACATCTAGTAATGGACGCGGACGCGGTCGTGGTGGTGTTAGTGTACCCTCTGGTGCTGGGAGAGGACGTGGCAATTCTGCCACACGTCCTAGTGAACCAACTACCTCAGGTTCCCGTAGCCGCCAGAATTTACAGCGATATTTGGTGGGGCCCAATGCCGTTCTAAGGATGGTAAGGCCTGAGCAGGTACAGGCGCTAGTCAATTGGGTGGCCGACAGTGGATCCAGCATGTTCACAACATTATCTCCCACCCAGTCTTCTGCTGAAAGCGCACAGGTGGCACCTGAAAACCAAGCCCATCAGTCTGTCACATCACCCCCATGCATATCAGGGAAACTGTCAGAGCCTCAAGTTATGCAGCAGTCTCTTATGCTGTTTGAAGACTCTGCTGGCAGGGTTTCCCAAGGAAATCCACCTAGCCCTTCCCCAGTGGTGGAAGACATAGAATGCACTGATGCAAAACCACTGATGTTTCCTGATGATGAGGACATGGGAATACAACCTCATCGGAGTCCGCACATCTCTGATGATGACGAAACACAGGTGCCAACTGCTGCGTCTTTCTGCAGTGTGCAGACCGAACAGGAGGTCAGGGAGGAAGACTGTGTTGGAAGACGATGCAGGGGACGATGAGGTCCTAGACCCCACATGGAATGAAGGTCGTGCCACTGACTTTCATAGTTCAGAGGAAGAGGCAGTGGTGAGACCGAGCCAACAGCGTAGCAAAAGAGGGAGCAGGGGGCAAAAGCAGACCAGCCGCCGCAAAGAGAGTTTGCCTGCTACTGGCCACCGCCACCAGAGACCGAGCACCCCAAAGGCAGCTTCAAGGAGTTCCCTGGCATGGCACTTCTTTAAACAATGTGCTGACGACAAGACCCGAGTGGTTTGCACGCTGAGCCATCAGATCCTGAAGTGAGGCATTAACGTTCTGAACCTTAGCACAACCTGCATGACCAGGCATCTACATGCAAAGCATGAACTGCAGTGGAGTAAACACCTTAAAAGCAAGGAACTCACTCTGGCTCCCCCTGCTCCCTCTTCTGCTGCTGCCTCGGCCTCTTCCTCTGCCTCGGGAGGAACGTTGGCACCTGCCGCCCACCAAACAGAGGATGTGCCACCGACACCACCACCTGCTTCACCAAGCATCTCCACCATGTCACACGGCAGCGTTCAGCTCTCCATCTCACAAACCTTGGAGAGAAAGCGTAAATTCCCACCTAGCCACCCTCGAGCCCTGAGCCTGAATGCCAGCATTTCTAAACTACTGGCCTTTGAAATGCTGTCATTCAGGCTGGTGGACACAGACAGCTTCAAACAGCTGATGTCCATGGCTGTCCCACAGTATGTTGTTCCCAGCCACCACTACTTCTCCAAGACAGCCGTGCCTTCCCTGCACAACCAAGTATCCGATAAAATCAAGTGTGCACTGCGCAACGCCATCTGTGGCAAGGTCCACCTAACCACAGATACGTGGACCAGTAAGCACGGCCAGGGACGCTATATCTCCCTAACTGCACACTGGGTAGATGTAGTGGCGGCTGGGCCGCAGGCGGAGAGTTCCTTGGTGCATGTCCTTCCGCCGCCAAGGATCGCAGGGCATCATTCTTTGCCTCCTGTAGCCTCCTCCTCCTACTCGGCTTCCTCCTCCTCTGCTTCCACCAGCTCATCCAGTCAGCCACACACCTTCACCACCAACTTCAGCACAGCCCGGGGTAAACGTCAGCAGGCCATTCTGAAACTCATATGTTTGGGGGACAGGCCCCACACCGTGCAGGAGTTGTGGCGGGGTATTGAACAACAGACCGACGAGTGGTTTCTGCCAGTGGGCCACAATCCCGGCCTGGTGGTGTGCGATAATGGGCGAAATCTCGTCGCAGCTCTGGGACTAGCCGGTTTGACGCACATCCTTTGCCTGGCGCATGTGCTGAATTTGGTGGTGCAGAAGTTCATTTACAACTACCCCGACATGTCAGAGCTGCTGCATAAAGTGAGGGCCGTCTGTGCGCGCTTCCGGCGTTCACATCCTGCCGCTGCTCGCCTGTCTGCGCTACAGCGGAACTTCGGCCTTCCCGCTCACCGCCTCATATGCGACGTGCCCACCAGGTGGAACTCCACCTTGCACATGCTGGAGGTACCTCCTGACGAAGCAAATGCGAAAGCGCGTCGAGGGTGTTCTGTTCCACTGGTGCTGACTTCCCCCCGTACACCATGGCTAACGGTATGCTATCTGTGTCCTAGATTGTCTGATTATTTCATGCATACTCTGGCTAAGTTGTTTAATTTTCTGGGGTTTACTATGACCTCCAACCTTACCGTTGCTATACTATTGAGTGCTTAACCATTTTTGTGGTGTGGGGGATACTCAGTGTCAGTGGTGGTTCTTGGGCATTCATTCTGTGCTCCTCCACCGCACAATTAATGTGTATGTATTTGTTATCAATTGTCTATTTATTTATCTGTTAATAAATCTTTATACTTTTGTATACTTGGGCTGTGTCTTCTCTTGCTCTTGCTGAGCAATTATTGGATGTTATGGATCCCACAGGACCTGTCCCTCCCTTGTGCAGAATAGACATTTATAACTGCCTCCCCCTCAACCATGTATTCTTGTACTCCGGGGCACTTCTTTATTGAATCCTTATTTTTTTAACTTTACCATGATCTTGCGGTGCAACCCAAAGTTGAATGAACCTCTCCTCTGTCTGGGTGGTGGGGCCGAAATAACTGAAAGTGGCCTTCTCCGGTGGTGGTTGATATGACGCATGATTCCTTGCTGTGGGACCTCTCTCCTCTGTCTGGGTGCTGGGCCGAAATCACTGAGAGTGGCCTTCTCCGGTGGTGGTTGATATGACGCATGATTCCTTGCTGTGGGACCTCTCTCCTCTGTCTGGGTGCTGGGCAGAAATAACTGAGAGTGGCCTTCTCCGGTGGTGGTTGATATGATGCATGATTCCTTGCTGTGGGACCTCTCTCCTCTGTCTGGGTGCTGGGCCGAAATAACTGAGAGTGGCCTTCTCCGGTGGTGGTTGATATGACGCATGATTCCTTGCTGTGGGACCTCTCTCCTCTGTCTGGGTGGTGGGGAAGAAATAACTGAGAGTGGCCTTCTCCGGTGGTGGGTGATATGACGCATGATTCCTTGCTGTGGGACCTCTCTCCTCTGTCTGGGTGCTGGGCCGAAATAACTGAGAGTGGCCTTCTCCGGTTGTGGTTGATATGGCGCATGATTCCTTGCTGTGGGACCTCTCTCCTCTGTCTGGGTGCTGGGCCGAAATAACTGAGAGTGGCCTTCTCCGGTGGTGGTTGATATGACGCATGATTCCTTGCTGTGGGACCTCTCTCCTCTGTCTGGGTGCTGGGGCCGAAATAACTAAAAGTGGCCTTCTCCAGTGGTGGGTGATATGACGCATGATTCCTTGCTGTGGGACCTCTCTCCTCTGTCTGGGTGGTGGGGCCGAAATAACTGAGAGTGGCCTTCTCCGGTGGTGGGTGATATGACGCATGATTCCTTGCTGTGGGACCTCTCTCCTCTGTCTGGGTGCTGGGCCAAAATAACTGAGAGTGGCCTTCTCCGGTGGTGGTTGATATGACGCATGATTCCTTGCTGTGGGACCTCTCTCCTCTGTCTGGGTGCTGGGCCGAAATAACTGAGAGTGGCCTTCTCCGGTGGTGGTAGATATGACGCATGATTCCTTGCTGTGGGACCTCTCTCCTCTGTCTGGGTGCTGGGGCCGAAATAACTGAAAGTGGCCTTCTCCAGTGTTGAGTGATATGACGCATGATTCCTTGCAGTGGGACCTCTCTCCAATTGATATTGGTTAAATTTTATTTATTTTATTTTATTTTAATTCATTTCCCTATCCACATTTGTTTGCAGGGGATTTGCCTACATTTTGCTGCCTTTGGCAGCCCTCTAGCCCGTTCCTGTACTATTTTACAGCCTTTTTAGTGCCTAAAAGTTCAGGTCCCCATTGACTTCAATGTGGTTCGGGTTCGGGATAAAGTTCGGATCGAGTTTGGATCCCCAACACGAACATTTTCGGGAAGTTCGGCCAAACTTCTCGAACCCGAACATCCAGGTGTTCGCTCATCTCTAGCTATATCTATACGCTGTGTCATGTGGTCGATAAGCTCTTTAGTATATTCATTATGTGTTATTACAGCCATTGTATTCCACTATGCATGTGCGACTTTAACTGGTCAATACTTTTCAGTGTCCTTTGCAACGTCACATTGGCCCTCGGCTCTGCATTGGTGCTGTCTCTCCGGTTGCGCTTGCGCACTTACATTCGACTGCCACAACATGCCCACACTCAGGAGTATGTCTTTATGTACAGGAGCACTTCTACATATTCTGTGTCAATATCATGAGCGCATCCACAATTATTACGTTGGTCTCATACCAACCAATGGGATTTACACTTACCGCACTAGCAAAGAGCATATGAGGGGGGCGGCACTCTTGTATGGAGATGTATGCCGACAGCACGGGTTAATAGTACACCAATATTATCAAAATTAGGGTTATTCACGTTAGAAAAAAAAATGACTGAGGGGAAATCTAATAACTATGTGTAAATATATCAGGGGTCAGTACAGAGATCTCTCCCATCATCTATTTATCCCCAGGACTGTGTATGTGACGAGGGGACATCCTCTGCGTCTGGAGGAAAGAAGGTTTGTATACAAACATAGAAAAGGATTCTTTACTGTAAGAGCAGTGAGACTATGGAACTCTCTGCTTGAAGAGGTGGTGATAATGAGTACAATTAAGGAATTCAAGAGGGGACTGGATGTATTTCTGGAGTATAATATTACAGGCTATAGCTACTAGAGAGGGGTCGTTGATCCAGGGGGTTATTCTGATTGCCTGATTGGAGTCGGGAAGGAATTTTTTTCCCTTAAGTGGGGAAAATTGGCTTCTACCTCACAGTTTTTTTTTTTGCCTTCCTCTGGATCAATTTGCAGGATAACAGGCCGAACTTAAAGGGAACCTGTCAGCAAAAAATAGCATCTAAATGTGTTAACAGTACCTCCTAGTGCCCGCAAAGTGTCTCCACATGGACTTTTTCTTCCTCTTTTCACTGTTGGTTTCACTGAGAAAATGCACTTTTATTCTGCCGCTGCCCCGTGCTTCAAGTCAGGCTTGAAGTCATGGGGGCAGCGGCCTCGGCGTCTTCCACTGTCCTCTCCCCGCCCCTTGCCTCCTTGACTGACAGCCGAGATGCATTGCCGGGACCGCGCTCTAAGGCCGCATGCGCAGTAAAGGGCGGCTGGAGCGCGGTCCCGGCTGCCGCGCGTACTACGCGCCGTCTTTCTTTCGCCGCACAGCGCATGCGCCCGTCAGCCTGTAGTAAACGCGCCCGGCATCTGTGCGCGTTTACTACAGGCTGTCGGGCGCATGCGCTGTGCGGCGAAAGAAAGACGGCGCATAGTACGCGCGGCAGCCGGGCCTTAGAGCGGTCCCGGCAATGCATCTAGGCTGTCAGTCAAGGAGGCAGGGGGCGGGGAGAGGACCGTGGAAGACGCCGAGGCCGCTGCCCCCATGACTTCAAGCCTGACTTGAAGCACGGGGCAGCGGCAGAATAAAAGTGCATTTTCTCAGTGAAACCAACAGTGAAAAGAGGAAGAAAAGGTCCATGTGGAGACACTTTGCGGGCACTAGGAGGTACTGTTAACACATTTAGATGCTATTTTTTGCTGACAGGTTCCCTTTAATGGACAAATGTCTTTTTGTAAACGATGATACTATGTTACCACATGGTGACACATGTCGGCAGCGCTTGGCTCTCCTTACACATGGCAACTACACTCCATATTTAGTACGTTGACCACTGTAATGACAATCTGGAATGCAATTACAGGTATGCACAATTCTTATCATACTTTTGTCATTATGAATGATATAATAAAAATTTCCACACAATGTATGTCACTTTATTGAAATGTATTTGTATTATTTTTCACCTTTGACATTTGAGCGACTAGGTCAGATGACCAACTGGCCTTTGGTCACGTGACCACTCTCTTGTCAGGTGATCAATCGTCTCTTTTTGATGCCAAGAGTGAGCAAAGCAGTAAACAAAGCAAAAGGTGGCTACTTTAAAGAATCTAGAATATGACATATTTTCAGTTGTTTCACACTTTTTTGTTATGTATATAATTCCACATGTGTTAATTCATAGTTTTGATGCCTTCAGTGTGAATCTACAATTTTCATAGTCATGAAAATAAAGAAAACTCTTTGAATGAGAAGGTGTGTCCAAACTTTTGGTCTGTACTGGTATTTCAGGGGATACCCCACTAAATCATATTTCTGCATGCTGACAGGTTTTCTATTGCCCTTGGATCATTGTGGATTTGGATTGTGTATGTGCAGTAGTTCATTAGGACTGCTGCAATGGGATAATTACTGCTAGCATTAATGCAATGTAATTGAGTTAAACATTTTGTGATTTATTATGTTTATGTACTCAGTGGCAATGTGTAAGGAAACTAAATGGTTAACAAATTGGCAGACCATTTAGGTTACCAGGGTGATGGACTTGGTCCACTACCCTGGTTAGTTAGTAGAGCAAGGGAGAAGACCTATATGTGCAAGCCTAAGAGACCAAGTTCAGGGAACCTTTGTCTTTGAGACTTTAACAGCCAAGGAAACAACTCAATTACCAAAGGACCCCTGGGGGAAAGAAACTATTCATCTTAGAAGGTCCAGACCCAGCTAGGCCATGCAAGCAGACAGAAAGTTATTTACTTGTTTATAGCAGAAAGACTTTGCTGCTGTTAAAAGGACTATTGCCTCCAGAACCTACCACACTTAGGCCTCTTTCACACGGGCGTCATGTTTGACGGCCGGATAAGAGGCGGGTGCGTTGCGGGAATATGCACGTTTTTCCCGCACGGGTGCAAATGTTTGTAATGCGTTTTGCACGCGCGTGAGAAAAATCGCCATGTTTGGTACCCAGACCCGAAGCTGGACTTCATCACTGAAGTCCGGTTTCGGGTCTTCTGGAGAATTGATTATTTTCCCTTATAACATGGTTATAAGGGGAAATAATAGCATTCTTAATAAAGAATGCATAGTAAAATGAAGTGGAAGGGGTTAAAAATAATAAAAGTTAACTTACCTTAGCCACTTGATCGCGTAGTTGCGATCTGTCCTCTCTTTCCCTGCAGCATCTATGATCTAAAGGACCTGTGATGACGTCACATCACATGGTCCAATCACATAGTCCATCACCATGGTAAGATGGACCATGTGATTGGACCATGTGATGTGACGTCATCACAGGTCACTTAGATTCTTAGCTGATGCTGGGAAAGAGAGGACAGAAGCGCAACTACGCGATCAAGTGGCTAAAGTAAGTTAACTTTTATTATTTTTAACCCCTTCCACTTCATTTTACTATGCATTCCTTATTAAGAATGCTATTATTTCCCCTTATAACCATGTTATAAGGGAAAATAATAAAGATCGGGTGCCGTTGCTAAGCAACCATGCGGGAAAATCGCACTGCATCCGCACTTGCTTGCGGATGCTTGCGATTTTCCCGCAGCTCCATTCACTTCTATGGGGCCTGCGTTGCGTGAAAAACGCACAATATAGAGCATGCTGCGATTTTCAAGCAACACAGAAGTGATGCGTGAAAATCACCACTCATGTGCACAGCCCCATAGAAATGAATGGGTCCGGATTCAGTGCGGGTGCAATGCGTCCTCCTCACGCATTGCACCCGTGCGGTAAACTCGCCCGTGTGAAAGGGGCCTTAGAGGAATATTGGCAATCTGTAGCTAAAGTTTTGCACCCCTCAGCCCGAGAACTGCAGAAGGAGTTCATTAGGTTATCTTAGTAAGATATCAAAATGTTTGGAGTCAGACTCAGGGAGTACTACAACTACCATCATTGTTGTTGCCTCTACACTGCTATTGAGAGAAGATTGTACTTTGATATGCTTGGGAACTGTTCTTTTCCTGCTATATGTACTACTACTGTTACCATCAACTCTGTAAAGAGACTGTTATTTATTGCAATCTGTAGCATGGTTATTGACTCCACCATCCACCAGCCACGTCATCTGCACTCCTGCCTTGCACCCAGCCGAACATCCTCAATCAAGGGCACCCCAGTGTGCCCTTTATCCACTGCACGGCTCCAGGGAGTGCTGGAGGGAGGACTGCCACCATGAACTGTGAGTACTACTACCCATCTCAGGGCAAAAAAGGAACTCTTCAAACCCCACAGCTCACTGCATATGCTGTGTATTTAAACTAGACAGGATGGTTTACACTGTGGTGGTGCTGTCTTTTTCCACTGTCCTTTTCTAGGGCTTTACCTTTTGTGATGACATTGTAGCACAAATCCAAAACAGTAGGTTCAAAAAATAAAGGCATTGCATGTGTGAAAATCATAAAAGCTGAGTTGCTGAGCCTGAAAACCCTCTTGCATTCTTTGTACTGACAGCTATCCCCACCCATTCATTTGCAAATGCACTTATATTAAAAAGCTGAAATGAAAAAGGCTTTATGCTCCCTCTAATTAATTTTGGAATAAGGAGCATACTGTGATATAATCCAAATTTATTGTTTTGTCACTCCAGGCAAAACTGCTCTAATATCAAGACAGAAGTATGCATTTCTCATGGTGTTAGCAATATGTGATCTCTTCTCATTTCCCATGTGTTCTTCATATGTACACAAGCACCTGAGAATACCACACCCTATCATTACATTAATAGTAAAGCCTCATAATTGGAATGTGGAGGTTGTCCCTAGTTAAGAACACAATGGTGACTTTACTGTCGTGAAGTATTTTCAGCAGGTATGGCTGTGGCCAGGAAGATTCAAGTGAATGATGAATGTATGTGAATAAACATGTCGTAGATAAGACCATGATATGGTGGATCATACTTCCCACCAGCTCTATTTGAACACAGAGAGCCTCCTTAACAAACATCAGTTTGTATACCATTTATCATTTCTATGAAGTACAGTAAGTCCACTCCCTATTTTGCTGTTTTTGAACAATATACTACTGTATATTGTTAGTTATTATAGGTTAATCTCCTATTACCATTACATGTCAGTACTTCAGATGAAATTGCTATCCATATAATACATGGATGACTTGAGTCAGCTGGTTTTATTCTCTGTTCTAGCTTATAGAGAGGGGTCTCAGTCAAGGGTCCCCACGGTTGTCTTCATGAGGCAACCTCCTTAAAGGAAACGTAGCAAATTTCCTATGACCATATTTTGTCTAATTATAATTAAAATTAAGGAATAGCTAATTCATTTTTCTCTGTGTATCCCAGGAGATCAGCCATATATCCCCATCTCACTTTCCTGTTTCTGGGTGTACGATAACTGGCTGGAATAGGAGCCTCCCTCCTCTGCTCTGTATGCAGTAGGACAAAAGTATTCTTACTTCCTGCAGCCTTGGCTAAGTCGGCCACCATAGCCGCTACACAGCCAAAAATTTAGTAAATTAGCAGGAGAATAACCCCTGTGTTCTCTGCAAGATTTCTACAAGACTATTTGTCAATCTGCAGCATTTTCTGCATGCAACGGTGTGGGCAAGATTAACTCCTGTTTACTTTCATCCGTCATTTCTAGTTTATTGTTTCATTAACTCATAGATTATGGAGATTGTTATACAGCAAGTATTAAATGGGTTGCATGGGTTCACAGTTGAACCTGGACATACCCATATTTTCACCCAGGCAGCCCCACTGATGTTAGCATCGGAGCATTTCATGCCCCGATGCTTTCCCTTGCCCTGCGCAGGATCGCGCAGGGCAAGGGCTCTTTAATTTACCATAACACACTGCCGGGCAGAGGCTTTCACCCAGCAGTGTGTTCGTTGACATCACGGCTCTGATGGGCCCGACTTTAGCGCTGCCCTAGCTGTTTTACAGGCCAGGGCAGCACTAAAGCCCGCCCATCAGTGCCGGTTATGTCACCGGGCTCAATGCTGGGAGGAAGCCTCCGCCTGGCAGCCCTAAGGAAAGCCCGGTACGTCACCGGAACTCCAAAAAATGCCTTTGCCCTGCGCGATCTAGCACAGGGCAAAGAAGAGCATCAGAGCATGAATTGCTCCAATGATCAAGTCAGGGGGGCTGCCTGGGTGAAAATGGATATATGTTCGGGTTCAGCTCTGAACCCGAACAACCCCTTTAACAGAATGTTATTTGATTGTCCAACAAGTATTTGGTCAAAATATCCATATTGGTATTGGACTATAATAAATCCCTAATTTTATGAAAGGCAAATAAATCGCAAAATCATTATAATGACTTTTATTTCCATAAATGCAAATGCACTAGAAATACAAAACATTCAAATCAAAATCAAAACAATAACACAATTCATCCAGTTTGTGTTAATCCTTTAAGAAAAGTAAAGAAAAAGGAATATATTTGTTTAAAAATTTAAAAATTTAATATCTTTAAAAACTCAAAAATTGAATGTATAAACTGAAACAATGTTTGAGATTTCACTTTACTTTGAATTACTGAACTAATATTTGGCATAACCACTTTTTCTGAGAACTGCTTGATATCTGTGTTGCATGGAGTCAACCAACGTCTGGCACCTCTGAACAGTCCAGGACATTCCACAGTTCTTCTGCATTTTTGGAGTTTGCCTCATAAACCCAATTTTTTATGTCACCCCACAGGTTCTTTATGGGATTGAGATCAGAATATTAGGCTGGCCACTCCATTACATCAATCCTGTTTGTCTGTAACCAAGATGTTGTTTACTTACTGATGTGTTTTGGGTCATTGTCACGTTGAAACACCCATTTCAGGGGCATTTCTTCTTCGGCATAGGGGAACATGATCTCCTCCAGTATTTTGATATATGCAAACTGATTCATGATCCCTCGTATCAGGTTAATGATGTTGGATTGCTATTTTTTTAACACTACTGTATATGAGACTGGGTGAGTCATCAATATGAAAGGCGAGTGCAGTAGACAGAGAAGGTATGAGTAATATTGGCTATTGTTGTTTAGTTTGACTGCTGTATAATTAAAGGTTGCATTGTGTTTTGATTGGCCACGGTGGCTTATTGTCTCCTTCATGTTATAGGTGTATTTCTCTCCAGATTATCAGAGATTATGTAAATTATAGTCTTAATCTTTCAAAGTGAAGCTACGAATGACCTACGTTTTTTGGATAGATCCATCACTATTTCACAAGGCATTAAGCCCCAATTTTCCACATGATAGCTATATTTATTCACCTGGAGTAGTCCTATTGTTAAATAAATGGGTTCAGGAGACGTTGGGTGTTTTAAAACCATTTTTGCCTTATATCTCTATTTATTGTTTTTCTTTAATACCTGGGTAAGCCTGGACATCACCTCATTGTGTAAATCAATGTCACTGGGTATATGTGCATACTGAATGTGGAACAGGTAATGTGTCTGTGTTCCAACTTTAATTTGTGTAGCTACAGGTTTCTCATGTGATCTTCTCTGGGTCAGTACGATTACAATGATACCATATTTATCTAGTTTTTCTTGTGTTTTAATAAAATTGTATAATTGTATAATTGAAAACTAAAGATTCCCCCACACAACATGAGTCAGCCGTTTTGATTTTTTTTTCCATTATGCCATTCACCATATAAGGTCACCCCTGGTCAAAATTACTGTTACTGTGAACAGCAAAGCAAGCTGAAGATAAAATAATGTCCAAAAGTCATAAAGTTAAAGATCAAACATACTTTTTAACATTTTAAGCAATATTAGTGTATTATTTTGGTTTTGTACAATTTTAGTGAAAAAAGGAAAGGAGTACCTTGCAAAAGTATGGGAACCCAAGGCCTGTTAGGGTTAAGGCTTGTCACAATAATCGTTAGGAAAGGCCAGATGAAGCAAATTTCTAAGCTTTATAAATACCCAGACTCCTCTAAAGCCTCATTCACACTTTAGTGTCTTGGTCAGTGATTTTCATCAGTGACTGTAAGCCAAACCAGGATTGGAGCCTACATAAACATAAGGTATAAGGAAAAGATTTTCACATGTTCTGTGTTTAGAGCTACACCTGGTTTGGTCTTATAATCACTAATGGAAAACACTGACATGTGAATGAGGCATAACCAGTCATGGGTTCTTCTAAGCAGCTGCCTAACAGTGTGAAAATGAAAATGGTTGAGGCAGGAGAAGGCTATAAGAAGATAGAAAAGTGTTTTAAGGTTGCCATTTCCTTAGTTCAAATTCAATTAAGTAATGGCAGTTAACAGGAACAGTGGAGGTAAAGAGAAGGTCTGGACCACCAAGAAAAATTTTTGAGACAGCTTTTTGTAGGATTTCTAGAAAGGCAAATCAGAACCCCCACTTGACTGCAAAACACCTTCAGGAAGATTAAGCAGACTGGAGTTGTGGTACATTGTTCTACTGCTCAGCGACACCTGCAAAAATATGGCCTTCATGGAATAGTCATTAGAAGAAGACTTCTCCTGCATCCTCACCACAAAATTCAGAGTCATAAAGTTGCAAAAGAACACCCAAACAAGCCTGATGGATTTTGGAAACAAGTCCTGTGGACCGATGGGGTTAAAATAGAACTCTTTGGCCCAAACATATGTTTGGAGAAAAAAAGCGAACAGAATTTCATGAAAAGAATAAAAGAACACCTCTCCAACCATTAAGCAAGGGGGGGGGGGAATCAGTTATGCTTTGGCTTTGTGTTGCAGCCATTGGCACAGGGAACATTTCACGGTAGAGGGAAGCATGGATTCAATGAAATTACAGCAAATTCTGGAAGCAAACATAACACCAACTGTAAACAAGCTGAAGTTGAAAAGGAGATGGCTTCTACAAATGGATAATGATCCTAAACACACTTCAAAATCCACAATAGAAATCCTCAAAAGGCGCAAGCTGAAAGTTTTACCATGGTCCTCACAGTCCCCTGTTCTGAACATCATTGAAAATCTATGGACAGACCTTAAAAGAGCAGTGTATGCAAGACAGCTCAGGAATCTTACAGAACTGGAAGACTTTTGCAAGGAAGAATGGATGAAAATCCTGCAAATAAGAACTGAAAGACTTAGCGGGCTACAAAAGGCATTGACAAGCTGTAATACTTGCCATAGGGGCTGCAACTAGGAACTAACTATGTAGGGTGCCCAAAGTTTTGCTTCAGGCCCTTTTCCTTTTTTCTTATTTTGAAAATGTAAAAAAATTTTTTTGCTTAAAATACAAAGGAAATTATGTCGTCTTTAACTTTATGCATTTATAGATCTGTTCACAGTAACAGTAGTTTTGACTTTTGCATGCCACTATATTTTTATAGTAGTGGCATTTTGGGATGCCGTGGTGCCCACAATGTTTATTTTTTATTTTTATTATGGGTAAAGGGGGGTTATTTGAATTTATATATATTTTTTTTTTAACTTTTTTTTAACTTTTTATTTTTTTATTTTTAGCACCCCTCCCCGAGGGGACCTGAATGTGCAATCATAAGATGCTTTCCCAACACACTAATGTTCTACATTATTGCATAGGAAATTCAGTATATTCCATTGCTATTCTGCCACCTACAGGCCTACATTAGAATATACCCCACCATTGAACAGTTTCCCAGATCTCAGCACAGAGAAGCTATTCTTCAGGGGAGCACAACTCTCCTGGGGAAAGCCACCTCAGAAAACTGAGCACAATATGTGTGGGGTTAACTGTCTGTGATCAGTGTCATTGCTGATGGCAGACATTAGCCCTTGGTGTCTGCTGGGTAAAAAAGCAGAAACCATTGTTAAAGTAACAGCTTCTGCTGTACATGTGCAGCAACGATTATTAATGGGTTAAACAGTGAGCACATGTGGCTATTTTCTTAAGTTCCATAGCGGTGAATGGACAGCGCACTGCACATGCACAGCCACCACTCTATTCACTGCTATGGAACTGCCAGAAATAGCCGAGCACATGAGGTGCTGGAGCAGAGGATGGGAGCGGTAGAGGCCCTGATGATGATTTGTCACAGTGTACTCCCTCAGGCTGTCGCTCCCTGAGGTTGGTGCAGTGAAGGAGGATATCCTGTGTTCCCTCAGAGCAATCTCTGTAGCTGTGAGCTCCCTGCCTGATGGTAGTTCAGGGGTGTCTATGTTGGTGCTAAGCAGGGCACATAATGGAAATGCAATGGCCAGCATGTGGTGTTAAAAGTCAGAGACCAAAAGTCTCTCTTTACTGCGTGTACAGTAGGAGTTGTACATCCAGCAGTGCAAATTCCTCCCAGATCTCAAAGCATGAGCAAGTAGTTTGTAGCAATAGCCCTCTAATTACTCTTCCTGGCTAGTAATTATAATCTGGCAACTGTGGCTGTAGTGGGGGTGCATAGGGTGTCTTAACGAATTATTCCTTTGCAGCAGCAGGGTCATCAAGCTGTGTTACTTGCTGGCCATACAAATCTTCCTACAAAACTTCCTCTCTTTCATTTCTTGGAACTCTTGGTGATATAGAAAGCTCCAGGGCTTGAAGCTGAATACTGGGGGAGAGGAGCACATCATGTCTGCCCTACCTCCACTCTTCTCACAACTACTCTAACTGGAATGATCTGGAACCAGATTAAGGAGCTAGCCCCTAACTTAAGCTCCAGAGAGGGCTGCACCAGTATTGTTAGTTCAGGCCACACCTAGTTCAAGGTGAAGCATTCTGAGTACATTAACATTATAAACAATACAAACCAATTGTAAATACCTCCGGTTGTGCTGGGGTACTGTACAGGCACAATTCATGATGGAGGAGGGGGTGTATGGAACACTATATAATAAGCAGCAGCAGGCAGTCGGACACACTTCATGGGGGGTATGGCGCACTATATAATATGCAGCAGCAAGCACAATTCATAGGGGGGTATGGCAAACTATAAAATATGTAGCAGCAGACACAGTTCATAGGGTGTGGCACACTATATAATACACAGCAGCAGGCACAGTTCATGTGTCGGATTAGGGCATACTATATAATATAATGCAGCAGGCACAGCTCATAGGATGGGGTTGGGCATATTATACAATACACAGCAGCAGGCACAGTTCATGGGGGTATGTTTCACTATATTATACACAGCAGCAGGCACAGTTCATAGGGTGTGGCACACTATATAATACACAGCAGCAGGCACAGTTCATGTGTCGGATTAGAGCATACTATATAATATAATGCAGCAGGCACAGCTCATAGGATGGGGTTGGGCATATTATACAATACACAGCAGCAGGCACAGTTCATGGGGGTATGTTTCACTATATTATTCACAGCAGCAGGCACAGTTCATGGGGTGAGGATTATGGCATACTACTGTATATAATAAGCAGCAGGTACATTTTATGGGGGTATGGCATACTATATAATATACAAAAGGAGGCATAGTTCATGGGGTGGGGGGTACGGTATACTACACAATAGGCAGCAGCAGGCATCGCTCATTGGGGTATGGTACATTATATAATATACAGCAGCAGGCACAGTTCATGGGGGTATGGTACACTATAATAAGCAGAAGGTACAGTTCATAGGGGTATGGAAAACTATATAATAGAAAAATTGATTCAGTGGCTCACCTGTCAAAAAGCAGGGAATGGTGCACATCCCTGGTACCACCCAGACCAGAAAGAAAAATGACCACTAATTCAAGGAATGGGGGGCACTCTAATATTCGGAAATACAGGACCAATAAATGTTAGGTCAATCATAGAGTTAATAAAAACCATAAAACAATAGAGTACAGAAAGAGATACTAATATCATACAAAAAAACGATTGTTAAAATCAAATGACTCCTGAATGCTAGAACAGGGGAAAGAACCTAAAGCAGTCCAATGCATATATCTCAGGCAAAAAGAGTCGCTAGCAGTACTTGTGATATTTTGGGACTGGAAATTAAATGCACGACTGCATCAAGGTGCAAAGATAATATAGTCAAGTGCAGTGGTACATTGGGCTTGCCCAGTAAGTTATACTCAAGCTGTAATGAGGTGTAGATTTCAGTCACAGTTGATACTGAAAATTGGATGTACAACTGTACCAACGATACAACAATGTAGTAAAATATACTATTGCAATAGTTCAGTAGGTTTACTCATTAGGTTGCGCTCAATGTTGTTATATGTCCACACTGTATTGTTGAGAGAAAGTTTCCACTTGTAAACACGAATCGTTGGTGCAGTTAGAATGCAGTTTAAAATTGCCAGACAATAATTATCATGGCTAAGTACTTTAAAATGGATAGTGTCCTGGCATTATTAAAATAGTGCGCCCCAATAATGCAACTAATTCGCTGAGTACATTACCGCTCTTGCAGCTTTGGGGGAACAGCTCTCTCCACGCTCTGTGTGCGGACTGGGCCTAGCACTGCGTCCTGTGTGGCCTCTCAGTCTAAAGCGGCGTCTCGGCCTGAGCGGCGTCCAATGTGACTATTAGCCGCTCATGTGATCGTAATGTCACAGTGTGGGCCGCTCCTTCCCAGGTCCTGTTTGCTGAATACTTCGGAGGAGACAAGATGATACTGTGCTTAAGATAGCGCACGGAGGTATTCTCTTGGCAATATAAAATCAAAATATAACTTTTAATAATAATGTTAAAAAGGGACTATATGTCCATAAATGACGCACAATGTGAAAAAGACAAATGAAAAATACCACTGGGAGGTCGTGTCCCGTAGCAACGGGGCCTGGTGGCACACGTCCCAGTACAAACCACCAAAATATCATCGATGTACCTGGCCCATAGAGAGATGGGCCAGGTCATCGACTCACTCTCCCCAAAAACGACCGTTGCCTCCCACCAGCCCAGGAGCAAATTTGCATAGGATGGTGCACATGAACAGCCCATGGCTGTGCCCCTGAGCTGGTGGTACAGGCGGCCGTTGAACAGAAAAAAATTGTGTGTCAGCAGGTATCTGAGCAGGCGTAACACAAAGTTGTTATGTGCAGTAAATTGCTGACCTCGCATGCTCAGAAAATATCCTACTGCCTGTAGGCCTACCTCGTGTGGTATGGAGGAGTACAAAGCCTCCACATCCACACTTGCGAGAAGTGAGTCGTCATCGATGGAGATGCCGTCTATACGTTTAAGCAGGTCCATTGTATCACGGGTATACGAGGGAAGTGCAGTGACAAAGGGCATAAGAATTTGATTGATGTATATACCCAAATTCTGCCCTATACAATTAATACCTGCCACAATCGGTCTCCCCTTTAGAGGTCTTAGGCCTTTATGGACCTTGGGGAGACTATAAAAGGTGGCAGTCACGGGGTACTCTGGTTTCAGGAAGGTAAGTTCCTCTATAGAGATCAACTTCTTATCCCTGGCATCCAGGAGTATTTCCTCCAACTCCATGAGGAAAGGTGCTGTTGGATTGGAAGTGAGAACTTGATAGCTTTCTTTATCTTGCAATATATGTTCACACATTGTTTGATAGTCACAGCTATTCATAATCACGATGTTTCCACCCTTATCTGAGGGTTTTATAACTATCCCTTGGTCTTCCCTCAGTGACACAATGGCCTGACGCTCACTAAACGAGCAGTTGTCAAATCCAGTAATAGACGGCATCTCCAACAAGTCGGACTCAACCAACCGCAGGAACACATCTAGACAAGATACAGCTCCTATAGGGGGCATTTTGGAGCTTTTTAAACGTAAGGATGTAAAGGGTCCTGTGCCTACTTGTATTTCCTCTGAGAGGCTGTCTAGCATCCTCACATCAGATAATAGTTCTGTGGGTATGCCCAGATTCTGGCACTGCTTTTTCTCGGTTGTCCTAAAGTGCTTATGCCACCTCAATCTCCTAATAAATAAATGTAAGTCTTTGATCCATGTAAATGTATCATGTTTACGGGTTGGAACGAAGGAAAGCCCTTTGATAGAACTGCCATCTCTGATTCTGAGAGCGGGCGGTCGGAGAGGTTGATTACCTCTGGGCCGAGGGGTCCCGCTTGGTTGAACGGTTTCTGAGGTGATAACTTGTCCCCTGATCTAAAAAACCCCCTCTACCACCTCTGAATGTTCCACTACCTCTACCTCTCGCTCTCCCTCTTCGATTGGGGTTGCGAGAATTGTTTCTATTGGAGCTACCACCAGATTCTCTATCGCTATCAGAGAGATCAGTTTCTGTGGTAGAGATCTCAGATGTTATCTCATTAGCTGGTGGTTTCTCCCTGAGGACCAAGTAGGCTTTATTTTCTTTAAATTCTGAAAGGTCCTTATTAAATTGCCTATGTTTTCTTTCCCGTAAGTGGTATTGATATTTCTCGATAGAGGTTTGGAGTTGTTTCTCCTGATTACAATACTCTGGATCGCCCGAAAAGGTTTTTACTGTCTCAATTTGATTCTTAAGTTTTTCGGTAAGTGTATTTAAGATAGTTTTTTCCTCTTCCAATAATAAGGTCATAAATTGCAAGGAGCTCTTTGTAGCAATTTGTTCCCACCGTGCATTAAAACCGGGGGTTCTCTGTTTGTTCACTGGGGTTACAGTAATGCGCAATCCCCGGGGCACAATACCATGCTTGATGTAATTATCAAGGCTTTGTACCTCCCACCAACTGGATAGGTGGTCACGATACAATTTATTGAGTTCCTTGAATGCAGCCTTAAAGGAAGGTGAAAATTTTTTCTGCGTATAAGATTTATCAGAGAAAACCTCTTTTGCTTCCTCAAACCATGTATCAGTGTTAATGCCACCGGCCAAAAATCCCGCCATACCAGAGAATGAAGTGTGAATCAATCGAGGTTCGGGATCAATAATGACCTGAACAATGGGTTACAGCTTAATCAAATTCAGAATCCAAAAATAACCCTAAAATATAACTTTTAATAATAATGTTAAAAAGGGACTATATGTCCATAAATGACGCACAATGTGAAAAAGACAAATGAAAAATACCACTGGGAGGTCGTGTCCCGTAGCAACGGGGCCTGGTGGCACACGTCCCAGTACAAACCACCAAAATATCATCGATGTACCTGGCCCATAGAGAGATGGGCCAGGTCATCGACTCACTCTCCCCAAAAACGACCGTTGCCTCCCACCAGCCCAGGAGCAAATTTGCATAGGATGGTGCACATGAACAGCCCATGGCTGTGCCCCTGAGCTGGTGGTACAGGCGGCCGTTGAACAGAAAAAAATTGTGTGTCAGCAGGTATCTGAGCAGGCGTAACACAAAGTTGTTATGTGCAGTAAATTGCTGACCTCGCATGCTCAGAAAATATCCTACTGCCTGTAGGCCTACCTCGTGTGGTATGGAGGAGTACAAAGCCTCCACATCCACACTTGCGAGAAGTGAGTCGTCATCGATGGAGATGCCGTCTATACGTTTAAGCAGGTCCATTGTATCACGGGTATACGAGGGAAGTACAGTGACAAAGGGCATAAGAATTTGATCGATGTATATACCCAAATTTTTGTATATACCCAAAAAACTTTTTAACATTATTATTAAAAGTTATATTTTAGGGTTATTTTTGGATTCTGAATTTGATTAAGCTGTAACCCATTGTTCAGGTCATTATTGATCCCGAACCTCGATTGATTCAATATAAAATCAAGTCCAGATAATATCCTCAGTCTGCGGGGCACTCCATACGCGTTTCGGGGTATACACCCCTTCGTCAGTGGTAGAGTACCAGTAGCTACCACTGAGGAAGGGGTGTATACCCTGAAACGCGTATGGAGTGCCCCACAGACTGAGGATATTATCTGGACTTGATTTTATATTGCCAAGAGAATACCTCCGTGCGCTATCTTAAGCACAGTATCATCTTGTCTCCTCTGAAGTATTCAGCAAACAGGACCTGGGAAGGAGCGGCCCACACTGTGACATCACAATCACATGAGTGGCTGATAGTCACTTGAGACCCTACTCAGACCGAGATGCCGTTTTAGACTGAGAGGCCAAACGGGACGCCGTGTTAGGCCTGGTCCGCACACAGAGCATGGAGTGAGCTGTTCCCCCAAAGCTGCAAGAGCGGCAATGTACCCAGCGAATTAGTTGTATTATTGGGGCGCACTATTTTAATAATGCCAGGACACTATCCATTTTAAAGTACTTAGCCATGATAATTATTGTCTGGCAATTTTAAACTGCATTCTAACTGCACCAACGATTCGTGTTTACAAGTGGAAACTTTCTCTCAACAATACAGTGTGGACATATAACAACATTGAGTGCAACCTAATGAGTAAACCTACTGAACTATTGCAATAGTATATTTTACTACATTGTTGTATCGTTGGTACAGTTGTACATCCAATTTTCAGTACCAACTGTGACTGGAATCTACACCTCATTACAGCTTGAGTACAACTTACTGGGCAAGCCCAATGTACCACTGCACTTGACTATATTACCTTTGCACCTTGATGCAGTCGTGCATTTAATTTCCAGTGCCAAGATATCACAAGTACTGCTAGCGACTCTTTTTGCCTGAGATATATGCATTGGACTGCTTTAGGTTCTTTCCCCCGTTCTAGCATTCAGGAGTCATTCGATTTTAACAATCGTTTTTTTGTATGATATTAGTATCTCTTTCTGTACTCTATTGTTTTATGGTTTTTATTAACTGTATGATTGACCTAACATTTATTGGTCCTGTATTTCCGAATATTAGAGTGCCCCCCATTCCTTGAATTAGTGGTCAAAACTATATAATATGCAGCAGCAGGCACAGTTCAGGAGCCAGGAGGAGGAGCCAGGGGTGGGTAGTAGGGCAGGCAATGGAAAGGTTGTGGGAGGGGCTAGGGATGGGGCATAAGGGCCCAATGATTTCTATGTATGCTCCTGGTGACAAGTTCTCTTTAGTACATTCAATAACTATAGTATAAGCACTATATATACGGTTTTCCAATCATGTCGGCATAAATATATTTCTGCAGTTTTTTTTTAAACAAATCAGTCATGGTAAATATTATGTATATTTCTTCTGAAAGGTGAAATATAAATTTGATCCATATGACACAGAGTTTGATTCCAGCAAGTGTCAACTACAGCCTCATATTTCCCGGCTATGTATTTGAGGCCTCACAACCTATGATAGGATTAAATTACCTGTCTAATTTGTAGTGAATTTGCCTGGAAACGAGCGTCAAAGTCACGGATGTAGCGCAGTGAAGTGACAAATATTCAATCAGGGTTCTCTAGAGAAGACTACAAGTCTACACTATACATATTCTTTCTGGCAGGGAAATCAAGATACCTCATGGGGACTGTAGCAACAAGACCCCTGTAAAGTCCCTCTTAAACCCATTACTCCAAGGATGGCATGCTTGACTTACCCATTTCAAAGAAACAGTGCTATTTAACGCAGGGATTAAAAGAGTGAAGTTGTTAAAAGCAATTTTATCTTGCACCTACATGAGCAGTGCTTTGACATTCCTTACAATGAGTCAAGATCCTTGGTGTGCTACCAATTTATGCACTACTGAAAATCCAAATCCTATTTGCATTGGAATGGGAAAATATATCTGGGGAGGTTTCTAACCCTCTAGCAGTGGACATCAAAGGTTTACTTTTGCTACTAATTATATTGATTGTGGCCTAATGGGAGGTGGGATGGCATCAGTTTATCATCAAAAATCTTAACCTAACCTCATACAAAATCTGAATTGTAGGTCTTGCAGTACTTACTTAGGATCCTTATGGTGGTTTTACTTGACCATAGGAACAGCCGATTATCACAATTGGCTGCTTGTTCAGTGGGGGTGCACCTCCACTGTTTGAAAACAAGTGATTGCTACTGGGATCGCTAGTCCTCAATCAGCTACATTGTTTCTGGGCAGCAGAGTGTTGTATAGATAGCATGATCTGATGCCCAGAAGTGATAATTCATTTGCATGCATGAACATGCATGTTTCACCCAATGAATGAGCATTTCACTGCATCTTCAGACAGGCAGATTATCAGGAACGAGTGTTCGAAGGAACGTTTGTCTCCAATGATCTGCCTGAAAATCGGGCCATGTAGACCCCCCCCTCCAATTAGGGTGTGTTCAATACTAATTTTTTTTTAAAGAAATCACAGAATAAAATGGCCTAAATGGGAGGAACTCTGTGATTTTTTTTACCTTATATGTATGGAATGTGCCAATGCTTATCGTTGATAACATTCTGGTGCACCTGGTAGTCTGTGTCACATGGCCCGTTACAGATGGAGCTCGCTGTCTCCTCCTCCCTCCCATTTTATTAGTGATCTTACTATGGAGGTATGTTGGAGTGTGGCTATGAGTCAGACATTAGCACATATTGGATTGTGTTCACACACTACAGGTAGGTTAGCGCTAGGGTCCCATGCCACACTGAGATACCTTGATGAGGTTCCGATATGTTCCTGACCAGAATACATTGGCGAAAGTCTCAGCTTCTAACATCAGCGTGAGGGTTCGGGCCAGTATGGTGAGTTGCATGTTATTATGGCGCATCTCTTTGCATTGATTGATGTGTTCAATACTACCTTCAATGATCCCCCGCCACTCCCCTTCCTAAACTTACTAGTCTCACTTGACACATAGTAAATGTCAGCTCAGCCAATCACTGGCTGAGGAGAGTCATCAATGCGACCTGAGCAGACGTTGAGAGTAAACAAAAAGAGAAAGTTGGAAAGTATAAGGTGTTGTAACCGGAATAGCAGGGCATCATTGGAGGTGAGTACGATTTTTATTTTTTTTATTTAATCTTACACTTTTCTTATTTTAATTACAGCGAGACAACAACCAATAACTACCCCCTGTTTTCTATCAATGAGCCAGTATAGAGCTGTATTTTAATGGAGACGACTGTCACTTTAAGAAGTCTCTATACCCTTAAGTGTGCGCACGCGTAGTGCGCGAACTACTGCAATGGAGGATGCAGGAATGATTCGCGGAAGTACGCTTATGCGCTTGCGCAGCGCGCCACGTGACTTCCACCATAGACTTTCGGCAAACTATAGACTTTTGTCAGAACACAGGCATTCTCATTTAATGCAGCAACCTTTCATATGGAGCAGTATCAAATGGTTTGAAAAAAATCAAGATATATGACATCCAACTACTCACCCTGGTCCTGTCTAGACCATACTTCCTCAGTTTAGAACTAACCGTCATAAACCCATACTGGTCCTGTGCTATAAATTTATCAGGGTTTTTCAGGAGTTTGATAAGTAATACAATCATCTATAGCTTTCCTAATAATCAGGTGCCAAGATTATACTCTATGCAAGAGTGCAAATGTAAACTTAACCCATTCCAAACCTTCACTGTACACATACGGTACAATTGAAACCAGTCACAGTGTTTAAAGAGGACCTGCCGCCTCTCCTGACATGTCTGTCTTAGTAACTACTTGCATTCCCCATGTAATAACAATTCTGGAGCATCTATTCTTATGACTCTCTGCTGTGCCATTCCTGTATTATTCCTGCTAAAAGTTTGCAAATAAATTGCCAGCAGTCTGCAGTAAAGGTACTGCTCGGAGTTACCAGTAGATGGTGTGTCTGACTCTGTCCAATCAGTGCTGTTGTTGTTAGACTGTACAGGGACACACCCTCAACTGGTAACACCCATCTGTACCTTTACTGCAAGCTGCTGACCATTCATAAACTTCTAGTAGAAATAACACCACACCAGCCACACCTCCAGTACAAACTGCAAAGAAAAAAAGGGGTCAATCAGCACATCCCAATGCGCAGGTGCACGTTGCTATGGCTGAAAACACAAGGCAAAACATACAATGCAACAGCACTCTGTAAACCATATAAGGTACAAGAAAGTATTCTAATGCTAATGCTATGCTTATTTTGTAAGTGAGATGCTTGGCAAATTTTGTCATCCAGCCAATAGCAAGCAGCTACCAGCGTAAACACTCACGAAGCATCAGGATAAGATGGTAAAAGGAGCGTTACACCAAACAGGGCTTAAAGCGAACCTGTCACCTGCTTTTTACCTCTTAAGCTGTTAACTGTACCTTATAGATCTTTGTAACCTTGTTTCCAAACAGGTGTTCTTCGTTTTTCTGGGGTTTATATTACTGAAAAAATCACTTTATAATCTGCTCTGCCGCTGAGACCAGCGCGGTCCCGGGCAGAAGAGCTAGTGTCAATCATAGGGATGAGAGGCGGGGTTAGGGCGGGGGAGTCGCATCCAGCAGTCAAGGAGGGTCTGCCTCCTTGACTTGTCTGGTGACTTCAGACGCAGCAGAGCAGATTATAAAGTGATTTTTTCAGTAATATAAACCCCAGAAAAACGAACAACACCTGTTTGGAAACAAGGTTACAAAGATCTATAAGGTACAGTTAACAGCTTAAGAGGTAAAAAGCAGGTGACAGGTTCGCTTTAAAGTATAACTGTCAAATTTTTTTTTTTTTACTATTGGATTTTGGTGATTAATATCACCTTTTTGGCCCTGTTTTAATTTCTGATTATTTAATAAATAACCCCTAAAAGCCACCTAAACGTCCCCAGTATTGGCTATTGTTACCTGAGATAAAATCAGGTTGCTATGCTCCTTCCGTCTACCAGATGAGGACGGAGCACGCTGCGTGCACTGGGAACTAATAGTGAGTCAGCATTGTAAGGGAATGTATAAAAAGCCAGGTTCTTCCTGACAGGAGATAACAGTGCTGGGCTGTGTGTGTGAACTTCTCCACATGCCTGTGCTTGGCAGACACTCCCTTAGCAGTGCTGGACAATGTGGCTGCTCAGTGTATAAATGAAAGCCTTATCTGATAAGAGGAGAGCTTGTAGAAGGACTATCGGCTTCAGCCAGACCTGGGAGCTTCACTGCAAGACCCCCATATACAGAGCTGGTCTTCACTAACTTCACTGCAGGCGTCCTATGGATTAGCCTCTGGGCTGAGGGCGGCCATCTTAACAGAATAGTGAAATTGCAGTTTTATGCAGACTGGTTGCTAAGGGCTGAATCTTATTAAATAAGGGGTAAGTAAGTCTAATAGTTATTGACTCAGGAATATTATCATATTAGTAACTACATATATGAAAACTGAAATTAGGGTCTAAATGTGACAGTTATCCTTTAAGATCAAATTCAATATTAAGTCCATATGGCTGTAAAGTTTCCAGCCTATAGATCCATTCTACTTCACAGCGATTTATTTTCATCAGTGGATCCCTTCCCCGCCACTTCTGATTAACCGTTTCGATTCCAGTAAACAACAGTCCACTGGGATCTTTACCATGCACTTTTTTTAAATGCAGGGGAACAATATGTGTCTCCAAACCTTACCAAACTTTACAGCCATATGGACTTAACATTGAATTTGATCAGCTGGTCAGCTGCTCGCTGTTGGCTGGATGAACACATGTGACTTGAAGTAAGAATGAGAAGGGGAGGGGATAGAGGCCGGGGTTGTTTTATGAATGAAGATAGTTGTAGTTTTCTATTGATTGATTCCCACCATGTGATCGGAGCATTTGTTGGTAATGGGAGTTTGAGCCTCACTAGGAGGATATGAACAAGGGAAGAACTTAAGAATGAAACTATGTGTAAACTTCTAGAGACTAGTGTTAAGCGAACTTGTTTTTTAAGTACTGCGTCCAAAGGGACTTGTTACTGGCACATGGGAAGAAGAGAGGCACTTGTTACTGGCATATGGTGGGGAGAGGCACTTGTTACTGGCACATGGGGGGGCATGGAGAGGCACTTGTTACTGGCACATGGGGGGAGAAGAGGTACTTGTTACTGGCATATGGGGGGGAGAAGAGACGCACTTGTTACTGGCACATGGGGGGAAGAGAGGCACTTGTTACTGACACATGATAGGGGGGCATCTATGGGGGGCACTTGTTACTGGCACATTATTATGGGGCACTATGGGAGCTTCTACTGAGGCCACAAAGAAGGGGTATTTTATATGGGGGGCTCTGTGTGGTACTTGCATTATCAGGGGTATTATCTGTTTCTGCAGTATAGTATTGGTGAGCACAGCGGCACAGTATTGGGGGTAGTAGGATGATTTGTCCAGAAGATGGGAGGGTTATGGAAAAGTAGTAAACTTTTTTTTGTTGTCAAACTGCAGAGACTGAAAATGGCGACAAAATGGTGGTCTGGTCTGAAGGTCTGAAAGGAGAAGACGAGGACAGAGAACATCTACATCAAAGGAGACGTCACTGGATGTAAGAGGTATGGGACGCTGTATTTCTGTAGTGATGGGATCAGGGACGTAACGATTTATTTTGCCCGGGGGCTCAGTCCGCCCCAGGCCGCAAGTACAATTATTGGCTTCCGCGGCTGGCGGGTGGCCTAAGCAGACTAATGAAATGGAAGAGCCACAGCGGGACCCGCGGCCGCTCTGAGCCCCTTTCCGTCTCTGCCTCTTTAAGAGAGCTGTGGCTGCTGGGGCTCGGAGCGTGCCGCGGCACAGGAACATCTTCTGAACGTTTTCACTTGCCAGCTCCGCCCCCAGAGCGCTGCGCAGCCATGCAGGGGAGAAGAAGGAGCCAGGGCTCTCACCTCAGTTCGTGTCTGGCTGCCGCCCACAGACAGACAGTGGTGCCCGACCAGTGAATATAAGCCCAAGGTATAAGATCACCTTGTACTATGTGCTGCAAGCATGCAGCTGCTTAACCCTGACTGTGACATCACTGTGTATACCCTGTACTGTCACTCACTGTGCATGTTAACCCTGTACTGTTAGTCACAGTACAGGGTTAATATGCACTGTGACATCTCAGTATAGCCAGGGTTAATGCAAAGTGTTAATATGCACTGTGAATATAAGCCCTGTACTGTGTTGTCACTGTGCATATTAACCCTTTACTGTGATGTCACTGCATATTAAAGGGGTACTCCGGGATAGGAAAATAAATCCCCTATCCAAAGGATATCCTAAGGCCTCACAAAGTCTAGAGCCACCTCTGACCCCAAGGTTTGTACACCTGGATTTGTGGATTTTCTGCCATTCTTCTCTGCAGATCCTCTCAAGCACAAGATTGGATGGGAACCGTCGGTGGAAGCCATTTTCAGGTCTCTCCAGAGTTGTTCAATTGGGTTCAAGTCAGGGCTCTGGCTGGGCCACTCAAGGCTAGGTACTTACAGTCATTGTCTTGTTGAAAGGTAAACCTTAAGCCCAGGCCATACTGGATCAGGTTTTCTTTATTCTTCAGGATAGGTTATCAATATCTGAACAGTAGGGGTCCAACTCCCAGCATATCCACCGATTACCTGTTTGAAAAGGCTACGGCACTCCAGTGAGCACTGCGCCTTCTCATAGCTTATCAAGCACAACGCTGTCCATTGTATATTGGCTGCGCATGGAATTTCAGTCCAGACCCATTCACTTGAATGGGACTGAGCTGTACATAGGCCATGTGACAGATGAATGTGACATCAGTGGCCTTGGAAGAGGCCAGAGTTCTGCAGTATCTTCAAACAGCTGACCTGCAAGGATGATGGGTACTGGACTCCCACTGATTAGATATTGATGACCTTTCCTGAGGATAGTTCATCCATATTGCACTCCCAGAAAACCCTTTTAAGCACAATAGCCAAAACACACTGAAGTCTAGGCATTTGTGACAATCACATGAAGGCAAACCTAGGCTAATTTTCTTGTGCGTCTTACAACATAAAATGAAATATCAGTCCTTGAGAAAATGAGATTGTAAGAAGTGAATATTACAGAAAGAGGCGAGATGGATTTATCATTTAAAGTCAATAAAACTGCAGGTCCTTGATGAACAACCATCATTTAGAAACATATTTAAAGTGTAATTGTCATTTAATTTTTAGAGTATTTTTAGAATATACTTCATTAGGGAAATGTGTTAATTTTTAGAAAACCGTATGTAAGATCTCTTATTAGCAACCCTCTAACTGAATGTTGCTAAGGAGAATCAATCGTAAGTATTCTATTAAATACTGAAGACACTGTATAACTGTATGAAGCAGAGGCAGGTTTCTCAGCTTGCCTCTGCTCTCCCTATCCCACTGATATAGTAGAATTATTTTAAATATAATTAAATCTTGGATATAGCTGGGTTGCAATATTTGGTATAAGAGCTAGATGGCTATAGAGGGAACATTTGCCTGGCATAGTCTAATTGTCACTCTTTGCTAAAACATGTCATAATCCTATCGGCTCATTTGTATTTTTAGGTTATATGGGTAACACCCAGGGCTTTGCTAATAAAGAGAGGGTCTTCTGACATTTGGAAGAGGTGGAGGAAGACTCAAATACTTCTCATTCTTTTACCCCAACTAAATTTTTAGATTTGGTTAGATCCCTTCTTTATGGATCATACAAACATTCTACAATGACACTCTTTTCGACCTCCCTACCCCAGCTCTGCCTTCCTAGATATGTAATAGCACAATATTTCAATGTGGATAACGGGTCCACCAGTTGCTGGTACTTCTTTGGCGCAATGGACACGAACTTGATAGGTTATGGTTGGATGCTTAATTATTCATACAAGGTAAGACAACGCGTTTCGGAGTTGTATAGCACTCCTTTTTCAAGTCTAAAAAGATGATTGGGTGACATGAAGTGGGAAGATAGAGGACCAGGTCTTCATAAAGAGAGGGGGTAATACACAGGTGATAACCACCCAGTCAGATTAAGAAGTGAGTGGGTGGGATTATGCATTTTAAATTCGACTTTGCACATTATGTAGACTCTGCCATGATTAAAGTCATCCGAAACACGTAAGATTTTTATCACCGAGAGCAGTTTTTTTTTACTGTTTATGAAATGCAGAGAGCCAGATACATCCTTTCTTTAAGTGGATGGAGAGTCCAATACCAATTCAGAGTGGAGCAGTGCACCGCCTTATGAGGATTGAAGTTGCAGCTTAATTATGCTTGAGTGGAATCTGGTGAGGTGAACTGGTCTGTTTTATTGCATGGAAGAGGAGCAGGTTTGCAGGGTTCAGCACTGACAGTAAGTATACAGGAAGATAGTAGACTTATTTTCATTGCTGAACACCACAGTCCCACTATTCTCCCTATCTTTCTGGTGCTGAACAGAGATACACTGGGAAGGCAGAGACAGCGATCAGTGCTAACAGTAACTGTACTATGTTCCTGTATACTTACTGTCAGTGCTGACCCTATCTTACCAGCTCTAAATGGAGACACACTAGGAAGTCAGAAGGGAACACTCCTGCCAGCAATTATCCCTAGCAGCATTTATACTGCAGGGTCACATTAGTTTTAATAAGCTCTTTTACACTTTAAAAAGGCAGAGGCTGACACAGGGAGACCGGAGGCAGACTTAGGGCCCTTGCAGACGAGCAGATGCACTCCGTGTTACCCGCAGCGAGAATGAGAGCCAAGCTGCGCGGTGGACATCAGAGGCACAAAGCAGTAACATGATAGATACTGCTCAGTGCCTCCCTGTGACCCTTTTACTACAAAATCACCATGACAACTTTATCTCACTGTGATTTTGTAGTAAAAAGATCACAGGGAGGCACTGAGCAGTATCTATCATGTTACTGCTTCGTGCCTCTGATGTCCACTGCGCAGCTTGGCTCTCATTCTCGCTGCGGATAACACGGAGTGCATCCGCTCGTCTGCATCCGCTCTTTCCAGTGAAAGAGATACTGGAGGGATCTACGGAGAAAATTTGGGAGCCCACTATCCTGGCTATTTGAAATTCTAGATTACTGTCCACCATGACAGGCGCAGGAGGCAAGGAGGACGGTTCAAAAGGTTCGACATATCTCTTCAACAACGACTTATGGAACACATTATGAATCTTCAAAGCCTGAGGGAGTTCAAGACAAAAGCCAACCAGGTTAACAATAGCAGTGATTTTATATGGACCAATAAACCTTGGACCCAACTTCCAAGAGGGTACTTTCAACTTAATGTTTCTTGTGGACAGCCATACAGTATCAGCCAATCTCTTTTTTTTTTTTGCCACCAAATAGATGGCAAAGAAGAGGAAAATCATTCCTCTTCTGGTATACCAGAAGTTTTCGTACCAGAAAATGTGGCAAATTGCGGGTGGAACCCATATGCCCCAAAAAACTGTGATTTATCAGTGGACTCCTATCTACGGTTATTTATGGCAAATTCGGCTAAAGACAAAAATGAAGACCACTCCTCCTGGTTCTCCGAGACAAAACATCTCGAATAAGTCTCCAGATTCTGGTTAGTGCATTCAGTCTATCCGTTTGACTGAGGATGAAAGGCCAAAAAGAACGACAATTGTACCCCCAGACCAGTACAGAACGCCTTCCAGAATTTGGAAACAAACTAGGTTCCCCTATCAGACTCCACATAAAAAGGAATACCATGTAATTTCACGATGTTATTGACAAACACTTGTGCAAGAGTTTTAGCATTAGGTAGACCTGGCAATGCTATAAAGTGCGTCATCTTACTAAAGTGATCAACAACCACCAAAATCACAGTTTTTCCTGAAGAATTAGGCAAATTTGTGATAAAATCCATGGACAAATGAGTCTAAGGTCTGGACGGGATGGGCAATGGTAGTAAAGATCCGGAAGGCCGAGTATGTGTCACCTTAGCACGTGCACAAGTACTACAAGCCGACACATAGTCCTTATGCAACCCGGGCCACCAGAATCTACGAGAGATGAGATAGACAGTGTATCTGCTCCTAGGGTGTCCTGTGAGAACCGTACAGTGATGTTCCTCGAACACCTTTTGTATAGTAAACAGTTAGATGACACTCCAAGTAGGTTAGTGCATGGGTATCAGGAGACGGTTCCGAAGCCGAGTTGCAATGTAAAATTAAGATTCCTGTACTCCACTAGATTGCTTCAAGTGTAATACTTTTATTGGACAAGCGGTTTTCCAGTTTTTTTAAAAATGTTTTCGGCTTATTGCCTTCTTCGGAAAACACAGGAGCTGGATGAGCCGCACTGTGTGGAAGGTGAGAAGTAAGGTACGGCGTGAGAACCAGGATGGTCCAGAGAGTGGGCTCCGTGGCCCTGGTCGGCGCAGACTTGATATGGGCAGTAGTCCTGCTGAAATGGCGTCATTTTGGTGTTTCAGTGACCTCTTGTGGAAAAATTATGTGGAAAAAAATATATAACAAAATTAGTAAAAATAATGTATAATTTTTTTTTTAAACTAAATAAATATAATAAAATTAAAAGAAAAAAAAAGAAAATAAACTGTGTGGCAAAAAATCTAATATTATTAAAAAAAAATAATAAAAAAAAGGAAAAAGTGCCACATAAAAGAGTGTTCACTGCCCCCCAACAGTCTTTTTATGACTATTTGGGGAACATATTATGTGGCAAAAATATATTTAAAAAAAATAATAGAAAGTTCTAAAAAAAATACAAATAAAATACAAATAAAATAAATAATAAAAAGGAATTAAAAAAAATAAAATACAAATGAAAGAAAAAACTAAAAGGAAAAAGGTCAAAATAATAGTGTTCATTGTCCCCTAACAGACTTTTTATGACCTCTTGGGGGACATATTATGTGGCAAAAATATATTTAAAAAAAATAAACCAATTATAAAAAAATAATACAATAAAATATTAATAAAATACAAATAAAAGTAAAAACGAAAAAGAAAAGGTGCAAATTAAAGAGAAAAGGGTCAGTGTCCCCCAAAGGTCTTTTTATGACCTTGGGGGACATATCATGTACTCTTTTAACTGAATAACCTGATATAACTTATACCATGCCAAATTAGAATCATCTGACTGTCTGTATGGACGGTTTAATAAAATCTCAACTTTATTGAATATATGTTAAAATCTCAATTTTTTTTACCTTTTTTTTAACTTAATTTTTTATATATTTCTGCTACATGATATGTCCTCTGACTGTCTGTACGGACAGTTTAATAAAATCTCAACTTTATTAAATATATATTAAAATCTCAATAGTGGCCACCATAGCGCGTCAGTGCTGCAGCTACACGTGCAGCGTCCTCTGCCGACTACCAGCTCTACAGTCAGGGGAATACTGTTATGCTGCCACTTAGCTCCAGCATATAGGACAAAGAAACGCGTTGAGCGCTGGCAGGACTTTATTGTCCCCCCCCTGCATGGCTGTGTGAATAGGAGATAGGGTGATACAAGCATGAGGGTATGGCATGGACTGAAGAAACAGCCATTACCGCTCACCCTAATAGTAATAATCCTCACTATAGACACAAGCGGAAGCCTAGAGCTCTATACCCATTGAAAAAAATTAAATTCATAAAATAAAAAACACCCACACCGAACAAAACAGTCACCATTACCGCCCCATTCACGTGAAACTATACATATTATATAACAAAATGACCTACACAAAATAGGGAACTAAGGGTCCGGCAGGCACTTCCGGCCCGCCGGATCCGTCAGAACGCAAGTTGCCTGAAAGCATTTGAAGACTGATCAGGATCATTCTTCGAAATGCTTTTAGGTTACAATGGCAGCCAGGATGCTACTGAAGTCCTGGCTGCCATGGTACTCCGCAGCAGTGTACTTACCTGCGCTACGGACGCTCCTTCATAATGTCACAGGTCCCTGCGGCGCATAGATCAATGCGCCGCCCGGACCTGTGACGTCATGAAGGAGCGCCTGGGGAGCCCAGGTAAGTACACTGCTGCGGAGTACTTACCATGGCAGCCAGGACTTCAGTAGCGTCCTGGCTGCCATGGTAGCCGATCGGAGCTCCAGCTTACACTGGGGCCCCGATCGGAACTGCTGCTGCGCATGCGCAGAGCTAAATGTCGGATTCGGCAATGCGCGGCAATGCGGATCCGGCGTTACGGCAAGTCTTTCGGTTTTTTGGACAGAGACAAATCCGCAGCATGCTGCGGTTTTGTTAACGTCCAAAAAACATTACAATACTGAACGGAAGACATCCTGATGCATCCTGAACGGATTTCCCTCCATTCAGAATGCATGGGGATAATCCTGATCAGTTTCTCTCCGGCGTAGAGACCCGACGACGGATCTCTACGCCGTAAAGTAAAAACGCAAGTGTGAAAGCACCCTTATTATAATATTTTATTTTGGTGTCAGTTTGCATATTTAAAGAAAAAGGAGCTATAGTTTAAAAAATATACTTTTTAAAAATGTTTTGTACAATTTCCAAACATAAATTATAAAGATCTATGTGTCATATAAAAAATTGTTGCAAACATTATTTTGGTACTTCAAGAAATATGATAGTTACAGCCGTTTTAATCACTTTTGCTAAGTCAAAAAAAGTGTCTGGTCAAAGGTCACAGAGAGGCAAAGAGCATTATCAATCATGTTAATGCTCCGTGTCTCTGCTGTCCAGAAAGAGGCTTGGCAGTCTTTCACACAGTAGATTCCACGCACGGGATCTGCTCGTGTGAAAGAACCCTTAAAGGGGGTTATGTAGTAAGAGAGCCCCTTTAAGGATCCGGAGATGACTGTGGAGTGGATATCTAGCACCAGATGTTCAATGCCTCTAGGCCAGTTACTTGATGAGCTCATAACTATTGTTTAAGGGTACGTTCACACGACGACATTTGTCGCACTATTGTCGCGCTACAATTTTTATAATGGGAGTCTATGGTGTCGCATTGCAACATGCAACATGCTGCGACTGCGACGCGACAGTCGCAAAAAAACATTCAAGATGGGTTTTTCTGCAACTGTCGCGTCGCAGCATGTCGCAATGCGACAACATAGACTCCCATTATAAAAATTGTCGCGCGACAATAGTGCGACAAATGTTGCAGTGAGGTTGTGCCCTATTTGTCGTCGTGTGAACGTAGCCTAAAAGAGGAAAGGCTATTTGACTTAACATAATGTGAAAGTACAATACCCACCAAAAATATGTAAATAATAGTAGTTTAAGGCTACTTTCACACTGGCGTTTGGGGATCCGCTTGTGAGATCCGTTTCAAGGCTCTCACAAGCGGCCCCAAACGGATCAGTTTAGCCCCAATGCATTCTGAATGGATAAGGATTCGTTCAGAATGCATCAGTTTGGCTCCGTTCCGCCTCCATTCCGCTCTGGAGGCGGACACCAAAACGCTGCTTGCAGCGTTTTGGTGTCCGTCTGACGAAACTGAGCCAAACGGATCCGTCCTGACTTACAATGTAAGTCAATGGGGACGGATCCGTTTTGAATGACACAATATGGTACATTTGAAAACGGATCCGTTCCCCATTGACTTTCAATGGTGTTCAAGACGGATCCGTTTTAGACTTTGTCATTTTTTTTTTAAGTAATGCAAACGGATCCGTTCTGAACGGATACAAACGTTTGCATTATAGGTGCGGATCCGTCTGTGCAAATACCAGACGGATCTGCACCAAACGCCAGTGTGAAAGTAGCCTAATTTGTATAGTTAACATATAAAATTGTTGTGGCCCAATGAACCTTTATTGCCGTTTCTAAGGTCCAGAATAAGCACAGGTACTTTACACACTTTGTTTTGCAAGAGAAGGTGTACTAAATGACATCATCTGCGTGGTCAAAGCCATAGAAATCATAGGTAGGTGTGGTTTCCTGTACTCACTCAATTGAGATACCGAAAATACACAAGACACAAACAAAGCAGGAAGACAAACATAGTTAAGAAAACATAGCTTTTAATCTTTCATTTGATTCCCATAGGAATCTTGTTAGTACGACAACCTTGGCGACCTTTGTTAACAGCTTCTGTGAGCAAACACAGCCTCCAGGTGTAAAAGATACCTTGGCTGTGCACACTTTTCACTAGGTGGGGTACATGAGATACATCCGGGGAGTTGTAAAGGGATCATGTTGTTTTCCATTAAGTGCTGGTAGGGAAAACTTTAAGAAGAAAAAGGAGTGTGCCAGGGTTCACAAGCCTTGGCTGGGTAGCCTTTATTAGACTTCTACAAGAACACACATCACCATTTTCTGCATGGCATAGCAGATTAAACAGCAAAGGAAGGTGTGGCATTGTAAGGGATGGATTGATACAGTATTACCTATGTATTAAAAACACAACTAAATAAAAGAATTACAAAATGGAAGTTGAAAGTGATGAATCGTGATTTAAAAAAAATACTGGCCACCCATCACAGACAATAAAAACCAGAAACATAACTTAAAGGTTGGATCTAACTTGATTTCTCCCTATAGTTTCTCACAAGTGTTTAGATGCAATCCTCTGCTCATGGTCTTCTTCTCAAAAGCTTTGTAATCATCCTATCAGTTTCATAACCAGTAGTGTTGAGCGAACTTGTGTTTTCAAGTTCAGCATACAAGGTTCGGGTTACCTAAGAATTCTGTTATGGATTCCGCTACCACGGACCATAACTTATGGTCCGTGTTAGCGGAATCTATAACGGAATTCTTAGACAACCCGAACCTTGTACGCTGAACTTGAAAACCCAAGTTCGCTCATCACTATTAATCAGGATTACTCCTGTCTTTTCTCTTCTCTGGAATTCTCTTCTTAGTGCCCACCAGACATGATACTGACTAATCTACCAGCAACCCCAGAGCTGCATCAGATCCCAGTTCAAGACTACAGAGTTGTTCAGGTATGTGCACTTACCTGCTCATTTGCAGGCATCTGTTCTCCACCAGTATCTTATGCATTTAGGGAACTGCCCCGGCAAGCAGAAACACCACTGCAGCAAATAGTAAATGGAGGACAGAATGTACCATGGCTCATTAGCCCCTAACGTACTGTATATACTCGGATATATACGTTATCCCTTGTTTCACATTTTTTTTATGTTGTGCTAAAATAAAAAGTTCAAATTTCCCCCCATCATTCTGCACTCAATACCCCATAATGACAAAGTGAAAACAGAATGTTAGAAATCTTTGCTAATTTATTAAAAAGGAAAAACTAAAATATTGCACTGAAATAAGTATTCAGACCGTTTACTTAGTTTAGGTTCCTTTGGCAGCGATCCGGTTATGTAATTTTTATCTTCATTCAGATGCTGTGTTCCCATACATAATGGAAAGGACTCAAAGTGGAGTCCTCTAAATGCATATTACTGCTGGTTTGTAAGCGCACCACATCAAAATGTGAGTATGAAGAAAAAGATACATGACCGGACTCAGCGTCACTTACACTATACAGCCCTTACTCTAGTTTGGGGGTGTTTTGGAGATGACAGATTCCCTTTAACGAATCTCCCCATTGTATATTAGGTATTATTTTACCTTTACCCTTTAATTATTTTCTGTGTTGGGTGTTTAGACCAATTACCTCATATCCCACAGTATTTTAGAGTACTTTCACATTTGCGGCATAGCTATCCGGCAGGCTGTTCCGGCGGGTGAACAGCCCGCTGGATCCGCCATGCCGCAAGTACACGTGCACTGCCATGCTGCCGCTCCGTCCCCATTGACTATAATGGGGCGGGGGCTGAGCTACTGCACAGCACGGCCGGAGATCGCCAGACTAAAAGTACTGCAGGTCCAACTTTTTAGTCCGGCGATCACTGGTACTTGCGGCATGGCAGATCCAGGAGGCTGTTCACCCGCCGGAACAGCCTGCTGGATAGCTATGCCGCAAATGTGAAAGCACCCTTAGGCCTCTTGCACACGAACGTTTTTTTTGCGGGTGTACGGGCCATTTTTACGAGTTCCGTATACGGGTCTGCAAAAAAAATGGAAGTGTTTTTTTTTGTATGCATTCCGTTTCCGTATTTCCGTTCCGTGCAAAGATAGAACATGTCCTATTATTGCCCGCAAATCACGGTCCGTGGCCCCATTCAAGTCAATGGGTCCGCAAAAAAACCGGAAAGCATACGGAAATGCATCCGTATGTCTTCCGTATCCGTTCCGTTTTTGCGGAACCATCTATTGAAAATTTTAAGCCCAGCCCAATTTTTTCTATGTCACTACTGTATACTGTATATGCCATACGGAAAAACGGAACGGAAACGGAAACACAACGGATAACAAAAACGGATCCGTAAAAAACAGACTGCAAAACCATACGGTCGTGTGCAATAAGCCTCAGTCAGTCTATTCAGTGTTATCATTTTGGACTTCTGAGCTGTGTTTATAAATTACAGTTTTGATGTTGTTTGATTTGTGTTTGCTAGTTGAAACTAGGATTGGATACAACAAACTAATTATCTTCTTTGTAGGATCCACTCCTCCTTTAGGCTAAAAAGATAAAGTTTATTTAATAATTAGATATCCTTGATCCCATGACAGAACTCATGAGAGTGGATACTCCATTCAGAGAAGAAAACCTGGTTACAAGTTTTAGGTCCTCCTATCTATCCTTAAGGCCTCATGCACACAGCCGTTGTTTTGGTCCGCGTCTGAGCCGCATATTTTGTGGCTCGGGCGCGGACCCATTCACTTTAATGGGGCCGCAAAAGATGCAGACAGCACTTCCGTGTGCTGTCCGCATCCGTTGCTCCGTTCCGTGGCCCCACAAAAAAAACAGGGCTGGTACTATTTTTGTCCGTTTTGCGGACAAGAATAGGCATTTCTACAATGGGCCGCGTTCCGTGTTTTGCGGACCACAAAACACATACGGTCGTGTGCATGAGGCCTTAAGGTGTTCTCAGTGGGTGAGGGTCCAACACCTCTCACCCCCACTGATCAGCTGTTCACTGCAGCCTCTGGCACTTGAACGAGTGCTGTGAATGGAACAGAAAGTACAGCTTCAAAGTGTAGTGGCTGTGCTGGGTTCCTGTAGCTTAGCTCCCATTCCGTTCAGTGGGAACGGAGCTACAGTAATCCAGTATGACCACTACACTCTGAAAAGAGCTGTGCTTCCTGTTCCATTCACAGTGCTAGTTCCAGCTCTTGAGGCTGCAGTGAACAGCTGATTGGCAAGAGTGCCAGGTGTCAGACCCTCACCAACCGGATATTAATGATCTATCCTTGGGGGGTCTGTCCTGGGATTAAACAAATCAAATTACCGATAATCCCTTATCTGGACGTGACTTAAAGCCCAGTGACGTCACCAGGTCCGCGGGGCTCTGGGGAACAATCGGGGGTGAATCGCCGCACCATGCCTGCTCTTACCGGCAGGCAGCCATGCCAGGTAAGGGCAGCATGGTGCTCAACCACCCCCTGCAGCCCCGATCGCTGCTATTAACCGGATTTCTTAGACATGCACAGAGCCGGATGCGATACAGAGCTGCATGGGTGTGGGGGAGACCGTTGCAGCACCCGTATTCTCCTAGGTCAGGCAGGGGGCACCAGTGTTTTGTGTCCCCTGCCAGCACTGCTATTGGCTGGAACAATGCTCCAGCCAATGGCAACGCTATAGCTGCACAGGTAGAGGCTGAAATTCCCTGCATGCAGCCATTCTAGCTGGTGACTGCATGCAGAGAGGTTCTGTGCTGCTTGTGGTCCTGCGATTTAACCCCTTTCCTGCTGAAAAGAACATCTGGAATTGCTGCACAGATTTTTTTTTTTCATTTGAAGCTGTTCCAGATCCCTAAACCACCCTCTGTCCCTGTCCCTTGCCCGACCCCCCCCTCCCCTTTTTACAGACGCCATTTGGTCCGTGCACTTTTTTTGGTCCTTTTATTTTTTTTTACCATCTTTCAGCTCTGCACCACTTTTTATGTGTGCGAGCTGTGACCGCCAAGTGCTGTTCAGTGCGTACCTGCCCCTGCCTGATCAGCACCTGGGGATTATATGTGCAGATTTTTTGGCACATTTTTCATTTTTTGGGGGTTAAAAAGTAAGAAAAAAGTAGTTAGGGCTTTATATAAATATATATAGGGTTATATATATACCGTATTTTCCGCCCTATAAGACGCACCTAGGTTTTTGAGGAGGAAAATAAGGAAAAAAAAATTTGAACCAAAAGGTGTGCTTGGCTATGGGGGAATCTGTGCTTGGCTATGGGGGAATCTGTAGATGACACTGTTATGGGGAGGGGGATCTGTGGATGACACTATATAGTAGCTTATGCTATATGTGTCATCCACAATTCCCCCCCCCCCCCACAACAGTGTCCCCCAATACAACAGGCCCCGCCGCTTACAGCAGTATACTACATATCTAAACAGTAATCCTTAACCTCCAGTAACTTTAACTTTAAAGCAGCGCTATCCTTTTTACTACACTACAATCAAGCTCCGGTAACAGGCAGAGCGGGCGGCGGTGTAACGTCACTCACTCACCTGCTCCTCCCACTTTATGAATGAAGCAGGTGGAGCAGACCCGCTCTGCCTGTTACCGGAGCTTGATTGTAATGTAGTAAAAAGGATAGCGCTGCTTTAAAGTTAAAGTTACTGGAGGTTAAGGATTACCGTTTAGATATGTAGTATACTGCTGTGAGTGGCGGGGCCCAGTGTAAGAGTACAGTGACAGCACCGGGCCCCGGGTCACTGTAGTGAATTTTTATACTACAGTTTTTGCACGCACGATCTGTGCCTAAAGTCAATTTTTCTGAAAAAAATTGTAATTTTTCATTTTTACAGCCAATTCCACGAATCACTTTTGAGGACAAAGTTCTCACTACACATCTTGAAATATTCCTTGAGGGCTGTAGTTTCCAGAATGGGGTCACTTTTTGGGGGTTTCCACTGTAGGGCCACCTCAGGGTGTCTTCATATGCGACATAACTCCCAATTACCATTCCAGCTAAATCAGCTCTCTAAAATTCATATGGTACTCCTTCCACTCTAAGGCCCCTTTCACACGGGCGAGTTTTCAGCGCGGGTGCAATGCGTGAGGACGCATTGCACCCGCACTGAATCCGGACCCATTCATTTCTATGGGGCTGTGCACATGAGCGGTGATTTTCACGCATCACTTCAGCATTGCGTGAAAATCGCAGCATGCTCTATATTGTGCATTTTTCACGCAACGCAGGCCCCATAGAAGTGAATGGGGCTGTGGGAAAATCGCAAGCATCCGCAAGTAAGTGCAGATGCATTGCGATTTTCCTGCATGGTTGCTAAGCGACGGGACCCGATCTTTATTATTTTCCCTTATAACATGGTTATAAGGGAAAATAATAGCATTCTTAATAAAGAATGCATTGTAAAATGAAGTGGAGGGGGTTAAAAATAATAAAAGTTAACTTACCTTAGCCACTTGATCGCGTAGTTGCGATCTGTCCTCTCTTTCCCTGCAGCATCTATAATCTAAAGGACCTGTGATGACGTCACATCACATGGTCCAATCACATGGTCCATCTTACCATGGTGATGGACCATGTGATTGGACCATGTGATGTGACGTCATCACAGGTCCTTTAGATCATAGATGCTGCAGGGAAAGAGAGGAGAGATCGCGACTACGCGATAAAGTGGCTAAGGTAAGTTAACTTTTATTATTTTTAACCCCTCTCTCTTATAACCATGTTATAAGGGAAAATAATCAATTCTCCAGTAGACCCAAAAACCGGACTTCAGTGATGAAGTCCGGCTTCGGGTTGGGTACCAAACATGGCGTTTTTTCTCACACGCGTGCAAAACGTGTTGCAAACGTTTGCACCCGCGCGGGAAAAACGCACATATTCCCGCAACGCACCCGCCTCTTATCCGGGCGTCAAACATGAGCTTCAAGCTTCAGCTAACAGCTAAAGGACCTGTGATGACGTCACATCACATGGTCCAATCACATGGTCCATCATCATGGTAAGATGGACCATGTGATGTGACGTCATCACAGGTCCTTTAGCTGTTAGTTGAAGCTTGAAGACAGAAGACAGATCGCAACTACGCGATCAAGTGGCTAAGGTAAGTTAACTTTTATTATTTTTAACCCCTTCATCTTCATTTTACTAGGCATTCTTAATTAAGAATGCTAATATTTTCCCTTATAACCATGTTATAAGGGAAAATAATACAGATCTGGTCCCGTTGCTAAGCAACCATGCGGGAAAATCGCAACGCATCCGCACTTGCTTGCGGATGCTTGCAATTTTACCGCAGCCCCATTCACTTCTATGGGGCCTGCGTTGCGTGAAAAACGCACAATATAGAGCATGCTGCGATTTTCACGCAACGCAGAAGTGATGCGTGAAAATCACCGCTCATGTGCACAGCCCCATAGAAATGAATGGGTCCGGATTCAGTGCGGGTGCAATGCGTCCTCCTCACGCATTGCACCCGTGCGGAAAACTCGCCCGTGTCAAAGGGGCCTAAGGGTAAATTTAGATGGTTTGGGTGCTGTTTAAATTTAGAACACGCAACACCCATACTGTACACTGACCTACTATGGGTTAACTCACATGTGCGATTTTCTGCACAGACCGTAAAGGTCTGTGTCGAGAAAATGGCAGCATGCAGCTCTGATTTTCCCACAAGACTCACTCGCTCGGTATATCTAATTTAATTGAAGGGCATACAAGTTGAGAAAATGTCAGAAATGAAAAGCATGTTTTGCCTCAGATGACAGACAATTCACTCAAACACATTAATAAATGTACACAGAGAACTGCTACATAAGTGACATTTATTAACGTTCTGCTATATTTACACTTTTAACATAGTAAAATTTTAAAGTGAATTGCCTCATGGCAAATAAAGGTGCATATCAGTCTACACAAAATGCAATGCTTTGCTTACAGACTTTAAAAGCACATGAAAGTACATGTATGTTATGTATCACCCACCCACCCAATTCATAATAGACAGCTCGACCCCATGTTAAGTAAAAAGTACATCCAGCTAGTAATTTCCCAGGTGATTGGGTATGTCAGGTCCCAATGTGCCGATTAAAGCCAAGGACAGCAGAGAGTGTACCTTGAGTAGAGATGCCATCTTCTTCTGATATAATACCATACATTTGTGGTATCACATTCATTCAACAGCCTACCTCCATTTTCTGGCTGAAAAGAATTTGCTGACTAGAACTGCAAAGTCATGGCTTTTCTACACAACAGGTTAGTTAACAACTTAAACATCTAATTCTAACACGTGGGTCTTGGAAAATACAGAAGAACCAGTATTCGAGAAAGCACATCCATCAATACAGTTAGCATTATAGACATATGATACCATCAATTCAAGAATATTGGTTCACTCCTAACCATGTATGCTTCCACCATAAATTAATATGTAAATTGACAGTGGCATTTCTAACATCTCTTTACCAGAGAAGTTTAGAAAAGGATCATTTATACTTAAAGGAGAAATCAACCTGGAAGTGATCTTCTGACAAGTCATGGAGACCTATCAGAAGATCACATCAGTAGCATCTTAGAGCTTAGACATCCTCCAAATCCAGAAGAGCCAAACCTCTTGTTGCATCACTGGAAAGCTCTCATCACAACACTATATAAAGGAACTGGTTGCTCTAGTGGTGGCACAACTTTTTCATTCCAGAAATTAGTGGAGGCCCAAGGCCATATATTTCTCCATATGATGACATGTGATGAGATCATTTTTGCTGGATTTCCCCATTAAACACGTATTCTTGTAAGGGGATTCCACTTGTATAGTTTTTCAGCACGATTCTTATTAAACATTTTGGATCCATGATGGTTACAACAAACATTTGTACGGATTAGATTCCAGTTTGAATAGTCAAGCTTTTGGGCTATCATAGTGCAGCCTACTGGCTACTTTCAGCTCATCCAGTTTTATCATATGTTCCACAAAAGTCATTAATTTCCATTGCCATAAAAGAAAAATGATTCATTGGGTGCACTGTAGACAAAAGCAAACATTTCGGGAACTTCCTCCTAGCTAAATATTACATGCAGCAGTTGTCTATTTCCTTTCTTATATGACGCTGAATCACAACAGCCGGAGTTTTCTGAGCCAAAGCCAGAAGTTGATTAAAAAAGAAATGACTAAAGAAGACCGATAAGCGTCTCTTTTGTATTCACCCCCATGCTTGACTAAAAAAATTGCACCAAAAACTACATGTGTGATTCCAACCTTGCAGTGGTAAAAACGACCAGTGCATTCTCTACTAATGCTATCTGAAAACATGCTGCAAATCATAAGATGGAGCATGATATATATGGTAAGTACATCAGGCCTAGACAGCTGCTTTCTGCCGTGTGCATCTCATTATGAATTGTTGTAATGCTAATACAGATGTAGCAAATGTTGACTTGACACTCCAATTTTAATTCGACAATGAACGCAGCAAAAGCTGTTGAAAAGTTATATTAAAGTTTGCTGCATCTGTGTATTTTAGCTGTAAGTGCCAAATTAACATTTGCTACATCTGTATGCAAGTAGATATTTACAATCCCTCTACAAACTCCCTTCATCTGATGTATATAACGGAGCTATTGTTAGTTCCCTCACACGGTCATGAACTAAAGAAACAAGAACGTATCAATACAGACATATCTTGAGTTGACGATGGTTCATGCGGGACTTGCGCAGCATTTCAGTAGCTCATCTTGGGTTTATTAGCGCCACATTTAAACTGTACCTGTATACAACCGAGGCCACCATATGTAAACATTCATGAGCTTGAAACCTCTCATGATATCTGGCATGCCAAGTAGCAAATTGAAAGCTTGCACCCATATGGTTAGTCCACTGAAATGACAGGTAACAATTTAATGTGAATGCCTATATGGAGATCTAGGAATAGCGTGTCTTAATTCCTAACATTCTTCATTTGCAAAAAGCAAGTCTAGTGTAATCTAGAGATTGCACTGCAAAATGAAGAACTATATGTCAATGTCTAAGGCCTTTTATACTTCCTAAAGCAGAACACAATACAATACACGAAAAACATCTGTACGGCAGTTGAATGAAGATTATTGAAAAACAAGACAGAGTGAGACTGCCCTCTGCTGGCAGAAGGAGTGCAGGTCAATGTTCTCTCATTATTTTACAAACAATATATAAGGCTTTATTAGTACTTCACAAACTTGATTGCAATAGCTTTGATTTAAACAGTAGCCACTAATGATTCCAGAAGAATAACAACAAAATTCTGCAAAAACTATTCAAAGTTTACACCTAAAAACAAAAGGAAATGCTTATCTTCTCCTTCCTCTTGGACAGTAACATTGCCTATGGATGTTTAGTTATTTTAAAGGACATCTTTCATTTCTTTATACAGCAGATATTTTTTCACTCTTCGATGGTTGGAACGCTCTTCCTGCAGGTGCCATTGCCGTCCGTCAGTATGCGTTGGATTTCTGTAGAGGCAGGGAAAAACGGATATGAAGAGTCACACCAATAATAGTGTCAACTTCCCCTATGCAGAGCACATACGCCGCAGTGAAGGGTATGTGTCACCTGGCATCATGGCTGACATTAGTGAAGTCACAGAACATAGGACAAAATGTCCAAGTCACTAGAAGGGTTCATTTAATATTTGGAGCTAAAGAGTGCTGAGCTCAGTTTAGCCCCTGGATACCAGAGATTTTTGCGCTTTCGTTTTTCTTTCCGGTCTTCCTGGAGCCATAACTTTTTTATTTTTCTGTTCACATAGACGTATAAGGGCTTGTTTTTTGCGGGACAAGTTGTACTTTCTAATGCCACCATTTAATATGGCATACAATGTAGTGGGAAGTGGAAAAAAAATTCCAAATGTGGTGGAATTGGAAAAGAATTGCAATTCTCCCACAGTTGTACCGATCTTGTCCCTACGGCGTTTCCTATGTGGCAAAACTGACCTGCGACCTTCACTCTCTGGGTCAGTACGATTACAACTAGGGATGAGCGAATAGACTTCGGATGAAAAATCCGAAGTCGATTTGCACAAAACTTTGTTTCAATACTGTACAGAGCGAGCGGTATTAAAATGTATTGGCCCTGATGAGCCAAAGTTATTACTTCACAAATTAATAACTTAATTAATTAATTAAAAAAAAAACATTTCCCGAACTCTGGTTCGGTTCTAAGGTACCACTTTAGAAGTAATAACTTCGGCTCATTGGAGCAAATACATTCTAATACTGTACGGAGTCGATTCGCTCATCCCTACTTGCAATCGTTCTGACCCAGAGCGTGAACTCACCCAATTCGCTGATCCCTAATTACAACGTTACCACACATGTGTAATTTTTTATGTTCTAATAATGAAAAAATAATAAAAACTTTGAAAAAAAAATGTTTTTTACATGGCCATATTCTGACCCCCCATAGTTTTTTTTATAATTATGTCTACAGGGCTGTGTGGGGGCTCATTTTTTTGTGGGACGATCTTTAGTTTTATGGATACCATTTTGGAGTGTATGACTTTTTGATCGCATTTTATTAAATTTGTTTATATGTATTTTATTTTAATACGCATTAATTCTTGAATGAATTAGATGCGCTATTAATATGGTTTGGCGCTGACATTTATTCATTGCCTAAAAATGGCTGCATTGAGAAGCTGAAACATTACATCCATTGAACATGGGTGAATGAACGCAAATTTTGATTCGAGTGCTGCGTCTCTTCTGTTGCCATGCTGAGTCCTTGGAGGCGGGTCGCCTTGAGCTTGCACCCACTACATCTTCAGAGTTTATTGTCAATTTCTTCTTCGTGTTTACCAAAAAGTTAAGAGGTGCCTCAAGTCAAAACACGATAAAGATCAACTATATGACCAAATGGGACATGGACATGTTTTACCTGCATTCATTCAAAACAAGTGCAAAAAATGCAATGAAATATCCATAGACTTGCATTAGTATTGATAATACTGATGAGCTAAGTGATTTTATATGTGGCTGTCACAGGATGCCATAAGTCCGTTTTTGAAATTTGCCCCGGTCATCTGCAAGTGCTATAATGCTGAAGGGAAGGCATCTAACAAGCCAAAGGTGTAGACCACACTAACTCATTGAGTAAGACCACTAAAATGTGTGGCGCGCATCACCTTTCCTCTGGTGTATGACTCTCCACAAAGTTGCCTATAGAAGATATCAGCACAAGCACTGCGTCGGGAAACCGTTTTCCAAGGTTGGGACGCTGCACACAAGCCAAAAACACTATTCAAAATGCTAAACATCAAATAGAGTGGTGTAGAGCACACTATAACTGGAGCAGTGGTGAATGCCTGGGGAACACTACTTGGAATCCATGGTGTCTACTGTGAAATTCAGGGGAGAAGGGTAAATGGTACAGGGTGGCCTACGAAAAAGTCGCCTGCCTCCAATATCTCCAAATCAAACTGCCTAATAGTAAATCTGTCTTAGTTGCCCATAGCAACCAATAAGAGCTCAGGTTTCATTTTTTCAGAGCCTTGTAGGAAATGAAAGCTGAACTCTGTTTACTATGGGCAACTGATTGGTTGCTATGAAAAACTAAGACAGATGGATGAAATTTGCTTCAAGGCCCTCTGATTTTCCATTTTTGTTTTTTACTCCCTGCCTTCCTGGAGCCATAACTTTTTATTTATTTTTTCGTGGGATTGTTTTTTGCAAAGGCACCATTAACTATTGCATTCAATGTAGTGGGACCTGTTAACTTCTTTCTCCGGGTCAGTATGATAACAGAGATAACACATTTAGGCCTCATGCACACGGCCATTGGTGTTTTGCGGTCCGCAAACCGCGGAAGCTGCTCCGCGTTCCGCAATTTGCGGAACGGAAGGCGGCCCATTATAGAGATGCCTATTCTTGTCCGCATAATGGACAAGAATAGGACATGCTCTATTTTTTTTTGCGGGGGCACGGAACGGAGCAACGGATGCGGACAGCACACGGAGTGCTGTCCGCATCTTTTGCGGCCCCATTGAAGTGAATGGGTCCGCGGCCGAGCCGCGAAATATGCGGCTCGGACGCGGACCCGAACAACGGCCGTGTGCATGAGGCCTTATATAGTTTTTCTTGTTTTAATACTTAAACTTCTGTACATTTTGAATACAAGATTAAAAAAAAAAAAACTTTTAAAGAAAACAAAACATTTTTTCTTTGCATCTATTTTTTCTGACTTCTATATTTCCATCTACAGAGCAGTGTGAAGGCTCATTTTTTTGTGGGGCTTTGGAGTGTGAGTTTTTGGGAGAAGATTAACACTGGGTTCAGACCTGAGCATTCTAGAAACGCGTGTTTTACGCGCGTTTGTTGCGCGTAAAACGCGCGTTTTTTCAAATAGGAAACGCGCGTTTAACGCGCGTCCCTATTAAACTCTGTTTATGGGGACGCGCGTTAAACGGGCCAAAAAACGCAAACATACTTCCTTTTGCGTTGGCCGTTTTTACGCGCGTTCGAACGCGCATTAAATCGCGCAAGTGTGAACCAGGCCCATAGGAATGCATGGGTACTGTACAGTTGTGCGTTTTTATGCGCGTTCGAACGCGCGTAAAAACGCTAAAGTGTGAACTGAGGGTAAAGGGTTTGTCTCATCATGGACAATGGGGTCATATCGCTGGGACCCACACCTATGCAGGTGAAATTCGAAAAATTAGAATATCGTGCAAAAGTCCATTTATTTCCGTAATGCAAATTAAAAGGAATTGCATTAATGAAGCTTAAAATCTGAAATTTGTGAAAAGGTTCAATGTTCTAGGCTCAAAGTGTCACACTCTAGTCAGCTAATTAATCTATACCCCCTGAGCAAAGGGTACCTCAAAATTGTGACTTTATGGTTTACAGCTTATGAAAACCCCAATCAACCAAATTATAACAAATAAAGGCCTGAGTTATCTCGCTTTGCATGTAATGAGTCTATCTCATATATCAGTTTCACCTTTTAAGTTGCATTACTGAAATAGGAGGGCGCACTGCGCTCGGCCATTTGCGTCGACCACATAGAAACGAATGGGAGCGGGGGCCGCGCATGCGTGGTACGCTCAAATTCACTTCTATGGTGAGCTAGCTTGGTGGTGGCTGTACTGGAGTCCTCCAGCCACCACCTTGGGGGCTCCATTCTCGATACAAGTGATAGCGATATGCCCCCATTGCCCATGATGAGACAACCCCTTTAAACAACCAAAAAATGATTCCGATTTTTTTTTCCCCATTACAGTGTTCATTGTACAGAATACATATGGTTATATTTTAATAGTATGAGCATTTTAGCACAGAGCAATGCCTATGATGTTTATTTTATTATTGTGAATTTTTTAAAATAACCTTTTTTGTTAAGTACAATCCTTGAATTGATTGAGAGAGAGAGAGATCAGAGGTCAGGAAGGGGCTAAAGGGGTTGTCTCAGAATTACAACTATCCATAGGATAGGTGATAAGTGTCTGGATGGTAGGGGTCTGACCATTAACAACTACAGCACAAGATCATTCTGATATCTTACCTTTAATAAATAAAGAGAACCCTGGTTCTGGGAAGAGTGGAGAAGTTTTCCGGCATCTTTCGAACCTTGGCATAATTAATGAAGCCTCTAAGAAACAAGAGGAAACCTGGAAGACATATTGTATGTATGTGAGATTATATTTTACGCAACATAACTAATATGCCAGTCACTGTGAGAAGCTCTACATTGTTGAAGGCTCCAGAGATATTTCACCCTATTCGATAAAACTCTAGGGATTAGCATGGCGTGGACCATATAGTACAGGTCAGTAGTGAAGCTGCCCTCGTCTTGAGCAAGCCGATAGTTGGACATGCATTATTACTACTTCAAAGCCAGAAATGGATCAAAAATGAACAATAGTGCACATCTTTTTTTTTTTTTTACACTTTTCCCCTCTTGAGGCATAGTGTGCAAGCACGGTCACTGCTGCTGAATTGCAGTGTGGTCATGACAATGGAAACAAGCAGTGTATAATGTGATGGGAATATGAATCAAGCCAGCAAAGGAAGCAATATGGATAAGGACAGTACATTAGTAGGTGCCTTGTAATAACTTTCTCTACATAATAAATGGCATTTGCTGAAGTGACAAAACCCTTTTCAGTACATCTCTGGACACAGGACACAATCTGATTATCCACTGCAAAGATGGGTAAAACCAGACACCTTATTTTTGAAGGCACGTTATTTGGATTTTAAATGATAAAACTACAAAAAGTGATGCTCAAAAATTTCCCCAAATGCCAGTACACAACCTGCTACTACCGTATAGCAATTTCCAAATAATTTAACAAAATAAAACAATGCACAATCACATTGATTTCAAAGTGATTAAAGAGTGATGAGATATAAGTTTGAATCAAGTGTTTGACCAAGTGCATTGCGAGCCAGCCATATTTTATTTTATTAGATTTTTAAATTATACCTACTGTTAAATTCATTTAATTTTTATTAATGGAAATACATAACCGTACACGGTTCACAGCTTATGTTGGCATTATTCCGTCTAAAATGGCTGCAGATTTGTGACCCCACTCCAAAAACAAGTGAGAAATGTGTGTATGGTCAGAGGTGCTTTCGCACAGCCAACTGTCATGGTTTTACAATGTAGTTTTGACAAGCTAAAAGAACTTGTTCCACCTCTAGCAGCCATGCAACTAAAAAAAGCATCGCAACACCATGGAAATTCACAGTAAATCCCACCCAATTTTGCTGGGCTATAATAGGCTGCACTGCAAAAAGATGGTGTCATTCAGCAAGATAAAACCCTTAGGCCTTATTCACACGTCCGCAATTCTGTTCCGCATTTTGCGGAACGGAATTGCGGACCCATTAGTTTCAAAGGGGACAGACGATGTCCCGGCCGGGTCCGCAATTGCGGATCCGCACTTCCGGGTCCGCAATTGCGTTCCCGAAAAAAATAGAACATGTCCTATTCTTGTCCGCAATTGCGGACAAGAAAAGGCATTTTCTATGAGAGTGCCGGCGATGTGCGGCTGTGAATAAGGCCTTAGACAAGTTTCACATCTGCGGCATGGATTCCAGCAGGCTGTTTTGGCCTGAGATCCCCCGGAACGCCCACCAGCGAATGGGATCTTGCAGAGTTCCAGCCGGCAAACATGCCGACAATCGGCCAGACACAAACTGGTGCACACTGTTGTGGTGCAGTTTGTGTCTGGCCGATTCCCGTCATTCTCTGCTGGAACTGGTGGCCGGACCACAGTGCCACAAATGTGAAAGTAGCCTTAGACCGATTTATTTTCTACAATAAAAAATATTACATACTTACCCAGTACCAGGAACACCCACCAGAGCCAGTACTGTCCATCAAAATATCCAGGAAAGTAAGTAGAAAACTGTGTAGGAAAATATAAAAGTATGTGAAGCAAGGGATAACACACTTTCAATAGAAGAAAAACAGATTTTCCTTATAATCACATATGGAAATCTGCATACTCCTACGTTGTACTTATAAAAGCACAGTCGGACGGCATGCAATTCTTGACTTTACCAGTAGAGGTCAGACCAGACCATTATACCAAGTCCATTACAAAGGAAAGCAAATTGCTGTAAACAGAAAGGCGTAGGGGGGAAAGAAAAAGTTTGTCTGCAACAGCCACCTTTCCACCATTTCAGGTGAATATCTGGAATTAATGGATCTTCTGGAGAAACAACCATTAAATGTATCCTTCAATTTGAGACCAAAAATTTATATTAGCTGGGAATGAATAGAACACTTACCCGATGTCCTCCTTTTCAGTTGCAGATATCTCCCAATTCCTGGGCTCTACGTCTGTCATACAAGATGGAAGCGCTGCTTCTCAGACTCCCTGATGGTGGTAGCCCAAGCCACTTCCTGCTTGTTCAGCCTTGTTCTTGGATTGGCTAGCACCGCTCACATGAGCAGTGCTGGCCAATCAGAGGGCAGCAGGAAGTGTCGTAGGCAACTAAATGCACAGTAAGTGCCAGGTAGTTCCACAAGCGGTACAGCCATCTTGGAAGGCAAAAGAGGAGCACGGAAATTGGTGGATAGGCAGCTTAAAAGATGTAGAGGAGGACACCAGGAGAATGTTCTGTTTGACCTCAGTTAGAATTTTTTTACCTGAATTGGAGGGTTGCTTTAAACAGAAAATCTTGCCATGTTGGATTTTTTGCAGTCTGTCGACAGGCAATCATCCAGTATAGACCTACTAAATCTGTTGTCTTTGATCTGTAATGCTGGTTATGAAATCAGCCTACAGTACAGGTTATTCATCTGTCCGCTGACACATCTAATGTTTATTCTTAGGCCTTGTATCTGTACATACAGATTTTGATGTGTGGTAAAGCCAAAGGTGTCACTGTTTAAACCCGGGGGCCCAACCCTTTCAACACTGGGAGCAGCAGCCTAGAACTAGCTGCCTCACCATTAGTATCCACCATGAATGCGGCCACAGCACTCAAGAGACCACCCTCCTGCACGGCATTGATCCTCACACATAAGGGCTTTTGCATACAACCGTGCTCAGTCGGAGAAACACAGCTCGAGTGTCAGCCGCATCTCCCAGACCGATGGCGACTCCTCTAACCCAAATTCACTGCATCAAAGTGTTTTATGATCCAGCGAGTTTCCATCTGACTGTGGGTCTATTGTACTGTACTCACATGATGATGGGAGATGCGGCCAACACGAGTCGTGTTTTAGAGGACCAAGAATGGTTGTGTGCATGAGCCCTAAAGGTTGACTGCACAGACCACACAATGTTGGCTGACAGCAGAAAAGACCACGGGCTACTGTAGTGGTTCCAACACTTTCTTCATGCTATTGAGATCATTGTGTCAGCCAATTACTTTACATAATTGAAATACTTATCCATCTAATGATGTGACTCAAGGGTTTATTATTTCCCCTTATTTGCATAGAGGAAATTATATCTACCATTCTCCAAATATCTGGATGACACCTGTAAGCTGTGATTGGCTGAAAGTTAATCTAATGCCAATGCATTAACGTGTAATTATCCTCTGGATGTGTCACCAAAACTGTCATCAGTAAGTTCCAGGAGGCAGAAGAGCAGGGATGAATATTTTATGTGCACTCATGACAACTATCAATGAGGTGCTGCATCTGTTATTGCGACTCCAGTCCTTTGGCTTTAGCCATCGGGTGAGAAAATACTTACTCGGACAATTAAGATCCATTTAATCAAGGAGAGGCCAAATCCAGAAATGGCCCCATACCTTCCTGCTGCTGAAGTTGTAAGACAGAATGAGAGGAAGAATCCAATCCAGTTAAACAGGAACGCCACTGTTAAAGAGAAACGCACACTTGTTACATTAGGTTTGATGATCAGCAATGTTATTACCTTGCTTAAAGGGGGTGTCCAGGGTTAAGGAGCTGCTTTTTTATTTCAGAAAAATTAGCACACCTGTCTATGGGCTGTGTCCTATTGGCAACCCATTCACTAGAAAGCAGCTGAACTACAATACCAGACACTGCTAATGGGGGGGGGGGCACTGATTCTGGGGGAAAACTCTTCTTCTTGTTAATTCTCAAAACCCCTTTGAATATTAGTAATTAAAGGGGCTATCCAACAAAAGTCATTTATCACCTATATACATTTGGACCCCCAGTGATCCTGAGAACGGGGGTCTCAAAGTCCTCTCTTCGAATTGAGCAGTAGTGGGCATGCCAGTCCACCACTAAATTTATTTCTATGGGGCTGACAGTGTCGCCTACATCAGTCCTATAGAAGTGAATGGAGCAGTGGACCAACATGCCCACTACCATTCCACTCGGAAAGGGCATTCTGGGACCCTATTCTCTAGAAACACAAAAATAAAAAAAAGAATCGGAAGCCTGGGATGAGTCATATCAGTCTCCCTATAATGGGGTCCATTGGGGTTACCGTTAGGCTACCTGCACACGTTGCAGATTAAATGTGAATTTTACGCGCAGATTCTCGTACATAAAAAAACGCAGCGTAATACAGTACAAGCAAACTGTATGAGATTAGACAAAGGTCATGTAAACTATGCTTTTCTGTTTCGTGCAGAAATTGACCTGCCATGTGGATTTTGAAATATAAAGCATGTTAATTATGTTTGCGATTTTCGGTGCGGATTTCACCCTGTTTAATGGAAGGGAGAGATCAGTGGAGAAACAGTATCAAATCTGCACCAAAAATGGTAAGAAACACGTGTGGTTTTGGTGCATAAACCTGCACCAGTTTGCAGGTAGCCATCACAGGCTGCAGTACTGTGCCCAGTCTTTAGAAGACAAGAGCAGATCAGCACTACATTCTTATTAGTATTAGATGGAGACCGGCACTAATGCAGCTATTTTTCATATCAATGTGGCGCTCATTGCCCAAACAGAGAACAAATTGCTCAGCACTCACCTCTTTATTCACATCAGTCCATTAAAAAACACTTTGCAGCAGTCAAACATTAGTGGCTTCCTCCCCGGAGATCTAGCACAGCAGCCATTTCACGTCACGCCTGGCGCTTCAATCCGGTGCCTCCCGGATGCAGAAGCACCTGAATGAAGTGCCGCATGTGATGTGAAACAGCAGTCGTGCTGGATTTCTGGTAAGCAAGTCTGCTAATGTCTGACTGCTGCAAAGTCACACTCCCAGAATAGGTGATAAATGTCAGATCGCTTGGAGTATGATCACTGGGACCCCCAGCGAGAATGGGGTCCCCGAGTGCCGTCTGAATGAAGCAGTAGCGCATATATGTAGAGAGTCCATTCAGAGAGGGGACTCGGGGACAGGAAGAGGAATGTGACATTTTAATTAATATACTTACTAAAAAATGTGAGCATAAATATTCCATCGTTTCCTATCCTGAGCTGGTCTGCATCATCAAAATCATCCCTTGCCACAAAATCGTCATCCTGTCACATATAAAAAGTTATTTATTAGAACAAAATGGGGATCCAATGGAGATGTCAACACCAGTTTATGTCAATGGCGCATGTGGCATCATTTATCACAAATTGAGCCAGAAGCCAGAATTCTGGCGCCTTTAGCTATGTAAATCTCCCAAAATATATTTGCCCTAAAATAAACCTACCACAACTGCTGGAACTTCAAAGGGGTTCTCCGGGCTTTTAATATTGATGAGCTATCCTCAGGACAGGTCATCAATATCAGATCGGCGGGAGTCCGACACCCAGCACCCCCGACGATCAGCTATATGAAGGGAAAGGGCGAGTGCAGTCTCCTGTCTCATAGCAGCAGCAGCGCCTTGTGTTGGACCCCCACCGATCTGATATTGATGACCTATCCTGACTATATATTTAACCACTCTCTTAGTCCTTTTGCACTGCCCAGAACAAGCGCCAATCAAAGATATGGAAATTGTTCTGCACTCTCTATTACTTTTGTTCAGTGATCATGAGGGGGTGAAGGAGCGATCATTAATGCAATCTATCAGAATCTGCTCCTCTCATAAAATGTACATTATGTTGGCAGCACACCCCTATTTACAAGGGGAGATGTGCTGCCAATAAGTAAGCCATTTTGCTGGCACATAAACAATGTGATCAGCCGACAAGTTCCAATAAGAACATTGGGGCAGGTTTTTAAACAAAATGTGCCAGAATTCTGGCAAACATAGCATACCCCACATTTGTTAAGGTTCTTTTTTTTTTTTTTATACTTTTTTCGGGAGTTTGGCTTATGAAAAATGGGCGTGACTTTACAAGATGCAACAAAATTACGTCAAAAAGGTAACGCAACAAGTTAACTATTTAGACAATTCGTTTAGAGGAGGGGTTGGCCAGGACAGCTAAACTTAATTCTTGCAGCTTGTACACTACATTATTTGCCACAGAGCACACAGGGGGAATTTACCACATCATTTCTAGCACTTTTGTGGCACAAAATTTTGGTGCACATTATTTCTACCCAAAAACGTGCAACTTTTTGCACTTTTACACCAAGCTTGCCACATTTCTGAAAAGTGGTTGTGCCACGGGCAGGGCTTAGTGTGAGGCAGAGTGGCCTTCTGTGACCCAGAAATTGTAGTGTAATTTGATGTGTTTGCCTCTGAATAAATTAGGCGCATCTCACTACAGCGCAAAGTATAAAACGCCAATCTTGATAAAGTTGTGCAGTTTCTAGCTCCATTCCCCAGTTTAGCCTGGCATTATGTTATACGTAAGGCTTTCTTCTTGCTATTATCTAGTAACCATACAACCTCTCTATTGTCTAAGATCTCTGATGTGTACCACTTGTCATCTAAGAGTAAAAAATTACAATCTTTACAACTACTACCAACAAATATCGTACTTTTATATAGGGTTACTAAACCAATACTGCTGCAGTCTAAAGGACGCTGAATTATTCTCTACAGCTACACATAAAAAGCACTAGAGAACTAGCAGGCAATATGCCATGTGTAAAATAGGACGTTTCTACATACAGACAGGAGCACTTGTCATACCTCCAGTGATAGAGGGAAGAAATCATCAAAAGTATCCAGTCTTTCTCTGAGCTGAGTAGGCGCAGAAGATTTCAAGGGAAAAAGAGTGCAACAAATGTTCAACATGCAATGGAGGCTTCACGGGCTGCATCACTGCTGGAGTATAGGTGATCTCTACAGGGGAATCCACAGGGGAGGCTAGCTCACGTGGATGACCTGGGCATTCAAGGGTTTCAAGAACAAAGTTCTTTTGGGGGTGTCCTTTTGTTTAAATCGGACACAAAAAATCTGGTGGATATCTAGACAGCCTGTCTAGGATTAGTATATCTTCCATGTTGTGTTTGCTTAGAATTGTTTTAAAGGGGTTATCCCATGAGTACTATAAACAATCAAAATCGTATAGTACATGACGGTCTCTTTGTAACATAGCTAGAACCAGCCCTGTACCTCACATGGATCCAGAGTTCTCCCCATCCATTGCTCTGCTATAGATTTCTATCAAGTGCACAGCGTAAGGGGAGTGTCTCTTCTGCTGCATCTAGGGGCGTGTCCATGCTCTGCACATCACAGCTCAGGATGAAACTGAGCATGTGCCTCCATCTCAGTGAGCAGGACAAAGAAATAAGAAAAAACAAACAGCACGTGGCGCTATACAGATACATTTTGTTGAATAAGGCTACTTTCACACTAGCGTTTTTACTGGATCAGGCAAAAAACGCTTCCGTTACAATAATTCAACCGTCTGCATCCGTTATGAACTGATCCGGTTGTATTATCTTTAACATAGCCAAGACGGATCAGTCATGAACTCCATTGAAAGTCAATGGGGGACGAATCCGTTTTCTATTGTGTCAGAGTTAAATGGCTCCGTCCCCATTGACTTGCATTGTGGGTCATGACGGATCTGTCTTGCTCCACATCCCATGACGGAAAGAAAACCGCAGCTTGCTACGGTTTTCTCTCTGGTATGAGAACGCAACCAAACGGAACGGAATGCATTTTGGGGCATTCCGTTCTGTTCAGTTACGTTTTGTCCACACTGACAATGAATGGGGAAAAAAAATTAAGCGTTTTTTTTCCAGTACTGAGATCCTATGACGGATATCAATACTGGAAAATAGAAACGACAGTGTGAAAGTAGCCTTAGGGCTCATGCACACGACCGTATTTTCTTTCCGCTTCCGTTACGTTTTTTTGTGCAGCCTGTATGCATAACCATTCACTTCAATGGGGCTGTAGAAAATACGGAAGTTACTCCGTGTGCATTCTGTTTCCGTTTGTCCACATGGCCGTTCTGCAAAATAGTAGTGCATGTCCTATTATTGTCCGCAAATCACAGTCCGAGGCCCCATTCAAGTCAATCGGTGTGCAAAAAATACAGAATGGACATGGAACACATCTGTATGACATCCGTATTTTGCGGATCCATACTGTAGAAATGCTATGCCCAGCCCATATTGCTCATGTGTTTGGTAATTAATAAGTTACTGTTTCCGATCCTGCAAACAACGGATCGCAAATGGAAACCATACGGATATGTTTTGTGGAATAACAGAACGGAAGAGGACTTAAATCAGAGATGCGGAACAACGGATCTGTGAAAAACAGACCACAAAACAACAACGGTCGTGTGCATGAGCCCTAACTCAGTGTCTATGCAAAAATTTTAATTACATGAAATTACAGAAGTATTCAGATCCAGGTTCTGGTTTGAAAACTGTAGACTATTATTGGTGGGACAACCTCTAAGTAAATTTCCATTTTTGAATACCTTCATGGAGCACATGAAAAATCTGCATTTTTTTTGTTGACGCTGTTCCTGTTTTTTTGGTTTCACTCGCAAAAAGATCAAGGGCGGATCCCCACTGCATGAACCATGCTGTGCAGGGAGGAGCCTCCTGGGACCTGTGGTGCTACTGGGCTATGTCAATGTCAAATTCACGCCGCATTTTGCTGATTCAACCAAAGCAGTAAATATCTAATAGGAGTATTGTATTGTATAATAATTCCAGATATTCAAAATGCTAGAAACTATGAGCCAGTACAAGAAAGGATTAGAACAGGAGACTTACTCTTCCAGTAACCAGGGGTATTGTGGCTTCTGCCTTGGTCCTCTCTGCTTCATCATAACTAGGGAGCGATGTCGCCACATTGTAAGATGGTGGTTTGGGAAATCCAGGCTCATCTTTGTAGTCAAAAAATGCTGTGATAAAAGAAAAGGAAACACCTTCTGTTGTTAAAACAATATTAGTACATTAATGCCAATAGATAAATGCAATTTAAAATATGTCATGCAGTCAAATAAAGGGTGTCATTGATCTGAAGTGCCACCACTACAGTAAGTAATAAGAGCTGAAAATTGAATACAACACTCCAATTTTCACCACAGGTATATTAAAGAGGACTTATCACCCAGAAATGCAGTGTACGTTGCAGGCAGCATGTTATCGAGCTAAAGAAGCTGAGCAAATTGATATATAGCTTTGTGAGAAAATATTCAGTGATTGATAGCATTCTCTGTGTAAGTGTGTATACATCGATAGATGTCAGTCACTGATATCTGTACATGGGGGAGGTGTTATCAGTGATTGATAGCATTCTCTGTGTAAGTGTGTATACATCGATAGATGTCAGTCACTGATAGTTGTACATGGAGGAGGTGTTATCAGTGATTGATAGCATTCTCTGTGTAAGTGTGTATACATAGATAGCTGTCAGTCACTGATAGTTGTACACGGGAGGTGTTATCAGTGATTGATAGCATTCTCTGTGTAAGTGTGTACATAGATAGCTATCAGTCACTGATAGTTGTACACAGGGAGGTGTTATCAGTGATTGATAGCATTCTCTGTGTAAGTGTGTATACATAGATAGCTGTCAGTCACTGATAGTTGTACACAGGGAGGTGTTATCAGTGATTGATAGCATTCTCTGTGTAAGTGTGTACATAGATAGCTGTCAGTCACTGATAGTTGTACACAGGGAGGTGTTATCAGTGATTGATAGCATTCTCTGTGTAAGTGTGTATACATAGATAGCTGTCAGTCACTGATAGTTGTACACAGGAGGTGTTGACAGTGATTGATAGCATTCTCTGTGTAAGTGTGTATACATAGATAGCTGTCAGTCACTGATAGTTGTACACAGGGAGGTGTTATCAGTGATTGATAGCATTCTCTGTGTAAGTGTGTATACATAGATAGCTGTCAGTCACTGATAGTTGTACACAGGAGGTGTTATCAGTGATTGATAGCATTCTCTGTGTAAGTGTGTATACATAGATAGCTGTCAGTCACTGATAGTTGTACACAGGGGAGGTGTTATCAGTGATTGATAACATTCTCTGTGTAAGTGTGTATACATAGATAGCTGTCAGGCACTGATAGTTGTACACGGGGGAGGTGTTATCAGTGATTGATAGCATTCTTTGTTTAAGGGTATATATATAGATAGCTGTCAGTCACTGATAGTTGTACACGGGGGAGGTGTTATCAGTGATTGATAGCACTCTCTGTGTAAGTGTATATACATAGATAGCTGTCAGTCACTGATAGTTGTACACAGGGGAGGTGTTATCGATGATTGATAGCACTCTCTGTGTAACTGTATATACATAGATAGCTGTCAGTCACTGATAGTTGTACACAGGGGAGGTGTTATCGAGTGATTGATAGCATTCTCTGTGTAAGTGTATACATAGATAGGTGTCAGTTACTGATAGTTGTACATGGAGGAGGTGTTATCAGTGATTGATAGCATTCTCTGTGTAAGTGTGTATACATAGATAGCTGTCAGTCACTGATAGTTGTACATGGAGGAGGTGTTATCAGTGATTGATAGCATTCTCTGTGTAAGTGTATACATAGATAGCTGTCAGGCACTGATAGTTGTACATGGAGGAGGTGTTCTCAGTGATTGATAGCATTCTCTGTGTAAGTGTGTATACATAGATAGGTGTCAGTTACTGATAGTTGTACATGGAGGAGGTGTTATCAATGATTGATAGCATTCTTTGTTTAAGGGTATATATATAGAAAGAGGACTGTCAGTCACTGATAGTTCAGAAATATAAATAAATAAATGTTATGATAAATTCATAACGTTAGAATAATGTTAGAATAAATTCTATCTGTTCCTCCTCTACGCGATGTCATCGATGCTCATACCCTAGATCGGAATTCTGGCATAATTAGTGCGATTGCCCTTATGTGTATTCTTTATTAGAGTAGGTGATTAACACCCTTAAACTGACAACATTGGAGGTCCTATCCCATTTATCCATCATGTTTGTATTTTTGATATATTATGGGAGGACCAATGCTCTCATTATGTCCAAATTTTTTAAGAGACAGATTGTCCAGGAAGACCACTGCACTAAGGTGGATGGATCCGCGCCCCCTCACTATTTCCAAATAGAAAGTCATTATTAACTCTGTTATACCTTTTGAGCAAATTACATTTAAACATAGGAAATGCCCCTTAAAATGCCAAAAGTGTAATGCCAAGAGTGTAATTAGCCCCTTACTCTATACTAACCACATGCCTTCAGTTCTATCAGGTCCTCGCTTCTTCAGTCTCTTCATACTTAAAAGGGAATGAGTTACCAATTTTTTTTTCTGCCAGTTAAAACCAGACAGCAACACGTATCCTTTTTTGCAATTTGTTTTTAATTTCTAATTATAGATTTTATTCCATTTCCTGAACAAGATTATGGGGGTGGCCATCTTGTCTGAGCTGCTCTTAACAGCATTTAGAATGTATTTAAAGAATTGCTTTACGGCAGCCTCATGGGCCATAGACGCAATAATCAGGAGGGGACCTCACTGACTTGTGAGAGCACCTATTGTGAATGGTGAATCGTGTGTTATCTATACACAGAAATGCTGTCACTGTAAACCTGCCTGTGATGAGGAGATAACTGCGGTAAAGTGATCTGTACAGACCAGCAAGTGGTGCCTATTATTAGGCTTAGTGGACAGTGCGAAAACTGCAGGAGTTTATGTTTTTTTTTGTCTAAATATAGATATTGACGTGGATCCATGGTGCCCGGCCGCACCCATCACCGTTCGGTGCCCAGCGCCGCCTTCCCTGTGTTCAGCGCCGCCTACTACACCTCTGTGCCTCGTCTCCCTCCCCCTCCTCCCGCTTTCAGATCCGATGCATGCGGACAGGCTCAGCCTGATGCGCCCATGCGGACTGCTGGCATCGGCTTCCTTTTGCAAAGTGCGCATGTGCCAGCCTGATGCGCACTTCGCTCAAGGTGTAGTAGGCGGCCCGGAACACAGGGAAGGCGGCGCTGGGCACCGAACGGCGATGGGTGTGGCCGGGCACCGTGGATCAATGGACCTCCCCTTGGGCACCTTAAGTAAGTGATTGACAGGTTAGTAAAACCTGTTTTTTAGCAAAATAAAGCCACAAATCGATTTTATAAGGTCACCTTAGGAATCATATTACCCTGGACATGAGCATATGTTTAGCTCAGAGGGGTTATAGGTGGTGGCAGAATCCTTTTATTGTATCCCTCACTTTCTTCCTTTGTCACTTACGTTTGTTATGTGGATCACATTTTCTACTGTCATTGTGGTTAATGTGTGATTTTGTATACCATAAAATACCTTTTATTGATTCTGTCAGGTCATTGCTGTGACAGAATTGTCCGTACCATTTTTACTTGTTCAATAGAATGAGTTTTAAAAATGACAAGTTTTACTGACTACACACCAATCTGCTCAGCCCCCCCCCTGCTCTATAACATGCTGCCTGCAGACCGCTCGGCATTTCATAGTGACAGGCTCCCCACTCAGTGTCAATGCAGCGTTACTGAGCATGGTTTCTCTCTTTCTCCTAATCTGTCTAGGGAAGTACGTCACCGGATTGAATTCCGAGCAGCCAGCAGCTCCACATGTTAGTGTATAAAGCATAGGGCAGGGTCTTCCTATTGGAACACAGATCGACGCCAGTGTTCTAGGGTGGGGAGAAGCGTTATTTTTATAACCTGTTAATAAATCCACAGTTGTGAAAAACTTAGGTTAGGTCCGGATACAATTATTTGCCTTCTGGGGCAGTCAGATGAAATCACTAACACATGATTACACTTTTCGTACTAATGCTTGTGTTTCCTGGTCTGTATGCTGGGTGAGGGCATTAATGGCGATCCACTTATTTTTTATATTTTTGTTAAAGTTTTTTTCAATCTCTTTAGACATAAAATCAAGTGTCATTCACCTGCATTCTCTCCAGCAATGCTGCAGTATGGAGGTGGAGCATCGGGAGCAGCCTGGGGGTTTTCTACCGGTTCTTCTTCATTCTGTAACTGGAATTAAAGACATCAGTGAGCACAAAGCATTCACAGCTCATTTCAAGAGGCAGCCATCTTGCCTGAATTTCTGCAAAGACAGATGCAGAGCTTTACTTTACAGCAAGCACCCAGTCCTCTGAGAGTTTTCAAGGGCTGTCAATGACGAGTAGCACGGTACACTCAATTTCTAAGCCCAGAATAAGATATTGAAATCAATTACAAGGTATGTATCAGCTTGGCATTGTTGCCCACAAACAGAGCGGCTTGTTGAAGGAGACAGGTTTGCTTAACCCCTTCCCACCCATGCCACGTGAATTAAACGGGCCACAGTCTCTATGCCAGAAGCCATGTCCCTGAGCGCAGCGCTCCTATTCAGCAATGCATTTCCCAATGTGGGAGCGCTGTTTCTGTATTCAGGTGGTTGCGAGAGAAGCCTGTGACGTCAATAGCAATATCTGTGGGATTCCCGGAGCAGAAAAGATGTGGTCTGCCTCTGTCTGCTCTATGGGCTGTTACTAGTGATCTGTAGGAGACAGAAGATCATTTATTCCCCTGCTAACCTGTATCTCCATAATTAAATAAAGACTCTAAAGACTGTAAAACATAAACATAAACAAAATAAAATTAGGGGAAAAAAAGCCCTTTCTCCCTCAAATAATACACTCACTGACCCCACACCCACACCCACCATACATTCCGTATGACACAAACTTTCTGAATGGTGATTAGTTGCTCAGTTACTATTAGGACTCATTCAAATGAGAGTGAAAAATGGCTATGTGACGGCCACTGTATAGAACCATCGCAGACTATGGTTGGTTTTTTTAATGGCCAGTGAATAGCGGCCGTCAAAAAAGAGGACATGTCCTATCTTTGCTGTTTTCACGGCCAGACAGACCCCATTGAAAGCAATGGGACTGGTTTTAATGACTGTTTAACAAATACATTAGGGAAAAACGGCCTTTCGGGGGTTAAATAAAAATAACTCGCCTTATCTACTTGCACATAGGGACAACTACTCCTCACTGGCTGCTGCAGGACCTGTGCTCCCAAGCGTGATGACATCACATGCCTGCTGTCTACAGTGAAGAACGGATATGAGGAGACTACGGGGAGCCATTTATAATACCAAGGGCACTATGGGGGCCAGTTATAATGAGGGGGCACTATGGGGGGTCCACAATATATGCAGCGGTTTTTAATGGCCATTTTTTTTTCACTGTCGTGAATGAACCCTTTATATGTAGAAAGAAGCAAAAGGAGGGAGATAGATTATAAACTGCAATAGGATTTTTTGTTTTCAGTGATAAGTTGGTGACCATATCAGTATGCAAGAGAGAATTAGATAAATTATTATTTATTGATAAAATTGCCTTCATTTTGTCACGTCTGGATAACTTCCTAGCAGGGCATCATCATGCAGAAAACTTTAGGCTGCTTAAGACAGAATTCAAGGGCCCTTTGACATGGGCCAAGGATTGGGTACTCATTGGGAATGAACATAACTAGGACCACATGTTCCTGATAATTGACCCCTGTATGTATAGGTGCTGCTGATCACCCCACAAACACTCAATGATCATTATTGTTCACGCTGCACCAAAATGTATCTTCATTTGTCAGCAGCACACCCCTCGGTGTAAATAATGGATCTGTATAGTGACAAGTGATAAGGATGACTGCTGTACATGTAAAGGCAGCTCAGATGAGAGGGCAACGATCGGGAATGAACATCCTCATGTAGGAGCGCCCTACAAGAATGCACAGAGTATGTCTAAGAGGCTCCATTTACAATGTAAGTCAATGGGGACGGATCCGTTTTTTTTAGGACCCCCCAAAAAAATGGATTTGTCACCCATTGACACTCAATGTATTTTAGTTTTTTTTTTGTTTAATTTCAGTATTGAGAATCTTTGCCAGAAAACAACAATGCAAGTGTGAAACAGGCCTAAATTGGAGTTAAAATCACATTATTTTCTTACAATTCTACACAGTTTTCTAACAACATGATGCTTTTCCACAAACGGTTCTCTTTAAAAGCGGCAGCAGCATTTGCACTTTAACCCATTCCTGCCTGCATAGCTGTGGCATCTTATAGATTATTCAGTAATGTTAGCATTTCATCTGCGAGCACTTAGCTGGTAACACAAGAAAAGCCGTACATCAAGAACCTGTGTCATCATCCCTTACATTATCTAATCTGATGCATTTCCACCAAATACTTTAATGTTAGACAGATGAGGCAGCATAACATGGAGTAAAACCATGCGGAAGCCTCATTGGAAAAACAACGGGCATCATTGATAAAAAGAAATGACGCTACAAAATGGCAGAAGGATCGGCATATATGTGGCACAAACCAAGAGCAACACTTTCCATGAAAGGTTCTGCTCCTCATTTATATGCAAAGAAACAGCTAGAAATGCAAGTCAAGTTGGGCCATAAAGGGTGTCGAGCAGCGCAGTAAAATCATGAACAGGTCAATTCATTTCCGCAGCAGCAGCAAGAAACACGAATATATGCACACGTACAAGAAGAATTTCTCCTCTTTTCTATATAGAGGTCATCGATATCTGACCGGTGGGGGTCTGGCTCCCGGCATCCCCGCTGATCAGCTGACCTCCTCGCAGCTTACCAAGCACGTCGTCATCTATTGTATAGCAGCTGTGCTCGTTTTTCCAACCTAGCCCCATTCACTCACCAGAGCGCCACGGCCTCCTCAAACTGCAGGGGTGTCAGGAGCCAGAACCCCTACGGATAGGTAAAAACCTTTAATATCATAAATGTCTGATTAGTAGAAACCAACGCCTGGCACTCTTCTGTAGGTAGTGCCCCATTATGTTGGCTCAATGATTTCCACATGGCCATGGAAACATGGGGTTGGGCCATTTACGAAGATTTTCACACCCTTTTTGGCATTAAAAAAGTCTCTTTCAAGATCTATTTTTGCAACTTTTGTCGTCCATGTCACAATATTTTGTCAGATGAGCATCTTTACAACATCCTCACCACTTCGGGGTAGGGAGGGAATAGCAGAAACGTGACGGGGACCAGGCCTGGCCAACAAATTCACTAACATTTACGCCTGGAAACAGGTGTTAATGTTCCCAAAAAGCACTAGGCACACCTAATTTATGACAAGGTGCACACCTCGGCATAAATGAGGCGAATCCTTCGGCAGCACAGATGAGATGCAAAGACCAGTGGTAAAACGCCGGCCTTTATAAATGGCCCTCATAGACTTTACAAAAAAAATGTAGATCAGATGCGGAACAAAAATACAGTCATGTGCATGAGGCCTTAATAAGCAACTTCCTGCAAAGTATGTGTTACCAGCTGTGACATAACTTTGCCCCACGCCTGCCAGGCCTGTTAACTAAGGTGCTAATCCTCTCACTGGAAAGGTGTCATATCGGATATTTGTAGAAAAGTGAAGTATGTGTGATCCCCACACTAAGTAGATGTAACCGTGTTCTCTTTGTATATAGATATACTGTATATATAGTATAACTGGACGTGTTGTTGCTGCCTAACGGAGACAGAAAACATGTAACATATTGTAAGGTGCTATCTGGAATACATTCTACCCACCCTTCACCAGGGCATATGCCAACGAGGAGATGTTGTTAGATTAGCCAAACATCTAACGTGTACTGGGGCCTCCTGGCAGATGTCGAGGGAAAGAAGGATTGGGCAGTTGGATTTCAACATGCCCAAACCTTTTGTTCTTGGTAAGCTACTGCCATAGCTGTTGGCAGCTGGTTATTTCCTTCTCTCTAGTGAGAAAACATGCATGCTCGGCCAAGCTATAATACTATGACTGCAGTGTGAACAGTGTTTAATATCATCAACAATAAAATGATAGCTTAAAAGGGGTACCTAAAACCAAACACTGGTGTGTGTGTGTGTGTATATATATATATATAAATAATATAATAATTCCGGCAGTACTCGCTTTTATGGTTTATCAGGTGCACGCGTCTCACCCTTGACATCAGGCATGTATATCCATGAAAAATCAACGCAGCACTCTTCTTGGGAAAAAGCCCTGCAGTGTCTTTATTCACACATGTGACACAAAATAAGCAACGTTTCAATCCCCTTCCGGGATCCTTCTCAAGCCAAGTATATATATATATGAAAAAAACGCAGCACTTCCAATATTGTGAAAAAAGTCGGATCCTTTATTCACCTGTGCGACGTTTCGATCCTCTTACTGGTATTTCGACTTTTTTCACGATATTGGAGGTGCTGCGTTTTTTTTCTTTTTTTATATACAGCCTTGGTCAAGCTATACCTCTAGCACTCCGCCATCACTGGTGTGCTGCCCTGATTTGCATCTTTATCGGAGTATATATATATACACACACACAGACACATTATGGGGGGAATTGATCATGAGAAGAATATCTGAAGTCAGTCTGCATTGGAGTTCTTTATGTCACATTTGTCAAATGTCACAGGTTGTTTGATAAATGTGGCTTGTCCTTAAACCTAACACTTCTGTCTCGAGAAGCTCCTCCGGTTTCCTTCCCCCTAGAGTGAGATTGCGATTTTTTTAAAAAGCCGCAGTGATAAATCTGGAGTGAAGCTCATTAACATAGCTAACCACATCCACTTTTCCAATCATATTACAAAACTGGAGTGGTGTAAACAAGCAAAACGTTGCAAAATTTTGTGCAAGCGAGTCGAAAAAGTCTAACATTTTTGTGCAAGGGAGTGCAAGAAAGTCGCAAAAGCCCTATATTGCGACTTTTTGATGCCAGAATTCTGGGGTGATGGTATGATACATCAGGGCCTATATGTAGAGCCTGGGGAGCCTGACAAAAGAGGAAAGCAAAAATTATTTCTCAATACAAAAAGTAGCTATAAATATATGGATATTACACATACACACACACACTGGAGGGTCATAAACAACAAGGGCCTGTTCACACAGATCTAATGAGGTTGGCTTTAGCAGATTTCTTGCTTCCGAGTAGCACAACAAGGCAGAACCCTGCCAAAGGACAAAGTAGCTCGGCAGCTGTAAATGGCTAGCTGCCAGGCCCTGCTGGGAGATTAGTGTGGACAGCTATTTATAGCCTGGCTTTTCTATACCCACTGCTCTTGTGCACTGCTCCCTCTAATACAGCACCGATCTACCGCTTTACCAGCACTGAAGAACACCGTTTGAAAGATGAATATAATGAAATTACAGATGGCGGGAGCGATTTTGTTTGTGATGGTGCATGGGATTTCTTCAGAACGCCAGAGATAGTGATTCAGCGTTTCCCGGCCTGCTGAATTCTATCAAGTTGCCCTTTGTGGGGAGATGAATAAAACAGGTTCTTTAGAGTATAGGATTTCACAAAATGCACTACAAAGTTTTTTTTCCTGTCCTTTTTGAGCGTTTCCATGATTCTTTGTTTCAAAACCTAAACATGCTCTACATATGCCATATTTCTGGCTTTCTTCCCCACTGACTTCTCTATAGAAGTTAAAAATATATATATAAAAAAAAATACTAATTTAATGTGTAAAAAAAAAAAATGTTTAAAAAATAAACAGCTTATTAATCAGCAAGAAAAACATGTGGGGAATTTATGAATCCCATGACTTAAAAAAAAATAAAAAATGTTTAACATAAGTACAATGTACAACTTTATGGGCGCGCCACTTTCTGAAATGGAAGCGTGGCACTATAATTGATGGCAGAAACTGTGTGATAGCTTTGGACTGGAGCAGAGGGCCAGGCATGCACCTAATTTAGGCTATTTTCACATTAGCGTTTTCAATTCAATAGCGTCATAGGATCTCAATAGCGGAAGAAAACGCTTCTGTTTTCTCCCCATTTATTGTCAATGGGGACAAAACTGAACTGAACGAAACGGAAAGCACCAAAATGCATTTCGTTTGGTTGTGCCCCCATCGCAGACAGAATAACACTGCAAGCAGCGTCTTTCTGTCAGTGATGTGGTGCGGAGCATGATGGGGCCGTCCTGACACAATGTAAGTCAATTGTATCAGAGAAAACGGATCCGTCCCTCATTGACTTTCAATGGTGTTCACGACGGATGCGTCATGGCTATATGAGACATAATACAACTGAATCCGTTTATGACTGATGCATGCGGCTGTATTTTGGTAAAGGGATAGTTTTTGCAGATCCATGACGGATCCACAAAAACCGCTAGTGTGAAAGTAGCCTTACTGGTCTGTGCCACAAAGGATTAAAGGAGTTGGGACCCAGCGGCGGGGAGCAGGTACATAAGGTATATTTCCCTCTGCTGGTCTGAAGTCTGCCAAGAGACCCCCAGAAGATAAAAAACCCTATGAATCAGCTTGGGCTTCATTTACTTGCTGCAGGAGAACAAATGGCCTGTCGTACCAGGATCTTTATCAGGGAAGCCTATTGCTAGCTAGGAAGGCCTTAGCCCTTCTGTGGGTGGGAAACTGTCCTCCATACTTGTCTCAGTGGAGGTCACTTGTGAATAGGACAATTCCAAATATGAATATATTCTTTTTAAAAGAGGAAGTGCCCACATGAATGTATGAAAGTGAGGGGGCTCATGGTGCAGGTCACCCTTTACTTGTACACTCTACTAAATGGCCTATTTCCTAATTAGCATGTACACTCTTAATGGAATATACCTTCTGCTATGACTATTTGTGAAGAACATTTTCCCTATGTATCTCATCTTCAACTTGCCACCAATGTGACTATACTGCCTTACCTTCCTGCTTTATGAGATAGTATTAGGGTGCTCAGACAGGGGAGGACAGCCTTACCGTCCTGCTTTATGAGATAGTATTAGGGTGCTCAGACGGGGGAGGACAGCCTTACCTTCCTGCTTTATGAGATAGTATTAGGGTGCTCAGACAGGGGAGGACAGCCTTACCATCCTGCTTTATGAGATAGTATTAGGGTGCTCAGACGGGGGAGGACAGCCTTACCTTCCTGCTTTATGAGATAGTATTAGGGTGCTCAGACGGTGGAGGACAGCCTTACCGTCCTGCTTTATGAGATAGTATTAGGGTGCTCAGACGGTGGAGGACAGCCTTCCTTCCTGCTTTATGAGATAGTATTAGGGTGCTCAGACGGTGGAGGACAGCCTTCCTTCCTGCTTTATGAGATAGTATTATAGTGCTCAGACGGGGGAGGGCAGCCATACCTTCCTGCTTTATGAGATAGTATTAGGGTGCTCAGACGGGGGAGGACAGCCTTACCTTCCTGCTTTATGAGATAGTATTAGGGTGCTCAGACGGGGGAGGACAGCCTTACCTTCCTGCTTTATGAGATAGTATTAGGGTGCTCAGACGGGGGAGGACAGCCTTACCTTCCTGCTTTATGAGATAGTATTAGGGTGCTCAGACGGGGGAGGACAGCCTTACCTTCCTGCTTTATGAGATAGTATTAGGGTGCTCAGACGGGGGAGGACAGCCTTACCTTCCTGCTTTATGAGATAGTATTAGGGTGGACAGACTATGGTAACTGCAATCGATTTACTGCTTATTGCCAGGCTGCACCCAAGGCAAGTACAAGTGCAACCATCTTTATGCACTTAGGCCTCGTTCACACCACATTTCTACCATACATTTTTACACAGAAACATTAGAAAAATGGTTCCCTTTAACAGATTCTAAAAGTGGATACATTTTGTCTAGTTTGCATTCCTGTATTTTTTTATTTATTTAACTGGATAGGAAAGTGCAGATTTCTCAGAGGTCATGGTAGTTGTAACCATGGTATCTGAAGGGTCATTTACCGGATGCGGGATGTTCTCAGTAGGCTCTTGGGCCACCATGGCAAAGTTCCTATAGAAACCTGCTTCAGACAGGGCTCAACAGGCAAACATCAATAATCCCATAGACTGAAATAACAAACCCCTGCAGTCCATGGTAGAATGCATGTTCAAGTTACCCAAAGGTAAAACCTTTTAAAAACTATACTTAAAAAAACAAAAAGAATTCATAATTCAAAATTACCATCCTTTTCCCGAATTTACCATATTTTTCGCCCTATAAGAAGCATCCATGACTTGCTTGAAAAGAAGACACTATGGATGTTCTTCAGTCATCTTCTCTGGAGGTTAGACAACAGGTCTATATACAAACTATAAAATAGCATGGTACTAGAAGCAGGGCGTGCTCCACCCCATATGCAGTGGCGCATCTATACCGGGGGGCAGATCCTGCACTTGTGGTCCGCTGCTAATGGCGATCCCCAGCAAAAATGCAGTGGGGCCGCAGCGCAAGTACCACAATAGACATCCTACACAGGATAGCAAATGTGTTGATGTGAAACAATATAACAATAACATTTACAAGGACAGGTGCACTCTGTGTTTTAACTAAACCATCATATTGGTGTTAAAATTGAGAGTTTAGCTGATATATCCTACTGTCGAGGACATACCGGAGCCCGAGCACCACGTCAAGGTATCTCAAGTAGCTCCGATATGTCCTCCACAGTAGGATATATCAGCTAAACTCTTAATTTTAACACCAGTATGAGGGTTTAGTCAGACCACAGAGTGCACCTGTCCTTGTAAATGTTATTGTTATATTGTTAGACAACAGGTCCCCAGATAAGTAAATGACCTAAATGTAGCACTACTGTACCAATGGTTGTCTATCCCTGCCTGACAAATGGCAACATATTTCACTGCACACTAAAACACATCATTTATAAAAGTATCGGGTCAATAGCTACAGAGGCATCTAGCACTGAGCAGAAAACAATAGAACTAGGCTGTAAAGTCTGAGGAACAGGAATAAGATACCTGAGAGAACTGATGCTATTCTGTAGAAATAGGCGTCTTGACCTCAATGATGCATATCACACATTGCTGTAAATTTCATCTTCTATTTTAAAGAGCTTGTTCAAGATTTCTATATTGATGGCCTATTCTCTGCAGTTCACTAATATTAGATCTGTGGGGGTCCGACTCCCAGAACCCCTGCCGATCGGTCAGTGAGGTTATGTTCATCCATCAAATTGTGTAGGCGCAGCTCAGTCCCATTCAAGTGAATTGGGCTGAGCCGCAATACTAAGAATGTATTGCACTGTGCATGTTAAAGAGGTTGTCCGGTCCTAAAATCAAAATTCTTTTTATGTGCTCCTAACACCCCTCACCATGCATACATATGCCCCCAATACCTGTTTTTCAAGTCTGAGCTTTCCTTCCCCCTAGAAGACATCAGATTATCCTGGCAGATCTGTTTACTTTCTCCCCTTCTTGTTTTGTTGAATACATAACTTTATTGATACACAAGCCTGGCTGCACTGCACAGAGATGAGTCACAGGCTGGCCACGCCCCCCACACTGCTCTGTCTGCAGCAGCTACACACAGACATTACAACTCCTGTGTCCATCTTTCTGCACACAGACATGAATCTACTTCTCAGTCAGTGTCTAAATCCCATCACTGACTCTCCACAGGCACTGCCCTCATCTCCAGAGTGTGAAAAACAGCTTGAATTAGCAAGCGTATCCAATCATATATGTATCTAATCCTATCCTGTGTGATACAGCCTGCAGAGCGGTGTATCAAATCCCAACACTGACATTGCAAAAATGTGTATCTTATCCCATTTTGTATGATCCTGTCTGAGCTGTGTATCCCTTATGCACACCACCGTATCCATTTTGCGATCCACATTTTTTACAGTCCCATTGAGTTTGATGGATTTGAGGTGCTCATTTTGAGGACCAGAATAGGACATGTTCTGTTTTTACTGGAACTGACATACGGATATAAAAAACACACTGATGACGTCCCTGTGCTTTCCATATCCGTATGTCAGTTCTGCGACAGATAAAAAATGTGAATCGCACACGGACAGTAACCTCATTTAGTGGATCCACGACTTGCAGACCGCAAAACAGATACGGTTCTGTGCACGAGCCCTATCACTTATACTGAGCGCCCATAACAGTGACATCCACAGTGCTCTCATAACACTGTCATCCAATGCCCCCTATATGCCATCCACAGCCCCTTGTGCCCCATAACAGTGACATCCACAGTGCCCCCATAACAGTGACATCCACAGTGCCCCCATAACAGTGACATCCACAGTGCCCCCATAACAGTGACCTCCACAGTGCCCCCATAACAGTGACCTCCACAGTGCCCCCATAACAGTGACCTCCACAGTGCCCCCATAACAGTGACCTCCACAGTGCCCCCATAACAGTGACCTCCACAGTGCCCCCATAACAGTGACCTCCACAGTGCCCCCATAACAGTGACATCCACAGCGCCCCATAACAGTGACCTCCACAGCGCCCCCATAAGTGACATCCACAGTGCCTTCATAATAGTGACATCCACAGTGCTCTCATAACACTGTCATCCAATGCCCCCTATATGCCATCCACAGCCCCTTGTGCCCCATAACCGTGACCTCCACAGTGCCCCCATAACCGTGACCTCCACAGTGCCCCCATAACAGTGACCTCCACAGTGCCCTCCACAGTGCCCCCATAACAGTGACCTCCACAGTGCCTCCATAAGTGACATCCACAGTGCCTTCATAATAGTGACATCCACAGTGCCTTCATAACAGTGACATACACAGTGCTCTCATAACACTGTCATCCAATGCCCCCTATATGCCATCCACAGCCCCTTGTGCCATCCACTGCCCCTTTTGCCATCCTGTGCCCCCTTGTGCCATCATGTGCCCCCTTGTGCCATCCTGTGCCCCCTTTTGCCATCCAGAGTCCCCCTTTTGCCATCCAGAGTCCCCCTTGTGCCATCCAGAGTCCCCCTTGTGCCATCCAGAGTCCCCCTTGTGCCATCCACAGCCCCTTGTGCCATCCAGAGTCCCCCTTGTGCCATCCAGAGTCCCCCTTGTGCCATCCAGAGTCCCCCTTGTGCCATCCAGAGTCCCCCTTGTGCCATCCAGAGTCCCCCTTTTGCCAGCCAGAGTCCCCCTTGTGCCAGCCAGAGTCCCCCTTGTGCCAGCCAGAGTCCCCCTTTTGCCATCCAGAGTCCCCTTTTGCCATCCAGAGTCCCCCTTTTGCCATCCAGAGTCCCCTTTTGCCATCCAGAGTCCCCTTGTGCCAGCCAGAGTCCCCCTTGTGCCAGCCAGAGTCCCCTTGTGCCAGCCAGAGTCCCCCTTGTGCCAGCCAGAGTCCCCCTTGTGCCAGCCAGAGTCCCCTTGTGCCAGCCAGAGTCCCCTTGTGCCAGCCAGAGTCCCCTTGTGCCATCCAGAGTCCCCCTTTTGCCATCCAGAGTCCCCCTTGTGCCAGCCAGAGTCCCCCTTTTGCCACCCAGAGCCCCCCTTTTGCCATCCAGAGTCCCCCTTGTGCCATCCACAGCATAGCGATCAGCCTCTGTGGCTGATCGCTATGCTGTCACTCCTGCACAGCACTTACATCGCGCTGTGCAGGAGTCAGTACAGGCTTCACATAGAAGCCTGTACGGTAGAGACGGCGGTACTGCACATGCGCACTAGCATTCAGCCTAGTGCGCTGTGCAGGCGGCCGGGCGGAGCTTTCTCCAGCAGGAGGCGGTGACGTCACTAGTGACGATCCGTCTCCTGCTGGAGAAAGGAAGAGAGGACCGGAAGACAGAGAGACGGACTTCGGCCGGAAGAAGTGAGAAGACAGCTAGAGGGACCACGTGATGAAGATCCAGATTGCAAGAACAGCTGCACTGTGGAAGGTAAGTATGTTAGTAATACTTTTTCCTCCACAGGTTAGTTCTCCTTAGCTAAAAAAAGTTTTAGCCCGGAGAACCCCTTTAAGCTGCAAGGTGGACTCCATGGTCTCCTCAAGCAGCTGATCATTGGGGGTGCCAGGTGTTGGACACCCACCGATCTGTTATTGATGACCTATTCTGAGAATAGGTCATCAATATTATACACCTGTAGTTATCCTCGTCTATAAACGTCTCAGTAAAAGGCACTTTAGGCCATCACCACGCACGCACACTTCCATGATGAACAGGACATCTGTTCTTTTGATCGGTAGGGGTCTCAATGGTCGTACCCCTAGAGATCCGCTAGTTATGAAAGGTTTATTACTGCAAATCTTAGCTAAATGCATAATAGACAATCAGAACTTAACTAATAACACACAAACAATTGTTCTGTGATTGTGAACATCCCTAACTCTCTGTTAATGACTATCCAAGAGCTAACTGGCAAACGATATTTCATTAAGGAGTTGAGAAGTGTGGGTGTCACAGGGGCTTTGCCCAATAAATAAAGGCACACAATGCCTGGTTATTGACACATCTGTTATTCTAAAAAAAAAAAAAAAAGTTAATGTGAACCAATACTAGATGCAAAAAAACTTTCAAAAGATGTGTTATAGCAGGACCTTCAAAGGACTCGGCAACCTGCAAAAACTATTGATGAGCAGACTTTGAAGTACAAGTCCGGGGTCCTGTCCTGCAGAACGGAAATTGGACGGATCCGTTATGCTGCCCATAGACTTCTATTATGATGGAATGCCTCTTAATGGCAACACCCAGCTAGTTCATAGCTCCTCCCACCCATAGATATTATCCTATCACTGACACACCCATGGACATAACTTTAGAGGAAATAAAGAGCTGCATGGACATGCTCATGTGACCACAGCCCAGAACGGGAGATAGGAGCAATAAAGGTAAGAAGATAGGAGCAAGAAAGGTCAGAAATGATTATTTTAATCCTATCGAAATGATGTGGCATGACCTGAAGATGGCTTTGCCCGCAAGATTTCCTAGAAATATAGAACTGAAAACACATTTTCAGGGCGGATTTGTCCAAATTCCCCCTCAGTGCTGTGCAAAACGTATTTTCAGCTGCAGGAAGCTGAAATGATCACTGCAAAGGGAAGGGAGGCCTACAGGTTATTACCGTATTCTTCGCCCCCAAAGTGGGGGAAAAGCGTCAGTGCGTCTTATGGGGCAAATACTAACGAGTGCTCTCATTATGGAATCGCTCATTAGAACAGGAGGATTAGGAAGCGGTGAATGCAGCGTTCCCCGGGCTCTGTATTCACCGCTTCCTGGTCCTCGGTTGCTCTCTATGCTGGGATTGCGCACAAGGTGAGGACGCCGGCTCGCTATGACCTCACACTGTCAGCATCGGGTCACAGCACAGTGCATGCCAGGAAGAAGAAGAGCGCAGTAAAATGGCTGGGCTCTTCTCAGGCCAGAAGGTTGCGATACTTGCTATGTCTTGTGCCTGTGACGTTACAGTTCGGTTCTGCACATACATTACTGTTTCAAAATCCGAAGCCGAACTTGGGCTTGCGCCTCATAAACAGCAGAGTTCAGCTTCGGATTTTGAAACAGTAATGTATGGTCAGAACCAGACTGTAACGTCACAGGCACGAGACTAAGCAAGTCTTGCGTTACTTGTAGAAAGAAGAAGAAGGCCTCAGTAGAGCCCATACATTTTACATGGGAGGCATATTATAAACAATGTTGAGATAGAGCCGTCTGAATCCGATTCGCTCAACACTAGTTCCTGCGAACGCTCATTCCCGACAATCTGCCCATCTAAATGTGCCGCCAGATGAACGAGCAAAATGCTAGTTCATCGGGTGATCCTGTAGTTCGTGCAGGGACATAAATTATTGTTTTCGGTCGGCAGACTGTGCTGTCTAAACAGCGATTTGCTAAGGCCTCTTTCACACTAGCGTTTTAGCTTTCCGTCCTAGAGATCCGTCCTCGGGTCTCTAGGACGGAAAGCTACTGATCAGGATTATCCCCATGCATCCTGAATGGAGAGAAATCCGTTCAGGATGCATCAGGATGTCTTCCGCTCAGTATGTCAACGCTTTTTGGACGTTGACAAAAGCGCAGCATGCTGCGGATTTGTCTCCGCTCCAAAAATCCGAAGACATGCAGTAACGCCGATCCGGAATTAATGCCCATTGAAGGGCATTAGTCCGGATCCGGCCTTTAGCTAAACGTCGCTTCCGCGCATCGCCGGATCCGACGCTTAGCTTTTTGTCACTGGTTACTATGGCAGCCAGGACGCTAAAGTCCTGGTTGCCATAGTAAAGAGTAGGGGAGCGGCATACTTACATTCCGTGCGGCTCCCGGACGCCTCAGGATGACGTCAGGGCGCCCCAGTGCATAGATCACGTGATTGCATGGATCACGTGATCCATGCGCGCGGGCGCTCTGACGCCATTCAGGAGCGCCCGGAGCCGCATGGAATGTGAGCATGCCGCCTCCCGCTCCTCACTGCTACTATGGCAACCAGGACGCTAGTAGCGCCCTGGCTGCCATAGTAACACTGAAAGCATTTTGAAGACTGATCAGTCTTCAAAATGCTTTCAGTTCACTTGCGTTGTGCCGGATCCGGCGTGCATTCCGGCGACGGAAGTGCACGCCGGATCCTAACAACGCAAGTGTGAAAGAGGTCTAAACAATGCGAATCTATGATCGCAATAGCCATCCCTCGTCCTCATACTGTGGAGGAGATCACTCCACCCTACTATTAGTAATCAATGCAGACATCCAGTTAGTTCAAAGGGTTCACTTACTTTTTTTTGCAGCTGTAGAAATTAGTGAAAGGTAATGGGATTTTCCCTGCATTTCCAGATACGGAATTTATTTCATGCAGATAAGTCACCAACCGTTTCCTCACAGGGCTGACTGCTGCGGAGGTTATGAGGCGATCCCTGGTGTTTGCTGTAATTATAGGTCTATGAGATCATTACAATTCCAATTAAAATCAGCTTCCACGACTACATAGTCACAGCAGCAGAGAAGATTGCTTCCCGGACTGCAGTACGGGATATGATAAAGCCTGCACCCACCAGTAGGCTGCTTGTCAGCCGAGGCCATTACGATGTAACCAAGCCCCTAAAATACAGTCAGACCCAATGGCAGAGCCACGTGGAGCCCCTCACATTCTTCTCCGCTTCAGGACCAGGGTAATTTCGGTGTAAAGACCAGGTATTCAAGCGAAAAGGAAAATCCAGCTCAGCTCGGGTGAATCTTTTTCTGTGACTTTATTCCAGCGGTTAAAAACTTCGTACAAGATGTGAAAAACAGTAACGCGTTTCAGACCTCTCTGATATCTGGGTCCTTCTTCATGACAAACATACAAATGGAATGGAAACTGCCTCTGATATACACCTTCTAAAGTCAGGCTAACACACAACACCTGAGGGAAGGAGGTGCCAGAGGGAGGTCCCATGCAAACCTCAATAGAAAAATACATGGACAAGCAAAAGCATATACAAAAAAGGGGGGAAGTGTAATATAAAATCCTTGGTGTCATTGGTTGGTATGACGTCGTGCAGTATAGTAATACACTGGTATAGATCGTACCAAGGCTGTAAAGAAGAAATCCAGTCCTGGTTACCACGGACTGCTCACGTCCGGGTTTAACGGACGTGTGCATTTAGCCTAAGATAGGCTGCTTGCTCACTGAAGAATCAGATAGCACTATCCTATTGAAGTCTATGATGAGACCAGACAGCACAGGAATGATTCCTCTATCTCACCCCAAGTGCTTTATTCACATCAATACTGTCCAGTATTTCTCTGTTATGTCCTATATCAGTGATGGAGAACCTTTTAGAGACCAGGCGCGGACCCATTCACTTCAATGGGGCCGCAAAAGATGCAGACAGCACACAGTGTGCTGTCCGTATCCGTTTCTCCTTTTCATGGCCCTGCAAAAAAAATAGAGCACGTCCTATTCTTGTCCGTTTTTCGGACAAGAATAGGTATCTCTATAATGGGCCACCCGTTCTGTTCCGCAAATTGCAGAAGGCACACGGAGCGGCTTCTGTGTTTTGCGTATCCGCAAACACACACAGTCGTGTGCATGTAGCCTAAGTCTACATCTCCTAGAAATCATCAGTGAAAAACGCATTGTATCTGGAAACACTCCAGATACGCAAGCCCCATTCACTTCTATGGGCCAGAGCTGTGTATAAAACACACAATATAGAACATGCGGCGATTTTTCCTGAATGCAGAGATGATGCGTGAAAAACAGAAAACTCGCTAGTGTGAAATAGAGCCCTTATGCCTGATTCACACGTCAGTCATACAGCACACATACCCATTCATTTTAATGAGTGAATTCAGACATCCGTGTTTTAGAAGGGAAGAATGCTCTTTTTTGTCCGTCACGCCCATTATAGTATAGAGAAACTGGGACGCAACTCGGATGCCAGAGGAGATGCCATGAAAGTTTCATTTTTAGCTGTATTGGTGACACGGAGTGCAAAAAATGGACACACAGATCCTTCCCGGATGAATCACGGACCATCTTATTACGGATTTCATCACGGACACGGATGTGTGAATGAGGCATTAGGACAGCATGTTCTATATTCTGGGTTTTTCGTCAGGGCTGTGGAGTCGGAGTCGGAGTCGAGGAGTCGGAGTCGGAGTCAATTTTGGGTACCTGGAGTCGGAGTCGGCAAAAAATGGACCGACTCCGACTCCTACTAGATTTAAATTGGAATAAAAAAAAATTGGAATAAAAAAAAGCAAGTTTAAATGTCCCAATTCAGATAAAGTTATAATTAATTACTTCTCTACTGTAAGAATAAAGGCCAGTGTATGCAGTGCGTCACGTTACCGCTAAACAAAGACGTTAAGTGACCGTGAAGAAGCATGCTTTTCATATGCTTTACTATGCAGTTAAAGGGACACTGACAGGCTGATATATCTGCTGGTATTCATCAGAGGATTAGGAATACAACTAGACGACTGTTACCCCCAGTTGAGGTTTACTTGTGCTTAAAAACGTTTTAATCAATATGCAAATTCTCTACCTTTGTGCCCAAGGGGCAGGCGCACATGTAGAGTACTGGCAGCACTAGACAGGACTAGGTAGCGAGGAGGAAGAGAGAAAGCTGGCACAGCCTCAGCATAGCCAGACGAGGCTGCTGCCAGCACTCTACACGTGCGCCTGCGCAGGAATTCAGCGTTCGGCTAGCCTGAAAAAAAGGCCAGTGCAGTGAATAATAACGAGGGAACAGCGCTGGGAAGCTGTACTTCGGGCGCGGCTGGGCACAAAGCCGCAGGAGACGCTGCCCCATTGGGCACAAAGATAGTGAATTTGCATACAGATTAAAATGTTTCTTAAACACAAGTACAGCCTAACTGGGGGTAACATTAGTATAGTTTTATTCCTAATTCTCTGATGAATACCAGTATATATATATATCTTTAGCTGGAAAATCAGCCTGTCAGTGTCCCTTTAAGGAGCGGCAATACTTACACTTTCCATTGTCTTGTGGTCTGCTGTTACAGGGAACCCATGGTTATCCTCGCCTCTCACTGATAACTGATTAAGGACTGGAGACACTTGTATAAGTGAAGGGAATGGATAGTCAATAGTTCAAGACTGAAGCTGTAAACCATTTGAAAAACTGCTATCATTCAGCTAAGGCTATAAAACATGTAAACTCAGATTGTTAGCTTAAATTTTAAACATGACTATGGGATTCTACTAGGAAAATCATGTTTTAAAATAAATGCCCCTTCCCCTGCCCCTTCCTGGATCCTCCCACTGCTCTATCTTCAGAAGAAAGATCAGCACACAAAGGAGAAGGCAGCAGCTTCTGCTCAACTACCTCTCTGTGCTAGAGGAGATTAGAAGAACTTGGTGGAACAGCTTCGTATTTGCATATTAAATACAGAGGAGTCGGGTCGAGGAGTCGGAGTCGGAAGTTTCAAAATCTGAGGAGTCGGGTCGGAGTCGGACAATTTATCTACCGACTCCACAGCCCTGTTTTTCGTGCAGCTCTAGCTCCATAGAAGTGAATGGGGCTTCAGTGAAAAATGGAAGGCATCCAGATGCAATGGGACACTTGTACAAAGAGACTTGCGACACTTTTAGATGTAAAAAGAGTTGCACATCCACTTTTCTGTCTAGCCGCGCAACTATATTTTGTTGCACAGCCGGTTTTGCACAGTGTATGCCAACTGGGTGTGACAGGGGTGGGGGTGTCTCGAATTTACTTACATTTACGCCTGGCCCCTGGCGTAGTTTTTACTCCAGCACACCTCGTCATAAATCAGACAGTTCTTACGGTAGCAGCACAGAGGGGGAACTAAGACCGGTGTAAAAAAAATGTGCCCCAATGTGTTTTTCACTGATGACTGCTAGATGTAGATTGTAGATATTTTTCACACACAGGAAAATGTATGCAATCTGAATGTGACCACAGAAATAACTGACTGAACTTGCTTTCAAAACCATCAGTTTTTCCCGAACAGATCCTGACAAAATCCATGTCGCTCGTGTGAAGGAGGCCTTAAAAATGCCATATAATGTACTGTATGTACTGTATAGCGCTTTCACTTATGTATACACATATGGCAGTTTATTCTGAAAGTTTAGGTACGCTTGTCATTGCTTCGGTCAGTGATGGCTCATTCAGACGACCGAAATTGTGGATCAGATGCAGACCCATTCAACGCGGCCACAAGCGATGCGGACAGCAAACCGTGGGTTGTCCACATCCAGTGTTCTGTTCCGCGGCCCCACAAAAAAGATAGAGCATATCCTGTTCTTGTCCGCAAAACACTGTGCGGTCGTCTGAATGAGCCCCCAAAACCAGGAGTGGCGTCTCCACAGATATAAGAAAGATCTGCACCTGTTCTGTGTTTAGGACCGCACCAGGTTTTGGCTCACAACGTGAACTAGGCCTTAGGTGTGGACATAGATATTCTCCACATGCAATAATCTAGTGAAGCCAGCAAACACCACTCTGAACACAAGGCAATGCATATGGACAGTTAGAGGACGCTTAATGCTTTTGTCCATGCATCTGCAATCAAGCATAGACAAATGATATAATTACGGTGGAAGCGCGGTGTTTTCGTGGCCAGCTGTAGTAAGAATGCTCTTACAGAGACGAAATGTACTAATTGTCAGAAATTCCTGGGAAAATAATAGCCTTGGAAGAGATATGCAGGCTAAATCTCATATTACTCGGCTGATCATAATAATGGCCATCAGTATAAGCAAAGTGATATTAATCATTTATAGGAAAAAAATCCCGAGAGATCGCGAGGAAAACACGAGGCTAAAGAGAATAAGAGAAGTGGTGAGAATGAGCTGGCACTATATAATAAACCTCCGACGCGTCCTACAAGAAGGTGTATCCATCATGGAGAATGTCATGCGGTTATAATGTTCAACTTCGACCAGTCTTCATCCTTAAAGGGGCTGTTCAGTTCAATACTGATGGCCTATTCTCAGAACAGGTCATCAATATCTGATTGGTGGGGCTCCGACTCCTAGCACCCCCACCAATCAGCTGTTTGGAGAGGCAGTGGTATTCCAGTGCAGTCTCTTCATAGGCCAGTGATGTCACATTCATTGGTCACATGACCTATTTGCAGTCCAGTGCCATAATAATGTATGGCACTGTGCTTGCTATGCTGTGAGACAGCTGATTGCCGGGGGTGCCTGGAATCGGACCCCTCAATAGGGTTGAGCGAACTTGTATTTTAAGTTCGGCGTCTAAAGTTTGGGTTATCTTAGAATTCCGTTATGGATTCCGCTACCACGGACCATAATAGAATTTGGAATCCATAAGGGGATTCTTCGATGAACCCGAACGCCGAATTTAAAAAACAAGTTTGCACAACCGTCCTTCACTGCTCTACTTCCTTCTCCTTCACACAGAGCACAGGAGCTCCGCCCCCTCATGTCATATGATCATTATACCAGGCCCTTTACCACCTCTTATCCAATCCAGTACTGAGCCACGCCCCCTGCACTGATCACATGACGATGACATCACCCAAAGTCCTTAGTGTTGAACTTTTAAGTTCAGTGTTCGGGTTCATCGAAGAATCCTCTTATGGATTCCAAATTCTGTTATGGTCCGTGGTAGCAGAATCCATTCGAACTTAAAATACAGGTACGCTCAACCCTACCCCTCAACAATCAGATACTGTTAGGACATCAATACTGAACACCTCCACTCTGCAAAAGATACGTGCCCTATCTTCAGTCATATCTTGTGGATCGCAGACCCATTCAAGTCAGTGCGTCGCATCTGCACCACAGAGCGAACATGGCCAAAACGGGCACGGAGCCTTAGAGTAGGTTCAGACTGAGAATTTTGGGCTTGTGAATTTAAGCACGGAATCTGTGGCAAAAAAAACAGGCTGAATCTACACGAAAACCACAGTTCATGCCCCAACCCAGTTTTCAAGACCACACCAAGAAGGTACAGGACCCCTCGCAAGACCGTAGAGGGACCCTGACCCCGGTTTAAAGCCATTCAATTGAAGCCAAGCCTAGAGCAGTTCCGCATGGAAACCCACAGCACGGTGCTTTCTGCTATGGGATATGCAGACATAATCCTGCGTGGTACCCCACAGACGAGCCAGGGCAGTACACTTGAGCCATCCATGTAATTATTCCATATGGCCTTCATGTAAAACTACAATTCCTTGGCAATATCTGCCCAGACAAACCGCCCCGTACACATTCAGGGCTGTGCCAGGGTTCCACATTTTATCCATCACTGAATACTGTGGCCCTATGGTCAGTCCACTGGACAAAGACCAAAAATACAGCTATCTGAATCAGGCCTAAAATGCGTCCTATACATGAAAAAGTAAAGAAATCCCCCAATATCACCACTTACACAAAGAACTGACTGTGTGCAGTCAGGGCCCATACAATGACTGATGGCTGATATACGGGGTACATATGGGATATTATCAGTGCTGTGTGCAGTCAGGGCCCATACAAGGACTGATAGCTGATATACGGGGTACATATAGGATATTATCAGTCCTGTGTGCAGTCAGGGCCCATACAATGGCTGATATACGGGGTACATATAGGATATTATCAGCCCTGTGTGCAGTCAGGGCCCATACAAGGACTGATAGCTGATATACGGGGTACATATAGGATATTATCAGTCCTGTGTGCAGTCAGGGCCCATACAATGACTGATAGCTGATATACGGGGTACATATAGGATATTATCAGTCCTGTGTGCAGTCAGGGCCCATACAATGGCTGATGGCTGATATACGGGGTACATATAGGATATTATCAGTCCTGTGTGCAGTCAGGGCCCATACAGTGACTGATAGCTGATATACGTGGGTACATATAGGATATTATCAGCCCTGTGTGCAGTCAGGGCCCATACAATGACTGATGGCTGATATACGGGGTACATATAGGATATTATCAGTCCTGTGTGCAGTCAGGGCCCATACAATGACTGATAGCTGATATACGGGGTACATATAGGATATTATCAGTCCTGTGTGCAGTCAGGGCCCATACAATGGCTGATGGCTGATATACGGGGTACATATAGGATATTATCAGCCCTGTGTGCAGTCAGGGCCCATACAGTGACTGATAGCTGATATACGGGGTACATATAGGATATTATCAGTCCTGTGTGCAGTCAGGGCCCATACAGTGACTGATAGCTGATATACGGGGTACATATAGGATATTATCAGCCCTGTGTGCAGTCAGGGCCCATACAATGACTGATGGCTGATATACGGGGTACATATGGGATATTATCAGCCCTGTGTGCAGTCAGGGCCCATACAAGGACTGATGGCTGATATACGGGGTACATATAGGATATTATCAGTCCTGTGTGCAGTCAGGGCCCATACAAGGACTGATAGCTGATATACGGGGTACATATAGGATATTATCAGCCCTGTGTGCAGTCAGGGCCCATACAATGACTGATGGCTGATATACGGGGTACATATGGGATATTATCAGTGCTGTGTGCAGTCAGGGCCCATACAAGGACTGATAGCTGATATACGGGGTACATATAGGATATTATCAGTCCTGTGTGCAGTGAGGGCCCATACAATGGCTGATATACGGGGTACATATAGGATATTATCAGCCCTGTGTGCAGTCAGGGCCCATACAATGACTGATGGCGGATATAAGGGGTACATATGGGATATTATCAGTCCTGTGTGCAGTCAGGGCCCATAAAATTGCTGATATAAGGGGTACATATAGGATATTATCAGTCCAGTGTGCAGTCAGGGCCCATACAATGACTGATGGCTGATATACGGGGTACATATGGGATATTATCAGTCCTGTGTGCAGTCAGGGCCCATACAATGGCTGATATACGGGGTACATATGGGATATTATCAGCCTCGTGTGCAGTCAGGGCCCATACAATGGCTGATATACGGGGTACATATAGGATATTATCAGCCTCGTGTGCAGTCAGGGCCCATACAATGACTGATAGCTGATATACGGGGTACATATAGGATATTATCAGTCCTGTGTGCAGTCAGGGCCCATACAAGGACTGATAGCTGATATACGGGGTACATATAGGATATTATCAGCCTCGTGTGCAGTCAGGGCCCATACAAGGACTGATAGCTGATATACGGGGTACATATAGGATATTATCAGTCCTGTGTGCAGTCAGGGCCCATACAATGACTGACATACGGGGTACATATAGGATATTATCAGTCCTGTGTGCAGTCAGGGACCATACAATGGCTGATATACGGGGTACATATAGGATATTATAAGTCCTGTGTGCAGTCAGGGCCCTTACAATGACTGATAGCTGATATACGGGGTACATATAGGATATTATCAGTCCTGTGTGCAGTCAGGGCCCATACAATGACTGACATACGGGGTACATATAGGATATTATCAGTCCTGTGTGCAGTCAGGGCCCATACAATGACTGATAGCTGATATACGGGGTACATATAGGATATTATCAGTCCTGTGTGCAGTCAGGGCCCATACAATAACTGACATACGGGGTATATATAGGATATTATCAGTCCTGTGTGCAGTCAGGGCCCATACAATGACTGATGGCGGATATAAGGGGTACATATAGGATATTATCAGTCCTGTGTGCAGTCAGGGCCCATACAATGACTGATGGCGGATATAAGGGGTACATATGGGATATTATCAGTCCTGTGTGCAGTCAGGGCCCACACAATGGCTGATGGCTGATATACGGGCTGTGCCCTCTCCACAAGTAATCCGCAGCACTCCTCCAATTCAGTGTTTTATTAGTAGTAAGGCAGCATCTATAGCTTTCCTCTCCACATCCACACAGCTCTCCACATCCACACAGCTCTCCACATCCAAATAGCTCTCCACATCCACAGCTCTCCACATCCACAGCTCTCCACATCCACAGCTCTCCACATACAAATAGCTCTCCACATCCACAGCTCTCCACATACAAATAGCTCTCCACATACAAATAGCTCTCCAGATCCACAGCTCTCCACATCCACATCTTTCCACATACAAATAGCTCTCCACATCCACAGCTCTCCACATACAAATAGCTCTCCACATCCAAATAGCTCTCCACATCCACAGCTCTCCACATCCAAATAGCTCTCCACATCCACAGCTCTCCACATCCACAGCTCTCCACATCCACAGCTCTCCACATCCACAGCTCTCCACATCCACAGCTCTCCACATACAAATAGCTCTCCACATCCACAGCTCTCCACATACAAATAGCTCTCCACATCCACAGCTCTCCACATACAAATAGCTCTCCACATACAAATAGCTCTCCACATCCAAACAGCTCTCCACATCCATAGCTCTCCACATCCAAATAGCTCTCCACATCCACAGCTTTCCACATACAAATAGCTCTCCACATCCACAGCTTTCCACATACAAATAGCTCTCCCCATACAAATAGCTCTCCACATACAAATAGCTCTCCACATACAAATAGCTCTCCACATACAAATAGCTCTCCACATACAAATAGCTCTCCACATACAAATAGCTCTCCACATCTTTCCACATTCAAATAGCTCTCCACGTCCACAGCTCTCCACATACAAATAGCTCTCCACATCCACAGCTCTCCACATCCAAAGCTCTCCCCATCCAAACAGCTCTCCACATACAAATAGCTCTCCACATCCACAGCTCTCCACATCCAAATAGCTCTCCACACATACAAACAGCTCTCCACATCCAAAGCTCTCCCCATCCAAACAGCTCTCCACATACAAATAGCTCTCCACATCCACAGCTCTCCACATCCACAGCTCTCCACATCCACAGCTCTCCACATCCAAATAGCTCTCCACATCCACAGCTCTCCCCATACAAATAGCTCCCCACATCAACACTGTCACTACAGACCACCACACGTAACAGGCCGCCTGTGACGGATGGGAGCAGACACCAGAACCTGTGGTCTATGGGGATCCCCGTCAGGTCATGGAAACGTATGATGAGCAGCACATGTGGTGCAGACATAGAACATGGAGGCTCTGGGGGTACGGCACGTACAGGAGTGCACTCCGTATATACACACATATGGCACGGGGCTGTCACCACAGACGGGGCATAGCGCTTGTAGAGCACGTCCCTCTGGTTTCCGGGAGTCAGGCTGCACTCACAGCGCTGAGGCCTAGTACGTGGCGGCTCATCCCCGGGGCTCGCCCAGCGACCTCCCGCCCCTCCACATGCATACCTGCTGGTATCGACTGCTGCTCTGCTCGGACATGTCTGCTGGACCCGGATAGAGGCCAAGAGGAAAGCCGAGAACGGAGAGAGCACAGCGGCGACGGCTGAGGAGAGCAGATGGCGAGAATGATACAGAGAGATGAAAACACTGCCCTGTGGAGGGCGGAGAGAGCTCAGCGAGGAGGAGACTGACTCACGGCTGACTGGCCTGGAAACTGCACAGCTAGCTGCACTGCACACTACTGTATACAACACTATATACACTGTACACAACCAGCTGTACTGCACACAACACTACTGTCCACAACACTATACACTGCACAGAGCTAGCTGCACTGCATACTACTGTATACAACACTATATACACTGCACACAACCAGCTGTACTGCACACAACACTACTGTCTACAACACTATATACACTGACTGTACACACTATACACTGCACACAGCTAGCTGCACTGCACACTACTGTATGCAACACTATACACAACACTATATACACTGTACACAGCACTACTGTATACAACACTGTATACACAGCTCACTGCACTGTATACAACACTGTATACACAGCTCACTGCACTGTATACAACACTGTATACACGGCTCACTGCACTGTATACACAGGTCACTGCACTGTATACAACACTGTATACACAGCTCACTGCACTGTATACACAGGTCACTGCACTGTATACACAGCTCACTTCACTGTATACAACACTGTATACACAGCTCACTTCACTGTATACACAGCTCACTTCACTGTATACAACACCGTATACACAGGTCACTGCACTGTATACAACACTGTATACACAGCTCACTGCATACAACTTTGTATACACAGCTCACTGCACTGTATTCAACACTGTATACACAGCTCACTGCACTGTATACACAGCTCACTGCACTGTATACAACACTGTATGCACAGCTCACTGCACTGTATACAGCACTGTATACACAGCTCACTGCACTGTATACACAGCTCACTGCACTGTATACAGCACTGTATACACAGCTCACTGCACTGTATACAGCACTGTATACACAGCTCACTGCACTGTATACAGCACTGTATACAGCACTGTATACACAGATCACTGCACTGTATACAGCACTGTATACACAGATCACTGCACTGTATACAGCACTGTATACACAGCTCACTGCACTGTATACACAGATCACTGCACTGTATACAACACTGTATACACAGCTCACTGCACTGTATACACAGGTCACTGCACTGTATACAACACTGTATACACAGGTCACTGCTCTGTTTACAAAGCAAACACTGAAGACATTTCAGGGTAGACTATATTTGGAGGTGTAGCAACACTTGGCTGGGGGCAAGTCGGGTTCACATTGCATTTTCATATGCTGTTAAAACCAACTTTTTTTTCTAACGTAAAAAAAAATGACAAAGTGTCAAACAATTTAAAATATTTGCACATTTTTTTATAAAAACGAAGGCGTTGTTCACATCTGTGTTGAGTACTTTTGTGCCATGATAGGAAAAATGGAATGCAAACCAAAGATGCATCTATCACATGACAGGACTGAACGGGCTTCCTCTTTTTACCGGAAACCATATTGTGCAGCAGGCTGTCCTAATATGTCAGAGCGCCAACACAGATGTGAACAAAGCCTAAGATCTAGTATGTGTTTCATAATCTAGATCAGGTGACCTCTAAAAAATTCCTTAAGAAGTCTAAGAGGAAGTATGACCAAAGAGACTCAAAGCTATTACTTAAAGAGGACCCATAACGTAACATGTCTGGTTTAGTGAGTAGTTGCATTCCCTATGTAATAACATATGACTCTGGGCTGTGCCATTCCTGTATTATTCCTACTAGGAATTGCAATAAAAGTCCAATTGAATGTTGGCAGTGATGGGGCAGGGTTGTCCCAGTCAAGCACTATCCAATCAGTCCTGCCATTCTCAGTTTGTGCAGGGACACCCCCCTTAAACTGGTAATGCCCAGCTTATCCTTTATTGCATTCATAAACATCTATTAGGAATAATAGAGGGATGGCACAAGATAGAGTAATAATAATTGATGCGCCACAACTGTTATTACATGGGGAATGCAAGTAGTTACTAAAACAGACAGACTCCTTAAAGGGTAAAGCCTCATTCACACATCAGTGTTCTAGTTAGTGATTTCCATCAGTGGTTGTGAGCCAAAGTCAGGATTGGAGTCTCCACAGAGAGATCCGTTTTTCCATTTTTGGTTTTAGTAGTGTTTCCATATGGTTTCCGCTTGTGATCCGTTTTTTGCAGATCGGAAACGGAAGCATATAATAATGTTTTAACAGTAAGTACATAAAAAAATTGGGCTGGGCATAAAATTTTGCAAAAACGGAACGGATATGGTAGACATATGGATGCATTCCATTTTTTACAGCCCCTTTGACTTGAACGGAGCCGCAGAACATGATTTGCGGGCACTGATAGGACATGACTCAAAATGTAGCGAAACGGAATACATACGGAGTACATTTCATTTTTGCGGACACGTTAAAATGAATGGTTTCGTATACGGACGGTATACTGAACGTAAAAAGCGGCACGTCTACAGAATGCAAAAAGCGGCACGTCTACAGAATGCAAAAAACGGCACATCTACAGAACGCAAAAAAAATGTGATTTTTAACCCCCCTGCCTGCAGCCCTGAATGATTTTGTGCCAGCGGGCGATGCGGGGGGGCGGGGGTTGTTGCGGTCGGTGCAGGCAGTGCAAGAGGCGGGCGGGATTGTGATATATAGTGTATTGTACTATAATATACTGACATCAGACCCACTGGATCTTCAAGAGCCAAGTGGGTCTGGGTCAAAAAATGAAAAGAAAAAGTAAAAATAAAAAAACACATTTATCACTGAATAAAAATTAAAAAAATAAAATACACTACACATATTATGTATCGCCGCATCCGTAAAAACCTGCTCTGTAAAAATATCACATGACCTAACCCCTCAGATGAACACCATAAAAAAAATGGTGTAAAAAAGCCATTTTTTGTCACCTTACATCCTAAAAAGTGTCATACCAATCGATCAAAAAGGCATATGCCTCCCAAAATAGTACTAATCAAACTGCCATCTCATTCCGCAAAAAATAAGCCCCTACATAGCACTATCTCCCAAAAAAGTAATAAAATATGGCTCTCAGACTATGGAGACACTAAAACATGATTTTGTTTTTTCTAAAATGCTGTTATTGTGTTAAAGTAAAATAAATTTATAAAAGTATACATGTTAGGTCTATAAAAATATCACATGATCTAACCCCTCAGGTAAATAGCGTAATTTTTTTAAAATAAAAACAGTGTTAAAAAAACATTTTTGTTACCTCACATCACAAAAAGTGTAATAGCAAGCGATCAAAAAGTGCCAATCAAATCGTCATCTCATCCCGCAAAAAAATGATACCCTACACAGGACAATCGCCCAAAAAAAATATATATATATGGGTCTTAGACTATGGAGACATTAAAACATGATTTTTTTTGTTTAAAAAACTATATTATTGTGTAAAACTTAAATAAATAAAAAGTCTACATATTATGTATCACCACGTCCGTAACGACCTGCTCTATAAAAATAATACATGACCTAACCCCTCAGGTGAACACAGCAAAAAAAAAAATATAAATACAGTGTCAAAAGCCATTTTTGTCACCTTACATCACAAAAAGTGTAATAGCAAGCGGCCAAAATATCATATGCACCCCAAGATAGTGCCAATCAAACCGTCATCTCATCCTGCAAAAAATGAGCCCCTACATGACAGTCGCCCAAAAAAAAAATATATGGCTTTCAGAATGTGGAGACACTAAACAATAACTTTTTTCAAAAATGCTTTATTATGTAAAACTGAAACAAAAACTCCCAAAAAGTAGTCATATTTGGTATTGTCGCGTCCGTAACTACCTGCTCTACAGAAATAGCACAGAATCTAACCTGTCAGATCAATGATGTAAATAACAAGAATAAAAACTGTCCCAAAACAGCTATTTTGTTGCAAATTTTCAATTTTTCCAGTAACAAAGCAAGAGTTAACAGTCCAACAAAACTCAATATTTATTGCCCTGATTCTGTAGTTTGCAGAAACACCCCATACGTGGTCGTAAACTGCTGTATGGCCATATGGTTTTTGGAAGGCAGATTGTGCTGGACTGGTTTTTTGACACCATGTCCCATTTGAAGCCCCCCTGATGCACGCCTAGAGTAGAAACCCCAAACTCCAAAAGGCGTTCCCTTCCTTCTAGGCGTTTCTGCAAACGACAGAATCGGGGCAATAAATATTGAGTTTTGTTTGGCTGTTAACCCTTGTTTTATTACTGGAAAGCGTTTTAAAGTTATTCGCACCTAAAGTGACACTGGTCAGATTTGCTAAAAATGGCCTGGTCCTTAAGGCTGCATTGACACGTCCGTGGAACACGGACCGTGTGATACCGGACTGGCACCCTGCTTAGAGCAGGAGCGCACGACGTCATTGGTCCCTATGACGCCGTGCGATTCCTGCTGCCGCCACAGTACAGTAATACACTCGTATAGATCATAGGAGTGTACTACAGTGCAGCGGTGGCAGCAGGAAGCGCACGGCATCATAGCAACGAATGACGCTGTGCGCTCCTGCACTAAGCAGGGTGCCAGTCCGGTATCATACGGTCCGTGTTCCACGGACGTGTGAATGCAGCCTAAGTTGAAATAAGGCTGTGTCCTTAAGGGGTTAATAATCTTTATGAACATAGGCTGGTTGAGGTGCTGTACATTGAATATATGTATGCAGTGCAGTAACCCTCAGTTCACACTTTCGCGTAAAACGCCGCTTTTGAACGCACATAAAAACGCACAACAGTAAAGGAACCATGCATTCCAATGAGGGTGGTTCACACTTGCGCGTTTTTATGCGCGTTCATAGGCGCCTATAAACGTCCGACGCATAGGCAATTATGTTCGCGTTAATTCGGGCTTTTTTCGAGCGTTTGGTGCTAATAGACTTCAATGGGAAACGCGATAGGCGTGTTGTTCGGGCGTTTGTGCTGCGTAAAACGCGCCTATGGACGCGCGTTTTTCACAATTCACACCTCAGATTGGCCAAACTATATAGGGAGGGCTGTTTGGTCATTGGCCAACTATGCAGTCAATCACAGAAACGCGCGTCAAACGCGCCTACACTATTTACCAAAACGCTTGAAAAAAACGCGCCTACACGCCAGTCTTGAACGCACCAAAAACGCTAGGCTTCAAAACGCTCAGGTCTGAACCCAGTGTAAGTCTACTGTGTTATGTGCCACTTGTGCAGGGGGTGGGAAACTAGGGGCCCACCTTGCTCAGAAGCCCACTGGGGGATTCACCTGTACCCCTGTGGGCCAGTCCGAGCCTGCCCCAATGTCAAAGATGGTGTAAAAACGCTGCATGCTGCATGGTGTTGTCAGGGTACCTTTACACTGGCTTTTTTCTTTCCCGGCATAGAGTTCCGTCGTCTGGGCTGTATGCCGGAAAGAAACACTTCAGTTACAGATAATACAACCGCATGCATCCGTTTGAACGGATCCGCTTGTATTAACTTTAACTATTTTTTTTACATTTTTAACCTTGTCAAAACTGATCCGTTTTGAATTCCATTGAAAGTCAATAGAGGACGGATCAGTTTTCTATTGTGGCAGAATGTGCTAGAGAAAACGGATCCGTCCCCATTTACTTACATTGAGGGTCATGACGTTTTGCTCCGCATCCCAGGACGGAAAGAAAACCACAGCATGCGGCGGTATTTTCTCCATCCAAAAAATGTTCACAAACTGAACAGAAGACATCCTGATGCATCCTGAATGGATTTCTCCCCATTCAGAATGCATGGGGATAATACTGATCAGTTTCTTTCCGGCGCAGAGACCCGACGATGGAACTCTACGCCCGGAAAAGAAAAATGGTAGTGTGAAAGCACCCTCATGGATATGTGCGACTTTTTTTTTTTTTTTTATGCCAAACTGCTGTTTAGCCACTAAACTCTTTAGCCCCTGCCACCAGAATTAATAGGCTCATTTTTATAACTTCTTGTGGATAGCACACTGACCCATTAATTTCTATGGAGCCTTGCACACATCCATATTTTTTGCAAATCTATGTGGCCTTTTGCAAATTCTATTCCTGTTCTGGTCCGCACTGCGGGCTGAGAATACTCCTTTCTATTGATGGGACTGAGAAAAGATGCGGAATGCACATGGAAGGTATACATATTTTGCGCATCTGTGGATTGCAGACTGAAATACAGATATGGTGGTGTGCAGGAGGCCTAATGGTACGGCTACACAAAGCGACACTGGTCCTGGCCAGGATTACAGGGGTATTGCGAGTCGCTGCAACCTCTGATTTGCAAAAATCCAGCATAGTTGGGACACAGTTATGGCACATATGCGACCTCATTCATTTCTATAGGATCACCGCTACACTGTGATGCCCCTGCAATCCTGGCCGTGACCACAGTCGTTGTGTAGCCTTAGGCCCCTTTCACATGAGGTGAACGCATTGCACCCGCACTGAATCTGGACCCATTTATTTCTATGGGGCTATGCACATGAGCGGTGATTTTCACGCATCACGTCTGCGTTGCATGAAAATCGCAGCAAGCTTTATATTGTGCGTTTTTCACGCAACGCAGGCCCCATAGAAGTGAATTGGGGCTGTGGGAAAATCTCATGCATGCGCAAGCAAGTGCAGATGCAGTGCGATTTTCCTGCAAGGTTGCTAAGAGACGATCGGAATGCTTAGTAAAATGTGGATTAAGGGGTTAAAAATAAAAAAATTAACTCACCTTATCCACTTGATTGCGTAGTTGCCGATCTCTTCTCTCTTCTTCAATCATTAGCTGCCGGCTAAAGGACCTGTGGTGACGTCACATCACAAGGTCCAATCACATGGTCCATCACCATGGTGATGAACGCAGTGACGTCATCACAGGTCAGGTCCTTTAGCCAGCAGCTAATGATTGAAGAAGAGAGAAGAGATCGGCAACTACGCAATCAAGTGGATAAGGTGAGTTATTTTATTTTTATTTTTAACCCCTCCATCCACATATTACTGAGCATTCTGTATTGAGAATGCTATTATTTTCCCTTATAACCATGTTATAAGGGAAAATAATAAAATCTACGGAATACTCAACCCAAACTTCAGTGAAGAAGTTCGGGTCTGGGTACCAAACATGCCGATTTTTCCCACGCACGTGCAAAACGCATTAAAACGCGTTGCACTCGCGCGGAAAAATTGCGCATTTTCCCGCAACGCACCTGCTTCTTATCCTTGACGCCCGTGTGAATGAGGCCTTACCCTTAATGTTTGTGTGAACCTTGCTTAATTGACCACCAAGAAATCTGGGCTAGGCTTTTCTCACACTTAGGGCTCATGCACACGACTATTGTTGGACGGTGCCCGTACTGCGGCCTGCAAACAGCGGGTCTGCAATATATGGGTGCCAGTCGTGTGCACACTGTATCACAGATGCGGACCCATTCACTTGAACGAGTCCACAATCTGGAAGATACAGTGCGGAAGCACGAAGAGGAAGGCCTCCGCACCGCGAAAAAATAGAACTTCTATTTTTTTTGCAGTGCGGACGGATCACAGACCCATTCAAGGTAAATGGGTCTGCATCCGTCTACACCAGCCACACGGACGGTGCCTGATTGCGGTCCCCAGTGCACGGAATGGGCGGCACATGTTTTGTCACACCTTTATATCCATTTTTTTTCTTGATTTTTCTCTTTTTTTTCCTACATTGTAGATTAATATTGAAGACATGAAAAGATGCAGGAACGCATATAGAATTAACAGTTAGATGAAAAAGTAAACCAGAATGGAGACCCATTACTAAGATCACCACACCAGTTTTTGATATAAAAAAGTCACACGACCCCATTTTGTAATTTTTTAAATGCTTGACATAATTTTGTTGCACGGATGTTTTAACATCATCCTTGCCACTGGGGAGGGGTTGGGGCTGGCAAGGCCATTGGTCCTGGGAAATTCAGGGCAGGGACTAGAGTAGATTACAAACTAGGTGCACCTAATTTTAAAAGAGACGCACACTTCCTCATAAATTAGGAGCATTCTCCGGCAGAGCAGGGGCTATCAAAGAGTCTTCAAAGTTGCCCCCGTTTGCTTTGCTCACAGCACACCCTTGACTTTCTCTCAATCAGCTTCTTGAGGTAGTCGCCAGGAATGGTTTTAAACAATTTGTGGAATGTCTTGCCTTCATAATGTGTTTGAGACTCAGTTGTGCTGTGCAGAGGTAAGATTAGTACAGTTCCATACATTGGGGGTCATTTATCAAAGACCAGCGCTTTACATCGGTCTTTGATAGCCTTGATCATCAATTAGATTCATCCTCCGCCAGTCTGTGCGCCTTGTTTGAAAATGACTCCAGAACTCCCTTGCAGTACCTCAGTGCAGGGGGTATATGCATACAAGTTGTATACTATGTTATGTATTGCACCGGTATAGTGTGTATGGGTGGCAAATCCAGGGTTAATTACCCCGACAGCCCTCATAGGAGGTTAGATGCGGGCTTGCCAATTGAGATGGTTTGGGATGAGTTGGACTGCAGACTGAAGTAAAAGAAGTCAACAAGAAAACCTTTCCATGCGACTACCTCATGAAGCTAAGGGCTCATGCATTGTTGTTTTGCGGTCCACAAATTGCGGATCCGCAAAACACGGATACTGACATGTGCATTCCGCATTTTTCTGTTATGGAACTACTGTTCCATTCAGCACAGTCCTATCCTTGTCCGTAATGTGGGTACTAATAGGAAGTCTTCTATTTATTAGAGGAACTGACATACGGACACGGAATTTAGGTTTTTTGCGGCCCCATTGAAGTGAATAGTTCAGCAAAAAATGGAACAGTGTGGATAAAAATTACATTTGTGTGCATGAGCCCTTAATTGAGAGAATCACAAGAGTGTGCTAAGCTGTCATCAAAGCAAAACAATAACAAATACAGTATACAATATTCTGGTTTAACATGTTTTTGTATACCAAATGTAATTTTTTGGAGGGTCGCTCCTTTTTATTTTTCTGGTACTCTGTTCTGTACGGAACCTGAAGAAGCTCCTGTCGTCATTATAAAGTGATTTACAGCTTCCAGCATGTATTCATGACTGTTATATGGAAGGACTTGCTTTATCTATGTTAGGCCTCATGCACACGACCATATGTATTTTGCGGTCTGCAAAAGACGGATCTGCAAAAAATACAGATGACATCCTTGTGCATTCCATATTTAACGGAACAGCTGGCCCCTAATAGAACAGTCCTATCCTTGTCCGTAATGCGGACAATAATAAGACATGTTCTTTGCGGAACGGAAACACGGAGTATCTTCAGTTTTTTTTGTGGACCCATTGAAATGAATGGTTCCGTATACGGTCCGCCAAACCTCCCCCAGAATGGACAGGGAATGAAAATGCGTTTGTGTGCATGAGGCCTTAGTTATCTGCTTAATTTTCTTAACCCCTTCACCCCCGGAGGGTTTTTTGTTTTTGCATTTTCGTCTTCTCACTCCCTGCACAGTAAAACTGACTTGTTTCATTCTCTGGGTCAGTACAATTGGGCAATACCACATTTGTATAGCTTTTCATGCCCCTGGACCCCTATAACTTTTTTTGCAGTTATGTTTGAAGGTTTTTTTTTTTTTGTGCAGGGAGATCTGGACCTTTCATTGATACCAGTTTGGGTGTGTATGACTCTTTGATCACTTTTTATTCATTTTTTGGAGGGAAGTGAAGCGACAGAAAAGCAGCAAATCGGACATTTTGATATATATTTTAATAGTTCGGGAAATTTGAGTGTTTATTTTGATTCTGAGGAAAGGGGGTGATTTCAATTTTCAATTCACTAGATTGCTTCTCTAATAGACCCCAATGTATTAGCATTTGTATCTATGAGAATTACGCTATGTTCCTGTGGAGCCTTGCGGCAGCTTCGGATCATTCCGGAGGACCGAGACTGCCACACACACTATCCAGCTCCCCTGATCCACACTAGAGGGAGCTGTTGCACGTGCAGAAGCGTGTGTTCCCGGTTTTTGAGCTCCCAGATGACGTGGTCACATCTGAGTGGTTAAATGTGCGTGATTGACATTTAAAACAGCAGGCACCCAGCAGCTATGGCGCGCGTGAGCAGGTGCTCTCTTCAAAGACCTGTCCTGAGCCATACATATACGGCATTGGGCAGAAAGAGGTTAAAGGGCTTCTGTCACCCCCCAAAACTCATTTTTCATTTTTGGGCATATTAAAATCCTTATTGTCCGACTATTCCATATATGGGCCTCTTACCCTGTTCTGTGCCTTCGTTTCTTTAAAAATCGTGCTTTTATAATATGCTAATTACTTCACTACCAGCAAGTAGGGCGTTTACTTGCTGGTAGCCGCCGCAGCCTCCTTTTAAAAAAACGCCCCCTCCTCCAGTTGATTGACAGGGCCAGCGAGCGCTCTCCTCCTCCGGCTGGCCCTGTCTGCATTTGAAATCCCGCGCCTGCGCCTTATGTGTCTTCGAGAGAAGGACACTCGCTTCCTCAGCACTTCCTCAGTGTAACAGGGTAAGACTACTATATATGGAATAGTCGGACAATAAGGATTTTAATATGCCCAAAAATGAAAATTGAGTTTTGGGGGGTGACAGAAGCCCTTTAAATCTCCACTTCCTCCTATTCAGGGATGACATTTTGGCTAAAAACCAAGTTATATACTCAAGTTACAATGGTCGTCCCAGAACCAATTAATATTGTAACTTGAGCGATCTATGTATAATATTTTACTGTAGGCTATACAATAGGTCTTTTGGTAGTTTCAGAAAACTAGTCAAATACACTATGAAAAATGCTTTAAATGAATGCCGTTTTTCCCATGCAAGAAGAAAAAAGCTTAAAAGGAGTGTAAAGGAGGCCTCAGGGCACTAGGGAGACATGCCGGCTGCATGAATATGATTCATTTCAACATATAATTAGCTGCCTCAGCAAAAAGCCAGATCATGGGACTAAAGTACTTGGTCTCTCCAGACAGTGTTAGCAAAAACATTCCTCCATTTATTAACACTTAAGTAGCCAGAAGAAAAAAAGTGTTGTGGAGCAAAATGTCACCAGTATACTTAATGAATGGACACATGCCAACATTTACCAGTTAAGGCCTCTTGCGGATTCCGTTACTGTTAAAACACATTATTGTACATTATATTAATGATTAAAAATTTTATGTTTCTGTTTGCGATCGGCAAACAACGGATCGCATACGGAAACCATACGGAGATTTTTTGCGGAACTACCGAACGGAAACACAACGGAAACCAACGGAAACAAAAAAAGGAACAACAGATCCGTTAAAAACGGACCGCAAAATACTGAAAAAGCCATACGGTCGTGTGCAAGAGGCCTAAGCCTCATACGTTCAACTGTATTTTTTTGTGGATCAGATGTGGACCCATTCATTTCCATGGGGCCAAAAAAAAAAGTAGACTGCACACGTCTGGTATCAGTATTTTGCAGATACGCCGTTTGCCGACTTCAAAATGGATACAGATGTGTTCATATCACATGTTAGTGATGTCAGCTTAGCGTGTGCGCCTGGAAAGCGCATGACTTAGGCCTCTTTCACACGGGCGTCAAGTTTGATGCGGGTGCGTTGCGGGAAAATGAGCAATTTTTCCGCGCAAGTGCAAACTGTTTTAATGCGTTTTGCACGCGCGTGAGAAAAATCGGCATGTTTGGTACCCAGACCCGGACTTCATCACTGAAGTTCGGGTTTGTGTAAGGTGTTATGTCGATTTTATTGTTTTCCCATATAACATGGTTATAAGGGAAATAATAGCATTCTTTAATACAGAATGCTTAGTAAAAGGACAATTGAGGGTTTAAAAAAATAAAAAGTAAACTCACCTCCTCCAATTGATCGCGTGGGTGCCGGTGTTCCGTTAAAATATAGTACCTGTAAAATCTTGGTACCCTCGTCACTTCCGCTATGACGTACCACATGAAAAGGAGGTGTGATCGCTGAAGTCGGCACCCAATTGGCTTAAAGCAGTGTTTCTCAAATAGTGGGGCGCGAGGCTCCGTAAAGGGGGGCTCCAGGTCACAGGAGATGATGAACGCTACATTAATTTAATGTAACCTGCACATGATTGGGGAGGGGGGTTAATGGAGCCTGCACATGATTGGGGGGAGGGGGGTTAATGGAGCCTGCACATGATTGGGGGGAGGGGATGTTAATGGAGCCTGCACATGATTTGGGGAGGGGGGTTAATGGAGCCTGCACATGATTTGGGGGGAGGGGGTTAATGTAGCCTGCACATGATTTGGGGAGGGGGGTTAATGGAGCCTGCACATGATTTGGGGGGGAGGGGGGAAGCCTGGACCCTGCCAGTGGCGTTGCGAGGGGGGTGCGGGGGGTGCGGTCCGCACCGGGTGACACCATTCTGAAGGGGTGTCACCAGGGGCGGACTGACTAGTCGCAGACGCGGCAACGGAGATGAGCGCTTGCATTGCGCTCATCTCCGTGCGGAGCAGCAGCAGAGGAGGGAGAGGCGTGTCCTCTCTCTCCCTGTTACTCTGTTAGGCTGCCAGCACTAGGCCGGCAGCCTATCAGAGCCGGCTCCGGCGGCGCGATGACGTCATCGCGCCGCCGGAGCCGCACAGCCTCGAGACACAGGCCGGAAGAGGCCTGCATCGCATCGCAGGAGGTAAGTACAAGTGTTTTTTTTTTTTTTTTTTTTTTTTTTGGGGCTACTGGCACTGAAGGGGGCTACTGGCACCTAAAGGGGGCTACTGGCACTGAAGGGTGCTACTGGCACTGAAGGGTGCTACTGGCACTGAAGGGTGCTACTGGCACTGAAGGGTGCTACTGGCACTGAAGGGGGCTACTGGCACTGAAGGGGGCTACTGGCACTAAAGGGGGCTACTGGCACTGAAGGGGGCTACTGGCACTGAAGGGGGCTACTGGCACCTAAAGGGGGCTACTGGCACTGAAGGGTGCTACTGGCACTGAAGGGTGCTACTGGCACTGAAGGGGGCTACTGGCACTGAAGGGGGCTACTGGCACTGAAGGGTGCTACTGGCACCTGAAGGGGGCTACTCGCACCTGAAGGGGGCTACTGGCACTGAAGGGTGCTACTGGCACTGAAGGGGGCTACTGGCACCTAAAGGGGGCTACTGGCACCTAAAGGGGGCTACCGGCACTAAAGGGGGCTACCGGCACATAAAGGGGGCTACCGGCACTAAAGGGGGCTACTGGCACTAAAGGGGGCTACTGGCACTAAAGGAGGCTACTGGCACTAAAGGGGGCTACTGGCACTAAAGAGGGCTACTGGCACTAAAGGGGGCTACTGGCACTAAAGGGTGCTACTGGCACCTAAAGGGTGCTACTGGCACATAAAGGGGATGGCTACTGGCACATAAAGGGGACTGCTACTGGCACATGAGGGGGGACTAATAACACATAAGGGGGAACGGCTACTGGCACATGAGGGGGGCCTAATGGCACATAAGGGGAGATGGCTACTAGCACATAAGGGGAGATGGCTACTGGCACATATGGGGGCTACTGGCACACAATAAGGGGGGCTACTGGCACATGGGGAGGCACAAGAGAGGCACTTATTACTATCACATGTGGTGGCATGGAGAGGCACGTGTTACTGGCACATTATTATGGGGCACTATGTGCGCCTCAATCCTGGGGGTGAGAAAAGAGAAATGATGGGGGACAATCACAAAATGTCTGTTTGTGCCATGGAGCCTGGGGGAAGAAAAGAAATGTGCCACCCATTGAGGGGGCGGATGACATGATGAGGGGACAATGATGAAGAGAGGGACAATGTTGGAATCTGTGCCATGGGGGGTGACATCATGTACCCCCTGGCACAGTCAGACTTCAACATTGTCCTCATCATGTCACCCGTCCCCCCGATGGTACAGACTCCAACATTTCCCCATTGGGGATCATAAAGGATCGGAGCTGACGGCTGACATGGGGGCATGATGGATGGGGGCTGACGGCTGACACGGGGGCTGATCTGAGGTGTGATTAACATTGGTGGTCTGACCTGAGGTATAGTGGAAAATATTGTTTCTTATTATACTCCTCTAAAACCTATGTGTGTGTTATAGTCTTATAGGGCGTAAAAGTACAGTCTTCAAGCGATTGAAGCATAGCGAAGATACCAGGACCACACAGAGGAGAAGCCAGCTGCTGCACACAGGACCAGGTGAGCTGCGGGCGGGGGTCGCCAAGATGTAGCTTGAGCTTGCACCGGCCCAGGTCACGTCACTCACACAGGCACAGCACAGCCTGAACCAGCCCAGACTTGTTGCTGATGTTAATGGATGCTATAACATTGCACCATCCTTCTGACCATACACATCTGTCATCCGCCTTACCTCATGATCCTGGAGCTGTGCTGGACAGTGGCCGCCGAGCTCTACAGCACAGCTCCAGGATCATGAGGTAAGGCGGATGACAGATGTGTATGTTCAGAAGGATGGTGCAATGTTATAGCATCCATTAACATAACAGCAGCAATTCCTCTTTAGTTATATGTGAAGACACTTCGTACACACCGGACTGTAAGTGAATTAATAACTAAGGCCCTTTCACACTACCGTTGTGAGGATCCGGCGTGCACTTCCGTCGCCGGAAATGCCCACCGGATCCGTCACAACGCAACACACCTGAAAACATTTGAAGACTGATCAGTCTTCAAAATGCTTCAGTAGTTACCATGGCAGCCAGGACGCTACTAAAGTCCCGGCTGCCATGGAAAGTAGTGGGGAGCCAGGGGAGAAGCTACTTACCTTCCGTGTGGCTCTGGGTGCTCCACAATGACGTCACATGATCACATTATCCATGTGATGTAGGGGCACTGTGACGTCATTGTGGAGCACCCTGGGAGCCGCACGGACGGTAAGTAGCTCCTCCTGGCTCCCCACTACTTTCCGTGGCAGCCGGGACTTTAGTAGCGTCCTAGCTGCCATGGTTACCATTCAGATCCGGCGATGCGCCGAAACAACATTTAGCTTAAAGTCGGATCCGGATTAATGCTTTTCAATGGGCATTAATTCCAGATCCGTCCCTGCGGCATGCCTTCAATTTTTTGGCCCAAGGAAAATCCGCAGCATGCTGTGGATTTTTCATAGGCAAAGAAACGTTTGAATACTGAACTGAAGACATCCTGATGCATCCTGAACGGATTTCTCTCCATTCAAGATGCACTGGGACAATCCTGATCAGTATCTTTCCGTCTTAGAGCCCCGAGGACGGAACTCTAGCACGGAAAGGAAAAACGCAAGTGTGAAAGAGGCCTAAGCACTAGTGAGTATCTGTTATTTTTGGTTATATGACTAAAACATTATTGCTTCGGGGGGGGGGGGGGGGGTCTGGGGTGACACCATTTTCTACCGCACCGGGTGACACCAGCCCTAGCAACGCCACTGGACCCTGCACATGATTGGGGAGGGGGGTTAATGGAGCCTGCACATGATATGGGAAGGGGGGTTAATGGCCCTCACCTGTGGGGAGATTGGTGTACTTATAACAATTTTATAGACAAATGATACTATTTACAGTCGCGCGGGGGGGGGGGGGCGCAAAATGTTTTCTTCTTCCTAGGGGGGGGCATGACAGAAAATAATTGAGAAGCACTGGCTTAAAGGAAGGCGAGTTGGCACCTGCGCACTGCCAACCTGGGTACCATAATTTTACTTTCAGCGCATGTGAACGCTCGCAGAGGGAGGGATGCAGGCAAGGAGGGGGAGGGACAACCAACCTGGGAACCATAATTTTACATTCAGCGCCTGTGAATGCACAGTGGAAGGAGGGTACCGTGGATTTACAGGCCATTGCGCATGCGTGAAGCAGACAGGGTACTGAAATATAACAGCTTGCGTCTGTGAAGGAGCACAGGGAGGGACCGTAAATCCATAGTACCCTCCTTCCCTCTACGTGTTCACAGGCGCTGAATGTAAAATTATGGTACCCAGGTTGGTTGTCCCTCCCTCCACGCGAGTTCACATGCGCTAAAAGTAAAATTATGGTACCCAGGTTGGCAGTGCGCAGGCGCCAACTCGCCTTCTTTTAAGCCAATGGGTGCCGACTTAAGCGATCACACCTCCTTTTCATGCGGTACATCATAGCGGAAGTGACGAGGGTACCAAGATTTTACAGGTACCATATTTTAACGGAACACCGGTCTCCTGTTCTCTCTTCAGCTGTGGGTAAAGGACCTGTGGTGATGTTCAATCCACAGCTGAAGAGAGAACAGGAGATCGGCAACTACACGATCAATTGGAGGAGGCGAGTTTATTATTACTATGTTATAAGGGAAAATAATAAAGATTGGGTCCCCATCTCCTAGCAACCATGCGGGAAAATCGCACCGCATCCGCACTTGCTTGTGATTTTCCCGCAGCCCCATTCACTTCTATGGGGCCTGCGTTGCATGAAAAATGCACAATATAGAGCTTGCTGCAGTTTTCACGCAACGCAGAAGTGATGTGTGAAAATCACCGCTCATGTGCATAGCCACATAGAAATTAATGGGTCCGGATTCAGTGCGGGTGCAATACGTTCACCTCAAACATTGCAACCGTGGGGAAAACTCGCCCGTGTGAAAGGGGCCTTAGGCCCTAAATGTGCTCATAGTTCAGTAGCCAGTGTTCTTTTGGTCTTTATAATACCGCTCTACATATACAGTCAGTGGAGGCTAGTGAATTTGATGTGAAAGGAGCTTTATGCTGAATTCACACAACCATTGTGGCTTCCTTTATAAAGGAAGCCACGGAGCTTTGCTGGATCCACCACACCCCATTGACTTATAATAGGGGTTGTCAGGTTCCCTTGTGGTTTCCCTCATTTGGGCAGGAACAAGTCGTAGTTTTATTCTGGCCGCCTCTTGGCCTGTTTGCCGTGCTACCACCGGAACTCCAGCCTGCCCCCATTATATCAATGGGGCCGGAGTGGTAGTCCAGGGGCACGCCTGCACTAGCGGCAGCACAGATCTGACAGGCTGTTCACCCGCCGGAACAACCTGCCGGAGTTCCTTGCCACTAGTGTGAAACTAGCCTAACGTGTAAAAAAAAAAAAAAAAGAAGAAGCAGCATGCCCTAATGCAGTGAACGGCAACGTGCGGCTCTCCAGCTGTTGCTAAACTACAACTCCCACCATGCCCTGCAGTAGGCTGATAGCTAGAGACAGGCTTTGCATGCTGGGAGTTGTAGTTCTGCAACAGCTGGAGAGCCGCACGTTGCCCATCACTGCCCTAATGTATTTTGGGGCAGAATCAGCACCGAATCTCCCATTGAAATGATTAGGAAGCAGAAAAAAAAAAACTGCTCCATGAAAGTGCAACTCAGCTTTGAATTGAACACTTTGTTTGTGCTGAAAAAAGACAAGTATTGTGCGCTAATTTTTAGGGTACTTTCACACTAGCGTTGGTGCGGATCCGTCTGTTTATTTGTACAGACGGATCCGCACCTCTAATGCAAACGTTTGTATCCGTTCAGAACGGATCCGTTTGCATTAGCTTTAAAGAAAAATAACAAAGTCCAAAACTGATCCGTTTTGACTTACATTGAAAGTCAATGGGGAACGGATCCGTTTTCAAATGCACCATATTGTGTCACTGACAACGGATCCGTCCCCATTGACTTACATTGTAAAAAAAACCGGATCCGTTAGGCTCCGCCTCTTCAGACGGACACCAAAATGCTGCATGCTGCGTTTTGGTGTCCGCCTCTAAAACGGAATAGAGGCGGAACGGAGCCTAACTGATGCATTCTGAACGGATCCTTATCCATTCAGAATGCATTGGGGCTTAACTGATCCGTTTTGGACCGTTTGTGAGAGCCCTGAAACGGATCTCACAAACGGAATCCAAAACGCTAGTGTGAAAGTACCCTTAAAGTGTGTATTTCAAAATCAGTAGATATTGACTGACAGGTAAGTAAGTAAATAGTAGGGCACTCTCCCCAACAGATGGATATATGCAGCAGGTTTAATATTAAAAATATATTAGATAAAAACAGTATATTTGATGAAACAATAATGAGAACAACCTATCTATAAAGTGCAAAAGTGTAGGTGCAAATAGGCTAGTATAGCGACACAAATAGTGACATGTGAAAATGCAAGTGTGCAGTCCACCAATGATGATGGAGGAGAACTCCTACAGAGAGGGCAACACGACCCATGCAAGCCTCCTGGTAAGACGCTTTCTTGCTTTGGCATCAGAGACTTTGCGATCGCATTAGTTTCCTATACAGCGGGACGCTGCTCCGAATAGGGACATTATATAGGAGCAAATTTTTGGGGACACCTTCAGATCTTTACCAGCAGTGACTGGTGGACTTTCTTTGTTGCAACGGACATTTTAGCACGGCCAGCACTTTATTTGATCATCATTGGTGGACTGCACACTTGCATTTTCACATGTCACTATTTGTGTCGCTATACTAGCCTATTTGCACCTACACTTTTGCACTTTATAGATAGGTTGTTCTCATTATTGTTTCATCAAATATACTGTTTTTATCTAATATATTTTTAAAAATAAACCTGCTGCATATATCCATCTGTTGGGGAGAGTGCCCTACTATTTACTTACTTATTTTTAGTCCCTTTTACAGTTGGGTGTAACTGTTTGTAAGGAGCACCTCCAGAGTCACCAACTCACTCTAGTGCGACATTCATCCTATATTTCCATTGACTGACAGGTGGCTTCTCTATTGATGTCTCATGGACAGTGGTGCCTAACATATATTAGTTACCCCAATGGAACCAGAAAATGATAATAGATATAGATAATACGGGCACTCAGCTCTATCGAATTACACCAACATTTTTTAAATCTATCAGCACAAAAAATAAAGCACACTATATTGACATATAAAATATAAAATAAAGTTACTTGGATTAAAACAGAGATTAGTGATCACCAATCAATAACGAGGAAAGGCATCGCCATTTATATAAAAAATTAGGTCCTATTTTAAAATAGTATAGAATGAATAGTCACTTGTTCACACTTAGGTTAGTTGATGCAAAGTACAAAATCGTGATCTACACTTTTATATTCCCCGGTGTAGATAAGTGATTTGTTCTTTCAAATATGTGGTTAATACATCCTTCAATATTTATCATAAATATCGACAATTATTGCCACAGATCGAGAGTAAAAGAATTATATATATAAAAAAATATAAAAAAAATTGCATGGGAAAACTCGTATTCGTATCACCTAGTGGTGTTTTACCGCATGAATGATTCCTGTAAGGAGATCGATCAGCAAGCAAACCATAAGTGTTATGCGAACATATAAATATTACTGTTTTCTCACCACATGTATGTGGCCGAATGTTCGCTGGTATTGTTTTGTCTCCCAGATTGAAGTTGGATGTGCAGTGGATGTTGCTGTCCTTGGCGAATAGTAATCTCAAACACGCTTTAATCGCGTGTTACGCCTAAAGTCGGAAATTTCCGGGTATGTATGCACACGTGGCGTCCCACGTGATTTAAGACGTCATCCAGCTTACTCTTTTACGCGCGCATTTCAGCGCGTTTTTGCAAATAGGAAACGCGCGTTCTTGTGATTGACTACTGTGGTGTCAATCACAAAACGCGCGACAAACGCCCCAAAAAAAGCTCAAGTACTTGTTGATGCGTCGGGCGTTTTACAGCGCGTTCAAACGCGCTGTAAAACGCTCAAGTGAGAACCAGGGCCATAGGAAAGCATTGGTTTTCATGTGTTGAGCGTTTTACAGCGCGTCTGAACGCGCTGTAAAATGCTCAGGTGTGAACTTAGGGTAATACAGTACCAGCAAAGTGAATGGGATTAGACAAATTTCATGCACACTTTGCTTTTTTCTTTCTTGTGGAAAATGACCTGCCACGCGGATTTTGAAATCCACAGCATGTCAATTGTGCGTTTTTTTTTTTTTTGTGTGGATTTCGCCCCTTGCAATGAAAGAATGAAATCAATGGTAAAACTGCTTTAAATTCAACAATACAAAAAAACACAAGTAACATATGGGGTATTTGGTTCAGAAACAAATCTGTAAATCTGGATTTTCTGTTTGTAAGGGAAACAGGTTGGCAGGGAACATGTTCCCTGCTCTTCCCATATACAGTGATAAAGAGACTCACCTTGGGACAGATATAAAAAGACTAGTGTTACATACATTAGCCATAGCCTTAGAGTCCGTCAGGGCAAAATGCACCAAATTTATTAAGAGGCACCGGCCTCTTAATAAATTTGGCACAGCTTCTGGACAGTCCATGCGCCAGAGTTTGAAACTTATGCCAGCTGATGTAGCTTTCATGTATAATTTATGCCACTGCCTGGTGTAAATCATATTAAATCCAGTATGCCACAGGAGGACAAGCCCTGATCCATTTTTACACCACTTTTGTGGTGAGAACCACAAAAAGTTTCAAACTATGGTGCATATACGGCATACAACAAAAAATGCAACTTTGCTGTAAAGGCTTTACCATTATTGCCTTCTCCGTGTGCCTCCGAGTCCCCTCTACACAAGCAATCTCTAACCCTGGGAACACACCTGAGCGTTTTTCAGCGCTGAAAAACGCTCAACATGTGAAAAGCAATGCATCCCTATGTGCATGGTTCACATGTCGGCGTTTTACAGCGCAGACGACGGCGCTGTAAAACGCCCTACGCGATCGCGTCGGCTGCCGTGACTATCGCACGGCAGCACGCGCGATCCAACCCATATTCTATTATGGTAGCGCGCATATGACGCGCTTCCATAAAACAGCCACTTCGCGGCAGAAGCGCGCGTCATATGCGCGCCCTGGGAACACGTGAAGTGTGTTCCCAGGGTAATGGTTTCGGCAGGTATGCATTTCATTACATTAAAATGCATGTCTTTACAGCAATCTTACATTATAGTACATCCACTACTGCCCTCTAATCCCAACCTTTTACATGCTTCAGTACCACAGTCAATAGTAACTGCTGCATCGAAGGAGTCTGACAGGCAATAATGATTTTGAAAACTATTATGCATTATGTAAGTGATCAAAAGATTGCAAGAAGGAAAAAAAAGTGTGTGGTGCACATTAAGGCATGCAAGCAACTGTAGTACTATATTTAAAGGGAACCTGTCACCTGTACTATGAAGCCCTCACTGAGGGCAGCATAGTGTAGTGACAGACCCGCTGGTTTCAACAGTCTGTCACTTCTGAGCTGGCAGGCAGTTCTTTTATACTGACATGTGGAACCCTGCAGCTGGTGCCAGCATAACAGAAAAGAAACCTGGCAGTCATCACCCGGAGGTGGGGGAGGGCAGGGACAGTGAGCCTCATTGGATTCCTCTCTTTCGCAGTGCTGGTGCATGCTACGGAGTTCAGTATGTCAGTACTATCAAAGTCAGCTCAGAAGTGACAGGTCCCTGAAATCAGCAGGTCTGCCGCTACAGTAGGCTGCCCTAAAGTGAGGGCAGAAAAGTACAGATGATTGGTTCCCTTTAAGAGGCTGCCAACAACTTTGCAACATTTCCAATGATGTTTGAAAACTACACAAGCAATGGAATACAAAATTTATTTTTTATCTAATACAAAACATTTTTAATGTTTGAAAAATACATTTTGATCCTAAAAACGGTAAGGCATGGATTAAGGCTGTATTCACAGAGTCGTATTAATCTGTTTAATCTGGTCCAACACTAAAGTAATATAATGCATTTATACAAATGTGTTATGTCACAAATCCTCACCCAACCTAGTCTAGTGACCCAAAAAAGGTCTGGGTATTAGACAGGCGGTCGGCTGAAGTTTGCCCACGTACTAGGCACATGTTAAACCAGCCTTGGGACTTTACATTTTAGAGGGAAACATATAAAAAATCTCAAAAGGAGTGAAATATATAGTCCTTACATGGACTGTGTGAGTGCAGCCTAAACAGTAAAAGCATTCACTGAGTGCATATTACTAATGGTGTGACATCACACTGGTCCATCAAGCATTAAGGGGCTGTCCTCCTCGGGGCTGGTCAGGGAGCTAGCAGACCATGTTCTTCGAGCAACATAGTCGTACAAGCTGACCCTTCATCAAGTCATCCAGAGCTCCTCTGCCCTGCTCAGTCACTGTATGGTTTCTTTGGGGTCTGTCCGACTGCAGCTCCTCTCGCCTTCATGCTGTAGAGGGGATCGACCAGTTTATTGTGAACATGCATTAACCCTGTAAACAGAATGGCACTGGTATTATTCCATGGATATAGTTAATGGGGTTTTCAGGGAACAATACTGATGGCGTATTCATGCATAAGCGGAACAGCACAATGTAGAGTTATAAGAAAAAATGCTGCAGAATCATTTCATGAGGAATAAAAGTACAGGGGGCCCACTAAAATGTAGCCCACCTCCAATATTTTTTACAGAGTCCTGTAGGAACTAAAAGATGAGCTCTGGTTGGTTGCTACGGGCAACTAGGCCATATTTAATGTTAGGCAGCTTGATTTGGAGATATTGGAAGCGGGCTACTTTTTCGTGAAAAAATACATCAGGAGAAGGATTAAAAGGGAATCTGTCCCTGGAAACAGTATGAAACCAGGCACAATGCCTGAGCTGATTACATTGATTCCTGTTTTACCCGATTCTTTGTGGCATTCTGGAGATACCAGACTTTTTCTTAATATGCAAATGAGATCTAAAGAGCACCAAGGGCCCAAGTCATTCTGTGCACCCTAGCTCCTCCACTCTGCTTCACCAGAGACTCCCCCTACAGCTAATTAAAAGGGCCAGGGGCCTCCTAACCGTCATCTTGCTGGGTCCTGCCATACTGGTGTTCCCGGTGACAGATTCCCTTTAACCCAAATCTGGAATTAGATCAATAGAGATAAAAAAGAGGGAGATTAATCAAAACTGGTGCAGAAAAAAGGAGAGTAGTTGCCCGTGGCAACCAATCAGGTTGCTGGGTTTATTTTTCAAAGAACCACTGAAAATGAAAGGTGGAATCTGATTGGTTGCTCTTTACAAGTACTCTGCTGCCCCAAAATCTTTAAAGAAAAGCAATGCGTGTATAGTCAGCATGTACGTAATCATGATCTCAAACACCGCAGTAGAGAAGAAAAGCATTCAGAGCATGACAGGAATCTTTATGTTGTGGCTACCTTCACTACACAAGTAGGACATTTCAGGACACAGTCAGTTTTAATTTTTTATTTTCTCTCTCCCCACCTTCCAAGAGCCATGATTTTTATTTTTTGCATTCTCATAGCAGTATTAGGGGCTTGTTTTTTGTAGGACAAGTTGTATTTATTTCATTGCACCATTTATTTACCTAATCTTGTACTGGAAAGTAATTTGTGGGTAAAACTGGGGGAAAAAAATAATTCAGCCATTGTTTGTTGAGTTTTGTTTTTCAGCATTCTCTGTTAAAAATGAGATGACGACCTTAGGCTACATGCACATGAACATATTTTGTTTCCGTGTCCGTTCCATTTTTTTTGCAGATCGGATGTGGACCCATTCTTTTCAATGGGTCCGCAAAAAATGCTGACAGCACACAGTGTGCTATCCGCATCCATATGTCCGTTCCATAGCCTCGCAAAAAAAAATAGAGCATGTCCTATTCTTGTACATTTTGCGGACAAGGATAGGAATTACTACAATAGATCCACAAAAAAAAACGATGCCATACGGAAGGTCATCCGTTTTTTTTTTTTGTGGATCTGCAATCTGCGGACCGCAAAACACATACGTTCGTGTGCATGTAGCCTTATTCTGAGAGTCAGTAAAATTTGTATATAACAAATTTACATTGTATTTATGATACATATATTTTACTACTTTAAAAATAAACCTATTTGAAAAAAAAAAAATTTTCTTTGCATCACCATTTTCTGACATCCATATATTTCCATCTATAAAGTTGTGTGAGGACTTGAGGAGCAAGGTTTAGTTTTTATTGGTATAATATTGGGGTACACAGGCTCGGACTGGCCCACAGGGTTAGAGGTGAATCCCCCAGTGGGCCCTAGTCTCCCACCCCCTGCACAAGTGTCACATAACACAGTAGACTTACTCCATTACATATAGGTAGGCAGTGTACAGCACCTCAACCAGCCTACGTTCATATACAAAACTGGCTAGATTATTTAAGAAACTCCCCAGTTTATTATTATAGATGCATCAGGAGGCAGACATAACTCCTAGGTATAGAGGAAAGCTTTACTGGTGGGCCCTAAGACCCCATAGTCCGACACTGGGGGTACATATGACTTTTTGATAGCTTATTAATTTTTTTTGCAGGGAACAAGTTGAACCAAAAACAGCATATCGGCCATTTGTTTTGTTACGGCAATCAACTGGCATGATAAATATTTTTATATTTTAATTGTTCAGGCATTTTTAGATGCAGTTATACCAATTATGTTTATTTTTTATTGCTTAAAATAGGAAAAAGGGATGATTTGAATTTAATATTTTTGTGTTTAAATTATTTTATTTTTTTCCATTTTTACTGCAATTTTTAGTGGACCTGAATATGCAGTCCTCTGATCACTTTTACCATAGGCTGGATTTTTTGTGATTCATTCATTTCTATCGGATCACCACTACAACTGCAATGCCCCTGCAATCCTGTCAGACAGCTGTCACGCTACCAGTGTAGCCATACCCTTGGGCCAGTCACAGATGAGTGAGTACAGTGTGAAAAAACTTGCTGCACGTGGCAGCGAGAGGTCCAGTTCTGAACTCTGCTCCTCTGACAGGATTACACAGAGTTATGTGGCTGTGTGTCCCTGTTAGACCTGTATCTACTGAATAACACTGACAGTGTTCAGAACAGGACCTTTTCCTGCCACACGCAGGGAGTTTCTTGCTCTGAACTCACTGGCTGACTATTAAGCTCTGCTGCAGGCCGTCTGCTATGGCAGGCTTGGAAGCTTTCATAAGGCCCCAGACTGCAATAGCAATTGATTATAGGGCAGGGATTTCACTACAGGGGCTCCGATTGAAAGGCCCCATTTCATGCATTCACTGTGCAAGAGTTAGGGAATGAGAAAAGTCTCAGCACTCAGACCCCTATTGATCAAAACCTGATATGTCACGATGACAAATTAAAAGTTTTTGTTAAATTATAGGTATAGGTTAACCCCAACAAGAGTATGTTCACTACTACGGTTTTAATTGAACAGTCCCAGAAAATTCTGCAACAAATCTGCCATGTGAGAATACGGGCAAAATATGTGGATACATCAATAGCAAAAAATCTGTTGGCACGTATAGTCTTCAAACAACTGCATATATTGATACCAAGGAGTTAGTAGAATGTGAAATCTAACATTAAATTGGTTCTATTGGATTTACATATTGATGACCTATCTATAGGATAAGTCATCAATATGAGATTGGTGGCGGTACAACTCCCAGCCCCCCCACTGTTAAGCTGTTTAAGAAGTCCACAGTGCCCAATAGCGGCCTCCTCGCAGCTTACCAAGCACAGCGCTCTACACTATATCGTGGCTGTGGTTGGTACTGCAGCTTATCCCTACTTGAATGGGGCTCAGCTGTGCCTAGGCCATGTCACCGTGCCGTGATGTCACATGGCCTAGAGGAGGCCTAAACACACACACAGCGCTGTGGCCCCTTTGTACAGCTCATCCCTTTAAATTTCAGAATATGTTCTAGAAATATACCTTTAAAATATTTTACAGTCTTTACACGCAGCTCTAGTGTCGCATCTTCATCACAAACAAACACTGTACTTGGGTGCTGCTGGAAGGCAGACACTGTCCACATGTGGTTTACTCCTTCTTCTATAGCCTTGTATAGAGCAAAGGCCTTATGTGCCCCAGTGATCAGTATCATTACCTACAGAAGTAAAGAGAAAGAAACAGAAGTTAGGCAGCTGAGTCCCATACACCAAGTCATTTTTAAATCTTTGTTTTCATGAAAGCTTTTTAAGATAGACCCTTACCCCTCCCAGCACAATGTTGTAAATGTATGGTGCAGAAAATGAGTGGGCTCAGGAGGGTAGCTGATACAGCTCACTCTGGGTTAACTCCTCAGATGTTGTGGTCAGTATTACAGCAGGAGCCCCTCTGTAAGCCCAACAGCACCACCTCAATTGTGGGATGCTGATGGTTTGCTATGGCAGCCAAGGAACTAACAAGACACCCGGTTGGTCTGACATATACAAGGCCTGTACTTAATGAGCTGCCTGTCAATTAAGGGTACGGATACACTGGTCATGCAACATCTGTTGCGGCCAGACTCACAGGCAGGGCTGTGGAGTCGGAGGCAATTTTGGGTACCTGCAGTCGGCGAAAATGAACCGACTCCTACTAAATTTAAATTGGAATAAAAAGAATTTGAAAAAAAAGCAAGTTTAAATGTCCTAATTCACAAAAAGTTATAATTAATGACTTCTCTACTGTAAGAATAAAGGCCAGTGCATGCAGTGCGTCACGTTACTGCAAAACACGTTAAGTGACTGTAAAGAAGCACGCTTTTCATATGCTTCACTATATGGAACGCAACGCACAGTTAAGGAGCAGCAATACTTCTACTTTCCATTGTGTTCCGCTGTTACATGGTTAACCTAGCCTCTCACTGCTAACTGATTAAGTGAATATGTTTTTTGCAGAACTAGAGATACTTGTATAAGTGAAGGGAATGGATAGTCAATAGTTCAAGACTGAAGCTGTAAACCATTTGAGAAACTGCTGTCATTCAGCTAAGGCTATAAAACATGTAAACTCAGATTGTTAGCTTAAACTTCAAACATGACTATGGGATTCTACTAGGGAAATGTATAAAATACATTCGCATATTAAATACAGAGGAGTCGGAACTTCGGAAGTACCAAAAACTGAGTCGTCGGAGCATTTATCTACCGACTCCACAGCCCTGCTCACAGGGGAGTCACAGTGTAGCAGTGATCCTGTGGAAATGAATGGGGGCGCAGCATTACGGTAATCGCAAAAAAAACAACTCTGCTGGATTTTTAGTGATCAGTGGTCACTGTCGCAGCATATGTGCAAATCATGCTGCGACCCCATTCATTTCTATGGGATCACCGCTACACTGCAATGCCGCTGCGATCCGGGTGAGACAGCCGTCACGCTTAGATCTGTCACAGATGAGTGAGTAGAGTGCGAGAAACTTACTGCGTGTGGCAGTGACTGCTCCTGTTCTGAACTCTGCTCCTCTGACAGGATTACACAGCATTATACTGGGTTATAATAAGTCATTTTTAGCGGACCTGACTAAGCAGTCCTTGAGCACTTGTACCATAGGCTGGATTTTTTGTGATTCACTGATTTCTATAGGATCACTACTACACTGCGATGCCCCTGCGATCCTCTCTAAGACTGCTGTGTGCGAGCAGTGTGGTCGTACCCTTAGGCCAGTCACCGATGAGCGAGTACAGTGTGAGAAACTTACTGCCTGCGGCAGTGACAGCCTGTTTTGAACTCCTACAGGATTACACAGCGTTATACCGATTTATAAAGCTGTGTGACCTTGTTAGACCTGTATCTACTAAATTACACTGACGGCATTATGTCACTGTAAATCAATAGATTCCAGGTCTTGCAGGGTCACACAGTCATATAAATCATTATAACGCTGTGCAATCCTGTCAGAGGAGCAGAGTTCAGAACAGAAGCTCTCACTGCCATGCGCAGGGAGTTTCTCACACTGTACTCGCTCATCTGTGCCTGGCCTTATACCGACGGGGATAATACACTGCAATATAGAAGAACTGCGGTGCAAAGGATCACATGGTCAAATCTTCTAATGGTCAATACAGTTTACGTATGGTTTCCGTTTTTTGCGGATTTCAAACGGAACCGGAAGCATATAATAATGTTTTAACAGTAAGGACATTGAAAAATGTGGCTGGGCATAACATTTTCAATAGATGCTTCCTCAAAAACGGAACGGATATGGAAGACATACCGATGCATTCCATTTTTTTTCTACAGCCCCATTGACTTGAATACAGCCACGGAACGTGATTTGTGGGCAATAATAGGACATGACTCAAAATGTAGCGGAACGGAAAAACGGAAGTACGGAAATGGAATGCATACGGAGTACATCCCGTTTTTTTATGCGGACCCATTGAAATTAATGGTTCCGTATACAGAATGCAAAAAACGTTTGTGTGAACGAGCCCTAACATTAGTTAACATATTATTTGTACAGCATGGTAAATGCCATAAAAGCTAAACCCCAAAAAAACATGGCTGATTATTTTTTTTTATTATTATTCCAAACCAAATTATTAACACATTCTCTGGACCTCAATATGGTTCCCACATATGGCTACTTTAACAGTAAAATGTATGGCTTTTGCAATGCAAAGATTTATAAAAATAAAAAGAAATCATGTCTTAAAATTTATACTTGTGCCTGCTAGAAACTAAAGGTTATTTTCATGAAGAAAGAATTTGGGGGGGCATCACTTATTTTTCCACTATATAATCCCCCTGTGATTGGGGCTGCCAATCTGAGCGGCACTAAGTACAGTAAGATCTAAAAGCTCTGCCATTTATTGCTGCTGCCTCTATTGTATACACAGTGCATATTGGAGATTTACTAATCAAAATGTGCCGGAACTGGTATACATGCTTTTCACCACATTTTATAATTGTTTTAGAGGCTTTCAGAGTCTTTTTCCAACTCATATCAAGAGGTTGTGGCTTAGCAGGAAAGGTCTAACCGAAAAGCAGGGTTTCCAACTGTCCAGAAATGTCTGGACAGTACATAGAAATAGGTGACTTTTCCTGTGTCCGTGAAATAAATAAAAATAAAATAGATGTGCCACTGATCACCCAACATATAAATGCTTGTTTGTCAGCGATTACATTTTCTATGTGGCACATATCAAAAATAAAATCATCATTTGCCAGCAGCAGATAGTTCTGTGTAAATGAAGATGAACTGCTGGCAAACAAATCTGTAGGTGGAGGAGCAATCATAGCAACAATCGCTTGTTCCTCTACAGAGGGGATTATTGTGCATGTAAACGCAGCTATCATCTCCGCTTAGCGATCAGGCAGTGATCGGGAGCAAACAGTTCATTCCCTATCATTGCCCATGCAGCAGCAGGTACACCGAATTTATCATCTAGCATAAGCCACTGATAAATGTGGCACACTTTTAGAATGTCTAGTCTAAGTATCAGTAAACCTGCATATTGAGTGTCATGTATACAGAGATCCAACTGTATAAAAAAATAAAAAAACTTTCCACCTCCTCTCGTGTGAGAGCTGAGCACCCTCTGTGCCATTTCTACTTGCTGCTGCAAATTTCAGTCTATGCGCATAGACTTCCATAGGATGCAGCTAATTTATGCAGAAGCGTGCATCCTCTGGCAGAGCAGGGGATATCATAGTCTGGCTTAAAACGCTGGTCTATGATAAATTTCCTCCTATGTTTTACTGTCTGCGATCGGCGATAATGCAGACATTTAACACGTCAGGTGCTGTGGGTCAGTCGCTCCTGGGGCCCAAACAGCTTCCCGCACTGAGATTGGGGAAACTGTTTGTTTGTGGTAATAGCCTGGGTCTCTCCGAAGAAACCCAGCCTATTACTGATGATAGCTCATTGCAGTGTAAGGCCTTGGGGGGATGGTGGCTTAAAAAAAGTATACAAAAAGTTAAACAAGTTATTAAAAGTATAAACAAAATATAAAAATAAATCACCCCCTTTCTCTATAATAAAAATAAACAATAAAAAAACAGGCATTGCTGTGTCTCAAAATGGCAGTACCATTAAAATATACATTTAACCCGTACAGTGAACGCCAAAAAAATAAAATCTAACTGGCCGATTTGCTGTTTTTTCATCGCTTCACTTCCCCACAAAAATTGAATAGAAGTGATCAAAAAGTCAGACCCCCCCCCTTCCCCCCAAAATGGTGTAACTTAAAAACTAAAGATCGCCCTACAAAAAATGAGCCCTCACACAGCTCTGTAGACATAACTACAAAATAGTTATGGGTATCAGAATATGGCAATGGAAAGAAAAAAATAAATTTTTCCAAATATTATTATATTTTTTTTTAACCACTTCACATCTGCCCATAGGATATAAACGTCCTATGTGTGGATGTTTATCTCTGAATGGACGTTGTGGAACGTCCATTCAGATATGGCAGCTGCACGCTAATCGTGCAGCTGCCGAGCGGTGGGCCCACTGTCAGTGACAGCAGGGCAACCCAAAGAGAAGGCAGGGACAGTTCCCAGGTGTCCCTGCCTTCTAGATCGCTGTATACACAGATCAGGGAGCATTGTGTATACAGATCAGGAAGTGCTGATCGACCGGCTCTATAAATATATCACATGATCCTCCCTGTCCGATAAACACCATAAAAAAAATAAAAAAACTGTCAAAAAAGCAATTTTTGTCACCTTACATCAAAAAAAGCGCAACACCAAGTGATCAAAAAGGTGTATGTCCCACAAAATGGTACCAATAAAGCAGTCATCTCATCCCACAAAAAATGAGCCCCTACATAAGAAAATCGCTCCGAAAAGAAAAAAAAAAAAAAAAAAACTATAGCTCTCAGAAGATGGAGACATTAAAACATCTTTTTTTGTTTTAAAAATGCTATTATTGTGTTAAATTCAAATAAATAAAAAAATGAGACATATTAGGTATCGCCGCATCCGTAACGATCTGCTCTATAATGTCCTATGACCTACACTGTAAAAAAAATCAAATAAAAACAGTGCCAAAAAAAGCCATTTTTTGTAATCTAACATCACAAAGTGCAACACCAAGCGATCAAAAAGGCATATGCCCCCCAAAATAGTACCAGTCAATCAGTCACCTCATTCTGCAAAAAATTAGACCCTACATAGGGCAATCGGTCAAAAAATAAAAAAGCTATGGCTCTCAGACTATCGAGACACTAAACCATCTTTTAGTTTCAAAAATGCTATTCTTGTGTAAAACCTAAATTAATAAGAATAAGTATACATATTATGTATTGCCACGTCTGTAACGATCTTCTCTATAAAAATGTCACATGACCAAACCCCTCAGGTGAACGCTGTCAAAATAAATAAATAAAAACTGTGCTAAAACAACCAATTTTTTGGTCACCTTGCCCCATAAAGTATAATAATGAATGATCAAAAAAATCATATGCACCCAGAAATAGTACCAATAAAAACGTCAACTCATCCTGCAAAAAATGAGCCCCTGAAAAAGACAATCGGCAGAAAAAAATAAAATAAATGGCGTTCAGAAAATGGAGACACAAAAACAAAGTATTTAAAAAAAAAAAGAAACAAAGTAGACATATTTGATATCATAGAATCCGTAACTACCTGCTCTATAAAAATAGCACATGATCTACCCTGTAAGATGAATGATGTAAAAAATAAATAAAAAAAACAGTGCCAAAACCATTTTTTTGTTACCTTGCCTCACAAAAAACGTAATAGAACAATTAAAAATCATATGTACCCCAAAAAAGTACCAATAAAACTGGTACCTTATCCACAAGTTTCCAAAATGGGGTCACTTTTTGGGAGCTTCTACTGTAAGGGTGCATCAGGGGAGCTTCAAATGGGACTTAGCATCTAAAAATAAATTCAGCAAAACCTGCCTTACAAAAACCATATGGCACTCCTTTTCTTCTGCGCCCTGCCGTGTGCCCTTACATCAGTTTATGACCACATGTGGGGTGTTTTTGTAAACCGCAGAATCAGGTTAATAAATATTGAGTTTTGCTTGGCTGTTTTTGTTTTGCAGTACAAGTATTACTGTACTCCAGCGGCGGCAGGGAGCGCACGGCATCATAGCAACCAATGACGCCGTGCGCTCCTGCTGTAAAGAAGAAATCCAGTCCTGGTTACCACGGACTGCTCACGTCCGAGTTTAACGGACGTGTGCATCTAGCCTTAAAGTTTGTAAAATCAGTTTTGAGTAACACGAGGGGTGTAGTTTCTACAATGGAGTAATTTATGGGGGGTTTCCACTAGGTAAGCCCCACAAAGTGACTTCAGAACTGAACTGGTCCTTAAAAAGTGGGTTTCTGAAATTTTCTTAAAAATTTTAAGAATTGCATCGAAAATTCTAAGCCTTCTAATGTCCTAAAAAATAATATGACATTTACAAAATGATGCCAACATAAAAGTAGACATATGGGGAATGTTAAAGAGGACCTTTCACCTAAAAAAAATATATCCAAAAGTTATATCACCTTATAGGGGTCAAACCCCTCATGTCTTCACCATTTTTCTTTTTTTAAAACGACCCCCCATTCGCCCGCCTTGCTCCCCGATATCTTCTGCGCCTCATATGCAAATGAGGCGTCTTGGTTATAGTAGGCGTTATCTCCAAAGTTATGGTGGGCATGTCCGGGCGTTCCTCCTCACTCCCTGGCTGCGAGCGCATCCAATAGCAGCGCTCGGCTCTTAGCCAGGGAGAAGGAGCTCAAGTTCTCGCGAGAACCGCGAGAACTTGAGCTTGCCGAGTCCCGGAACCCGCGCCATCTTGGATTCCCCAGTGCATTAGAGGAGCGTAGCGAGTGTACCAAGATGGCGCGGGTTCCGGGACTCAGCAAGCTCAAGTTCTCGCGGTTCTCGTGAGAACTTGAGCTCCTTCTCCCTGGCTAAGAGCCGAGCGCTGCTATTGGATGCGCTTGCAGCCAGGGAGTGAGGAGGAACGCCCGGACACGCCCACCATAACTTTGGAGATATGCCTACTATAACCAAGACGCCTCATTTGCATATGAGGCGCAGAAGATATCGGGGAGCAAGGCGGGCGAATGGGGGGTCGTTTTAAAAAAAGAAAAATGGTGAAGACATCAGGGGTTTGACCCCTATAAGGTGATATAACTTTTGGATATATTTTTTTTAGGTGAAAGGTCCTCTTTAAGTAATAAATATTTTATGAGGTATCACTTTCTGTTTTAAAAGCAGAGACATTGAAATTTTGTAAATTGCGAATTTTTAAAATTTTTGGGTACATTTTGGATTATTTTATAAATAAAGGTGAAATATATTCACTTAAATTTACCACTATCATGAAGTACAAGTCATGAGAAAACGATCTTAGAATGGCTTGGATAAGTAAAAGCGTTCCAAAGTTATTACCACATAAAGTGACACGTGTCAGATTTGCAAAAAATGGCCCGAATGTGAAGTGGCTAAAGTACTAAAACACAAGAAAGTGTGGTATCGTTGTAATGGTCTTAAACCAGAGAATGAAGGTAACAGGTCAGTTTTAGCACATACGCTGTACAAACAAAACCCAAAAAACGATGGAAGAATTGCATTTTTTGCCAATTTCACCGATTTTTCCAGCTTCCCACTACATTGTACAGAATATTAATGGTGCCATTAGAATGTACTACTTGTCCCTCAAAAAACAAGCCCTCATACGGCTACCAGAACAGAAAACTAAAGAAAGTTATGGCTGGAAGGCCGGTGTTCTGCCAGATTCCTATACCCGGACAAAAGTCTATACCGGAAGTGACGCGGCCACACATCAATCAGCTGGTGGAGGGTGTGCGCAGCGCGGCGCACATACACTGTGTTACCGAACAATCATTGCAGCACCACCATAGAAGTACTTCGCGCACCGCGCATGCGCACTTAGGGCTACAGAGATTTTGCAGTGCAAAGTGTTGCATCAGATCTCCCTACCCCTGAGTGCGCACGCGCGCACAAATCATCAGTTGCACTTCATCCTTATGGCAGAGTATTACGCGCTCAGATCTGCCGTAAGGATGAAGTGCAACTGATGATTTGTTGGGCGCGCATGCGCACTCAGGGTTAGGGAGATCTGATGCAACACTTTGCGCTGCAAAATCTCTATACCCCTAAGTGCACACGCGCAAAGTATTTCTATGGAGGTGTTCTGCCAGATTTCTATACCTAGACATCACTTCCGGTGCGGCCGCGTCACTTCCAGTATAGACTTTTGTCCGGGTATAGAAATCTGGCAGAACACCGGGATTAAAAAATGAAAACGCAAAAATGGAAAGTCGCCGTTCCTGAATGTGTTAATGTAAACTACACTTTATCAACTTGTAAATAAATGAACCAATATAAAAAGCTGGCACTCAAATACATCATTCACCCATCATTTTTTCTGTGCAACTATTAAAGGTTTGATCAACCTTTCATAAAATCTATATAAAAGTAACAGAACAGAAACAGCTTATGTTTTCTCTTTCATAAAAATGACAAACTATTAAAGAGGACCTGTCACCACTGCTGACATGACTGTTTTAATAGCTTTATGCTTTACCAGTGTAATAACAATTCTGGAACATCTATTCTTATTACTCCTTGCTGTGCCATTCCTTTATTATTCCTGCTAGAAGTTTATTGGCAGAAGTTTGCAGAAAGGGTACTGCTGAGTGTTACCAGTAGATGGTGTGTATGACTGTCCAACTACTATTGCTGCTGGTGTCAGACTGTGCAAGGACAAACCCCCATCACCCATCTGTACCTTTACTACAAGCTGCTGACCATTCATTCATAAACTTCTAGTAGAAATAACAGAATGCGAGAACACAGTCATAAGACTAGATGCTCCAGAATTGTTATTACGTGGGGAACGCAAGTAGTTACTAAGACAGACACGTCAGGAGAGGTGACAGGTCCCCTTTAAAGCCACCTTACCTCTTTTGCATCCATCACTGTTCCTACACCAACAGTCAGAGCCATGGTAGGTACTTTTGAGAGATTGTTATCAAAAAAACGTGCATTTGCCAATATGGTGTCCATGGCCAATGTCTTCACTCTCGTTCTGGATACCAGACTGGAACCTGGTTCATTAAAAGCTATGTGACCATCAGGCCCGATCCCTGTCACCAAATAAACACAAGCACAAGTCTGTATAGAGCTCTTCTTCCATGCATACCAATACGACTGTACAAGTTATATGTAACTTCCTATGAAATCTGCAATGAACAGAGAAGGAGAAGAACTTAGCCCTTGAGCTGATCATGTCAGTTTGCCTCCAACTTAAAGGGGTTGTCCGGGTTCAGAGCTGAATCCAGACATACCCATGATTTCACCCAGGTACCCCCCGGATATTAGCATCGCGCAGGGCAAGTGATCTTTTATTTAGCATAACACACTGCCAGGCAGAGGCTTTCCCCCAGCAGTTCGGTGACATCACCGGCTCTGATGGGCTGGCTTTAGCGCTGCCCTAGCCATTTTACAGGCTTGAGCAGCACTAAAGCCCCCCCATCAGTGCCGGTGACGTCACTGGGCTCACTGCTGGGGGAAAGCGTTCACCTGGCAGCCCTAAGGAGAGCCCGGTTCGTCACCGGAACTCCAGAAAATGCTTTTGCCCTGTGCGATTCAGCGGAGGGCAAAGGAGAGCATCGGAGCATGAACTGCTCCCGTGCTGAAGTCAGGGGGGCTGCCTGGGTGAAAATGGGGATATGTCCGGGTTCAGCACTGAACCTGGACAACCCCTTTAACCAATATTATTCAGGGATGCTAATTATTAAAAGGGCTTAATGATGTTAGATACCTGAAATGACAAATTAGTTTTCATATGGAAATAATAATGTGCATTGCTGAACATCTAAGATAAATAATGTACATAAGATACAATGGCCTCAGGATACAATGTTTTTAACATGTTTTATCTGCCTTAGTTATCTGCTTATTTTTCTTAAATCTTCAGTTTCTCTTATCTTGGATGACATTTTGGAGCTTTGGAACTGATTACCCAAGTTACAATGGTTTCAACATACAATGGTCGTCCTGGAACTAATTAATATCAAGTCCATAATTGTTACATTTTGCGGACCGCATATGGCCGGCAATATGAAAGAAATGCCTATTCTTGTACATGGCTGCAGACCATCTTTTTTGCGGGGCCGCGTAATGGAACTACGGATGCGGACAGCACACTGTGCGGTGTGGGCATCTTTTGCGGCCCCATCGAAATAAATGGGTCCGCACCCATTCCACAAAATGGATGCGGAACCATTCATGCGGATGTGTGAATGGACCCTTATTGGAGTTAGAACTATAATTTAACCTCCTAACAGTCACGTTAAAATTGGAAAAACCCTCCCAAAAACGTTGCTTTATGGTAAATTTTTAATGTGCGTCTGCAGTAAATCTTGTTGGCGCACAACTCAGGGGACACTATTGCATTTTTAACCCCTTAGTGACATTTTAGCCATAAGAACCAATAATATTTCCCCCCTTTGTATTCTAGCAGTCATAACTGTTAAATTTTTTCTTCTACATTTTTTATTTTATTTTACGGGAATAGTTGTAGGTTTTTTAGGAACCATTTTGGGATATATATTGCATATTAAATACATTTTATTTTCAGGGGGGGGGGGGGGCAAACAATTTTTACATTATTTTCTGGAATTTTTTTACGGCGTTCACTGTGTGGTAAAAATAACGTAATTTTATTATGTGGGTCCGTACAGTGATGATAATGTCACATTTCTATATATTTTTACAATTTTTTCTCTCCTCCTGCAGCTGTCGGCTCTGCAGCTGCTCCCTCATTCTCCTTCAGACTGAAGGGGGCGGCTGGTACCAGATAGAGATATGGGATTTCGAGGAAAACAGTTAGGCCCCTTTCACACGGGCGAGTTTTCCGCGCGGGTGCAATGCGTGATGTGAACGCATTGCACCCGCACTGAATCCGGACCCATTCACTTCTATGGGGCTGTGCACATGACAGTTGATTTTCACGCATTACTTTTGCGATGCGTGAAAATCGCAGCATGCTCTATCTTCTGCGTTTTAAACGGAACGCAGGCCCCATAGAAGTGAATGGGGCTGCGGGAAAATCGCAAGCATCCGCAAGCAAGTGCGGATGCTTTGCGATGTTCCTGCATGGTTGCTATGCAACCATCGGGATGTGTAACCGGTTCTGTATTATTTCACATTATAACATAGTTATATTGTAAAATAATACCCTTGGCCATCTTCCTAATTTTTAAACCGGTGCAGAATGGGTTAAAAATAATAAACTAATAATAACTTACCTGTTCCATTTGATCGCGAAGCCCGGCATCCTCTCCGTTAGCTTGCTAGTAGGAAAAGGACCTGTGATGATGTCACATGGTCACATGGACCAATCACATGCTCCATCACCATAGTGATGGAGCAGGTGATTGGGCCATGTGATGCTGTGACATCATCACAGGTCCTTTCCTACTAGCAAGCTAATGGAGAGGAGGCCAGGCTTCACGATCAAATGGAACAGGTAGTATTATTAGTTTATTATTTTAACCCATTCTGCACCGGTTCAACATTAGGAAGATGGCCAAGGGTATTATTTTACATTATAACTATGTTATAATGTGATATAATACCAGCGGGACAATTTCTGACCCAAACATGCACTTCTGTGAAGAAGTGCAGGTTCGGGTCTGGGTACCAAAAGTGTCGATTTTTCTCCCGCGCGTGCAAAACGCATGACAGCGCTTTGCACTCGCAGGGAAAAATCGCGGCGATTCCCGCAACGCACCCGCACTGTTTGACGGAGTGCACCCGCAACGCCCGTGTGAAAGAGGCCTTAGGTGGTTAAAGCAATTTAAACATCTATATTCATCAAAGGGTTTCCTAAAATTTTCACTGACGGCATATTCTTAGAAAAGGACATCAAAATACAATCGGTGGCAGTTAGACTCCAGTGATTACCCAACCCCACGGTGACATCCCTGCAAGTGTGGCTATGCCTGGTACTGGAGCTCGGCCTTGCTTATATGAATCCTCCTTCATATTTTCGGTGCCGGGTGTCAGATCCCTATTATCATACATTGGGTAGGCAAACTAAAATGTTCAACCCACCCAACCCCATTTTGTCCAGTTTTGATAACATATGACAATTTTTTTTTTTTTTTAAAAGAAAGAAAAAAAAAAAACACTTTTCTTACCTCCAACAAATAATACTATTCCACCAGCAGCCTTAATTTTTTCCTCAAATAAGTCACATTCAGTCTGAAGATCTGGAGCATTTCCATCCAAGAGGTGAGTATTCTCAGGATTGATATCAATGTGCTTAAAGAAGTTATTCCACATAAAAGAATGATAGCTCTCTGGGTGATCCCTGGGTAATCCTACAAGTCAAAGCAAACAACAAAAAGACTACTATATACAGAACTATTACCGTATATATTAGTAGATATATATTTAACAATATATTAATAAGTAGTTTAAAATGCTGTTTCTAGTACATCTGTGAAAACTATGAATACAAAGTAAACTCCTTTAACATGTTTCTCTATGTAAGTTGAACTCCTAGTAGCCAAAAAAAAGCACTACTAAAAGCACAGAAAGTATACAGCAAACACACAGGAGGAGATTTATCAAGACCAGCGTGTCGTACACCAGTCTTAATTGCGCACTTAATTTATGGCACCGTGCAGCCTCATCATAAATTAGGTGCATTCTCTGTCAATCCGTGCACCCAGTGGCATACATAGAAATCACTCAGCCCCAAAGCAAAAATCTAAATTTGGCCCCCATGCCCCATTCATAGCCACCCACTACCTGTTCTTGGCCAGTATATACAGCAGTGTACTGATATGTGAGGTATGAGGTATAAATTAACATATATGTACACTGCAGTATGATACCTCCTACCTCACATATCAGTACACTGCTGTATGTACAATATATATCTGTACACACTGCATCTATGATACCTGGTACCTCACATATCTGTACACTGCTGTATATACTATATATCTTAACACACTGCATCTATTGTACCTCATATCAGTACACTGCTAGGTATAAGATATATATATATATATATATATATATATAAAAATATATACATACACGCACACATACTGTATATAACTCATCCTGCAGTTCTCCATGCTGTTGGGGGCGGAAGGACCTTTGATGCTCTGTGCAGTTCCTTTACTAGATGTACAGGACCTGTGATGATGATGTCATCACAGGTCCTGGAAGATGCTCTTATCTAGCCTGGGAACTACACCATTCTTTGTGCAGATCCTTTACTAGATGTACAGGGTCTGTGATGAGATCATCACAGGTCCTTTAGCTTTCTCCTCTATTGGAGGTATGCCACTGCGTGCACTGACACCGAAATCTATGGCAGAAAACTGGCGTAAAAGAAGATAAATGTGTTGGGCCCACTGGTCCTGTCCTCTCCCCATACTCACCACACCCCCTTTCTGCTACCTGGTGAGGGCGGCGTACAACGCTACTTGCGACTAAATTTTCCTGCATTAGGAACGCTCCTGCATTCTTCCTGTTTAACTGAGTGAATGCCCAGTGAAACACTTGAGGCTGATGCTCTCAGTTAAACAGGAAGAGCGCAGGAGCCGGCTCGGTGGATGTTAGTGAAGCTGGAGGGAAGGAGTGGGCAGGGTTATCGGCTACCAGTGACGTAGCCAGTGGGGGCGGAGCTTGGCGGCAGTCGCAATGCCAGAGACATATGGTATGAGCAGAGAGAGGGGCGGGTCTGGGCTCTGTCGGGGGGAGGCGGGCCTGGGCACTGGATGGAAGGCGTTCCTGGGCATGAAAATAACGCCCCTCTGGGCACCTTCAGGTGTCATTAGCATAAAGATAAAAGAGGATTTTCATGAAGATAGAAAGCCAGGTCCAAGTGTTAAGAACACCTATGGAAAGAAGGTATGAAGAGCTATAAGAACCTATGTTTGGCTTAATATTGATTTTCCAGGTGACAGAATCCCTTTAAACAAATTACACTGCCAGAATATTGCTGGTGAGTTGCCACTATATGTCCAAGTACTTATTTAACTCTATAGCTATACAGGGGATTTGTTAGCTCTGTAACAGACATCATGAGTACCAAATCATCTCTGATCTAAAGTTAACTTTGAAACCTACAGAAATCCTAAAACCAGGAAAGCATTACATGTAAGTCTATACCTGTAAGGAGCTGTTCACATCATATTTTTAAGCCAAATTTAACATATACATTGGGGAAAAAAGGATGCAAAAGCGTAGTACGTAGTACAATTTTCTATTTTGCAGAGTCCTGCAAAAAATATACGTTAATATATACTTTTTTTTTTTTTTTCCAATGGAACCCTATGGTGACAAACTGGCATATGGTGTCCATCTAAAGAATTCATTTAATGTATATATGTTGTGAAGCCTCAGAATGCGCAGAATGGTGGACACTGTGCCCAGAAACATAACAATGTATCACCCATTTCTGGCAAATCCTGGGTTATACGTTGTACTTTAGTACCAATTAATCAGGTCTTATTGCTGCGGACTATGCCTGCTAGGTGATGCAATGTTTGTTCAAGGTTAATAAGCATTGTATAACTGGCAGCACGCTCTGCTTATTACCAAGACAGTATCCAGAAATAAACGGAGAACATAGACCTCTACATCCTGTTCCATCCTTGTCCAATAGGCTGATGTGTTCTGCCAGTTTCTTAAAGGGGATGTGCAGTGTCATGATACTGATGACTTCACCTCAGGATAGGTCATCAATATCAGATCAGGAGCACTTGTTCACCTGCACACAGTCTAGATTGTACTAGCAGTGGTGCAGTGTGCAATTACAGCTTCCTCTCCCATTCACTTGAATGGCACAGACATTTAAATTCCTGCCCATTCTGAGCTGTGGCCGACAGCCTTCTCTGCATAACTGTTAAAGGAGAGATAGTCGTCAGCCACTGATAAAACATCAATTTCAAAGCTCAGAATGAGCAGGAAATCAATTATTTTATCATAAAACTGTTAGGCCCCGTCACACAACTGTGTGAGCGCCATGCCCGGATTGCAGGCATGGAGCTCATTTACTTCAATGGGTCCGCAAATCCGGAGATAAGGAACCGTGCAGAACGAAATCATAGAACGGAACACTACGAAAGCACTACGGAAGCACTTCCGTTCCGTACTTTCACGCAGCAAAAAGATAGAACATGTCCTATCTTGTTGCGGAATGGGCGGATCACGGACCCAGCGGAGAGCAGGTGTAATTACAAGCCATCACAGTCACTTCTATGGGACGGCTTCTTGTAATTACACCTGCTCACCTCCGCAATGGCGACGGCAAGCAGGCAAACAAAGAAGGGAAGGCCTCACTCGCACAAGTGCAACCTTCTCTTCAAACAGATAATCGCGGGGGTGCTGGGTGTCAGACCCCTGTCGAACTGATATTGATGACCTATCCTGAGGATATCTATTAAAATTCCAGAAAACCCCTATAACAATTCAAGTTGGTGATGGTGAGTCATATTCATGTATTCTTGCTTTTTTTAATTACAAATGTTTCTCTCCCATCATATTTCTGAATGAATGTGCTAATTACATATTGTGGAACTGTAAGGCCCCTTTCACATGGGCGTGATTTTCGTCCTTTAGCTAGCAGCTAGTGCTTGAAGAAGACAGAAGAGATTGCAAGATCAAATGGATAAGGTGAGTTAATTTTTTTATTTTTAACCCCTTAATCCACATTTTACAAAACATTCTGTATTGAGAAGGCTATTATTTTCCCTTATAACCATGTTATAAGGGAAAATAATAAAATCTACAGAATACTCAACCCAAACCCGAACTTCAGTGATGAAGTCCGGGTTCAGGTCTGGGTACCAAACATGCCAATTTTTCCAACACGCGTGCAAAACACATTAAAACGCTTTGCACTCGCGCGGAAAAATCGCGCATTTTCCCACAACGCTCCTGCCTTTTATCCGGCGTCAAACGTGACGCCCGTGTGAAAGAGGCCTAAATCATGCCAAACTGTGACCATCCTCTCGATTAAAAGACATCAGAGGAAATGTGAATCTACATATAATTTCCATTGAAATGATAGCAAACGTTATAAAAATGTAAAAGAACCACAAAGATAAAATGAGAGTTCACTATAAGTGTAGGGACTTTTGTATAATACTCACCCACATACTCATCCATGTTGAAGGTTTTCACATACTTGAAGGAGAGATCTCCATTTTGATGGTATTCAATAAGCTTCTTGTAGCATCCCAGTGGTGTGCTTCCTGCAATATTTAAAGGGATCTGTCACCGCAAATTCACTAAATAAACTGTTCCTGGTGCCCTGTAATTGACACAGTTTCCCAAACATACCCTTATGTCTCTTTGTTGTAACTCGGAGCCTCTGAAAAATGTTTTTTTTTTACTGATATGCAAATTAGTTGAAAGAACCCACGGGGCGTCCCCCATTGTTAACTGTGCACTTCCATCTAAATTGAGGTCTGGTCCTCCACTTAGCACATTTTTTCTGCCCCCTTTGGTCCTGACTAGGGTCCGCACTTCCGTTCCGCAAAAAAATAGAACATGTCCTATTCTTGTCTGCGGACAAGGAAAGGCATTTTCTATGAGAGTGTCGGCGATGTGCGGTCCGCAAAACACACAGATGTGTGAATGGACCGTAATACTGTATAGAGATGGATCTCCGTACAGTATAATTCCGAAGATTTGAACGAAGCGACTTCGGAAGAAGCGTCCGAAGCTCGCTTTGCTCACCACTAGTCCTGACATCAGGCGCAGGCACTTGCTTTGTTCTAAACTATACTAAGTGCTTTCTGATTTGTTTACCAAAATACCACCGTACCTCCCAATTACTGTCCTAAGTTGTCTATAAAGAGAGGACATCTAACACTTTTTCAGTCGCTAGCGGAAATCTTGCGCAGTCAGTGCAGTGACGTCGGGACCATAGGGAGGTATAGTAAATGCGCCGACTGCAGAAGTGGTGCTTGATTCAATTACAAGTGCCTGGGCAGTACGTGATGGGGACCGACCCTTGGGCTCAGTCAACAAATTTACATATGAATCAAAAAAGTTATTTTTCGGGGGCTGAGAATATCAACAAATGGACATAAAGGTATGTTTGGGATACTCTGTAGTCAAGTACAGGGCACCAGGAGCAGTTTAAGCCTACTTTCACACTCAAACTTGACACTGTGGTAAACTCCCCTCTATTACATCCGTCATATAACCTATCTGGGCATACAGGCTGCCTACACCAGTTCACAGCTTTTTAAGAGCACTTTTACACGTGTGTTGTGATGATCTGGCAGGTAGTTCTGTCGCCGGAAAACATTTGTAGGCGGATGCGTCTAACAAATGCATTGAAACACCGGATCCGTCTCTTCATTGTCATCCGGAAAAACGGATCCGGTATTTATTTATTCTTTAATTTTTAAAAGGTCTGCGCATGCATTTATGCATTTCAATAGAAAATAATGCTGGATCCGGCATTCCCAGCAAGTGCTCTGGAGTTTTGGACAGAGAAAATACTGCAGCATGCTGCGGTATTTTCTCCTGCCCAATACCGTAAGGGTAGGACGTAACTCAATACCGGAAAAGTTTAACGCTAGTGTAAAAGTACTCTAAGGGTACTTTCACACTGGCGTTTTTGATTCCGTTTGTGAGATCCATTTCAGGGCTCTCACAAGCGGTCCAAAACGGATCAGTTAAGCCCCAATGCATTCTGAATGGATAAGGATCCGTTCAGAATGCATCAGTTAGGCTCCGTTCTGCTTCTATTCTGTTTTGGAGGCGGACACCAAAACGCAGAATGCAGCATTTTGGTGTCCGTCTGAAGAGGTGTAGCCTAACGGATCAGTTTTGAATTACAAATGTAAGTCAATGGGGACGGATCCGTTTTCAATGACACTATATGGTGCATTTGAAAACGGATCTGTTCCCCATTGACTTTCAATGCAATTCAAAACGGATCTGTTTTGGACTTCGTCATTTTTCTTTTAACTAATGCAAACGGATCCGTTCTGAATGGATACAAACGTTTGCATTATAGGTGCGGATCTGTCTGTGCAAATAAACAGACGGATCTGCACCAACGCAAGTGTGAAAGTACCCTTAAATAACCAACATTGTAAACCATTCCAAGGCCTTCAAGTCTCAGATTTTCCTCAGTACAATCTGTACCATTAAAATTAAATGGAAAAATTGTTAAACCGTTAAAGGGTTTCTCTGGCTTCGTAATCATTTTCTATCTGCCCAGCGTACCCCAAACACTGCGCTCTTTGATCCATATACCCGTTTTTCATATCAGTACGTTCCTTCTCCTGTTCTCAGCATCACTGTGTCCTGGCAGGATGTTTATATGGCGTACCTCCTGTTTCTTCAGCTTTCCGCTGGGTTTTCCAACTAAACCCAGCATGCTTTGCTCTGTATGGTTTCACAGGCCTGCCACACTGTCCTCTCTGCAGTAGTCACGCCCCCCACACCACCCCTCTCTGATCCTGGGAGTGAGAGCTGTATAATACAGCTGCCACCGGCAAGTGATGGCCCACAACTAGCTACTGAGCCCACTGTGACAGGCTATTAGAGCACAGAGTGTCACCTACCGGCGCTCTGAGACATAATAGCAAATCCCTGAGTGTGAAGGGGTTAACAAAGCATTTGTTCAATCTCCAAAAGAGCAGAGGAACTGAACTGCACCTTACCTGTAGGGAGGCCTAACGTAAAATATTTCTCAGCACTTGGGTTAAACTGGATGATGCGATTTCTAATGTACTTGGCAGCCCACTCACTAGCTTGGTCATAGTCATCCAAAATGATGAGTTTCATCTTTTGCTAAAAAATGAAAAATGACAAGGCGTAAATGTAAGCAAAATATTTCTCAGGCACCAATTTCCATGTTGCCCGTCCACTAACAGATGCTATTAAGACAACAACAGTGATGCTTCAAGTGGCAAATCTCTGATCTAGAGGTTCAACTTTCAACAAGATAGCGCAAGTGTACAGGAAAGATTGCCGAACCTTAAAAAAATAAAAAAAAATAATTCAATAAATATTGTGATGGTTGCCCTTGTAACCAGACAGCAGTTTAATCCGACAGTATAGTCACATTTACATACCCGAATTTTCCGGCGTATAAGATGACTGGGCATATAAGACGACCCCCTACTTTTCCTGTTAAAATATGGGGTTTGGGCTATACTCTACCCATCTTCCACACCAAATAAAAATTAAACAGACGATCCGAGCATGAGAAAACCACTGAGAGCAGGGAGAGGGGGCTGCCTCAGGAGCGACTGGCCGGGATGCAGTGCATGGAGGCTCAGCTAGAGGGCGCCTGTCCCTGAAGCTGGAGAAGGACAGCTTCTACAGTTCGGCTTGGAAGTAAAGAGGACCTTTCACTGGTCCAACAATTGTTAGATAATGATATATACCGTATGTGTAGAGCGGCGCCCAGGGATAATAGTAGGTGCAGGGAGATCCCTGGGCGCCGCTCTACACATACATATCATTATCTAACAATCGTTGGACAAGTGATAGGTCCTCTTAAGTTTCAGTATGCAGCATACCAGCGTATAAGGCAACCCCTGACTTTTGAGAAGATTTTCATGTGTTAAAAAGTAGTCTTATATGCCAGAAAATACAGTACTTGCCAACAATCCAGGGATGGCAGTTTTTTTTTTAATGCTCGGATTACTTCAAGAGGAAAAGGGCCAACATTAAAGGAAATTTGTCAGCTGTTCATAAGACAGCATGAGGTACCATAATAAGTAACAGGCTCCCTCCTTTCAATAATTTTATTCTGAAACACAGTGTCCTCTAAAAACCCCGATGTTGACAGAATAAAAATGTCTTTCGTAATAACGTTAGGCAAAAATTCTAATTTATTTTTTTATGAAATAGTATCCTTAAAGGTTAATAGTGTTTACAGTGTTTGGCTTGTACAAGTTGTTCCTTTCATTTATATAGGAATGTGCCTAAGTGAGGCAATACTACCCTGAATGTAGCTCACCAGTAGCTTCATAGTACTGGAAACAGTGGCATGTACAGGGGAAGGTTCTCTATACATAGCTGGCTTCCTGTCAGTAAATCTGCAGGCCGATCACACAACAAGCAGTTAAAATGCTGACCTATTAACTTTCCTGCAGCTTTCCGGTGGAAAGATAAACCCACTAAATATTTGGTTTTTTAACATGCTTTCCGTTGGAGATTTTCGCTGACTCCATAACTACAGACATTTTCTTTTTTCCTGTAGAAAAGTTGCTGAGCTCCGCAAAACTGGTACGATTTAGTGCTGAATTATTATGTAACCATAAGGCAGCAGAGAAACATCTGCAAAGACAAAATTCCCTCCTAAAAAGGGTTGTCCGAGTTAAATAAAAATCTTAGACAAGCCCAACAATAGTCAAAAAATATATATTTTTTTTAAATAATAATTATGTAAGTGCTAGTATACAACATGTCCCTGCTGCAGCCAATCACTGTCCTAGGCAGGCTGCAGCGGTCGTGTGCCATATACCTGCCTCGATTAACCCCTAGCCTATGAACAGCACAGCAATGTACATCTCCGACCTCTGTTCCAATCAAACAGGGGACACAGAACCCTATTCTGGGGGCTGTGCAGTCAAACCTCCAGCAATCAAGCATTTATCACCTATCCAGTGCAGTGAACAGTTAATAATTGCTTATAAACAGGATACCCTACGTCAGGCATCCTCAAACTGCGGCCCTCCAGCTGTTGTAAAACTACAACTCCCACAATGCCCTGTTGTAGGCTGATACCTGTAGGCTGTTCGGGCATGCTGGGAGTTGTAGTTTTGCAACAGCTGGAGGGCCGCAGTTTGAGGATGCCTGCCCTACGTCATGGTGCAGTGCAAGTGTATGGAGTGAGTTCACTCGCTGAGTCCGCTCCATATGCGGTGAGTGCCAGTAGGCACTGCGGTTCGCCCGGCGGCCCTTTCGCGGCAAACTTTGCACGTTCACAATTCGCCGAACATATGGCGATATTCGCATGCGCCATATTCTTTTGCATTGCACCGAACTTTGACCCATGACACATCCATCAGATGGGACAGGACATCCAATTGAGACTTTTCAGCACATGGACACACCTCCACCCTATAAATGAACCAGATCTGGCAGCCATTTTACATTCTGTGTTTTGCCAGTGTAGGGAGAGGTTGCTTTGTGGAGCAGGGACAGACTGTTAGGGACACCAAACGCTAGCTAATAGGGCCACAAAAGTCCTTTTAAGGACTGGTATAGGGGTGTGGTATACTAACATAGAAAGCATACTATAGTCCATTTGTATTGTACAGCAGTTGTCTGCGGTTCTGCTGAGATATCGCAAGTATATAGAGGGACAAGCGCTATTGGAACAACTATTTGCAACAGGTGCGATATACCTGTTGCCCCCCAAAAAACAGATTGAGGGGTGCGATATACCCGCTTCCACAAAATACAGATTGACAGCTGCGATAAACCTGTAACTTGTTGCCCCAAATAAACGGTGGTGTAAAATAACTGTGGCACAAAAAAATTATAATTACGGTCTGGCGACAGTACCCTGATCAGCCCAAGGAGGGAGGTCCCCGCTATTGCTGCCTACTCGGAGATCTCAAATGTCAGTGGTGGTGAAGGTGACGATGATGAAGTGTAGATGAACGTCACGTGGGTGCCCACAAGAGAGGAAGAGGGGGGGGGGGTTCAGAGGGAGAGACGGAGCAGCAGAGAGGGAGGAGAAGCAGGCAGAGCTCACAGGGCACAGGAGGCAAAAGGCAGACTGCAAATGTATCTGGAGCGAGCCATCTACCATGCACGGTCACATCTGGCGCTCCCAGGATGCAGGCACATGGCTCCGCAGTGTGGGCTTTTTTTAACGTGTCAGCTGCTGACAATAGTGTTGCCATCTGCAGCATGTGCTGTGAACGCATAAGTCGCGGTAAGCCCAACACTCATCTAGGGACGACCGCCTTAAGAAGGCACCTGGCCTCCCATCACCGAGCCCAGTGGGAGCAACACCGTCAGAACCCACAAAGCCACACTCCCAGCACTCCACGTGCTGCCTCTTCTCCCTTTCCTCCCATTTGTCCTCCACTCCACCTTCCACCGCGCCGTCGTTGCATTCATATGGCAGAAGGCAGGCTTCCGTGGCCCAAATGTTCGAGCGTAAAAGGTTGATGACGCCGGATAACCCTCTTTCCCCACGGCTCACCGCTGGCTTGTGGGAACTGGTAGCCTGCCAGCTACTGCCATATAAACTGGTGGACTTGGAGGCCTTTAGAAAATTTGTGGCCTTTCACACACCACAATAGAAGGTCCCCGGAAGGAAATATTTCTCCCAGAAGGGCATCCCAGAGCTATATGGCCACGTTCATCTGCAAGTGAATATATCTCTGGCACACAGTGTCGGTGCCAAGATACATCTGACCACAGACACATGGTCTAGCAAACAGAGGCAGGGAAGGTACATGACTTTTACTGCCCACTGGGTGAACCTTCTGACGGCCATCAAGCATGTAACCCGTGGCTCCCGTGTGTATTTAGTGCTACCGCCAAGTATTGCATGCAGGCCTGCCTCTTCTTCTCCTCCTCCTACTCTGTCCTCTGCCTCCTCCTCAACTGACTCCTCCTGTTCCACTGCTACCGCCTCTTCTGCTGCGGCCTCCAAGCTCCCCAGAACCTATGCTACGTGCCAGGTGAGACGTTGCCTTGCTATGCTGCAGCTGTGGTGCCTGGAAGCCAATAGCCACACCGGCCCGACACTGCTTTCAGATCTGTGGTCACAGGCCGATCAATGGCTAACCCTGCTCAATTTGACAGTTGGTAAAGTGGTGTGCGACAACGGTGCCAATCTGCTAAGCGTGCTGAAACAGGGCAAAATGACACACGTGCCATGCATGGCACATGTCCTGAACTTTGTCGTGCAGCGATTCATTGCCAAATACCCCGGGGTCCAGGACGTCTTGCGGCAGGCCAGGAAAATCTCTGGCCATTTTAGAAGATCTTACACGGCCATGGCTCGCTTTGCTGACGTTTAGCGGCAACTCACCTGCCCGTCAGAAGTCTGATTTGGGACTGCGCTGGAACTCAACCTCATATATGCTTGATAGGCTGCTCCAGCAACAACATGCCGTTAATGACTACCTGTACAAACTCTGCAGCAGGCCAGGTTCTGGGAGCTTGGTTTCTTTTCACCGCGCCAGTGGCTGCTCATGCGCAATGTATGCAGATTTCTGCGGCCATTTTATGAGATCACCAAACTGGTAAGTCGCAGCTAGGGTGACATCGTACCTTACGCCTTCTTTCTGGAGCGTACATTGCGTCGTGTCATTGATCAAGCAGTCGAGGAGCAGGAGCTGGAAGATGAGAAAGTCGCAATGTTGACTGAATTCCCAGAGGGGGCTACTCCATCTGAGAAAAGTCAGCAGGAGTCTGAAGAGGAGTCAGAGGAGGATGGTGGCTGGGGGGATGAGGAGGAGCAAGAAGAGCAGGCTTTGAGGGGGACTTTAAACTTTTCGGGGATCCCTGGTGTTGTCCGTGGCTGGGGGGAGGATACTGAGGACGAAATTCTCCTGGGTGATGAGCAGGAGCTAGGGAACCCCACCGCTTCCAAGTTAGTGCAAATGGCGGCTTTCAGGCTCCAGTGTTTAAAGAGAGACCCAGTATAAAAAGCGGACATGGCAGACATGTTACCAGTATCACAGAGGGCTGGCAGAATGCAGCATTTCGAGGTCTTGCTGCGAGAAATGCTGCATTCTGCTGTTGCAGGCACTGGCAGAAGAATTTCCACCCACAGCGAAACAGGTGCGGGTACCAATCCTACCGTGCCTGCAAGAAGAGGGCGGTTTGAAGATGTGTTGGTCACTTCAGATAGGAGATCATTCTTGCAGCCAACCCATTGACAGCCGCCCTCCGGATCCAGCCTCAGGGAATGCATAGACCAGGGATGGGCAAACTCGGCCCTCCAGCTGTTTTAAAACTACAATTCTCACCATGCCCTGCTGTAGGCTGATAGCTGTAAGCAGCCTTTGCATGCTGGGAGTTGTAGTTTTGCAGCAGCTGGAGGGCCGAGTTTGCCCATCCCTGGCCTAGACCAACAGGTGTCTGACTACATCAGGTTATCGGCCGATGTGGACACTCTGAGAAGCAAGGAACTCCTGGACTACTGGGTGCGCAGGCTTGACCTGTGGCTAAAGCTGGCATAATTTGCTATGAAACTCTTGGCTTGGCCCTTGTCGAGTGTCCTGCCCGATAAGGACGTTTATCGCAGTAGGTGGAATCTTGACCGATAAGCGCATTCGCCTAGCTCACGACAGTGTGGACTACCTGACATTTCTTAAAATGAATGAAATGAATTTAATTGAATTTCCTCATGCCAGCCCACACATATCCGCCACCACCCAGAACAAATAATGGTCCTTGTTTTATTACGTATATTCAGCGGCATAAAAGGCCTTTTCTGTAAGATAAATGCCTAATTTTGAGCCTGTACTCCACTGGCCTACAGTAAAATTGTTATCCACTGACTGCCTAATATACCTCCAGCCACATAATCACTTGTTCTTTTCTGTCCGGTGAATGCCTAATTTGTGGGGCCTGTACTCCCGTGGCCTAAAATGAAATTTTTCTGGGCTCCAGCAGGGCACATTTTTGAAAGTTTCCCTTTAAGACGCATAAAAATGGCCTCTGATAAAAATACATATTTTTTGTGGGAATTTTTGCCATTGATCCCCTCTGGTATGTCACTGTCCATGTTGTGGGACTATTTGTGCACTTCTAGTAAGTATTTGGTGGCTGAAAATGTGACCTGAAGGTTTTTCAGGTTCGCCTGCCATTAAAGTGTATGCGGCCCGAAAACGCGTCCCGGAAAATGTTCGTCCATCACTAAGTGCCAGCTATTTAGTACAGCTGGCACCCAGCCACAGTGACGATAATTGGAGATAAGTTCGATCCTAGTTATTTTAACCTCAAAGAGCTCCCTCTGTCCTCCAATCAGAAACCCTGTGGCGAAATTGCAGGGCTCCCATCAATTGCTATCACAGCCTAGGACAGTGAAGGCTAATCTCCGGCACTCCAACTGTGGTGAAACTACGACTCTCAGAATGCTCCATTCATTTCTATGAAGTTCTGCGTACAACCAAGCAAGTGTACATCTTGGGAGTTGTGTTTTACAATGGCTGGTGTACGGGAGGTTAGCCATCACAGACCTAGGGCGTTGTGAAGGCTCCCAGCGCTGTCATAGTGAGCTGCCTGCAGAGCTGAAACACTGCCTGACAGGCAGCCTGTGAAAATCCCACAAACTGCACCAGAATACTTTTGCAGTCTATGGTACAAGTGATCAGGAGATTGCACATTCAAGGAGACTAAAAATTACTATTAGAAAAAAAAAAAAGCTTTAAAAAAAAGTGAAACATTCAAGACACCCCCTTTTGCTAAAAAAAAAAACACCACTTCCCCCTGCAAAAAAAAAGTCCCCATACAGATATGTGAACAGAAAACTAAAATAATTATGGCTGTTGGAAGGCTGAGAAGAACAAACAAAACAAACAAAAAAAAGGGTTGTGTCCTAAAAGGGTTAAAGGGAGCCTGTTGGCAGTTTTCACCATGCTAAACTGTTCACAGCACTAGGTAAGGGCTGAGGAGAACAGTATAAACAAACACCTTGTGGAGCTTTTATTATCAGGAGCAGTGCGAATATGATCTTTTATTTAGCCAGGTTTTGCTCCTGCAAGTGCAATGGAGGTGGAGTTTCACTACGATGTGCTCTCTGCACCTGGTTTGCTTTTTTTATAACTTTTTGTGTTGATTTTATTGAGCTGAAAAAGTATGTTTTTAAGCTGATTGCAGTTTCCTTTAACTGGATTATTCAGAAATTTATCTGCCCCATGACCTGCACAGATGTTCCAAAATTATTTTGAGATGTGTGCCTCTTAGTAACTGTGGCGCTATAACGAAGATGGCATGCAAGTAAACACTGAAGACAATGTAGCTCTCGCACAAGCGCCGGGCCCTTCAAACAGCTGATCGGCAGGAGTGCCGGAGCCAGACCTTTGCCAATCAGATATTGATTATCTATCCTGAGGAAAGGTCATCAATATCTGTAACCCTGACAAGGGTTGTCCAGCACTTTTTTTTTCTTTTTTAACCAGGGACAGCAGCATGTTGTACCTATTGAATAAAATAATACTCCCCTGCTCCCTGCCACTCTGTTTCAGTGGAATCATTCAGTCGTCTTCCAGTCCCTGTCCAGTTAACTTCCAGATGTACATAGTCTAGTGCAATGCTAGCCAACAATTGGCCTCAGCGGTGACGTGTTCATAACTGGCAGGCCAGGCATTTAAAGTGTCACTGAGCTGTCAAAATATATGTTTTTGAATGTCATTGCAACATATCAAAGGTTTTGGTTGATACGGGTCTTAGTGCTGGGACCCTTACTGATCACTAGAACGAGGAAAGAGAAGTGCTTACATAGCGAGCTCTCTTCTCACTACAGGAGGGAGAACCAAGATGGCCCATGGACTTCTATTGAGCCTATCTCCTGCAGCTATGCAAGCACTTCTCTCTCCTAATTCTATCAATCAGTGGGGTTTTCAGTAGGGTTGAGTAAACTTTGCGTTTCAAGTTCGGTGTACATGGTTCATGTAAGCTAAGAATTTCTTTATGGATTCCGCTACCATAGACCATAACTTATAATGGAATCCATAACGGAATTCTTAGATAACCTGAACCTTGTACACCGAACTTGAAACAAAAAGTTCAATAAACACTAGTTTTCAGCACTAGTTTCCGCTACCGATCAAAATTATGTCTTTTTCAGTGACCCTTTAAATGGCGCAGTAAACAGCAACCTTGTACCCTTGGTACCTGAATTAATAAAGGTAGGTGGCTTCCTCTGTAAGCCCATAGGCACTCCTGCAACAACACACCCTTCATTTGCATTATGGCAGATTTGTTCAGAAACTTCTGTGACTTTCTCTTTCATCTTAGGGTGGGGATACACGGCAAAAGCAAGCCACAGACCTGTGCGACCTATCTGTAACTTTCAATTTCATATGTGAAAACACAGCCAAGGAGCCTGTCGCTGACAACTTACATTAAAGCCTAAGGAGTAAAGGTTGAGTGTGACGTAAAATCCGACATGTCTGCTGGTTCGAATTATGTCACATTGCAGCGCCACTGACAATTATTACTTGAATTGGACTAGGAACTTAAAATAACCCTGTAAAAAAAATTTAAGTGTCCGTATGTTGTAGGCGGGTTTAAATTGACTGAAGGAGGGGCAACACAAGTAGGTGGGGAAGCAATAACACAGAGTAGCACAAGGTACCTCCCCTGCAGAACTAAATGCTGCCCCAGCAAGATCAAATATCACAGTGTTGCACATTATACTGCCACTTTCTCCACAGTATTCAACTGAGGACGGCGATACAGCCAGACCCTAAACTGCAGAAATCTACGCAATGTTGCGGAAACAACATCATTCAGGTACTGTATATGGAAAGGAAGCTGCAGAAATACATGCAAATATCTGCCATGTGTGAACATACCCCTAATGTGAAATACAACATTACATAGGTGGTAGTCACTGACCAGCTATGTGTTTAGTTACTAAGCAGCAGCTCAAGTACAGTGATACATACAATGGAAAACTCGGCAGTGCATTATAACAACAATGAATTGTTCTCAGGATGTGATATCACACTGAAGACATATAATATTACACATTAAATACCTCTATCATACACACTGAACTTACCGAACACAGCATGAGACTGCAGGTAAGTCTGTGTCCCCTCTGCTTACTGCTTCTGAACGCTGCGCCCTCCTCAGTTGCTTTCTCTATGGCATCCTACAGTGTTGATCCCGACACTTTCTGTTATGTCCTCTGCACGTCAAGGCGCCCCCTGCTGGCAGCCATGTGCATTGCTTCGCACAGCTATTTCAGTCCTCGTGATGTACCTGAAGTGACCTCAGCTCCAGGAAGAAGCTGGTGGTAGTTCATGTAATGGCTGCGCTGTGTGCAGGATGTGAATGGGGTTTCTGTGTGGCATTACACAGGCGATGTATCCTGTCTGACTGATGTGGAAAGGAATGAGAACCCCCACCGATAATATTATCTAGATGTTTACTAGGGAAATTGACTGTAAAAACAGGGGTAAATAAATAATATACATATAAATTTACAATATGGTTGTAAAGTGTCCAAATCAGCATGGCGTACGTAATGCACTACATTTATTGAAGACAGTCATGCCAGTGACACGGGTACTGGTGTGGAGTTGGCCATCCATGAGGTGGCATGAGGAGAAGAAATCTGCTCAGCACACCTAACAGATTATTTACATGTTTGCCATAACTGAAATAATTTGTCAACTCGTTAATTTGTGCATTGTTCTTCCATTGCCTATAAATAAAGAGGATTATGATGACTCACCGGAGTAGCGCGGCCTCTTCCGGGAGTGGGACCACCACCGATCTGATATTGATAGGCCATCAATGTCCAACTCCTGGAACATTGTTTTCATGCACAAAAATGTCAGTGTGTCCAATCGCAACCAGCCTGATTCCAGCATTATCCTCTTTCTGTATCATGCTCTACAGCCATAAGTATAGAGTTGTCCTATTACACTTATCCTCTATCTACAGGGAATTAGTGTCTGATTGACGGGAGTCTGACCACTGGGGACCCCACCAGTGGCGTAGCGTGGGTTGCCAGCACCCGGGGCAAGCCATGTATTGCGCCCCCCCCCCCCCAACCTGTGGGCACGCCCCTTTTTACAGATAACATAGTGGATGTCACTTGCAGTCCTATGTAACACTACAGATAATACAGTGATAGCTCTCTGAGTACAGATAATGTAGTAGATGGGTGTGAACCCCCAAAATTCAGAACACACACAGTGTGACCTGAAGTCTGGGGCCAGGATATGGCATGGTGGGCCACCGTCTTCATTCGGAAATTAGAACGTCATGACGCCTTTTATCAGCCACGTCTCGTCTCTGCAGAGTTTCACAGAAAACATTTTTAAATTCCTCACTTTACTATCATCCTCTTCTATCATTATACACAGGGGCAATTATATATCCTAATAATACAGATGGGCCAATATATCCTAATAATACAGAGGGGGCCAGTATATATCCTAATAATACAGAGGGGGCCAGTATATATCCTAATAATACAAAGGGGGCCAGTATATATCCTAATACAGAGGGGGCCAGTATATATGCTAATAATACAGAGGGGCCATTATATATTATAATAATACAGAGGGGCATTATATACTAATGATACAGATCTCTGCTGTCCATATACCAGGCCTACCAGTATTACCCCTTCATATACCGCCTGGTCAGGGTGACTAGGCGGTATATGAAGGTGTAATATTGGTGGTAGGCCTGGTATATGGATAGCAGAGATGGCATCCTCCGAGCAGTACTGTCTCTGGTCATCTTTTACCAGCACCCTGACTGCCACCTGCATAGCCTTTGACACTGACTGTCACTCACTGATAGCTAAGGGAACTTTCACACTAGCGTTAGTGTGATCCGGCAGGCAGTTCCGTTGTCGGAGCTGCCTGCCGGATCCGCTGTTCAGTGTGACAACTGACAGCATTTGTAGTCGGATCCGGACGCGGATCCATCTACAAATGCATTGCAAGAACGGATCCGTCCCTCCGCTTGTCATGCGGATGGACGGATCTGTCTTGCAGTCTTTTTCACAGTTTTCCCGGTCTGCGCATGCGCAGACCAGAAGGTCGGATCCGTCCTTCATTTGTTTCAAAATGCCGGATCCGGCACTAATGCAAGTCAATGGGAATTAGTGCCGGATCCGGCATTCCGGTGACTGATCAGGCATTTTGGACGGACATAATACCGCAGCATGCTGCGGTATTATGTCCGGCCAAAACGCCTGACTGACTGAACGGAAGGCATACTGATGCAAACTGAACGGATTTCTATCCATTCAGATTGCATGGGGATATGCCTGATCAGTTCTTTTCCGGCATAGAGCCCTTTTGACGGAACTCTATGCCGGAAAAGAATAAAGCAAGTGTGAAAGTACCCTAAGCAGCAGGCAGTGAAGTGCCATGAGAGCCAGGCTTCGCAGGTGGCAGTCAGGGTGCTGGTGAAGGATGACCAGAGACAGTACTGCCCAGAGGATGCCATCTCTGCTTATCTCAACTATACCAGGCCTACCACCAGTATTACCCCTTCATATACCGCCTGGTCACCCTTACCAGATGAGCAGGCGGTGTATGAAGGGGTAATACTGGTAGGCCTGGTATATGGACACCAGTACTGTCTCTGGCCATCCTTCACAAGCAGATTCCTGACTGCCACCTGCTTGCCCTGGCTCTCAGTGTCACAGTGTGAATAAGTCACCCCACACCTAACACTCAGGGAGTGATTCAGTCACACTGTGACACTGGGAGCCAGGGCAAGCAGGTGGCAGTCAGGAATCTGCTGGTGAAGGATGGCCAGAGACAGTACTGCCCAAAGGATGTCACCTCTGGTGTCCATATTCCAGGCCTACCACCAGTATTACCCTTAATAGACCGCCTGCCCACCCCACACCTAACACTCTGGGAGCTGTCACACCGACTGTCTGACTGACTCACATTCAGGCTGCCTGCTGTGGAGTCCTGAAGCGACACACTGCAGCAGCCTTCTTCTTCTTCTTCTTGCCTCAGCTCCACTGTGTCTTTCCCGGCTGGAAGGTGGGTGGAGCTTCACACTGCTGTGGGCGGGGCTTCATAGTGCCGTGGTGATTGATCAGGGGCGCTTGTTCTGATGATGCTGCTCCTCACTCTGTGACGCTGCTCTCAGTTAGCAACTTCATTGATTTTTTTTTGTGAAAACGGCTGCCAGCACCCCCTGCAGTCTGGCGCCCGGGGCAACGGCCCCCCTGGCCCCCCCCCCACGCTACGCCCCTGGACCCCACCAATTATGAGAATAGGGGCAATGTGTTTCCCCATTTGAATGAAGCTACTGTGCGCATGTGAGATCACCACTCCATTCAAACAGTGGCAACACTTACCCTGGTTCTCTTGATTAGACCTCATGCACACAAACTGGTGTGCTGGCCGTTCCATACATTTGCAGTCCCCAACGCACGGGCACCATCCCTGCGGTTGCCACAGACGGATCCAGACCCATTCAACTTGAATGGGTCTGTGATCCGTCCGTACAGCACGGAGGCATGGAGAGAAACCCCATAGAAGTACTCAGACCCCTCGACATCCATCCCCAATCCTGGGGATGGTAAGCAGGCTCGGACTGGCCCACCGGGGAGCCGGTGAAATCCTCGGTGGGCCCTTTGCCTGCATGCCTATATTGATAATCACATAGTCACTTAATCAGTGGCAGCTCCAGCTGGAAAGTGCCCCTGCCTGTTGTTGTAATAAGCAGCGAGGCACTCACTACAGGGCCAGCAATAGGCATGAGGGTGCAGCAAGTGGCCAGATAATCTCGGAGATCATCTCACCACTCCTCATCCTGTATCAGTGCTGCGGGGCCCACCATCTTCAACTGAGGGCCCTGCCTCCTGATCTGTGCTCTTACTAAGTGTATGCATCGTCACACTGATGCACATTGAAGCAGAGCAGGAGGTGCCCTGTCGCCCTTTTCTGAGTCAGTGCAGAGCGCGGTAGCGGGATTTCAGTTTATTTGACAACCAGGCAGGCACAGGCAGAGCTACAGAAGAGAAGAATGAGGATTTGTTTCAAATAAAGGAAGCTGAGAAGTGTGCCCAGACCAGTCTCCTCCCAAACAAATAGGTATTTGCAGCGTACTCAAGTTAGGGTTCAATAGTGTACCTGGGTGTTGTAGTGCAGTTATGACCGCTAACCTGGGACAGGCCGACTCTCTGGTCCTTTTTCTAGGACAGGTAGTTATAGGTAGAGTTCGTGACGCCAGTGCCAATTAACGGTGGCACACCGTTTGTTGATAGTAGGAATAATTGAGGAACCACGTTGCACTAAAACAGAACTTGAACTTTACTGAAGCTTTGATAGTAATCATGCATATACATGGATGGAAGCGCAGTTCCTTAGAAGACGGTTGGTTTAGCAGGTTATAAGTTACAGTTCTCATATGGCAGGCACTTACACAGCAAGGTGATTTACAGAGGGTAAAGCACAGGACTGTTGCAGTACAGGCGGCTTGCACTCTCTACCTGACTGATCCTGGAACAGGGAAACTATCCTCCAAGGCCCCAATGCCCTATATCTGGCGTATATCCTTGGAATTGCAATTATTAAGTAACTCCTCTGGTATCTGTAGTACCTCTTGCTTTCCTGAACTTTGCTCTGCCTTTCCTCAGCTTCTTTAGGCTGGTTACCGTGATGATACTGCTTCTGTAGGTGCTGACTCAGGAGGGGAACCTTTTCCTTGGATCTGGAACCCGGTTACAGGGACTGCAATGCCCTCTCCTAGTCTGCAGGCTCCAGGCCTGCACTGCCTTCACAGGCTCATGGCCTGGACTAGACTAGGCTCAAGGCCTGGACTGGACTGACTTCCTTCACCTGACTGGGCCTATATATACCAGGGCTTCCTAGCTCCCTCTAGCGGATTTAGAGCTGGAATGACATCCCTAGCAGGCCTGCACATGGCAATACATTACAGTGACAGGGAAGTACATAGCATCACACTACATTGCATTTTATGACGATGACTCATACCAACCTCCCCATAAATGAGGGGAACGACAACACTCAAGTGACCCCTCTGTAGTGTCGGGCATCACAACTCCCGTACACTACATATTTACTGCTAAAAAATATTCTACATTTTTACGTCCTCCCCTCTGGAAATTACAACTCCCGGCATGCCCTGTGAGTTGCAGACCTTCAGGACCTGTTGGGAGTTGTCATTTTCTTTACTGCAAAAAAGCGGTACTCTTACCCTAGGTTCACACCTGAGCGTTTTACAGCGCGTTCAAACGCGCTGTAAAACGCTCAACACATGAAAACCAATGCATCCCTATGGGAGTGGTTCACACTTGAGCGTTTTACAGCGCATAAAAACGCGCTGTAAAACCCTCGACGCATAAGCTTGTTCAGGAGCGTTTTTTTGGGCGTTTGTCGCGCTTTTCCTCCCATAGACTTCAATGGGAACGCGTGTAAAACGCGCGTTAAGGTATAGATATGCCTTTTTCTATTGGTCTCTGTAACGGACCGTTACGCACACAACTCCGTTTAGGCGATATTCCCTTTTCCAGATTGACCAGCAGCTACTGCAATCACCAACTTCCCGAACTGCAAACCACACGAATTCACCAACTTCCGAACAAGAGACGCACGAACCCTGGAAGCAGCCGAACAGGAAAAGCAATATGAAGAGCTTACACTCCTGGCAATCAGCATACAGTCAAATCCCCCCCAATAACGAGACGACACTTCGTTTTGAGGGTCAAGCAGGCACTCTAACTTTATTGAGGGCTACCTGCCCGGTATTTATGCAGGTCTCCCACCTGGTGGACACTCCCCTAGGGGACCAGAAGGAAGACTACGACACGGGATACAGCAGCCAATCACACCCAATGGGACAATACAGACAACCACACCCAGCATATCCCTCCCCTCTGCCTGTGATACAATCACCCTACATGGGTAATGTAATCATCACAGGCAGGAGAATACACAATGTCTTCTGTCCTGGAGACAATTGAGGAGTCATTCAATTATCTCTCAGGACAAAGGGAAATCGCCAATACACACGTGGGGACAATAGGACAGACATCACTATTCAATACACAATGTCCCACCCTTTACAGTACACAGACATTTAACATATCCCCAGATGGCTTGGATCTGAGCACTCAATATATCCAAGGATAGAGGCAGACTCCATTGAGCACATGGTTGCAAAAGGACATAAAATTACACAATGTTACAATTACTACATAAAACATATACATGCAACATATCCCCAGATAGCTTAGGTCTGAGCGCACATTATTGAATGGCGCTCAGACCACACATATCCAGTTCAATTGCCATGGAGCTAAAGTCTTTCCCATAGTCTTTCATTATACGAATGGGCTCCATAGCAGAGCTATCTGGGGTATCACCGCTCAAACAGGACAAGCATACATGGGGCCATAGTCGCAGGGCAGGAGGCGAGCAAGCAGTCCCTTCCAGGAAACTGGGGCAGACTCTGGTACAGGGTCCAGTCCGCTACATTTCTCCCCTTTACCAAAGAGACTATCCAGACTCCAGACCTCCAATCGGTCTGGGGCTCTGATAGTCGGTCGGCCTTTCTTACCCGGTGTAGCTGTCCTGGTGTTCTCCTGCCACATGTATCCAGTGGGAAATCCATAGTCTGGGAAAAACGTAACCAGGGTGTCCTCTCTCCTGGTTGGATAAAGCTGTTGCTGGGGAGAAGGGGTAACAGGCTCCTCTCCTGCGACGTCCCTCTTGTATTACGGAAAACAAACCGCCTTCTCTTCCAATACCTTGTCCTGTTGTTGGGGACCAGGACAGACTGTCCATATCTCCAGTGGTGCAGGTGCAGAGATTATGGTCCCATCTGCACTGTTGTGGGGTTTACTGTCTCCCCTTGGTGGGCTAGGCTGCTGCTGGGGAGGGGGGACAAGACTCTCCCCTCCTGGTAAAATATTCTGCCGCTGGGGAGCAGGGCTGACCCTCCGTACTCCCTGTAGCTTGGGCGCAGAGACCGCGGTCCCATCTGCGCTGGTGAGGGGCTTAGTGTCTCCCCTTGGTGGGTTATGCTTTTGCTGGGGAGAGGGGGTAACCAGCTCCTCTCCCTGAACAGTAGACTGCTGCTGGGCAGAAGGGACGGCACCTTCAGCTCCCGGGGGTACACACTGCCGCTGGGGAGAAGGGACGGCACCTTCAGCTCCCGGGGGTACACACTGCCGCTGGGGAGGAAGGACGACACCTTCAGCTCCCGGGGGTACACACTGTGGCTGGGGAGAAGGGACGGCACCTTCAGCTCCCGGGGGTACACACGGCCGCTGGGGAGGAAGGACGACACCTTCGGCCCTCTGTAACTCACACTGCCGCTGGGGGGGAAGGACGACACCTTCGGCCCTCTGTAACTCCACACTGCCGCTGGGGGAAGGACGACACCTTCGGCCCTCTGTAACTCACACGGCCGCTGGGGGGGAAGGATGACACCTTCGGCCCTCTGTAACTCACACGGCCGCTGGGGGGGAAGGACGACACCTTCGGCCCTCTGTAACTCACACGGCCGCTGGGGAGGAAGGACGACACCTGCGGCCCCCTGGACTTCACACTGCCGCTGGGGAGGAAGGACGATACCATCTGCCATGAACTGCAGGTACTCTGCTGTTAAGCTCCTCACGAACTGCACAGATTTCTCTGAGGGGTTGGGTCCGAAGAAAATCAGCCGTGATCTCAGCACTCTGTCGAATTCCTCCTGCGTGTAGCTGGGTGCCATGCTTGTTCTCCTGAAGTTGGGTATGAGTGCTAGCGTTGCCCTCAATTTGTACTTCCACGAACGGTGTCTCCAAGCTGCTTTACCTCGCACTAGGACGCCATCCCACCGCCTGCCACCAATGTAATGGATCGCCTGGCACCCGACTGGGTACCTCCGTTGAAAGATGCTCCTAGCGCTTCCTGAGGACTCCAAGCACTCTAGCAGACACCTCAATCACCGAACCTGAGAAGCATACGAATCCTCTCAAGCCTCTGAATGCTGTAGACAGTTGAATAGGAACCATACGAATAGGTTTGCACTCCTAGCAGTCTAACTGGAACAGCATGCAATAAATCCTCCCCCAATAACGAGACGACACTTCGTTTTGAGGGTCAAGCAGGCACTCTAACTTTATTGAGGGCTACCTGCCCGGTATTTATGCAGGTCTCCCACCTGGTGGACACTCCCCTAGGGGACCAGAAGGAAGACTACGACACGGGATACAGCAGCCAATCACACCCAATGGGACAATACAGACAACCACACCCAGCATATCCCTCCCCTCTGCCTGTGATACAATCACCCTACATGGGTAATGTAATCATCACAGGCAGGAGAATACACAATGTCTTCTGTCCTGGAGACAATTGAGGAGTCATTCAATTATCTCTCAGGACAAAGGGAAATCGCCAATACACACGTGGGGACAATAGGACAGACATCACTATTCAATACACAATGTCCCACCCTTTACAGTACACAGACATTTAACATATCCCCAGATGGCTTGGATCTGAGCACTCAATATATCCAAGGATAGAGGCAGACTCCATTGAGCACATGGTTGCAAAAGGACATAAAATTACACAATGTTACAATTACTACATAAAACATATACATGCAACATATCCCCAGATAGCTTAGGTCTGAGCGCACATTATTAAATGGCGCTCAAACCACACATATCCAGTTCAATTGCCATGGAGCTAAAGTCTTTCCCATAGTCTTTCATTATACGAATGGGCTCCATAGCAGAGCTATCTGGGGTATCACCGCTCAAACAGGACAAGCATACATGGGGCCATAGTCGCAGGGCAGGAGGCGAGCAAGCAGTCCCTTCCAGGAAACTGGGGCAGACTCTGGTACAGGGTCCAGTCCGCTACAGTCTCCAGAATCACGAACGCGCGTATGACGCGCGTTTCCTATTTGTAAAAACGCGCTAAAATACGCGCGACAAAAACGCTCAGGTCTGAACCCAGTGTAAAGGCCTGTACCCCCTAGGCTGCATTCACACGAGCGAGTTTTCCGCGCGGGTGCAATGCGTGAGGAGGACGCATAGCACCCGCACTGAATCCTGACCCATTCATTTCTATGGGGCTGTGTACATGAGCGTTTTTTTTCACGCATCACTTGTGCGTTGCGTGAAAATCGCAGCATGTTCTATATGCTGCGTTTTTCACGCAGCCCTAGCCCCATAGAAGTGAATAGGGCTGCGTTAAAAATGCATTGCATCCGCAAGCAAGTGCGGGTGCTTTGCGTTTTTCACTGATGGTTGCTAGGAGATGTTGTTTGTAAACCTTCAGTTTTTTATCACGCGTGGGAAAAACGCATCAAAACGCACTGCACCTGCGCGGAAAAAACTGAACAACTGAACGCAATCGCAGGCAAAACTGAATGGCTTTGCCTGTGAAATCGCACAGTTTTCACTGAACGCATCCGCAACGCATCCGGACCTAATCCGGACACGGTCGTGTGAACCCAGCCTTACACATGTAGGATTTTGATGCTGTCAAAATCTGCTGCGTATACCGCAAACTGACATGGTTTCTGCTACAGTTATTCACTTTAGATGCCACGGATCCACATGCAGCTTAGCTCTGTTGAATAGAACCAAGCTGCAAGCAGACACCCGCTCTAGCCCTGTGAATGGCCCTGTATGTTACAAGCAGGCACCCATCAATTGATGTTGACAAATTAGAAGTTTGTACGGTATAAAGATAAGTTAAGAGGGTTCTCCGGGCATCATGAAAAATACAGGTGTTCCATAAAACCTGTGGTAGAAATGTGGTTTGATTAATACTTGCCTGTCCTTTGCTCCACTAATTCTGTTGTCCCTGCCGCACTCGTACCGGCCGTGAGCTCTTGTCCCGAATAGATGTTTACGCTTCTTTTCCTGTTCAGCTACATAGTAATAAATGCAGCTGAACAGGTAAAGAAGCGCACACAACATCAGGTTAGGACAAGAGTGGAAGAGCTGGCGGCCAATGCTAGTCAAGTGGGGACAATGGTATTAGTGGAGCAACAGACAGGTAAATATTAATGAAACCAAACGTCTTCCACAGGTCCACGGAACACTTGTGTTTTTTATGATGCCCGGAGAACCCTTTTAGAGTTTGCCTAAAATCACACATCCATTAAGGCCCCTTTCACACGGGCGAGTTTTCCGCGCGGGTGCAATGCGTGAGGAGGACGCATTGCACCCGCACTGAATCCGGACCCATTCATTTCTATGGGGCTGTGCACATGAGCGGTGATTTTCACGCATCACTTCTGCGTTGCGTGAAAATCGCAGCATGTTCTATATTCTGCGTTTTTCACGCAACGCAGGCCCCATAGAAGTGAATGGGGATGCGGGAAAATCGCAAGCATCCGCAACCAAGTGCGGATGCGTTGCGATTTTCCCGCATTGTTGCTTAGCAACGGGACCCAATCTCTATTATTTCCCTTATAACATGGTTATAAGGGGAAATAATAGCATTCTTAATAAAGAATGCATTGTTAAATGATGAGGAAGGGGTTAAAAATAATAAAGTTAACTTACCTTAGCCACTTGATCGCGTAGTCGCGATCTGTCCTCTCTTTCCTGCAGCATCTATGATCTAAAGGACCTGTGATGACATCACATCACATGGCTCAATCACCTGCTCCATCACTATGGTGATGGAGCATGTGATTGGTCCATGTGACCATGTGACATCATCCAAGGTCCTTAACCTCTATCCTCAGGCTGTGGATAGTGGTTAGGACCTTGGATGATGTCACATGGTCACATGGACCATCACATGCTCCATCACCATAGTGATGGAGCAGGTGATTGGGCCATGTGATGCTGTGACATCATCACAGGTCCTTTACATCTTTCAAGCTAACGGAGAGGATGCCGGGCTTCGCGATCAAATGGAACAGGTAAGTAATTATTAGTTTATTATTTTAACTCATTCTGCACCAGTTTAAACATTAGGGAGATGGCCAAGGGTATTATTTTACATTATAACTATGTTATAATGTGAAATAATACCAGCGGGACAATTTCTGACCCAAACATGCACTTCTGTGAAGAAGTGCAGGTTCGGGTCTGGGTACCAAAAGTGCCGATTTTTCTCCCGCGCGTGCAAAACGCATGACAGCGCTTTGCACTCGCAGGGAAAAATCGCGGCGATTCCCGCAACGCACCCGCACTGTTTGACGGAGTGCACCCGCAACGCCCGTGTGCAAGAGGCCTAACTGTTAGTAAGTAGTAAACCTTTAGGCCTCTTTGACACCAGTGATACGGATTGGCTCCAGATGCGGTCAGTCAGTTTTGTCTGCAGTTGTGTTTGTCTGGACCCGTGCGAAAAACTCACTTGTGTGAAAGGCGCAAGGACTTCAGGCTTTTGGCTATGCAGAAGCCGCATCCTTAGGGCTCATGCACATGACAGTATTTTCTTTCCGTTTCTGTTCCGTTTTTTTTGCGGACCGTATGCAGAACCATTCACTTCAATGGGGCTGTAGAAAATACTGAAGGTACTCCGTGTGCATTCCGTTTCCGTATTTCCGTATGTCCGTTCCGCAAAAATGTAGTGCATGTCCTATTATTGTCCGCAAATCACAGTCTGAGGCCCCATTCAAGTCAATGGGTACGCAAAAATACGGAATGCACACGGAACACATCTGTATGTCATCCGTATTTTGCGGATCCATACTGTATAAATGCTATTCCCAGCACATATTGCTCATGTGTTTGGTGATTAATAAGTTACTGTTTCAGTATACGATCCGCAAAAACGAATCAAATACGGAAACAATACGGATATGTTTTGTGCACTAACGGAATGGAAGAGGACTTAAATTAGAGGGAAAAAACCTCAGATACTGAACAACGGATCCGTAAAAAATGGACCACAAAACAGCAACGGTCGTGTGCATGAGCCCTTACTGCTGGGATAAGAGATCATTACTGACCCTACAGTTTAACCGCTAAGCTGCCACAGTTAATACCAACCATGGCACCTCAGGGTAACATAGATAATATAGCATTTACAGTCCATGCACGTCCACAGGCACAAGTAAAACATAAAGATTTTTTAAAAAATTCTATTCCACCCAAAAATGTAATAAAAAATTAAACTGTATTTTTTATGTATTAGGCCTCATGCACGCGGCCGTTGTTGTGTTCCACGTCCGAGCCGCATATTTTGCTGCTCGGGCGCGGACCCATTCACTTCAATGGGGCCGCAAAAGATGCGGACAGTACTCCGTGTGGTAAAGAGCATTATTACCACTTGGACTGCTGCTTTCCCACATCACGGAATTTGACACCTGTGTTTCCTGCTGAGGAGTACCTTCACCTGAAGCAGCACGGTTCCTCGACTTTACCTTGTACTTTGATTGTGTTTTCCCACAACACTGAAGGAACCTGCAGCAGCGAAAGGAACTGAACTCGAGTGTGTCCGGTATTTCTGAATATAATTGCAGCACTCTGAGTGCTGTCCGCATCCGTTGCTCAGTTCCGTGCCCCCGCAAAAAAAATAGAGCGTGTCCTATTGTTGTCCGTTTTGCGGACAAGAATAGGCATTTCTATAATGAACCGCGTTCTGTTCCGCAAATTGCTGAACGGAACGCGGAGCAGCCTCCGTGTTTTGCGGATCCGTGGTTTGCGGACCGCAAACCACCAATGGTTGTGTGCATGTAGCCTTAGGCTACATGCACACGACCGTTGCCTGCCTCCGCGTCCGCTCCTCCTGCAAATTTTGCGTTCGTCAAAAAAAACGGATGACGGACCGTTTTTTTTTGACGGATCCGATTTTTATGGCAGATCCATTGTAAAAATGCCTATTCTTGTCCGCAAACGTGAAAAAAATAGGACATGCACTATTTTTTTGACGGAATGAAAACACGGATCACGGATGCGGAACAAAAACGGTTGACCATCCGCATTTTTTGACGGACCCATTGAAATGAATGGGGAAGCATCCTATACGTGAAAAAAAACGTAACGGACGCGGAAACAAACAACGGTCAGTGTGCATGGGGCCTTATAGTGACACGTGCTAATTAGAGCTGCTCACTGTACATTTTTCTGCACTGTGTATGCATTAAAAAGCAACAACCAAAAAGCAATAGATTTGCGTTCTTTCCCATTCCCTTGTGAACAAAATGAACAAGTTCAGTTCACACAACAATGGAAAACTTTTTTTTTTTTTTTTTACAACCACCAATTTCAGTACCATTGCAGACTGTGGGGCCGTTCACTTGGCCATATTTTTAGCGGTCGTCAAAAAATAGGACATGTCTTATTTTTGTCCATTTTGACAGCCAGATGGACCCCTTTGAAATCAATAGGCCAATTGCCGTTTAGACAGAAGTGCGCAGATATGAGTGGGATGGAAGGCAGGGAGGTTAAGAAAAAATACTGCCCTCCATCTATAAACCCATGATAATGCCAACAAATAAAAAAAAAAATACTCACCTCACCACAGGCATAAACATTAACACTTTGGGCAGCAGTACCTGGCACTCTCAGCGATGTGACATCACAAGATCACTCTTTTAAGGCTGGCTGAGGACCCAGTCTAGGACAAGGAATTTCCATGTGTGACTGCTGTCCATACTACTAACTGTAAATAGCAGTCTAAGGGGAGATTTATCAAGATTGGTGCTTTCCATACTTGATATCTCCTGCACTGCTGAAGGATGTGCCTAATTTTATTATTAGGTGCAGGCCTCGTCATTAGTGTTGAGCCAACCTGAACCCGAACTTTGCTGGAAAAGTTCGAGTTCGGTGTTCGGGCATTTAATAAAGCTTTTGAAAGGCTGCAGGGCAGCCAATCAACAAGCTTTTAAGGTGTGGGCACTTAGAAGCCATCACAGCCATGTCTAGTAATGGCATGGCTATGATTGGCCAGTGCATCATGTGACCCAGCCTCTATACAAGCTGGATCATGTGTAGCACCGCCCATCAGCTCTGAGTAGGGCAGGGACAGGAAGCAGGCAGCTGAAGCGAGGGAGAGTGTTAGGAATCTGGCTATTTTTTTTGTGGATGACCTATAATGATTTTTTGTGGGTGCAATACACCAGCTTTGCACCCCTGACACAGAAATATAATAATAAATATGGCTGTTAATTCTGTGGGTGACCTATAGTGATTTTTTGTGGGTGCAATGCACCAGTTTTGTACCCCTGACACAAAAATATAATAGTTAATCCATCTGTTAGTACGATGGGTGACATATGCCCATTTCTGGTATGAGATACACGTGTACTTTATACATGGCAGGGAAATTAATATAGCTAATCTGACTGTTAGTTCGGCCAGTGACATATACCCATATTTGGTGTGAGATAAACGTGCAGTACATATGTGACAGGGAAATTAATATAGTTAATCCGTGTGTTAGTTCGGTGAGTGACATATTCCCATTTTTGGTGTGAGGTATACCTGCACTGCATATGTGACAGGGAAATTAATATAGTTAATCCGTCTGTTAGTTCGGTGAGCGACATATACCCATTTTTGGTGTGAGATACACGTGCACTTTATACGTGACAGGGAAATTAATATAGTTAGTCTGAATTAGTTCGGCCGGTGACATATACCCATTTTTGGTGTGAGATACACGTGCACTGCATATGTAACAGGGAAATTAATATAGTTAATCTGACTGCTAGTTCGGCTGGTAACATATACCCATTTTTGGTGTGAGATACACGTTGTGGCAATGTGAATAGGAGGGGTGTAGTAAAGTCCCGGGGAAGCATAAAAAAGGGGTTTGCACCAGGAGCGTGTCACCAAGGGGCCCGGCCTTGGTGAAGTAAAGGCCCTAGATATAGGTGGCCACTAAGTTAGTTGGTGGACACCAAGATAATTAGCTTAGCTGGCTCCAGCTAGTCCAGGGCGGGCCTTTACTGGGAGCAGGCAATGTGCTGGGTGGGTGCCTGTTCCCCGTGCTCCAGTCCGGGATTTTGGACAATGCTCATGTCCAGGGATGCTATTTAATCCTGTTGCTGGACTTGGGTGTGGCTCCCAGTCTGGGAAAGGAGCAGGCTGTGTCAAGGCCTGTGGGAGCCGGGACCCTCTAACCCTGTGTGTAGGGTAAGCACTGGTGATGTGTTTTGGGGAGCTGGGTGGTAGACCCAGATCCTGATAGAGAGGGAAAGACTGTTTAGTCAGTGGCCAGACGGCCAAGGATTTAAGTTTGTGATTTAAGTTTTGATTGCTGTTTTGTGCTTGAAAATAAAGCATAATTTGGACTTCAAGCTGGTGTCTGTGGCAAACTCTGCGAGAATGACCCCCGAATAAAAGAAGATCCCTACAACGTGCACTGCATATGTGATGGAAATTAATATAGTTAATCCACCTGTTAGTTCAGTGGGTGACATATTCCCATTTTTGGTGTGAGGTACACCTGCACTACATACGTGACAGGGAAATTAATGTAGTTAATCTGTCTGTTAGTTCGGTGGGTGACCTCAAAGAACGAGGAGAGCATCAAATAAGGGACATGGCGCTGGTCATGGTGCTGGTGGAGCTCCTGTTGCAGGGAGAGTGTGTTCTATCTGTGCCAGCTACATGCCGAAATGGACCCCCTTCCTCAGGTGCACGTAGGCAACAGAATGTTCAACGTCATTTTGTAGGCCCGAGTACCAGTGTACCGGCGGTAGTAGATTGGATGGCTGACAGTGCCTCCAGTTCCTTCACATTGTCTCCCACCCGGTCCCCTGCTGAAACCGCAGAGTTGGCACCTGCAGCCCATGGGCATCTGTCTTTCCCCTCACCCCCTTGCAAATCAGCCAAGCAGTCTGAGCCCCAAGTCATGCAGCAGTCTCTTTTTGTTTTTTTATGACTCTGCTGGCGGGGTTTCCGAGGGCCATCCACATAGCCCTGCCCCAGAAGTGGAAGAGATTGAGTGCACCGATGCCCAATTATGAATCGCCTGTCCATCACAGACATAAACCAGATATATATTTGCGATCCTGTGGCTAAGAGGGCCGGGCTCCTACCCTTAGTTTTGTAATAGGATGCCCGGGAGGGGAGATATACATATCTCCCCACAGAAACCACTGTCCACTGATCGCAAGTATATGATTCTATTGCCACAGTTTTCTCCTGGAAACAAGGTCTGGCTTTCTACAAAAAGACATCAAGTACCCTTGTTTAACTTGGTACCCAACTTGATTGGTCCTTTCAATGAGTTGAGACTAGAGATGAGCGAACTTTAAAAAAAAGTTCGGCGTTCGGGTTGTGGTAATCGCTGCATCCCGTTATGGATTCCACTATCGCGGCATATGGAATCCATAAGGGGCGGCTTCCACCAACCCGGACTGTTGAACAGCCGAAGGACCTGGGGTGACGTCACCGTCATGTGATCAGTGCAGGGGGCGTGGCTCAGCACGGGATCAAATCCAGTGCTGAGCCACGCCCCCTACACTTATCACATGACGGTGACGTCACCCCAGGTCCTTCGGCTGTTCAACAGTTCGGGTTGGTGGCAGCCGCCCCTTATGGATTCCATATGCCGCGATAGTGGAATCCATAACGGGATGCGGCGATTACTACAACCCGTACGCCGAACTTTTTTTAAAGTTCGCTCATCTCTAGTTGAGACAGGTGAATCAGGTCTGTTATAAGTTGCTCCTTCCTACCTCTTTACATATTCCAAATTTATTCCTTGCCTCCCTTCTCAAGCTCAATCTTTATTCCCAAAAATATTCTTGACATTCTGAGAATCAGAGGTAAAAACTTCTTCCTGGTGGATTGGAAGGGATATGTCCCAGAAAAAAGATCTTGAGAGCTGTACAAAACATTTATACTCATATTCTTTTGAAGACATTTCTGCAGCAATCTGTATCAAAGAAGAAAGGATGCAAGGGGAGGGCAGGTACTGTTATAACGATTGCCCAAATGGAAAGGATATTTATTTTTTTCTATCTATGGACTGACCAAATCTGACAGTAACAGCACACGGCCGCAGCTGTGTCACTCAACAGTCCCGGATTTGGCTTCCCAGAAGCATGAACCCGCCTCCTGCTATCCCCTGCCAGGCGGGTCTGGCCACCAGGCTTGCTATATCCCATCATACAGGATGTGGCCTGCATGCCGGATTAAACTCTCCGCCTGTTCATGTAGTGCTTATGTGATTCTGAGCCACTGCTGCCTGACATGCGCCTGACATCTGTATTGACCCTTCGCTACCTACCCAGTCCTCAGACCGTTTACTGCATAGCACGTACTCCACCAGCCCTGACCTTAGGCCCCTTTCACATCAGCGTTTTTGCTTTCTGTCCTAGAGTTCCGTCCTCGGGGCTCTAGGACGGAAAGATACTGATCAGGATTATCCTAATGCATCCTGAATGGAGAGCAATCCGTTCAGGATGCATCAGGATGTCTTCCGTTCAGTATGTGAACGTTTTTTGGACGTTGACAAAAGCGCAGCATGCTGCGGATTTGTCTCCGTCAAAAAATCCGGAAGACATGCCGTAACGCCGGATCCGGAATTAATGCCCATTAAAGTACATTAATCCGGATCCGGCCTTAAGCTAAACATCGTTTCGGCGCATCGCCGGATACGACGTTTAGCTTTTTCTCAATGGTTACCATGGCAGCCAGGACGCTAAAGTCCTGGTTGCCATGGTAAAATGTAGTGGGGAGCGGGGGAGCAGTATACTTACCATCCGTGCGGCTCCCGGGGCGCTCTAGAGTGACGTCAGGGCGCCCCACACGCATGGATCACGTGATCGCATGGACCACGTGATCCATGCGCATGGGGCGCTCTGACATCATTCTGAGCGCCCGGAGCCACACGGACTGTAAGTATACCGCTCCCCGCTCCCCACTTACTATGGCAACCAGGACTTTAGTAGCGTCCTGGCTGCCATAGTAACCTGAAAGCAATTCGAAGACTGATCAGGATCCTGATCAGTCTTCTAATGCTTTCAGGCAACTTGCGTTCTGACGGATCCGGCGGGACGGAAGTGCCCGCCGGATCCTCAGAACGCCAGTGTGAAAGAGGCGTTAGTCTGTCCCTGAATATAATTTTGCCTGTCCCCTCGATGCCCTGCACCAGTGTCGGCAGCCTATCAGAGGAACAGGAAAGGGACACACCTCTCCCCTGCTCCTCTGCACAGCCTTCTGTTTGTATCGCTGTCCTGAGGACGGTGATACAAACAGATCAAGATGAGCCGAGCGCTTCCACAAGCGCTCATCTCATCAGTGCCCCGCCGCCGCACACATTGCCCCGCTGCCACTTGGGGGGATTTCAGCAGACCTGTCCCCCCCACATTATTTCCTGGGGGGCATCCGTCCCCCCATCCCCCCGCTTCCTACGCCCATGGCTGTGGGACACGATGGGGGCATTATTAAAACAATGGGGGACATGAGGGATCAAATCCAGTGCTGAGCCACGCCCCCTACACTGATCACATGACGGTGACGTCACCCCAGGTCCTTCGGCTGTTCAACAGTTCGGGTTGGTGGAAGCCGCCCCTTATGGATTCCATATGCCGCGATAGTGGAATCCATAACGGGATGCGGCGATTACTACAACCCGTACGCCGAACTTTTTTTTAAAGTTCGCTCATCTCTAGTTGAGACAGTTGAATCAGGTCTGTTATAAGTTGCTTCTTCCTGCCTCTTTATATATTCAAAATTTATTCCTTGCCTCCCTTCTCAAGCTCAATCGTTTCTCCCAAAAATATTCTTGACATTCTGAGAATCAGAGGTAAAAACTTCTTCCTGGTGGATTGGAAAGGATATGTCCCAGAAAAAATATCTTGAGAGCGGGTACAAAATATTTATACTCCTATTATTCTGAAGAAATTTCTGCAGCAATCTGGATCAAAGAAGAAAAGATGTAAGGGGAGGTGGGTTCTGTTATAGCGCTTGCCCAAATGTGAAATGATTTTTTTTTTAATCTATGGACTGACCAAATCTGACAGTAACAGCACACGGCCGCAGCTGTGTCACTCAACAGTCCCGGATTTGGCTTCCCAGAAGCATGAACCCGCCTCCTGCTATCCCCTGCCAGGCGGGTCTGGCCACCAGGCTTGCTATATCCCATCATACAGGATGTGGCCTGCATGCCGGATTAAACTCTCCGCCTGTTCATGTAGTGCTTATGTGATTCTGAGCCACTGCTGCCTGACATGCGCCTGACATCTGTATTGACCCTTCGCTACCTACCCAGTCCTCAGACCTACCCAGTCCTCAGACTGCATAGCACGTACTCCACCAGCCCTGACCTTAGGCCCCTTTCACATCAGTGTTTTTGCTTTCTGTCCTAGAGTTCCGTCCTCGGGGCTCTAGGACGGAAAGATACTGATCAGGATTATCCTAATGCATCCTGAATGGAGAGCAATCCGTTCAGGATGCATCAGGATGTCTTCCGTTCAGTATGTGAACGTTTTTTGGACGTTGACAAAAGCGCAGCATGCTGCGGATTTGTCTCCGTCAAAAATCCGGAAGACATGCCGTAACGCCGGATCCGGACTTAATGCCCATTGAAGTACATTAATCCGGATCCGGCCTTAAGCTAAACGTCGTTTCGGCGCATCGCATCGTTTAGCTTTTTCTCAATGGTTACCATGGCAGCCAGGACGCTAAAGTCCTGGTTGCCATGGTAAAATGTAGTGGGGAGCGGGGGAGCAGTATACTTACCATCCGTGCGGCTCCCGGGGCGCTCTAGAGTGACAGGATGGCCTTAGTCTGTCCCTGAATATAATTTTGCCTGTCCCCTCGATGCCCTGCACCAGTGTCTCTGACCACTTTGGGTCAGCTGTCAATAACAAAGGAACTACTCCACAGGGGTATGATAGTAGCAGTTATATTTCTGATGGGAAATGTTTCTATTGTTTAGACTCACTGTTGAGACTTTCTGAGTAGGGGAAACATTCACTGTGTACCTTTTACTGCTGGCAAAATTAGCAAGAGTCTGTAATGTGAGCCGCGTAAGGGTACTTTCACACTAGCGTTAGTGTGATCCGGCAGGCAGTTCCGTCGTCGGAGCTGCCAGCCGGATCAGCCGTTCAGTGTGACAACTGACAGCATTTGTAGACGGATCCGGGCGCGTGACTGAACGGAAGGCATACTGATGCAAACTGAACAGATTTCTATCCATTCAGATTGCATGGGGATATGCCTGATCAGTTCTTTTCCGGCATAGAGCCCTTTTGACAGAACTCTATGCCGGAAAAGAATAACGCAAGTGTGAAAGTACCCTTACTGTTATCTACATACATATTTTATATGCATTCGTAGCATTGAAACAAGAAGAATTATAGGCTTAGGCTACATGCATACGGCAGTGAAAAAAAAAGTCAGTTGAAAATGGACACACTGTCAGTTTTTCATGGCCACTTTGCATCAGTGTGTGCATCCATTTTCTGGCTGTGTGTCTGTTTTTAATGTCCGTTTTGCATCAGTTTTTCATGTCCGTTAAAAACTTTAATAATGCCCCCCAATATAGACCCCCAGTTAAAAAAATGTCCCCCACAGTGTGTGTAATTTTTTAATAGTGCCCTCAGCTTTATTAATGCCCCCCCAAAAAAATTCCTACTCTATGGGGAACATTATTTAAGATGGGGGTATGGGGGTATGCCCCCTATAGTGTAGGAATTTTTTTTTTTTAACACCCCCAGCTTTAATAATGTTCCCTAATGTCCCCCATTGTTTTAATAATGCCCCCATCGTGTCCCACAGCCATGGGCATAGGAAGCGGGGGGATGCCCCCCAGGAAATAATGCGGGGGGGACAGGTCTGCTGAAATTCCCCCAAGTGGCAGCGGGGCAATGTGTGCGGCGGCGGCGGGGCACTGATGAGATGAGCGCTTGTGGAAGCGCTCGGCTCATCTTGATCTGTTTGTATCACCGTCCTCAGGACAGCGATACAAACAGAAGGCTGTGCAGAGGAGCAGGGGAGAGGTGTGTCCCTTTCCTGTTCCTCTGATAGGCTGCCGGCACTGTCTAGGCCGGCAGCCTATCAGAGGCCGGCGTAGGCGACGCGATGACATCATTGCCCTGCCTGAGCCGTACAGCGCGGGACACAGGCCGGAAGAGGCCTGCATCGCATCGCTTGGCAGAGGTAAGAATAAGGGTTTATTTTTTTTTTATACAATACAGGGATTTCAAGTCTCCCGGACGTTTAGGGAGTCTCCCTGACGCCCGCATGTAAAACAATATATCCCGGAAATGGAGAGTCACTGGGGGGGCTGATGAGAGGCACTGGGGGGGGCTGATGAGAGGCACTGGGGGGGCTGATGAGAGGCACTGAGGGGCTGATGAAGGTAATAAAAAAGTTCGTGAAAAAAAAGGAAAAGAAAAAAAAGAAAACCTCCCTGAAATGAGTTTTCGCAGGTTGGGATTCTGACAATAGTTAGTTTTACTGGAACATGATTTGGGGGGGGGGGGGCGGGCCGGGCCCTGTTATTACTGGCACATAATGGGGGGGGGGCTGTTATTACTGGCACATGATTAGGGGGGCTGTTATTACTGGCTGAAGAGAGGCGCTGGGGGGGCTGATGAGAGGCACTGGGGGCTGCTATGAGGCATGGGGCTCTTATCTGAGGTCTGATTGGGGGTCATTCATATTGGGGTCTGAGCTGAGGTGTGATCTGAGGTCTTATTAACATTGGGGCATTTATTGGGGCTGTTAGCTGAGGTCTGATTAACATTGGGGGTCTGATTGGTGGTCTGACCTGAGGTGTAATGAAAAATATTTTTTTCTTATTGTGCCCACTTCCAGCCCGGAGCCCAGCTGCCCAGAGCACTGATCCGGAGTAGCTTGGAGAGAAAGGCCTTAGAGTCTTCCACACTCCTTCTGCCCGGCCAAGCCAGCCAGCACCTCTGAGGCCAAGCCAGCCAGCACCCCTGAGTCTTCAGAACTGTAAGTAAATTATATATAAGAGATTTTTCACACACACTTAAAATTTCACGATATAAACAACTCGCAGTTTACTGAATAAGAATATACCCAGCGAGCAAAAATGCTGTTCCCCCCAGATTTTTTGGGTTTCCTACACCCGTGCCCACAGGCATTAAAAAAAACCCCGCACCTTATCCACTTGCTCGCGCTGCAGTCTCTTCTCTCTTCACAGAACAGAAGGTGCGCAATGACGTCACTGCCCACTCCCACGTGGTTACGTCACCATGCACAACGCAGGTCCTTCGGCAGGTCCTTCTCAATAAAGAGAGAAGAGACTGTCGCACCGCAAGCATCTGGATGAGTTCAGTGCTTTGGGAGACCATGGGGGCATTATTTCAACTATGGGGGCATTATTTTAACTATGGGGGCATTATTTTAAATATCAGGCACATTTGTTAACCCACAATGTAACCGTTTTTAACAGCCATTAGACGGGTGCACTCCTGTCAATCGGCCGTTAAAAACGTTCCCATTGATTTCAAAGGCGTCCGCACGGCCGTGGAAACGGCCAAAAATAGGACATGTTCTATTTTTGGACGGACGCTATTCATTGGCCTTTAAAAGAACGGCCATGTGAATAGCCCCATAGACTTTCACTGGTGCTAAAAATGGCCGTGTGACGGACGTTACTTAGACGGCCGTCACACGGCCATTTTTCACTGTCGTGTGCATGAGGCCTTAATTGTTATTACATACAGTATTTGCAAATATCTAATATGCTTCTGTATGACACAGTATAAACATTTCTAGAACCAGAGCCCCAATGAACATTCTGGAGGCATAAATATGGTAACTGGCATTGTTGATTCTCTCCGGTATACCATATTTCTTCTTTAATTTGGAGTGAAGGCTAAAATGAACTACTCTAACAAGGGATTTAGGGATGAATAACAGGGGACTGCCAGAATAACACTCTTAGGTTTAGCTCAAAGTCAAATCTTTTGGTTGACACAGTGGTTCCACACCCACTGCCATAACCACAAGACAAATAATCAGCAGAAAGAGCCACAGCGTTGTGCATTGCAATCTGCCCAGCTGCAATCTCAGGTCACATGCACACATCTATATCCATTTTCTGTTCAGGAAAAAGCAGTCTATGTTTCATCCATGACAGCTTCCATTTTTGTTCCGCATGACTGCTTTTTGCCTTCTGTGTGTCTTCCATCCCACTGAAAGAGAATTTCCGAGCATCTGTTCACAATCTTCACAATGGTCTGTGCAAAATGGACTTAACATACATAGCATCTGTCTGCTGTCTGTGGTTTTCACAGACCCATGGGCAAGTTTGGTCCAGAAAACAGACCAAAGTATTGCATACTTCACCAACAAGATTGGGTAACCTCTTGTCACGAGGGTGTCACAACCTATTGCTGACCCTGTTGTGCCTGTGGTCAGAAGGTCGCAGCTGGTTGCTACGCTCTCGGATGGTCCCATGACCTAATGGTGAGAATGGATTCTGGTCAGGCTCGGACTGGCCCACCAGGGAGGTGGGGGATTCCTCATCGGCCCCACAGTTGCTTGCGCCCGAGATAAGACGGAGTAGTAATTAGTTCTCCTTTCTCAGGAGAGATAATAATTGTAACCACTAGGTGGCAGTATCGCACAGTGATGCAGCCTCCTACTGGTGAAAATTGTACAGGAGGCCCCGCAGTATCTTCTAAACTTCCCGGCTGCTGGTTGTGAAGGAGAGAACATGCCTGGCCATCCTCCTGCCCTCCCTGCTGTCAGCCTTTGCGAAGTAATAACTTTGGCTCATCTGAGCCAATACATTCTAATACTGTACAGGGCGCTTGCTCCGTACAGTATTGGACCGATGTTTTATGCCAATTGACTTTGGATGTTTCATCCAAAGTCGATTCTCTAATCCCTAGTCATTAGGGTAGGACAAGCCTTTTAAATATACTGTAGATTATGTACAATCTGAGGAGGTTAAGATCTGATAAAGTTCCATATTGCCTCCTTTCCACCACATTAGACACAGCATGTATCCGTGGTTACGGCCACCCTGCAATCCAGCAGCGGTGGCCGTGCTTACACACTAGGAAAGGCTGGAAGTGTGTATAGGCCAACACCTTTACCTATAGTGTGCAAGTTCGGCCACCATTGCTGGATTGCAGAGTAGTCAAAACCATGGATATGAGCAGCATATAATGTAATGGAAAAAAGCTGATATGGAGAATCAGAATACATTAGTAGTGCCTTGTATTAACTTTCTCTACATAATAAATGCAATTTTTTGAAGTGAGGCAGCCCCTTAAAGGCCTCTTTCACACGAGCGTGTCCGGATTAGGTCCGGATGCGCTGCGGATGCGTTCAGTTAAAACTGTGCAATTTCGCAGGCAAAGCCATTCAGTTTTGCCTGCAATTGCGTTCAGTTGTTCAGTTTTTTTCCGCGCGGGTGCAATGAGTTTTGATGCGTTTTTCATGCGCATGATAAAAACTGAAGGTTTACAAACAACATCTCCTAGGAACCATCAGTAATAAAACGCATCGCACCCGCACTTGCTTGCGGATGCAACGCGTTTTTCACGCAGCCCCATTTACTTCCATGGGGTCAGATCACAGCAATATAGAACATGCTGTGATTTTCATGCAACGCAGAAGTGATGCATGAAAAACAACGCTCATGTACACAGACCCATTGAAATTAATGGATCAGGATTCAGTGCGGGTGCAATGCGTTCACGTCACGCATTGCACCCGCACGGAAAACTCACTCGTGTGAAAGGTGCCTAAGTGTGCTACACTTAGTAGGGTTAGGCAAAAACTGTCTTGGTGCGTGCATTGCATGTTTCCTATGTGTGATAGGAACTGCCTGCGTTTTGTTTCTGACTGACTTAAGAGCAGGATATCCATATATGTGTAAGGCTACTTTCACACTCGCGGTAGCAGGGTTCAGCAGGCTATTCCAGTGGGGGAACAGCCTGCCTGCCAGATCTGTGCTTACGCTAGCCCACCTTGCCGCCGGAGGTCCGCTCTGGCCCAATTCACTATAATAGTGGCAGTCTAAACTACAGCGGACTTTTGGCGGCACGGTGGGCTAGCCTTAGCACAGATGCGGCAGGCTGTTCCCCTGCCGGAACATCCTGCCGGACCCTGTTACTGCAAGAGTGAAAGTAGCCTAAATTCTTCCACATGTATGTTTGTGCATTTTGCTGGGAGTGTCTACCATCATACTTCATCTTTAATATTTCTGTTATCACTGTAAGTGCTCATGAACGCGATTGTTGGATGTTTTGCAGTCCGCAAATTGCGGATCTACAAAACATGGATACTGGGAGTGTGCATTCCACATTATGTGGAACAGAACAGCTGGACTCTAATAGAACAGTCCTATCCTTGTCTGTAATGCTGACAATAATAGGACATGTTCTATAATTTTGCGTAACAGCCATGCGGACATACAGACACGGAATGCACATGGAGTCATTTCCGTTTTTTGTGGCCCCATTGAAGTGAATGGTTTTACATACAGGGCACAAAATAAAAATGGTACAGACACGGGAGAAAAATAAGTTTGTGTGCAGGAGCCCTAAGGTGGGCCCCCAGAATCAGTTACACTGGTGGGCCCTAGGAACCCCAGTCCGACACAGATTCCAGTCCAGGTTTTCCTGCTTAGGTTTGCGATCCTTTTTGTCCCATTTAGGAATCGGTAGCTTTTCCTTTCAGCTGTTCTTTGTCTGCCACTCCCAGCTACTATATATTCTCCCTTTCTGCTTCCCTTGTTGCCAGATATAGACCTTCCTTCCAGATCTTCTATTCTGACCTCTGGTGGAGTTGTTGGAACTGGAGATGTTGAATCTCCGGTTCACTCCTGTTGTTCTCTCCTGTTTTTTTACTTCCTTTGGAGATTATTTGTGGTGTTTCTCCTTTCCCTGTTGTTACCCTAGGTGTCAGTGGTGAGGACTAGTGCTTCCCTCCCCTCTGCGCCGCACATCTGTTACCTGCCATATCATATGTTATACCCCTATAAGGTGTCAGTCTCCTGGGAAGGCTATGTACTTACAAGTGCAATAGCAGGGACAGAAGCATACATTCATAATATGATCTACTTTACCTGGAAAAGAGTGTGACAGATGGGTGAGAAACACAAAAGTGCTATGTATTTTTATTACAACATTTACTGTTATTTACCCACAAGATTAATGCATGTTGGGAAAGTCAAGGACTTTCAACCATATGTTACACTTCCTGCATACTATTGTTTTTGTGCATTTTTTCCAGTGGTAAAAAGTACCATACATTTTACCAATTTGTTAGCCACAAACAAATGTGGAAACCACAAAAAAAATGGCACCTACTCAACAAAAACTGCAGTGGCAAAAAAAAAACAACTTGTGGCCTGCATTTCATATTTCCCATAGACTTTCAACTAACATCTGCAGCTGGCATGTTTTACAGCAAACAAAGAAAAAAAACACTATAAACAACAACCACAACCAACATCAATGTATGTACTGTATACATGCAGCACTAATTGTGCAATATCTATTATATCTGGATAAGGCTCATTTCACATCTGCGTTTTTCCTTTCCATCCTAGAGATCCGTCCTCGGGGCTCTAGGACGGTAAGATACTGATCAGGATTATCCTAATGCATTCTGAAAGGAGAGCATTCCATTCAGGATTCATCAGAATGTCTTAATTTCAGTACTGACACGTTTTATGGCCGTAGCAAAATCCGCAGCATGCTGCGGATTTTCCTCCGGCCAAAAATCCTGAAGACATGCCGTAAGGACGGATCCGGAATTAATGGCCATTGAAATGCATTAATCCGGATCTGATGCGACGCAGGGACCCGGTGAAGTCATCGAGGAGCGCCCCGGCCGCCGCACAGAAGGTAAGTAGCTTCTCCCCCGGCTCCCCGCTTCTTTTCCATGGCAGCCGGGATTTCAGTAGTGTCCTGGCTGCCATGGTAACCTGAAAGCATATTGAAGACTGATCAGTTTTCAAATGCTTTCAGTGGTCTTGCTTTGTGACGGATCCAGCGGGCATTTCCGACGACGGAGGTGTGCGCCAGATCCTTACGATGCAGATGTGAAAGAGGCCAAGGGCTCATTCAGATGGCCATAATTTTTTTGCGGACTGCAAAAATTAGGATTTGGTTTTTTTTTCCTGCAAGAAAATGGATTGCATTCCGCATTTTTCTGGACTCATAGACTTTAATGGGGCCACATATTGATTTTCACTGACAAGTATAGGACATGTTTTATTTGTTTTGCGGGGCCGTGGAACAGAAGAAACGATCCGGTCACCATAAAAGTGAATGGGACCTCATCTAATCCTTAAAATTGTGGATCAGATGTGGAAAGCAGCATACGGATGTCTGACTTAACACTAAAATTTATTGTGCAGTAATTTGTGTCCAATCATTTCTTTATGGGATAAAGTTTGAAATGCACTAGCATTTCATTAAAGTTTCTAAGTGGACTGAATTACCACAAGAGCGGGTACCAGAGACATTTTCTGGACTGGATGTTGACAATTTCTAATATAATTAATTGCAGAGATGCAGTAGCAGTGTTCTTTATTTTTTTAATTTTACTTTTCATTGTTGTTTTTAATTAATCAGGTTAACTATAATAAGAATTGGTGGATTAATTGTGTCTACTTGATAAAATTTGGTTTGCCAATTCTTCATCTTCTGCTAGGTATAACGCTTGCGATCATCTGCATGGTAAGAAATACTAGTGCAAGAACCCCAGGCACGAAACTACAAATGAATCTTCTTCTTTAAAAAGATGTCGACCAATATTGCAAACTTATCTGTGAATAAATAAAGAAAATCATAATCATATTTCAGTTTAAAGTGGAGCATCCTTTGGCAGAGGGCATCATGGCTTACAAATATATAGTCCATTATATGGCACCATATCTATAACAGAAAGCACACTAGAAGGATAATGAGAGAGGGTGAATAGGATATCAGAACATATAGGGTCATTTATCAAACTGGTGTGAAGTAGAACTGGCTTAGTTGCCAATAGCAACCAATCAGATTCCGCCTTTCATTTTGGACAGCTCCTTTGAAAAATGAAAAGAGGAATCATCAGTTTGATAAATGACCCTCATAATTGTAATAATAAAGCCTACATTTTATTTCTACAACTTAAAAGTACTTCACATTTTCATATGCGTTCATAAATGGATCAGTATGCCCAGTCGCTAGCAAAAGCAATTGTTGCAGGTGTATTCATACATCGAGGTGATTTTGCGTTTTATGCCTCAATTTTTCAGAAACTGCTGATTTTGAGAAATCATGAAAAAAGGCAACCTGACCACAGTGTTTGGATAAACCCCCAAAAGAAGAAAATATCCCCAAAAGATAACGGAACACTGCCTCCGACTGGAGAAGAAAAAGTTCAGTCTCCAGAAGCTTCAAAGCCTCTTTAGGCCTCTTTCACACGTATTAGTTCTGTTGCCGTATTGCGGGCCCCATATGGCGGTTCCACAATACTTGTGGCACCAGCGGTGTGCATTCCGCATTACGGATGCAGACTAATTCACTTGAATGGGTCCGCAAATCTGGAAATGTGGTACGGAACGGCACTATGGAGTACTTCCGTGGGGTTCCGTTCCATGCTAAAGTTCTTCAAAAAATGGAACTTTTTCAATCTTTTTGCAGAACGGACGGATCACGGACCCATTCAAGTTGAATGGGTCTGGATCCATCCCGGTCCCCACATGGACGTTGCCCATGCATTGGGGACCGCAAATTGCGGATCAGTTTTGCCCTTAATACATTCTGCTCATAATGCATCAGTTTGGCTCCGTTCCGCCTCTATTCCGCTTTGGAGGCGGACACCAAAAAGCTGTTTGCAGCATTTTGGTGTCCGTCTGACGAAACTGAGCCAAAGGAATCAGTTTCCTATTGTGCCATATTGTGTCAGCGAAAACGGATCCATCCCCATTGACTTACATTGTGTGTCAGGACGGATCCGTTTTCACTGACACAATATGGCACAATAGGAAACGGATTCGTCCCCTATTGACTTTCAATGGTGTTCTGTGTTAAACATAATACAAACGGATCCGTTCTGAACGGATGCATGCGGTTGTATTATCTGAACTGATGCGTTTGTGCGGATCCATGACGGATCCGCACCAAACGTGATTGTGAAAGTAGCCTCAGATGAATTCTTAGATGAGTCTCACTTCCTTCTGGGATTCACGTCCCCACCTATCCCTTGGTTGAACTTGATGGACTTACCGGTATGTCTCTTTTCAACTGTATTAACTATGTAACTACTTGACCCCTCTGGTATTGACTGTTTGAAAGGGAATTTGAATCAATAAAGGAGATTAATCAAAAATGATGCAAAAGAAAAGTGAAGTAATTAACCCTCTACTTAATTTATAGGCAACCATGTTTCCTTTGCATGAGTACTGATAAATTTCCCCCAATGAAACGCATGAATATGCAGAATTACCTTACCCACAAATCAGGTACAATCCAAGAGTAGTGCCTAAGGCTATAACTAAAGAAAATCTCTTAGATTGCTCAACCATAGGCTCCTATAAGGGGATGGAGGGTCAACTGACATATTTCTACTTCGTGAGAACAAGAAAGACTATTAAGAGCCAAGGGTTTCTCCTGGCACTGTGTATGAGAGCACTCTATGGCCGCTGCACTGTGTATGGGAGCTATCTGACAGCTGTACTTTATAATAGGGCACTCTTTGAGGGCAACATTGCATATAGAGATGCACTCTGGCTGCACTTTATATAGGACCATGCAGAAAGGCACCATTTACAGGTGCACTGTCGGGTGGTGGCACTGTATAAGGGCTCATTCACACAACCGTATTTACAGCATGTGTCCGCCTCGGTACCGCAATTTTGCGGAATGGATGCGGACCCATTCATTTCAATCGCGGCCCAGCAAAAAAGATAGAGCATGTCCTATTAGTATCCATTTCTATCATAGGGCTGTCTGTGTGCATTCCACAAAATGTAGAAAACACATGGCCGATATCCGTGTTTTGCGGACCATAAAACACATACGGTCCTCTTGACACTCTGGAAGGCACTATGTACTGTATGGACAAACTGTAAAATTGCTGCATCTTTAAAGGTGGTTGTGTCATGAAGCATATTCTTCATTTTTCAAACCAGCCCTAAATCAGAATAATTTTTTAATTGCATGTAATTAAAAATTTAGTATAGCCAGCGAGCTATTCAATAAAATGTATCTGTATAGCACCACCTGATGTTTGTTCTTTTCCTTATTGTTTGTCCGTCTCACTGAGTTGGTCAAAGATGCTCAGTTTAAATCTTCAACTGTCACCAGCCATATGTTCTGTTAGAAGCTGTGGCAGTTACAGGGAGAGAGCACTGCCACTTTTCCTGCCGTAGCCAAGTAGCTATACATAGTCAATAACCAAACAGCATTGTTCTGCCGAATATGGTACATGATAAGACAAGAGGGTGTTTATTTTCTTTATTGCCTTTGTTTGCTGCAAGAACACCCTGTACTGATAAATAGTGCAAGACAGAGCAACCTATTTTGGACTTTGTCATGCCGTCAGGGCCGGCGCTTCCTATAAGTCGGCTAAGCAGCCGCGTAGAGCGCCCCTTGGGAAGGGGCGCCGCCAGGAGCACCGCCCCCCCCCCTCATGCTGCAGCCGCCCGAACGTTCTATAGTGAGCCTCTGGCGGCTGCAGCACTGCCTGGGCTTGGCGCGTCCATGAGGGGAAGGCCTGACAGGAGGGGAGCGCTGTCATTCCCCCATTGTAGCGTGGCCGAGCCCTGTATGCAGGGATCCCAAGTCTCCCTGAAGTTCCGGGAGTTTCCCTGATGCCCGCATGTAAAACAATATATCCCGGAAATGGAGAGGCACTGGGGGGCTGATGAAGAGGCACTGGGGGCTGATGAGAGGCACTGGGGGGCTGATGAGAGGCACTGGGGGGCGGATGAGAGGCACTGGGGGGCTGATGGATGTAATAAAAAGTTTGTGGGCAAAAAAAAAAAGAAAAAAAAGAAGACCTCCCTGAAATGAGTTTTCGCAGGTTGGGATGTCTATGTATGGTCTGCGGGTACAGGGAGCATCTGTCTCCTGTTCCTGGCCAGACTGACATGAAGTGTGCACACAGTGTGCACTTCCTGTCAGTCCGCTCGGGTACAGGAAACAAATGCACCTGTACCCGTGGACAATACAGAGCTCGGCCACGCTACACTAGAGGTAGGGGGGGAGGGGGGAATGACAAGAGGGACAAAGAGAATGACAAGAGGGGGAGAGAATGACATGAGGGGGAGAAAGAGAATGACAAGAGGGGGGGAGAGAATGACAAGAAGTCGAGAGAGAATGAAGGGGGGGGGGAGAGAATGACATGGGGGGAAGAGAATGACAAGAGGGGGAGAGAGAGAACTGGCGTTAGTTAAAGGGGTTCTGCAGTTTATTTAAACTGATGATCTATCCTCTGGATAGATCATCAGCATCTGATCGGCTGGGGTTCGACACCTGGGACCCCCGCCGATCAGCTGTTTGAGAAGGCAGTGGCGCTGGCAGTAGCGCCTCGGCCTTTTCGCTGTTTACCGCAGGCGCAGTGATGTTACAAATAGTATCACTGGCCTTGGCGGAGTTAAGCTCTGTTCACTTGAATGAAGCTTAGCCCCACCTAGGCCAGTGATATTAGTCGTGACATCACTGCGCCTGCGGTAAACAGCGAGAAGGCCGAGGCGCTACTGCCAGCGCAGCTGCCTTCTCAAACAGCTGATTGGCGGAGGTCCCGGGTGTCGGACCACTTCGATCAGATGCTGATGATCTATCCAGAGGATAGATCATCAGTTTAAATAAACTGCAGAACCCCTTTAATATGGCATATGATCATATGGGTGGGGCATTGTGATGTCACATGGGGGGAGGCGGCAAACTTTTTTTTTTTGCCTAGGGCGGCAAAAATCCTTGCACCGGCCCTGTATTCCGTGTCTTATCTCTTTGCACTACTGACCGCTTTGTTCCCAACTATTCGCTAACAATTGTTTCATTAGAACTGCGAATTTGCTTACATAGTCAGGAGCATTGTTATGGAAGAAACGAAAGCCAGATAGAAGTATCACAGAGACCTGAGCTGATTTTAATTACAGGAAGGATAGATTGATCATCCTGCAGACTTGGCAGTGGGAAAATGGTAATCACTACACACAGATATACTGCCAGATATGTACTGTGGGGGACATTTATTATGAATTATATGCCACTTTATAGCATATTAATGTGACTGATTTTGTCGTTATGGTTCTTTGCAACTTGTTGCAGCTCACGCCCTTTTCCCAAATGCCGAAAAAAGGTGTGTGGCATGGCCAGGGAAGAGGGCGAGCCAGCAGGCCTATCTTATTTATCATTTACCAGTTTTTGAGATGGAAAATGTCTTAAATCTACGCCAGGAAGAGAGCTGGCGTAGATTTTAGTATGCTCCACGGCCTGCTGGAGGAAACTCCAAAGTTATCTAAAGACCCCCACCAAATGTCCCCCTGTATGTATATTTGGGACCCATTGCATGCAGATTCTGAATATGATGTCATTGCATTTTGATAGGAATACTTATATCGACCACTACTGTGGTGGTGAAGTGGTGAGTGATTTTACATATACATTACATATATAGTTTGTGTGCTATAGAAGCAAGAAAATAAATAATAAAAATCGAGTTGAACAAAGAATAACTGACAATAGATTGAAAATGTGCAAGAAAAACAAACAAACATATGATGGCAGATGACCCCATTTGCTCAGAAGAAATTGACAATGAAATATTCTTTAAAACCATGCTGGATAAATACCTTTACATTTTGCATTCTTTCTCAAAATGATCATATGGGTTTTCTAGGGGTAATACCTTCAAACAGAGCCAGCAGAAGTTCTGTTTACACTCAATGCAGTTCATTCTGTTGCAGCCATCTAATTTCTGTAAAAAAACATATACGGTATATATCTGAATGGCGCAATCCATCCAAAATTGATCTTCTGACATATCATACAGTGGTTCTTGAAAGTTTTTGAACCCAATATTTTAAGATAAATAAAACAATATTAGACTTGGTCATTTATTTTTTGAGAAAAATGATCTAATGTCTGTAAGTGGCAAATCTATGTGAACCTTTGCTTTTAGTATCTTGTGTGACCCCCTTGTGCAACTAAACTTTTTTGGTACTTGGAGGAATGTTAGCCCATTGCTCTGTACAAAAAGTTTCAATTCTTTTGTGTTGGTGGGTTTCCTCCCATGATGTGCTCGCTTTCAGGTCCATTTCTATGAGATTACCACCTTAGTGACCAGCCTGTTGTGGGCCTTACTGACCAAGCATTTTTCTTCCTTTTTTCATCATTGCTTCCAAGAGCTATAACTTTTTTTTTTCTGTCTATATAGCTGTATGAGGGCTAACCCCTTTAAGTACCCCCAAGGTTACCAGCCATTGGCTGTGGAAGATTAAGGTGTGCGCACTGGCCCTTTAAGAACCAGGGAGTGCATGTGCCCTATGGGCAGACTGGAGTGGCCAGCCCGAGAAGCGTGGGCTGTGGCATGCAGAGGAAAAAGGAAGTTGGGATCCCAGGGGCCGGATCCAGTGAAGGCATTCCAAGGAGCGGCAGTGGATGCAGGCCACCCTACAAATGAGAGGCAGGGTGAGCCCGGGAAACTAGGACTGCAGTGGGCACTTAAGTCCAGCATACCAAGATCTCTGTCACCCAGTCACACCTGAATGTCATCCTATTTACACCTCACTCTAATTTCACCTTCAAATTATCTGCTAAAGGTTTACATACTTTTACCACTCACATATATGTGATATTGGATCATTTTCCTCAATAAATAAATGACCAAGTCTGATATTTGTGACTCATTTCCTTCATTTGGTTATCGTCATATACGTACTGTACGTATGTGCCAGAAAATAACAGTAAAATAGTCAAAAAAATTGATTCACCATTGATTTCCAGAATAATTCCCATACCTTGAACCCATTAATAGTCAGCACTACACAGAAATTTCAGTTACTGGAAATCTCTGACAAAAATTATTTAACCTGTATTTTGTCAACTCTGTTTTGGAGGGAACTAAGCACTTATATGAGCACTTACTCTACGAATGAACTATTACTAACAACTCCAGATCTCAGACCAGCCTTTTGCCCTACAGCCAGGATCAGAGGTAGCTCCAATCCAAATTGTTACCCTTTAAATGCCACAGTCTGTGACCACAGCATAATCAAAAGGGATTTCTCCATCTGATTGGGTCCCAGTGATCTGTTCAGAGGCTGGATAAGCCCTCTGCAGTCAGCCCTGGGGATCTAAAAAGGACCCCAAGACTGTAAGTTCAGTAATCCTCCTGCTATTAGGGGACACTAGCGTTGCCCTCACTGAAACCTGTACCATAGGAACACAGAACATAATGTAATAGCATACTGGAATAAAAAAATATTAATAATTCTTTTTCATAAAATACATTCTACTGTATTGTGCATACTTTACCTAAAAGCAAAAAAATGACACAATCCACACGGCCAAAATAACCTGAAAAACTGACATTAACATGTTAGTAAGTGTAAAATTTGTATAGTGTAAATAATAAAGTAAAATAAAAACACAATGTAAAAAATAGCTTTTGCTATATTTGCAACACAATTTTTTTAAATATAAATTGTGATGTCATTTATATGTAACAGTGCCAAAAAAGATCCAATTTCGATCATATAAAACTAGGCCTTATACAGCTAAGTCAATAAAAAAACAAAAAAGTTACGGCTACTTAAACATGGAGAGGCAAAAAGTGCTAAAATAGCTTATTAAGGAGGTAATAAAGGGCCATTCAAATGTCACGTTAAATGTCGTTATAAGTTTATTATTTCTAGTGGTGCCAAATGGCTTTGAGTTTGGTGGTATTGGAAATCATTAGAGGCACAAGTTTACAAACCACACAATGTGAGGTACTGACATGTCTCTAACAAGATTTAGCCAGTGTAAAAAAAAAAAAAAAAGCTGCTAAACAGATATTTTATGCTGTAAATTTTATAGGGTTACAGAAATAGGATATTACTGAATAATTCACAAATAACACATAGGTAACTTCAATTGCCATTTATTAGGGACCTAAAATTAGTGGCTACAGAAATAATGAATTGGACCTCTTTGTTCTCAAAGTTGGTACAGGTACCAGCTGATGATCTATTTTTATATTTAAAGGATCACCAGTGGCGTACACCCAATCCATGGGGCCCCGGTGCGAAACTGATCGATGGGCCCCCCCCCACAAATGGGCTGGTCATCACAGGCAAAGGCCTCTCACTACTCCAGTCAGAGCGGCAGAGGGCTTTTTCCAACAGGCTGTTGGGGAAAGCCCTCTGCTGCACTGACTGGAGTAATGAGGGCCGTGGCAGATGACCAGGAAGGGGGGGATGAGCTGGCAGTAAAAGCCCTCAGCACTGACTGGAGTAGTGAGGGCCCTGGCCTGCGATGATCAGCCCGGTTGGGAAGGGGGGTGATGAGCTGTCGACAGCTAATCACCTCCCCCAACCGGGCTGGTCATCGCAGGCCAGGGTCCTCACTACTCCAGTCAGTGCTGAGGGCTTTTACTGCCAGCTCATGCCCCCACCCTGGTCATCTGCCAGGGCCCTCACTACTCAGTGAGTCAGTGGGCTTGCCTCTTCCCAACAGCTCATCATTCCCCCCCCAAAACAGGCTTGTCATCACAAAGCCCTCAGGCCCCTCACTACTGTAAGGGCTTTTCCCTGCCACTCCGCCAGCTCATCCAACCCATCCCCCTCCCTGGTCATCAAGACAGTGTGCAGCCTGTTGCCACCACCGGTCTCCAGGGAGTGCGCTTAGCATGAGGCAAGCAGTCGCAGCAGAGGTGGGTCACTGCGCTGTGCAGACCGGTTGTGAACTTTCCTTACCGACTGCTGGCTGCGGCACTGCACTGCGACTGGCTCCTCCCCTCCTGTCTTGGGCTGTGTGAGTTCAGGTGCTCAGCGCGCGCATGTTCCCGCGAGACCTGCCGCAGGAGTTCACAGGTCTCGCAGGATTGACGCCTGTGCTCGCTCCTGCCCGGCGCAGAAGAGATAAGACTAGTAACTAGTAGCGCAGCTGCAGCAGGGGCCAGGGGGCCGCAGGCGGCCGGGCCCCCTGGGGTGCCGGGCCCGGTCGCAACTGCGACCCCTGCGACCCCTATATGTACGCCACTGAGGATCACTAAAGCTGGAAATGAATTATAAAAAATAAATAGCTAGCATAGGGCATATGGGCTAGCATAGGGCATATGGGACTTCAACTGTATCTGTGTCCTGATGCAGGTACATTTAAAGCCTGCCCTACCATTTTCCATCAAGATGCAGGGACATCACTGTCTCAATGCAAAAGGTATGATGATGTCACTACATTGTGCCACCTGTGCCAGGCCGCTGACTTCACAGGTCAGAAAACAAGGCACCTCAGCCACTCTGCTCATTGAAGGATCGGGTTGGGTGAATATAATTTTTTTTTTTCTGGGAAGCACTGTTACCTATCAATGTTAGTGTAAAATGGTACTGTAAATCACCATTCTGGGAGAGTCTTGTTGCCTTGGGCAGGATGCACTGGACATAGTAGATGAGCCACACCAGGGACAACAAAAATTGCATAGTCAGTATGGTACTGCACTTTGAAATAAATGTATTGCACTGCCTCTGTGTAAGTATAGAGGTTATACTTCTACCTAGTACAAAATTATTTTATTGCTGTTGGATAATTATGCATTAGGGACACAGGACCTTTTTTTGTTCACATGATATAATTATGCAGGTCCTTGAGCTATAGTGAGAGCACGTCTGTGAGATTATAAGCCTCAGTGTCCTGCTGACCTAGAATCAGTAGCAGGCTGAAAGAAGAGAGAAAGGACTAGAAGACTTCTGAGCTGGAGAGAGAGAGAAAACCTGGATAAACCTGTGTGCAGGTAGCTAGCAAGTGGAGGTGAGTGTTGCTTGTCAATTGGCACATTACCTCAGGGCACAGATAGGTCCACAGTGTAGCTGACCTTTGCAATGAAGAAGGGTTGCCTGGAGCAGGGGTGGTTGACTTGAACTTTCTAGCTCCTGCACCCTGAAGCAGCTAGACTACTATTAAAACTCCAGGTCAGCACAACAAAGACAAGCCTCCCTGCATCCCATTTGATTGGATACCTGTTTGAGGAAGGCTCAGATTGTGAGCCGAAACGCACGCGTCACAGAATCCTACATGTGACTAATAAAAGCATCATAAGAATACGAAGATCAAGTGAGTGCCGGTCTTTCCTTACACTATATGCTGAGATTGCTATCTCTGACACGTGCACCATGCCTTGGAACGGAGTGCCGGCTGATCACTGTTTGAAAGCCTCCCTGCCTGTCACAAACTTACCTTCTGCCAGGTGCCACCATCTTTGTGATGCTGGTGGAGGATAGGTAATTAGTATCAGGAGCCTCGAAAACACCTTTAAAGGGGTTTTCAGGGGTTTTAATATTGATGACCTATCCTATCATCAATATCAGATTGGCGGGGATTCAAAACCCGGCACCCCGGGACAATCAGCTGGTTGAAGAGAATGCCGCACCCCATGCAAGCGCAGCTTTCCCTTCATTGTTTACCTGCTTGCCGTCGACATCTCAGTGGTGAGCAGATTTAATTACAAGAAGTTGTCCCATTCACTTTTATGGGACAACTTCTTCCTATTCAAGTGTAAAGGAACGAGCCATCCCATAGAAGGGAAAGGGATGGCTTCTAATTACACTAGATCACTGCTGCGATGTCGACGACAAGCAGGTAAACAATGAAAGGAAGGCTTCGCTGGCACAAGTGCAGCATTCTCTTCAACAATCTGATTGGCTGATCATGAGGATAGGTCATCAATATTAAAATCCTGGAAAACTCCTTTAAGTATTCTTGATTAAGCCTGGCTATATAACCCATCTTTCCCAGGATTCTTTACCAGTTATTGAGTTTGTATCTAATTTGTGTAGTGCTATACCTTTGTGTACTTCCTGATATTCTGACATCGGTTTTGCTTTTGAGTACTGGAACCTGATTCTTGCACTTGCCTCTTTCTTACCCTTTTGTACTTGTTGTGCTTCTGTGGTTCTGTTAATCATTCTTCCTCCGTTTAACCCCTCTGCTGCTCTGTCAGTCAGTGGCTACTCTGCTGCCGTTACTAGCTCTTTAGAGTATCAGAGTCACTCCTGCTTCACAGTGGGCTCTAATGAGGACTTTTGGAAGCCCTAAGATTCTATTAACCAGAACTGCTATCACAGTCTGACTACAAAAGAATTTTAGTGGACAGATATGTTGTAGTACACACTGTACTGTAAGTCGCACTTATGTGCCTCAAAGTAAGAGTAAAGAGAAAAAGATGGTTTGGAGTTGGTTTGGAGTTAACTGGGAATAGCAGCTTTATAAGCAGACTAAAACAGTGAGTTTGGGAGCATGCAAGTGTGTTTTCATCTAAATAGTGCGTAGTTAATGAGAAGTAAGGGAATTTATTAAATATTTTTTTCCTCTGTATTGGCTGATGAAAATGAAATGTCAGATACCATGCAGAGTGTCAAATCAAACTCCCCATTAAGGCCCCTTTCACACGGGAGAGGAGGATGCATTGCACCAACACTGAATCCGGACCCATTCATTTCTATGGGGCTGTGCACATGAGCGGTGATTTTCACGCATCACTTCTGCGTTGCGTGAAAATCGCAGCATGCTCTATATTGTGCGTTTTTCATGCAACGCAGGCCCCATAGAAGTGAATGGGGCTGCGGGAAAATCGCAAACATCCGCAAGCAAGTGCGGATGCAGTGCGATTTTGCCGCATGGTGAACGGGACCAGATCTTTATTATTTTCCCTTATAACATGGTTATAAGGGAAAATATTAGCATTCTTAATAAAGAATGCTTAGTAAAATGAAGATGAAGGGGTTAAAAATAATAAAACTTAACTTACCTTTGCCACTTGATCGCGTAGTTGCGATCTGTCTTCTCTCTTCATGCTTCAGCTAACAAGTAAAGGACCTGTGATGACGTCACATCACATGGTCCAATCACATGGTCTATCTTACCATGGTGATGGACCATGTGATTGGACCATGTGATGTGACGTCATCACAGGTCCTTTAGTTGTTAGTTAAAGCATGAAGAGAGAAGACAGATCGCAACTACGTGATCAAGTGGCTAAGGTAAGTTAAGTTTTATTATTTTTAACCCCTTCATCTTCATTTTACTAAGCATTCTTTATTAAGAATGCTATTATTTTCCCTTATAACCATGTTATAAGGGAAAGTAATAAATTCTACAGAATACTCTACCCGAAACCGGACTTCAGTGATGAAGTCCGGCTTCGGGTCTGGGTACCAAACATGGCGATTTTTCACACGCGCGTGCAAAACGCATTACAAACGTTTGCACCCGCGCAGAAAAATCGCGCATATTCCCACAACGCACCCGCCTCTTATCCGGGCGTCAAACATGACGCCCGTGTAAAAGAGGCCTAAATGTGACACAGGAAGAAGTGTATCAGCATCTTAAAAGATTAAAATAGACAAATCACCAGGTCCAGATGGCATACTCCATAATGCATCCTAAGAGAAGTAATGTAATAGAAAGACCCTTATTTCTGATATTTAAGTACTCTATAATGACAGAGTCTGTTCCACAGGATTGGCACTTAGCAAATGTGGTTCCAATATTCAAAAAGGAGTCAAAAACAGAACCCAGAAACTATAGGCTGATAAGTCTAACATCTGTTGTGGGTAAACTGTTGTATCTCAATGAGAGTAAATGTATAACACCATATCAGCAAGGGTTTATGGTGGATCAGTCCTGTCAAATTAATCTAATCAGTTTCTATGAGAAGGTAAATTGTAGACTGAACAGGGTTGAATCCATAGATGCCATATCTTCTCTAGACTCCTCCAAAGCATTTGACACTGTACCACTTAAAAGGTTAGTATATAAAATGAAAAAGCTTGGACTGGGAGAAAATGTATATGTGAGTAAGTAACTGGCTCAGTGATAGAAAACAGAGGGTGGTTATTAATGGTACACACTGTCACTAGTGGGGTATCTCAGGGGTCAGTATTGGGCCCTATTCTCTTCTATATATTTATTAATGATCTTGTAGAAGGCTTGCACATTAAAATATAAATTTTTGCAGGTGACACTAAACTGTGTAAAGTAATTAACACAAAAGAGGACAGTATACTGCTACAGAGGGATCTGGATAGATTGGAGGCTTGGGAAGATAAATGGCAGAGGTTTAATACCGATAAATGTGCGGTTATGCACATGGCAAGGTAAAATATAGGTGACCAGTACATACTAAATGGTGAAACACTGGGTAACACTGACAAGGAAAAGGACTTTTTCACATCTTTCGGCACGTTGGACTGCTTGCAGCTCTTCAACAGTGATGCTGCAGAAGAAAAAATGTCCTGTTCTTTCCAGCAAGATGGGACAACATGCCACACCTCTCGGAGTATCAGCCAACATAATTCAACGTGCCCAAAGATGTGACTTTTGGTTAATAAAAAAAATAATAATAATAGGGGCGGAGCCTCGCAGCAGGGCTGAATGGCCGCAGGTTAGATCGCTCTGCTGAGGATTGATAAGAAGAGGGCATCATTAGCTCTTTCTTCATGAAAACCATGTTTTCCATGAAAACATGGAAAAACTTGTCAAAGACAAATCCAGAGACACTCCTGCCCTTAAACCAACTTCGGGGCAAGGAGACCTGGAAAAATTTGTTAAAAAGGCATCTGCACTACTACCTAAGAAGCTGGACAAGATGGCGCCGCCTGACGACTCCCCGCTTCAGCAAAATGCTTCTGAATCGGAAGATGGGGACGGCAGTGAGGCAGCAGCACCTACCTCGAAAGAACACCTCCCGGTCTCTAGAGCATTCATAAGGCAGCTTCTGGCAGAGACTCTGGACCCGATTGTGCAGGAGCTGAAAGAATATAAGTGAGATCTTCAGCAACTGGATGAGAGGATTGAAGCCACAGAGGCCGCTCAAACCACCATCATAGATTTTGGATCGGCGGTCACGCATTCCCTGGACCATGCACAAGCACACAGCACATATAAATTGCTTGTATACGCAGCTGGAGGACCAGGACAATAGAGGCCGCCGGAACAACTTCCGGCTTAAAGGTTTTCCAGAAAGCATCCCCGCAGAAGAGATATCAACCACCCTGATGGCCTTTTTTACACATCTTGTGGGTGAAGCGGCAGCCTCAGACATAATCCTGGAGCGGGCACACCGCGCACTTACGCTGCTCCCGGGGCCCACAGAGCCACCTCGTGATATAATTTGCAAGCTAACAAGCTTTCAAGCTAAGAAGCTATTTTAAAGGTGGCACGCAGTAAGGCTCTTTGAAACACACTTGGGCCACGGTTTCCATGTACCAGGACCTGTCTCCTGCGACGTTGCACAAAAGGATAATTCTGAAACCACTGCTTGAAGCTTTGAGAAGTAGGAAGATCCTCTATCGGTGGCTGTACCCATTTGGGCTCCTCATAAACGTCCCGGACAAGAAGCTAGTGCTCCGATCGCATGGTGACCTCTAGCAGATATATAACCATCTGGGCATCGAAGATCAGCAGATTCGAGATTGGAGCATAGTTCAAGAACTGACTGATGTACCGCCATTACCGCTTCGCACTGCGTGGACATCGGCGTGTCCAGGGAAGGCCCAAAGACAAAGGAGAAAATTGGGGGCTAACATCCCAAAGAAGGTCTCCATAGAAGAGACCTGAGGCCTTAGAAATTTGTGTGGACTCTGGGGCTTGATGTCCCAAGTGCGGGGTGAGAAGTATCCTTTTTAGTTGATAATCATTTTGGTTGATCACCTTCTTTCCCCCCCAACCTTTTTTCTCTTCTTTACCTCCTACATGTAGGCCTCTAATACCGATATCTTTGCCTATATGTCACTGACATAGATAGGTTCACAGTCCACACTCTATGTACTCAGCTTAAGCCGGTGGTAAAAGGGCCCTCGGCTGCCGGGTATCCGGCATTTCTTATTATGTACTCAGCTTATTTTACCACTTGTACTCAGCCTTATTTTTTTATGTATTCAGCTGATTGTCACATGTATTCAGCTTGAACTTAGGTGCTTAACCTGTGTCTCATGTATGCATTCAGCTTACCTCGGAGAATTTATAGCCTCCTTACTCTGTATTCAGCTCTATATCCAGCCCAGGTTGATATAGATACATATATATTTCTATTTATAGTTTTATTCAGCTTAGATTTAGCCCATATTCTGGAGTACTAAAGGTAAAGATCCTGTGTCTCATTGTTAAGGATATACCCACTCCCATGTGTTATTGCATGCCCATACTTCTCAGTAAGTCCTCAAGATAAATCCCTCCGCCTCCACAATAAGTACCATTATGGTAGATTTCCTTTACCCAGCAATGGGAGGACATTTCGCCATTATTTTCTTTATTATAAGTTCTCTATGTATACAACCTCTTCCTTCTTGTAAGGGAGAACTCGTTGGTAAGGTTATATATAATTGTTCTGTTCTTGATGGTTCCTGGTGGTTCGTGAGAGGTCACTCCTGCGCTAACACGCAAGACCCGAGGTTCTATCTGTCCCCTCCCTTTAAGTAGACATGGATCCTTTAAAAATATGGATTAAACGTGCCACAAAAATGGAGCCGAGTGCTTCAGATGTTGAGGAAGGAGAGAGTGGACATCTTGTTTTTACAAGAGTCCCACTTCCATCATAATTCCATGGTACCTATTCGTCGCCCTCCAAGGGGGTCTCAGTGGGTATAAGATCAGGTCTCCCCTTCCAAATCCACATGCAATCTGTTGATCCTAGCAGAAGATACGTTTTTATAAAGGGTTCGTTGTATGGAAATAAGGTCACCCTTGCTAACATTTATGCCCCCAATGGTAATCAGATTAAGTGGCTAGTGGGAACTCTGCAAACTTTACACTCCTTCAGGGAAGGATTTATGATACTTGGGGGTAATTTTAACTTGGCTCTAGATCTTCTGCTGGACTCCACCATGCTCCTTTCCAAGCAATCTGCCTCTCAAGTCCAGAAGCTGAGGAGGGCATTAGCTGCTCATCAGGTTTCTGATGTATGGCAAGTGTTGAACCCGCAAGGGAAAGACTTTACCTTTTATTCTGCCGTTAATGGCACCTATCAAAGGTTAGATTACTTATTCGCTTCCAACCACCTTCTGGAGGGGGTGGAGTCGGCAAATATCAGGCTAATAACCATATTGGACCACGCGCCGATCATGATGGCATTGCAATTGCAGGGAATTCCTCCTGGATCCTGGACTTGGAGGTTAAACGAGACTCTCCTTGAAAACGACTTGCATAGATCTCAGATTGAGGAAAAATATGTTTTTTGACCTGAATAATGACCCACAAATAAGCGCACCTGTCACGTGGGAGGCACACAAGGCATTAGTTAGAGGGGAGCTGGTGGCTCTGGGAACATGGGTCCTTAAGCAGAGATCGAAAGCGGTAGAATCAGTACTAACCCAAATCTCTACCTTAGAAAACCTCAACAAGAGACACCCCTCCGAAACGACCCATGAGGATATAGTTAAATTAGGCACCCAACTCACGGATCTTCTTAATATTAGGACGGCGAAAATGCTTAAACTGGCTAAGTTTCAAATGTACGTCCACGGCAATAAAGGTTCAAAAAATCTATGTAACTTATTGCTGCAAGGATCCCCTCTCCCGCCACAGTCTTTGATGGCGCATATAGTTATTCTACCAAAGGAAGAGAAGGAGACGGTTAAGTGTAGCAGCTATAGACCCATCTTGCTTCTAAACACGACGTGAAACTATAGGCTAAAATCCTCAGTCTGCGGATGGCTAAGTACCTCCCTCATCTTATTCAAGAGGAGCAGGTGGGGTTTGTGCGGGGGCATGAGGGCAGACATAACGTCACAAATTCCAGCAATATATCGATATCAAGATGTAGGGAATACTGTCAAAGTAAATTACAAAATTTCAGCAAGTATAGTGAATCCCTATAAAAATTAACTATGACCACATTGAGACCTTTCTGCAAATGGTCTCCAATGAGTTAGAATGTTTGGAAAGATTGAAGCCGGATAAATTTAATCTCACCCATATGGAAATGAGGGCCCTGAGGACCCTGGAACAAGACACTACATTGATTATCAAACCGTCCGATAAAGGGGGGAATCTAGTGATCTTGGATCACACCCTTTACCAACGTATGTGTCATGACCTTCTCAAAGACAAGGAAGGCTACTGTATACTCCCTTCGAACCCTACAACAAGTTTCATGTTGGAACTTAAGGGTCTCCTCGATAGAGGTTTATCTGAAAAGGTTATCTCCTTGGCAGAATATGACTTCCTTCTTCCTAAATATCCCTGTTTGGCTACCTTCTATGGGCTTCCTAAGGTACACAAGGGTATAACTCCCCTTAGAGGTCGACCAATTGTCTCAGGGGTTGGATCATTGACACAAAACTGTGAGGTATACCTTGATCGTGTGTTGAGGGAATTTGTCGTGTCCCTACCGGCTTACACCAGGGACACGATGGATTTCCTCAATAAGATCGATAACATTACGCTGGAACCTGATTGCTACCTCGCTAGTGTCGATGTTGAATCTCTATATAGCTCCATCCCCCACTCTAAAGGCATGGAGGCGGTGCAATATTTTCTCAGTACTAGGGGTACTCATCACAGTATGCATAACCGCTTTATTCTGTCTTTGCTTGAATTCACTCTGACCCACAACTATTTTTTGTTTAACACCCGGTTCTACCACCAGCTAAGGGGGACAGCGATGGGGAGCCCCTGTGCCCCATCGTATGCCAATCTCCTCCTTGGCTGGTGGGAGGACCGCTGTGTCTTTCCAGACCACAGCAACTGGTGGTCCGACAGGATCATCTTATGGACCCGCTATATTGATGATATCTTTGTGGTCTGGAAAGGTGGGTCAGAGGAATTCCGACATTTTGTTGATGAGCTCAACATTAATCACATTGGTCTTAGATTCACGTTTGAAATTCATCCCACAACTATAGCTTTTTTGGATGTGAGAGTGACCAGGGAGGCAGATAAACTTACAGCGGATATCTATAGGAAAAGCACCGCCACCAATTCACTTCTTCATTGGGAAAGCCACCATCCCCTTCCCCTTAAGAGGGGGATCCCCAGGGGACAGTACCTCCGTACTCGGAGGAACTGTACCTCTAGGGAATCATACTTTAAGGAGGCCAAGGTACTTCAGAATAGATTCAGGGACAGGGGTTACCCTCAAACCATCTTGAGAGATGCTTTCAAAAATGCCCTTTCTAAAGAAAGAGACCAACTCCTGGTACCAAGAAGAAGGGAGACTCAGGAGACCCAGCCCGCCAGAATCATCTCTACCTTTGACTCGGCAAACCCGGAGGTATTGAAGGTGCTCAGACGTATGTGGCCTATCCTACTTATGGACCCCGACTAGCGTGACATCCTACCTGACCATCCAAGTGTCACATATAGACGGGGAAGGAGTCTCGGTGATAGACTCGTCCATAGCCACTATCTACCTACCCCATGTAGCAATACGTGGTTGGACCGTAAGCCAAGGGGCATGTACAAATGCGGTAATTGCAAGGCGTGTAATTTTGTACTTGCGACTAAAACAATAAAATGTTCAGCTACTGGCCGGATGTTTGACATCAGGGATTTTCTCAACTGTAGGACGAGGGGCGCCATATATGTATGTCAATGTACATGCCCCCTGGACTATATTGGTAAAACCACAAGAGAAGCACGTAGAAGATTCCTTGAACATATCAACGACGTGTTGAATAAGAGGGATACTCCAATAGCATCCCACGTGGCTGATAAACATGGGGGTGACCCCAGATCACTTAAGTTCAGTATCCTTGAAACAATATCCCCCTCTCCTAGAGGTGGGAATTGGGATAGGAGGATCTTACAAAAAGAATGTCAGTGGATCCATAGATTCCACTCGCAGGCCCCACAAGGACTCAATGAGAGACTCTCTTTTACTTGTTTTCTCTTATGCTGATCTGATTTATACCAGGATTGACTCCCTTTTTTTTTTTTTTTTTTTTTCTTTATCTTATACCTCATCGCCTTTTCTATATTAAGCTTGGGCCGAGTGCATGATTGCACTGAACTGATTTTTTGCTATCGTTTAGGGTACACCCATGCATTTGGGTGTTCCCACTTTTTGCTTTGAGGTGTCCCATCCTATATTGGTATTAGTGGACATTGTGATATTTTCTTATTATCTCATACATCAACACTTCAGCCCCTGATCTTTATGTATGTTCCTTGATATCAAGTTTCCTCTTTCCATTGCCACAGGGCTATGGGCAGATAAGTGCCTCCTCCGCCTTCAGCCGAGATCGGTGATATGATCTCAGCCTGAATATTATAACTTCCCCCTTTCTTACCTGTGCTGATACTTTTCTGTACCGTGATCCACGATCATGTGGCCTAAGATTGGTCACCTGATCGGGGTTACTTTTCTCGGCTTTGTTGATATATCTCCTTGCCGCTATCTCCGATCATGTGACCTAAGACTGGCCACATGATCGCGGTACGCGCATCATAGCCGGGGTTTGTCTTATCCGGCTTCCTCCCCGCGGGCACACTGGAAGGAAGTGATGTCGGTGCTTCTGTGCACGGAAGCATCATCAACCTACGACACTTCCGGGGAGGTACGTAAGATTAGCGGGCTATTTAAACCACACTCGCTCATGGGAAAGGTTACAGGAGGAGAGCGTCTGGCAGGAACCCCAGGCATGTGAGTACAGGAATTTTAAGCACTAAAGAGGCCACACACTGTTTTTATTCTGGTTTAACCTTGTATTTATGACCCTATCCATCTATAGCATAAAGTGGGTCCACGCACACCTGCAGGGACACCTACCCTGTCCTGTATGTTCTCTGCGAGCATCACCAGTAAGGGTCATCTATATTTTGATTAATTACCCCCTGGTGCTTCTCACATGGCCATCTGAATTATGTGTCTTTCTCCTGTAGGTCTTATTGAACTCTGCCCTAATCAATCAGGGCCGGCTACATTTCTCCTCCTGTCACCGGTCCTGCAAAACTTGGATTTACTGGTTCCTTTGTATTTGTGAACACGTTTCTACAGGGGCTGTTAAGTATTTTTAACCCGAGCCTTGCCAATATCGGACTGGCTCATGCTATCTACTAATCTCTGTTATTATTACTTATTTGATTATTTTTTGGATACATTTATACACTATACCTCCTGATGAACCCTTTTTTCATTGTCAGGGGGAAACGCGTTGAGGTGTGTATATGAGGTGCGTCTATACTAGGCGCACCTTGGTAAATTCCTGCTGGGTATTACCATATTCACCACCTGCCCAGCGTGTTTAAGTACGTCCTTGCGTTACTAGGGATTGTCTAGGGTCTCCCAGCCTAGGTACGAGGACGAGGAGTCCCCACCATCAGGGGACGTCCCCGGGCTGAGGACTAGCATAGGGGTATACTAGGGCTAGATCCCTCATCTCCCTGCTTGTCCATTGGATAGAGACCATCATCGTCACCTGGACTGTCCCTATTACGATTATCATTCTAGTTATCATATAGATAATAGGTTGTTTCACTTTTTGTTATCTTTGGGGGTATATTTGACCTCTCTATTTTAACCATATATATTAAAAGTTAATTTTTATAGGGATTCACTATACTTGCTGAAATTTTTTCAGACATAACGTCAGCAGAGTTTTTCACGCCATACACTATGCTAGGATGAAAGGAGCTCCTCTGCTGCTTGTGGAGACGGACGCTGAAAAAGCCTTTGACAGGGTGAATTGGACTTTTATGAGGTCCGCGCTCATGCATTTTGGCTTTCCATCCGCGTTTTGTCTCCCTAATCTTTTTATTATATGGCCGTCCCACGGCGAAAGTTCTGGCAAACAGATATCTTTCTGCCCCTTTCGGGATCACGAACGGGACGCTCCAGGGGTGTCCTCTTTCACCTACATTATTTGTACTGGCTCTGGAGCCTTTTCTTAATAAAATTAGGTCCTTGGATAAAATATGTGGATTGAGACTTCCGGTTCCGGCACTGGGATGCAGGACGTGGAGTCAGCTAGCTCCGGACGCCCATCCTCCTAAAATCACCTGCGCTCCAGATACAGCAGCACAAAGGGGACCCAGAGGGCACTCAAGGGACCCCTACAAAGCAGAGGTCATTGGTCCATGGACCGGTATCTTCTACGGAGCGGCAGAAGGAAAGTAAAGAGCGGCACAGCATTGACCGTAAGCACCATGCTGAGCAAGATGGCGGTTTCCCGGGTTGCAAAGCAGACAAAGAGTTTGCCAAAATCTATTTGAGAACACTGCCCAGTGAAGTAGCCAATTATTTGGCCCCAGACATCAAGGAGACCCTCTCCAAAACACTCATGCAGTCCCTCCATGAGCTACATGACGCAGTAGCGAGGCATGATGCTAACATAGAGGAACTGGAACAAAGAGTGGCGGTCATGGAGGAAGATTTGACCAGATCTAATCGCGATGTTCAGGATCTATATAAACAAAACATTATCTTAAAGGACCGCTTGGGACTTGAAAAATAGCTCCAGGCAAAATAATCTGCGCATTGTGGGCCTCCCTGAAAGCATTAGGCCACCAGCTCTCAAAGAAATATGTGAGATCGAACTGTCTTAAGCCCTCAATCTGGGTGGGAGACACAAGGTGGAGAGAGTTCATTGTGTTGGACCTGCTATGGATATGCAGAAGCTGAAGGGCGCAGACACCCGAAATACCATGCCGAAACCCCGCCAAGTCATTATGAAATTTCTGGATTACTACGACAAAGAATCCATTCTGCGTGCTTTCAGGGCTCGTAAAGGGCCCTTGAAAGTGAGGGGCCACACCATCCTGATCTTTGCGGATTACTTGGCTCTGGTTGCAAAGAGACAGCGGGAGTTCAGCCATATTTGCTCTTAGCTTTACAAGAAACAAGTAAGGTTTCAACTGTTGTATCCAGCAATCCTAAAGGTGACTGGATGGTACCGTCAGAACCTACCATGCTCCCGAGTCAGCAGAGGAAGTTCTTCAGTCGGGTGGCAGCCCTAGTGACCCTAGACAGAGGGAAAGATCTCAGCAATTGCGAAAGACCAACAGAGAAACGTCTAGGAGCCCGGAGTGGAGACGTGCATCGCCTGCAGATAGAACGAGAAGAGATTGGGAGCTGGTCCCGGTGGACAAACGATTACCTCGCCCCCAAGAGAGGGGACTCCAGGTCGAGATGAACTCTCCTCGCCATTATGCAGCAGCTGAGGCCAGATGTGAGACACCTGCGTATCCTTCGAGGAAAGTAGGGCAATGCTCTGGGAGAGTCTCTTGAGTAGCTGTAAAGGGGAAACATCAGCAATCGGAAGGCATATGTTTTATATGTTTATATATTCTGTTCAATATGTTTGTGGTTATAACATCCCGCTCATAAATGGAAGGAGGAAATAGGATAATTGGACGTATGTTTATTGTCAGGTCATGAGAGGGGCGAGAAAATTGATGTACAACTTATTGTTGGCGAGGGGGGTAGTTCAATATTTTTCTAGAACTGTTATTCTAACCGATGCATCAGCCTACGTTCAGTTTACACTTTATCTGGTCACCGGGCTAGACTATTTGGATATAGCTCCTGTCATGGTAATGCCACATAATCTGTCTAAGTCGGTGCATGAAGATCGTTAGTTGGAATGTAAAGGGCTTACGCTCTCCGTAAAAGAGGTGAATGATCCTCCGTCACCTTAATAAAACAAAGCCAGACATAGCCCTGCTCCAAGAAACCCATCTGGAAGCAGGAGATTTTGGGAGGATGAAAAAATTGTGGGTAGGGCAGGTGATTGGATCAGCTTCCTCTAAGCGGAGAGCGGAAGTCATGATTCTGTTTAGTAGAGCGTTCAATTACCAACTGTTGGGGTCCTCCTCGGATGACCAAGGTAGATGGGCTAAGGTTTCCATACGGGTCCAAGACTCTGAGTACACTATTTATAACATATATTGTCCTAACTCCTATAATTCTTAGTTCTTCAAAACATTGGAAAGCAATCTGCTCACAGATGAGAACTCAAAGTTGATTGTAGGGGCGACTTTAATTCCGTTGTCATGGGAACAGAGGATAGAAAGTCTGGTTCCTGTGAGCAAAGGGGCAATAATACTCAGGACACAGTTCTAGTGCCATTAAAAGAATCGGTAGGACTAGTGGATACCTGGCGACAATTCCATCCAGATGAGAGGAGTTTTACCTTCTACTCTCACGCCGGGGATTCATGGTCACGCATAGACTATATTCTGGTTCAGGGTTCTCTATCAGGCTTGGTGGAGCATACTGAAATTGGCGACATCGTCATCTCGGACCATGCCCCAGTAACTCTGAATTTGAGGGACACATCCCCCAAGGGCAAGGACTACTTATGGAGATTTTCCTCTACCTTGATAACTAATGAGGACTTTGCTAATAAACTGGTAGGGTGGTGGGAAGACAATCCACCTAGGTACCTCAAAGGTGGTATTGAGAGGGCAGATCATAAGTTATGTTTTCAGCGGGAAAAAAAAAGCATGTCAACGACAACTGGAACGGACTAGTATCAGAGTTAGGCAGACATATAGGGAATTTACAGATAACCCCTTCAAAGAAAACAAGGTGAAATGGGTGGAGGCCCGCCAGGAATTTGACAAATGCGAGAGGGACCGAGGGTCTCTGAAACAAACACACTTTGAGGCAAGGATGTATAAATATGGAAATAAGGCCGGGCGCTTGCTGGCCAATTTAGCCAAGGGCCAGAGGAAACCTCAATTTATATCCAGCCTCAGGGATGAAAACGGTAGGGTAGTAACGGACCCGGCAGTTATTAACGATATAGTGGGAGATTTCTGTGCAGCCCTGTATAAAGAAAACTCCCCAGCTGCTTTAATCGATACCCTGCTAGATCATGTATAACTGCCATCGGTAACCACTAAACAGCTCCAAAGCCTAAATGCTGGCATCTCCATGGAAGAACTCCAGTCAGTTATCAAGGGACTAGGTAATGCTAAAGCCCCGGGACCCGACGGGTTTACAGAGGAGGATTTTAAGGTTATGATTACTCAAATATCCCCGGTGTTACTGGAGCTCTACAATGGAGTGCTGAAGGGCCAAATCCACCCAGATAAAGAAAATGTATCTTACATTAAGCTTTTACCCAAGCCAGGGAAGGACCCCCTGCACCCAGGCTCATACAGGCCTATTTTCCTTATAAATGTGGATATGAAGATATTGTCTAAAATCTTTGCGGATCGTTTGGCAATGATCCTCCTGTCCATGAAAGGGGAAGAGCAGGTGGGATTTGTCCAGGGCCGCTCAGCCGTTACTAACATCAGAACAGTTCTCACGGTTCTGGATAGGGTCCGCCATCGGCCAGAACCGGGGGAGGCTCCAAATTGGGCTTCCGAGGAGCATTTAGAACGTTCCTCTCTAAATTGTATGAAAGCCCGAAAGCCTGTGTGTATACTCAAGGGTTTCTCTCAAGGTCCTTTGGATTGATGAAGGGGACACGGCAGGGGTGCCCGCTATCGCCACTCCTGTTCAACTTGGCTCTGGAGCCACTGGCAAGGCTTTTATGCTCCTCGGACCTATTCGAGGGAATAACGGTGGGATCCTCACAGGTAAAAGCAGCACTATTTGCTGACTATGTGGTTCTATTTTTGGCACCACCGGAGGATCATATACAAAATATTTATAAGGCCCTGGAGCCTTTCGGAGCCTATTCTGGATATAAAATCAATGTATCTAAATGTGAGATCCTGCCATTGTTACCCATGGAAAGGGCTCTACAGCAGATGGTCACGAAATTAGGGATCACAGTTGCCAAATCTCAAATCACATATTTGGGTGTAAAAATGGGGAGGGATCCACACTCCTTATACTAACTGAATTTCCCTCCTCTGATATCTAGAATTATTGCAGACTTGGACAGATGGCAGGGTCTACCCCTCTCCATGGTAGGATGTTTTCATTTAGTTAAGATGATGGGAGTCGCCAGGCTTATGTACCCCCTGCAGACGATTCCGCTTCTACTTAGGAACGATGATGTCCAGCTCTTACCCTGAGTTCAGACCTGAGCATTTTTTTTGTCGCGAGTATTTCAGCGCGTTTTTGCAAATAGGAAACGCGCGTTTGTACGCGCGTTCTTGTGATTGACTACTGTGGTGTCAATCACAAAACGCGCGACAAACGCCCCAAAAAAACCTCAAGTACTTGTTTATGCGTCGGGCGTTTTACAGCGTGTTCAAACGCGCTGTAAAACGCTCAAGTGAGAACCAGGGCCATAGGAAAGCATTGGTTTTCATGTGTTGAGCGTTTTACAGCGCGTTTGAACGCGCTGTAAAACGCTCAGGTGTGAACTTAGGGTGAGAGAGCAAGTTCATACATTTTATATGGCAGGGCAAAAAGCCGAGGATCTCATTAGATAAACTGAAATTAAGGAAAGACCAGGGGGGACTTTCCTGACATTCGTGGTTACAATTTAGCCTGCAACAGCAGATACATCTTAGACTGGGCTAACCAGACATCCTTCTACTCAAATTATAAGCTGTAAAAACAACTTGCTGAACCCTGGGACTTAGTAGCACTACTACATACTAGCATCTCTAAGCTCCCAGTGTTAATCAAAAGGTCTTTGGTCATGAGAGACACAATTATGACCTGGAAAGTAATACGGAAAATGTATTGATTACCCTACTAAATATCTAAACAATTCCTCATAACAAGCAACCCTAATTTTAAGCCAGGAAGACACAGCACTACTGTACGGGAATATACGCGAAATGGAATCAAGGCCTCTTTCACATTTGCGTTGTTAGGATCCGGCGTGCACTTCCGTCGCCGGAAATGCACGCCGGATCCGTCACAACGCAAGTGATCTGAAAGCATTTGAAGACTGATCAGTCTTCAAAATGCTTTCAGTGTTACTATGGCAGCCAGGACGCTATTAAAGTCCTGGTTGCCATAGTAGTAGTGGGGAGCAGTATACTTACAGTCCGTGCGGCTCCCGGGGCGCTCCAGAATGACGTCAGAGTGCCCCATGCGCATGGATCACTTGATCCATGCGATCACGTGATCCATGCGTGTGGGGCGCCCTGACGTCACTCTGGAGAGCTCCGGGAGCCGCACGGACTGTAAGTATACTGCTCCCCCGCTCCTCACTACACTTTACCATGGCAGCCGGGACTTTAGCGTCCTGGCTGCCATGGTAACCATTGAGAAAAAGCTAAACGTCGGATCCAGCGATGCGCCGAAACAACGTTTAGCTTAAGGCCGGATCCGGATTAATGCCTTTCAATGGGCATTAATTCCGGATCCGGCCTTGCGGCAAGTGTTCAGGATTTTTGGCCGGAGCAAAAAGCTCAACATGCTGCGGTATTTTCTCCGGCCAAAAAACGTTCCGGTCCTGAACTGAAGACATCCTGATGCATCCTGAACGGATTTCTCTCCATCAGAATGCATGGGGATAAAACTGATCAGGATTTTTACTCGGAACTCTATGCCGGAAAACACATAGCTGCAATTTTTTTAATGCTAAGCCATGCCTCTAACTCCTTTCAATGTCTATTTATACATGCTCAATCCCACCCAGTCCTCTTGATAGTTATGCCCCTTTATTGCTCCCAAACAGTAGATGTGCACCTTTAGTGCCCCCTTACAGTAGTGAAGCCTGTACTGTTAATAAAATAAAGAAATAACACTCATCTAGCACTGTTTCCCTGGCAATTGGAGAACATCTTCTCCCTAGCAGCAGGTGCAAAGAGAGGAGAACAAGAACGCACAGGCTGGCAGGATGATCATTATTCCTCAGCCTTTGATCTCTTATTCAACACTGAAGGCATGATGAGGTCACCACATCACGTCTGGCCGGGAGGACATCGGCTATGTGAATTGCGAAGCAGCGAGCTGATGGCTCCATATGAATAGTGAAGCAGGGAGCTGCCTCCGTCATTACGGGACAGGTACCAAAATTTGTGACTGTCCCCTGGATCTGGGACAGTTGAGAGGTATGCATCTGTTCTCTCAGCCCATTAAAACAAACATAATTATGCAATAAAGAAATGCCATAAGAGGTAGAAGGTTCTCTACTGCTGTCTTTGAAATTTTACCTCAATCGGAGCTTTACAACTAGGACAGGGCTTAGAGTTCTCCCCTAGCCACTCATTACTCTTCATCTCCTCAATTGACTGTTTGAGCTCCCCATATATCTTCATCAGTTGCCATTTTTTCAACCTGTCAGCAGCTAGATACTCTTTAATCAATTCAGCAAGTCTTACTGGGAGACAAGAAAAAACAAACACAAGACATATGTTTAAACCGGTTGTCATAGTGTTTAATACTAATGACCTATACTCAGGATATTTTAGTATGTTTATTATTGATATTTACTACCTCTGCTACCATAATATCAATTGATTGATCTAAATGACACACTTCTCTTTACCAATATAGGCCTGTAACAATACCATTGTTTGATGACTTATTTCATCAGTTTCAGTATACTCCTTGTTTATTGACTGAACCATCCTGTATTGTATGAGCATCACTTGATACCGCATGAATATTTCATTTGGACTTGACTGACTTTATATGCATCAATAAAATAACCTTCTAGGCATATGACATTGAGTTTCATGGTACCACCTTTCTATCCTGAGGATAGGCCATCAATATTCAAATCTGTGGAGAGCTTTGTGTTTGTGGATGAGTGTGAGACGTTTAAATTGAATCCTAAGCTGTATGGGCAACCAGTAAGGGCTGTTTTAACCACTAGGCAGTGGAAGTCCATTACCGAGGAAGGCTCAACATGATGCATGCAGTAAAAATTATAAGGCCAGGGCTACACGGCGACACTGGTCGATACCAGGATTGCTGAGCAGCAGTGATCCCTTAGACATTATTGAGATTGCCGCAGCACCCGCAAGAAATCCCGCCATTTTGGATTTCTTGCAACTGCTGCGGTGATCCCATTCATTTCTATAGGATCCCAGCTGCTCAGCGATCCTGCCTCGACCAATGTCGCAGTGTAGCCCTAGTCTAAATTTTTAGTTCTAAACCCTGCTCCTCTGCCTTAGGGCTCATGCACACAGCCTTTGTGCACCCGTGGCTGTATTGTGGCAAGCATACGGCGGGTTCACAATAAACGGAGCACTGGCTGTCTGCAACCCGCATAACGGATGCGGACCCATTCACTTGAATGGGTTCGTAATCACAGAGATGCGGTGTGGAAGCACAGATCGGAAGCACTACCGAGTGATTCCGTGGTGTTTCTGGCCGTGCCTCCGCACCGCAAAAATTTTTTGCAGTGCGGACGGATCACGGACCCATTCAAGGTGAATGGGTCTCGATCTGTCCTGGCTGCTGCATGGACGTTGCCCGTGCATTGGCGACCGCAAATTGCAGTTCCCAATGCATGGAACGGATGCACAACGGCCGAGTGCATGAGGCCTTACTCTGAACTCACTAGTAAATTCAGAGAAGGGAGGGGATCACAGGTAGCACTGCAGAAGAAAGAAGGAGGGACAAGAACTGCTCCTCTCTTCCTCTAAAGGGTGGTCTATACACTGATTGGTCGAGAAGCAGTCAGCAGGGGCTTCTAGTAGCTGCTTCACTAATTAGCCTACAGCCCGCCCTGCATTACACCTCATAGAAGTCAGCACAGAGGCACATCGTCCTTCTGCAATCCGCAAAGAGACTAAAACTCCATTCACATGTCCACAATTCTGTTCTGCATTTTGCGGAACGGAATTGCGGACCCATTCATTTCTATGGGGACACACCATCTCCCGGCCGGATCCAAAATTGCGGATCCGCACTTCCGTTCCGCAAAAAAATATAACATGTCCTATTCTTGTCCGCAATTGCCGGTGATGTGCGGTCCGCACATTGCAAGTGTCCGTGTTTTGCGGATCTGTGGATCCGCAAAACACACACGGACATCTGAATGGAGCCTTGCACAGTGAATGTATATACAAACAGTGTATGTAATGCTGGCTGGGAGTACTTGAAGGGATTGCTGGGAGGAAGAAGGCAGGTGCTGCTGAATTCCCTTGTGTGTGGTTCAGGGATGCCATCGCAATCTCGCACAGGCACACAGTGGATCAGCCAGGTTACTTTCATGCTGTCAACTAAATAAGTGATGATGTAGTGTGTCTTTATGTATGCCTGTGATGCAGGGCTGACTCTAACCCTCCAAGGTGGCTATCGAAGTAAGTGTTCTCTTTATTTCCCAATGTAAACGAGCCTACACTCAACTTCCTCCGCACCAAGCCCCTGCTTGTAGTAAAGAGGAAACTTTCAATGCAGCAGTGCTCTGCCTCCTCCACAGTAAGGCTACATGTACACGAACGTATTTTGTTTCCGTGTGAGTTCCATTTGTTTTGCGGATAGGATGCGGACCCATTCATTTCAATGGGTCCGCAAAAAATGCAGACAGCACACCGCGTACTATCCACATTGGTATGTCCGTTCCATAGCCACGCAAAAAAAATACAGCATGTCCTATTCTTAAAAAGATAGGCATTACTACAATGGATCCGCAAAAAAAACGGATGCCACATGGACATCATCCGTTTTTTATTTTTTGCGGACTGCATACGTTCGTGTGCATGTAGCCTTAGTGCTGTGTCCTGTATTCTCAGCAGAGAAAGAGGGCTGCTGCAGCTGCTTCATGATGTAAGTCACTTTAGTACTTCCCTACAGCTTATGCCATGGCAGTGCTTTCTCTCTTTTTCCTGCTTAGTTTAATTGCACTGCTGAGTTGACATTTCAGCAAATCTTACTGTCTCCGCACTAGCAAAACAATTCCCATTGGCTCTTATGAAGACGTAGGTGTAGGAGAGTCTTTGTAAACTGAGAAGAGTGTTGTGAATCATTTGGAATGTTTTGAAATTGGTGTGAAGGTGTAATGTACTGTATGTGAAGGTCCGGGATGGTTTCTAATAGGTTAAGGAGGGATGATGTGTAATAAATATGAGGCCTAGAGGTGTCATTCACTGTGGATATGACTATAGATGAGCGAATTTCATATTTTGAAATTCGTTCACGCTTAGTTTGGTGGTAAAAGCAGAATTGTGTTATGGATTCCACAGACAATAACACAATTCTATGACGAAATGCCTTTAGAGGCATTCTGTTATTTATTCCGTCATAAAAGAAGTCTATGGGCTGCATAACGGATCCATCCTGTTTCCGTAATGCATAACGGAAACGGGACGGATCCGTTATGCAGCCCATAGACTTCGATTATGACGGAATGAATAACAGAATGCCTCTAAAGGTATTCCGTTATGCATTCCGTCATAGAATTGTGTTATGGTCTGTGGTAACAGAATCCATAAGGCAATTCACCTTTTACCAGTAAACGAATCGCAAACGAATTTCATAACCGGAAATTCGCTTATCTCTAGATATGAACTCTTGTGGTCTTGGGTTGCAATTTTGAGCAATGACGGATACAGAGTTGCATTTATGATGCTGCTAGTACTTGCAGCCTTGGGTTATATATGTGAGTGCTGGAAAGAGAGGTGTCGTCCAGTGGCATACATAGAGAAGTAAGGGCCCTATAGCAAGGATCAAACCAGGCCCCCCACACAAGACAGAAGGGTTTCTGCCTAAACCCCTTTCAATGACCCTTGGGCCATTTTTTCCACTGCCTCATTTGATAATGGTTGTTCCTTTAGAGGGTAGAGTCCTGACCAAGTTTTCACCCCCAGTAAAAGAGGGGATGATCCCAACTGGGCCCCCTCTTGCCCTGGGCCCAATAGCAGTCGCATGGTCTGCCGCTATGGTAGTTACACCCCTGGTGTCGTCTATATCAGTACTTATTGTTTTATGTCTGAATTGGTCTTCTGTCAGCAGTAGTCAACCGAGAGGACTAGAAGGCACAATGTTGTCCTCATGCCCCTGCTGCAGTATAGTACAGCTGGAATATTAGTGATCAGATCTCTGCTTCTTGCTTAACCTGAAATGTTTTGAGACTTAGAAATCCAAACACTGATAATAGTATAACGTACACAGGAATTTTGTTACACTTGGGTTGTACATGTGACCAATCATTATGTTCACACCATATAGTTTATGGTATCTAATACACAGTATTTTCCCCTGGTAGCAATGTTTCTAGGAGAATGAATCCAAAATATTTTTTTCTGTATGAATACATGTGAAAAAAACTTTGTGTGCCTCTGAGCAAAATCAAATGATAAGGATTCTTATTGTGAGTGTGTACATGATGTATAGGTATTCACTAATGCAATGTGGATTTTCACACATTTTTTTTTTTAAATAAAAACTCTACTGCAGTTTTTGATGCAGAAGTAGATCCAGCAAGAAGTCTTTCCATTATATAGTATATCTCATTCCTTTCCAACCCATTTCTGGATTTGGTTCAAAAGACTGCATGAAAAACTGCACCTCTTTTGGGCCATCAATATCTGATCAGCAAGGTTCCAACAACCCGCATCCCCATTGATTATCTGTTCTACCTTAGCCAGAAGTAAGCAGCTAAACTACACATTTCTCTAGTGGACAGAGCCAGTTTACTACAGAACTGCTCAGATCCTCTAATTCACTTAAATAGGAGCAGTACTGCAGTAACCAATTCCATCTACTACAGAAATGGGCAGAGCTGTGAAGTTTCATCATCAGGTTGTGGTGTTGGAGCTACTGCAGAACAGCTGACTGGGGGAGGGTGAAAGGTTGGACCTCTGCAGATCAGGTATTGAGGCCATCAATATTAAAGTGCCTGAAAGACCCTTTAACAAACAAGACTATAGAATTTACCATTATGATTGTACTACACTGACAAAAGCTATTGAACATACCTTCAGGTACTATGCAAGGGGAGAGTCCATGGAAAGCCTTTTTGCAATGGACACAAAATGCATATTGGCAGACTGAGCAAATGCCCATTTTACCATCTGGCTCCTGCATGACTGGTGTCTGACAGCTTAGACGTGGACAGTAAATGACATCGACCATTAAATCCAAGCTTGACTGCAAAAGGAGACGATCGTAGTGTCTGAAAAGCTGCTCCCCTACAAGATCCTTTACCTGCAAGTAAACATGGACATGGACATTGTATCTGTACTCAAACAGAGCTGGAGCTGTTCGGTAAAATATTTTACTAAACTTCTGAGTCAATTAAAGAAAGTGACCCAGGCAGCAAAAACTGGTGACAGATCCCTTTTAAAGCAGTTGGCCGACTCCTCAAAAATTTAGAGCGGGCCAGGAAACTTTAAAAGCCGAGCCGCTGTGGTCACATGCTGCATAGTTGAGTCAGTTGTTTTCCTTCAAACAGGCGCTGTTAAATTTTGATTATTGGCAACTCTCTTTCTAAGCTTTCTATAGAAAGAAATCAATACTCGGCAGTGGGAAGGGAGGAGGTACCCGAGAATTCATGAGCTTGAGGGCTCTGAGCTTGTGCATAGCCTTGAGTGAACTCCAGTGCTTGGCGTGTACTGTTCAATAGGAATTTTAAGAAAATGACTGGACAAGAAAAAGTACGTGGCACAGTAATCTTAAAAAGGATCTCTGTCACTAATTTATACTGCTCTCAGATAGGACAACGTAAATAGCTGGTGACAGATTCCTTTTACACGCACAATAAATGCATACTTGCTAACTCTCATGAACTGTCCAAGAGACTCCTGAAAGAAGGGGGATACCCCAGGGGGTCAGAGGACACAGCTCTGTGTAGGAAACAAGGCAATGCTTATTGCAGTTTTACTGTTTTCTTATATTTTTTTTTTTTACATGTATTACTAACTCGCCAGCAGTATTCTAGCAGTGTAATTTATTACACCCCAACTCAGTTGCATCCATACAAGTTGAATCTTTTCATTATGGGAACCTGGTCATGTGATCAAGTCTGACTCCTTGCTCTAATGTGTGAACAGGAACTCAGTCTCTCCTTGTGGCTGACTTCCTGTGAACCACAGGATGACATCATTACCAATCAGATCCCTCATGGCAGCTCTCAGGCCCCTCCCCTTCCTCCTATGTATTCTGTTGGAGATATCATGTCTCCCCTATGTAAAGGAACAGGAGTGGAGATATACAAAATAGTAGTGTATACAGTGACTAGCTGCAGTTATATAAACCTCCTGTAATATCTGTAAGTGCCGACTCTCCTGTGCAGTGCTATGGGATGTAGCTCTACACTGCTGTCCATACCCCTGCATGTAAAAGCTGACAGGGGAGAAATAGATGAAAGGCAGAGAGAGGAGACAGGCTCAAGTTGCATCACAAAGGAATACATAGAGATTTCACAGTCTGAGGGGACAGTAGCTTTGTCACTAATCTGTCATGGCTGTCCTCAGAGGACAAAGAGCCTTGCAGTGAACCGAGACTCCATCCTATCTGTTTCTGCATAAACCATAACTGAAGGAAGAAGAAATCAAGATTACACATCAAATAAAACAGGTGCACACAATGCATACACACGAGCCTCTGTCATCTTTAAGTCCTACAGCGGTAGAGATGCAAAGGAGATGTGTCTGCAGATTGCAGGAGCCAGTAATGTTTTTATCTACTCCCCCCCCCCTTCATCCATATACTGTATCTGGTATTGATTTACAAGTTCTGTAAAGCATATATAAATATTTTATGTATAAATAATGCTAAATATGTCATGGATGTATTATAGACTAAATGTGTGACTTGTCTGGGGTCTGTGGGGGATTGGTCTGAGCAGGACTGGGAATTTAAGGTAGCCCTAGAAAAAAACTAAAAGTGGCCGTATTTTGTAGGCGGGTCCAAATTCAGGGAAGGCAGGGCCACACAAGTATGCGGGACAACACAACTAAGTGGGGCCCCTAGTACCATAGTGCAGCCTCAGCAGAACCAAATACCACAGTGCATCACAAAGTAATACCCCAGCAGCAGAAAATACGTCCCCAAAAGCTGCCTCTCTGTGGTGGCTAGCGCCAGCTATCACATTCTGTCCTCCTACTCAAGTTGCTTCAGGATAATAATAAGGTTGAAATCAGGAGTCAGAAGGGCACCTGCGGCTGCCGACAAGGTACATAAGTAATTGACACTCCTTAACTCTGAGTGCGTCAGCTCATTACTTACCTGGCTGGCAGCTGTGAGAAGGACTGAGGTTGCCCCCTGGGCATTCGCCCACAGAAAAGTTTCCCTGTAGGGTCTATGGCCAGTCCACCTTTGGGTCTGAGCTTTGTATAAAGAAGAGTCTGGTCTGGGGCCTGCATACGGGTAGGAGATGGGTTTGGGGTCTATATACAGGGTAGACTCGTTTGGTGTATGTATGAGGGCCATCATCTGGTGTCTGTATACAGTCAGGGGACTCTGGCCTGGACTCTGTATAAAGGGGGGGGGGGGGTATATTGGATCTTTATACAGAGAGGAGACTAGTCTGTGGACTATTCCTGTATATGTGGGAATGGTTTGGGAGTCTGTATGCAGGTAGGGAAATGGTCTGATGTCTGTACATGAGGAGAGCTGGTCTGAAATCTGTTTATGGGGGGAGTGAGCTGGGTCTATATACAGGAAGGAGACTTGTATGGGGTCTTTATAGAGGGAAATTATTTTACTGTATACATGTGGGATTGGTTTGGGATCTTAATATGAATAGAACTGGTCTAGGGTTTGTACTATATACAGGAGGAACTGGTCAGTGCCTTTTATGGACAGTTTACAGGGAAAGGTGATTTTGAGTTTGTATATGGGGGAATGGTCTAGGGTCAATATGCAGGGAGGGGGACTGTCTATTCCCAGGAGACCACAAGTGATATTAACTAGTGTAGTGTTTGTTCAGAAAACTGCTTCATACTGAAAATCCTGGTTCACTGCTTCACATAAAAAGTGGTTTTCATTGTTTTTAATACATTAAAGGGGCATGACATTTAAAAAGGGATATATCTTATTTCCAAAAAATTTCATGTCACACAATCCATGCCACATTCCGAAATCATCCAGATCATTTCCAAAGTTGGTCAAGATGAGCAGCCTATTTAGGCCCCTTTCACACTTGCGTTTAGAAGATCCAGCATAGAGTTTCATTGTCGGGGCTCTATGCCGGAAAGAAACGCTTCAGTTACAGATAATACAACCTCATGCATCCGTTTAAACGGATCCGCTTGTATTAACTTTAACTATTTTTTAACATTGCCGAGACGGATCCATCATGAACTCCATTGAAAGTCAATAGAGGACGGATCCGTTTTCTATTGTGGCAGAATGTGTTTTGCTCCGCATCCCAGGACGGAAAGACTTCCGCAGCATGCTGCGGTGTTTTCTCTGTCCAAAAAACGTTTAGTGACTGAACTGAAGACCTCCTGCTGCATCCTGAATGGATTTCTCTCCATTCAGAATGCATGGGGATAAACCTGATCAGTATTCTTCTGGAATAGAGCCCCGACGACGGAACTCTATGCCGAATCCTGAAATTGCTAGTGTGAAAGGGCCCTTAGTAACTCAAAAATACAATGCTTGCCAAATTGTGAATTCAGTGAAATTGCAGAAGGCCTCAATGGTAAGGTGTGTCTTTTTGCTGATGACACAAAGATTTGTAACAGGGTTGATGCTCCTGGAGGGATACACCAAATGGAAAAGGATTTAGGAAGACTAGAGGAATGGTCAAAAATCTGGCAACTAAAATTTAATATCGATAAGTGCAAGATAATGCACCTGGGGCGTAAAAACCCAAGAGCAGAATATAAAATCAGTGATACAGTACTAACCTCAGTATCTGAGGAAAGGGATTTAGGGGTCATTATATCAGACGACCTAAAGGTGGGCAGACAATGTCATAGAGCAGCAGGTAATGCCAGCAGAATGCTTGGGTGTATAGGGAGAGGCATTAACAGTAGAAAGAGGGAGGTGCTCGTGCCGCTCTACAGAGCACTAGTGAGACCTCATCTGGAGTATTATGTGCAGTACTGGAGACCATATCTGCAGAAGGATATTGAAACATTGGAGAGAGTTCAGAGAAGAGCTACTAAACTAGTACATGGAATGCAGGACAAAACTTACCAGGAAAGGTTAAAGGACCTTAACATGTATAGCTTGGAAGTAAGAAGAGACAGAGGGGATATGATAGAAACTTTTAAATACATAAAGGGAATCAACACGGTAAAAGAGGAGAGAATATTTAAAAGAAGAAAAACTGCTACAAGAGGACATAGTTTTAAATTAGAGGGGCAAAGGTTTAAAAGTAATATCAGGAAGTATTACTTTACTGAGAGAGTAGTGGACGCATGGAATAGCCTTCCTGCAGAAGTGGTTTAAGCATGCATGGGATAGGCATAAGGCCATCCTTCATATAAGATAAGGCCAGGGGCTATTCATAGTATTCAGGATATTGGGCAGACTAGATGGGCCAAATGATTCTTATCTGCCGACACGTTCTATGTTTGTAGATCAAGATATTTACAAAACATAAATTAAGTAATCCCCATTAGTATGTCTTGCACAATTGACAATGCCGTCCAGTGCACATCTTGCATGATGTATGCAGTCCTGGAACAGCCGTTTGAGGGTGCATATCTTTGTTCAAAATGTGAGCAAATTACCCGTTTGGAATCGCACATCGAGTCTCTAAACGGGCATATTGCAACACTGAGAGCCACTGACAATTTGCAAAAGAGTTTGCTGCTCACCGAGCAAGCAGTCTCTGGGGTAGTTCAGGGGAAGGGTGACAGCAAGGAGGCTGAGGAAAGTGAGGTAGCTAGCTGGGTGACAGTAAGAAAGGGGGGTAGAGGGAAGAGTGCCAGAGAGGCCAGCCCTGATCTGACACACCCCAACAAGTTTGCACGTTTGGCAGCTCAGGGACAGCACTGCTGCAGCCAGACACTTCCTCTGCCGGTCAGGGGAATGTCAGCTCCAGTAAGCAGGGGACCAGGAGAGCAGGGCAGGCCAGACAGGTACTGGTAGTGGGAGACTCAATTATTAGGGGAACAGATAGGGCGATCTGTCACAAAGATCGTGATCGCCGAACAGTGTGCTGTCTTCCTGGCGCTAGAGTTCGACACATCGCAGATCGGGTTGACAGATTACTGGGAGGGGCTGGAGAAGATCCAGCGGTCATGGTCCATATCGGAACCAATGACAAAGTTAGAGGTAGGTGGAGAGTCCTTAAGAATCCTTCCTCAGGTTCACCTACGGAAACCTTGTTACGACTTTTACTTCCTCTAGATAGTCAAGTTTGATCGTCTTCTCGGTGAAAAGCTTAGGGCAAGGACCTCAAAGGTAGTATTTTCCAAAATACTGCCTGTACCACGGGCCACACAAGAAAGGCAGAGGGAGATTAGAGAGGTTAACAAGTGGCTCAAGAACTGGTGTAGGAAGCAGGGTTTTGGGTTCATGGAGAACTGGGCCGACTTTGCTATCGGCTACAGGCTCTATCGTAGGGACGAGCTGCACCTCAATGGGGAAGGGGCAGCCGTGTTGGGGAGAAAGATGGCTAGAAGGTTGGAGGAGTGTTTAAACTAGGGACTGGGGGGGAGGGAAATTACATTATAAGAGGGGAAGATAGTGCAGATAGAGACCGGGGGCAAGGTAGTGGGACTGGGGGAGGAATGGAAGGAGGGACTAGAAAAGTTCAGAAGGAAAGGTGTAGGGCAAAAAATATGCATAAACCTCTCAAATGTATGTATACTAATGCCAGAAGCCTGACTAATAAAACTGGGGAACTGGAATTAGTGATGTGTGAGGAGGATTATGACATAGTGGGAATAACTGAGACATGGCTGGACGATAGCTATGACTGGGCTGTTAATGTACAAGGTTACAATCTGTTCAGAAAGGATCGTCAAAACCGGAGAGGGGGAGGGGTCTGCCTTTACATAAAGTCCTGTCTAATGCCCAGACTCCGGGAAGACATCTGTGAGGGACACGAAAATGTGGAGTCATTGTGGGTGGAGATAAATGGAGCCAAAAACAATAATAAATTACTAATAGGAGTTTACTATAAACCACCTAATATACCAGAGTCCGCAGAAAATCTATTACTAAACGAGATATACAAGGCGGCAAACCATAATGAGGTGGTTATTACGGGGGACTTCAACTACCCAGATATAGACTGGGAAACTGAAACCTGTACATCCCATAAAGGAAAGAGGTTCTTGGCAATAGCCCAAGACAATTACCTTTCCCAAATGGTTCAGGACCCAACTAGAGGGACGGCCATACTGGACTTAGTATTAACCAATAGACCTGATAGAACAACAGACGTGCAGGTCGGGGGACACCTGGGAAATAGTGACCATAAAGTAATAACCTTCCATTTATCCTTCAAACGAGAGTTTCTACAGGGAGGAACAAGAATACCGGACTTCAAAAAATCAAAATTGAGCCAACTAAGAGAGGCCATAGGCCCAATTAACTGAGACAAAGTCCTCAAAAATAAAAATACAACCACAAAATGGGAGATTTTTAAAAGCATCGTAACATCTAATTGTGATTGATGCATACCTTATAGAAATAAAAGGCTAAGAAATGAGAAGAAACCAATGTGGATAAATAGAACCGTAAAAAAAGCAATAAATGACAAAAAGAAAGCATATAAATCACTAAAACAGGAGGGGAGCCAGGAAGCTCTGATAAACTATAAGGAAAAAAATAGAATATGTAAAAAACTAATAAAAACTGCCAAACTAGAGACCGAGAGATTAATTGCCAAAGAGAGCAAAACTAACCCTAAAATGTTCTTCAATTATCTAAATGGTAAAAAATATAAATCTGAAGGAGTCGGCCCTCTACATAGCAATGAGGGGGGAGTTGCAGAAAGCGACGAGGATAAACCTAAGCTATTAAATATTTTCTTCTCCACTGTTTTCACTGAGGAAAATAAACTGTCAGATGAAATGCAAAATGTAAAAGTAAATTCCCCTTTAAAAGTGCCCTGTCTGACCCAGGAAGAAGTACAGCAGCGACTTAAAAAGATTAAAATAGACAAATCGCCAGGACCGGATGGCATACACCCCCGTATCCTAAGGGAATTAAGTGATGTCCTAGCCAGACCCTTATTTTTGATATTCACGGACTCCATACTGACAGGGAATGTTCCACCAGACTGGCGTATAGCAAATGTGGTGCCAATATTCAAAAAGGGTCCAAAAACAGAGCCTGGAAATGTTTGAAGGTTTTGTAAGAGATGCTATCTTGGAGTATCTCAATGAAAATAAGCAAATTACACCATATCAGCATGGCTTCATGAGGAGGTACGTTCTAGACTTGACCGGGGTGAATCAGTATATAAAATGAGAACACTTGGACTAGGAGAAAATATCTGTATGTGGGTAAGTAACTGGCTCAGTAATAGAAAACAGAGAGTGGTTATTAACGGTACACACTCAGATTGGGTCACTGTCACTAGTGGGGTACCTCAGGGGTCAGTATTGGGCCCTATTCTCTTCAATATATTTATTAATGATCTTATAGAAGGCTTGCACAGTAAAATATCAATTTTTGCAGATGGCACTAAACTCTGTAAAGTAATTAACACTGAAGAGGACAGTTTTCTGCTACAGAGGGATCTGGATAGATTGGGGGCTTGGGCAGAGAAATGGCAGATGAGGTTTAACACTGACAAATGTAAAGTTATGCACATGGGAAGGAATAATGCAAGTCACCCGTACATACTAAATGGTAAAACAATCAGTAACACTGACATGGAAAAGGATCTAGGAATTTTAATAAATAACAAACTAAGCAGTAAAAACCAGTGTCAGGCAGCTGCTGCTAAGGCCAATAAGATAATGGGTTGCATCAAAAGGGGCATAGATGCCCGTGATGAAAATATAGTCTTACCACTTTATAAATCACTAGTCAGACCACACATGGAGTACTGTGTACAGTTCTGGGCTCCTGTGAACAAGGCAGACATAGCAGAGCTAGAGAGGGTTCAGAGGAGGGCAACTAAAGTAATAACTGGAATGGGGCAACTACAGTACCCTGAAAGGGTATCAAAATTAGGGTTATTCACTTTAGAAAAAAGACGACTGAGGGGAGATCTAATAACTATGTATAAATATATCAGGGGTCAGTACAGAGATCTCTCCCATCATCTATTTATCCCCAGGACTGTGACTGTCCCGAGGGGACATCCTCTGCGTCTAGAGGCAAGAAGGTTTGTACACAAACATAGAAAAGGGTTCTTCACGGTAAGAGCAGTGAGACTATGGAACTCTCTGCCTGAGGAGGTGGTGATGGTGAGTACAATAAAGGAATTCAAGAGGGGCCTGGATGTATTTCTGGAGCGTAATAATATTTCAGGCTATAGCTACTAGAGATGGGTCGTTGATCCAGGGAGTTGTTCTGACTGCCTGATTGGAGTCGGGAAGGAATTTTTTCCCCTGAAGTGGGGAAAATTGGCTCTACCTCACAGGGGTTTTTTGCCTTCCTCTGGATCAACTTGCAGGAAACAGGTCGAACTGGATGGACAAATGTCTTTTTTCGGCCTAATATACTATGTTACTATGTTACTATGTAAGTAGGCCCCAACAAATATAGATAACTAGTAGACAAATAAGAGTCTTGTATATGAAGATGTAGTCATACACATAATACAAAACACATTATCATACTGTGCATAGAAATAAGTGACTAGACTAGAGATAGAAGAAGAAAGATGGAAGAGATTACAGGAGGAATGAGGAAGAGTTAAAGAAGTTTTCCCATCTCATAAAGTGATGGCACTTCGCTAGGATATGCCATCACTTTATTATCACTGGGGGTCCAACCTCTGTGACCCCTATTAATCCTGAGAATAAGGGGGCATGGTGCTGATGTAGCACTGAGGGCCATTCAGTGTTTTACCCTGCATAGTAGTGTTCCCATGCCCAGTGGGTCGCTGGAACCCTGTTGTGCAGGGAAGGACTGTGCAGCCTCTTTATTCTCAGGGACACTGGTAGTCGCAGAGTTAGATCTTCCATGATCATAAAGTGATGGTATATACCAGCCATCAGTTTATGAGATGTGAATACCTCTAAAAGCATTCACTGGTCCTGAGAAACATTACAAATAAATTAGAAGATGCACTTAGGGAAAGGATAGGAAATGTGGGGGGAATTGATAGCATGCTCTTATGCCTAATTTTGCAGCTAAGTCTCATCAAGGGTTTGAGCCCTATCAATCAAACATTGCTGTCCTATCCCATAATTTGTTGTTGTCGTAAATCTACAATGTAAGAATTGTGTCTAGCACCAAGTGATGGTTTTCTGCTGGACCTCTGGAGCCCATTATTGTGTAGCCTACACTCAGCAGAGAATCCTCTGGTACTCTGTTGGGCCATCAAGCTAAAATACTAGAGTCCAGGCCTAACAAAATGACTAGGCCTTAAATGAAAGGATTCCTTTCATCCTGATAATGCTAATTAATCTGCAGGCATATTATAGAGCTAAAGATATATAGTTGATGTATATGATAAATAGTTGGGTAAGGATTCAGTAAAACTTGTAATTTTTCTATGTATAACCATGCTCATTCTTGTGTTTGAAGTCAAGGACGCAGACCTATCAGTGATTGACAGGTTTACCTCTATGACTGTGCATACAGATATAGCTGTCAATCACTGATAGGACCGTCTCCTTAACTTCAAAGCCCAGAATGAGCATGTATCTACATGGAAAACTTAAAAGGCAAATAATTTCCTCATAATCTCCATTGAGCTTTCACTTACCTGAGCAGGTGTTGCAACAGATGTGCACTTTAGTTCAGGGCAGTTTAGTGCATGGACTTGTCCGTCCTTAATCTGGATTTCAAAGTAGTCCTTGAGACAACTGTTACAGTACACATGCTGGCAATCCTTAAAGTGGGTGCACTCGCTGCCCAATTTCTCCATAAAACAGATATTGCACAAGTATGGTTTGCTATCAAAAGCCTTCTTCTGTTGAACTTCATTGAAGTCCAAGATGCATTTCACCAGGGCAGGCACTGACTGCACGTCTTGTATGGCCCGCTTGTCCAGTAAGACCCCATCAGCGCAGGTCTTTTCAGACTGAATCCAGCTCTGTACACCATCACTACACAGATCAATCTCATATGGAGATTTTATATTCAAGTAATCGAGTGTCTCCTCCTTCAGAAACTGAATCCATGCAAACAAGACAACATATCCTCTGTTCTCCTCCCAGAGGTCATCTAAATGCTGGCATAACAGAGTCAGCTGAAATCATAAAAAAAAAAAAATCAGTATTAGGCTGGGAACACACTTCGCGTGTTCCCAGGGCGCGCCTATGACGCGCATATGACGCGCGCTTCAGCCGCGAAGTGGCTGTTTTATGGAAGCGCGCGTCATATGCGCGCTCCCATAATAGCCTATGGGTTGGCTCGCGCGTGCTGCCGCGCGATAGTCACGGCAGCCGACACGACCGGGCAGGGCGTTTTACAGCGCGTTCGTCCGCGCTGTAAAACGCCGACATGTGAACCATGCACATAGGGATGCATGGCTTTTCACATGTTGAGCGTTTTTCAGCGTGTATGAACGCGCTGAAAAACGCTCAGGTGTGTTCCCAGGGTTAGTGCAAGTATACTGTTACGGTAAGTATGCTTGGGTATATACACTTATGTATTCTAAATTTTCAACTAGGTACAATGAGGCATTGAAAAGAATAGTCCTCATACTGAGCACCATATTTATCAAGCCTCGCATCACCACTGCCACTTTTTCTGTCAAAAGTTAGAAAACAGTGGGTGTACCTGACAAGTCACACCCTTCGTGACTTATTTACAAAGAAAGTTCACCACTATTCCACATGACAAAATAAGCATAGCTCTGTAGCTGTGATGTATTCCTACATCCTACTTACCTGATTAATATGGTGCACCCTACACAACTGTAGAATTAGTAAATTTGACCCACTGGTTCTGAGAGATTAGTATGTTTTTAGTTGTAAAACTATACAACTAATGTCTATTCCTACATCCTACTTACCTGATTAATATGGTGCACCCTACACAACTGTAGAATTTGTAAATTTGACCCACTGGTTCTGAGAGATTAGTATGTTTTTAGTTGTAAAACTATACAACTAATGTCTTATATATAATATAGTGCCAACTGCTACATCTGTGCAGCTAACATGTCTCTCCTTGTCTCAAAGCGTCTGCTGTAGGACCTTTGCGCCGCAATCTGCGCCAGAAATACGCCTAATATATGTATGACACATTATATGTCATATAATATATGAAAATACAGAAATATTACTTTATTATAAATATATTCCCAAATACCTTTCATTACTTATAATGGCTCGTATTGTCTAGGGACCAATTATTAGGAGAAATAAAATGGCTGTCGTCCTATTATTACAGACAAAACCTGTCCTAATCACACAGGAGGACAACTTAGAGAGGAAGGATGTGACAAATGGGCAGCAGCACTTATATGCAGTCATTACCACAGCCCCACGTTACCACAGTCTGTCCTGCCCATCCTCTCTGTACTTCATGTCTCCTCATGAACTCCATTTCTACAGAGATTCAACTGAAGATCTGTATTCAGGATCATAATCTCTGACAGGCAGAGCAAGGAGAAGGATGAGGCAGCTCTTTACCTCAGTGTTGTGAAGTACCTTGTCCTGCTCAGTGATTAGGACAGGTTTTGTATGTAGTAATAGGACGGCAGCCATTTTATTTCTCCTAATGATTGGTCCCTAGACAATACGAGCCATTATAAGTAATGAAAGGTATTTGGGAAAATATTTATAATAAAGTAATATTTCAGTATTTTCATTTTCTAAATTCCCGGGGAACCATTTTAAAGACTTTTAGGGGTCACTTACTAACCAGAAATACGCCTATATTAGGCATATTTCTGGTGCAGATTGCGGCGCAAAGGTCCTACAGCAGAGGCTTTAAGCCAAGAAGAGACATGTTAGCTGCACAGGTGTAGCAGTTGGCATTATATTATATTTATAATAAAGCAATAGTTAAGTACCGTATTTTCATTTTCTTAATTCCCGGAAAACCCCTCTACAAAAAAGAAGTTATATTTAACATCATTACTTTTCCCATATTTTCTCTCCTTTTTTAGATTCTTTAGTTTTGTTTTCCTCTGATTATCCACTTTCCAGTGTACATGGCGTAAGGCGGTTTAGAGGAGTTTTCACAAGATTATTCAGTTAAGGTTTCTCTGCTTCCCCATTGACTTCCATGAAACCCACATTCAAATCTGCTTCCAAGAAGTATAAAGGCACTTCTCAAGCATTTTTTTACAAGGTGGAGTTTTGCGTTGATGAGTTTCGAATGTGGATTTGGCAGCAAAAACACCAGTTTTTGGCAGATTTTAGCCATGTGAACATACTCTTAGATGGATGAGCCTGTGAGACAATGAAGAAACCTACCTTATCTATAAAAAGCTTGTGTAAGAAATCCAGTCAGTATATCAAATGAAAACTAACCTGTGCCGGTGAAAGCCATTTGCAGCTTAGTGTGAAATTCGGGGGTGTAGTGGATGGGTAACCTGGAGGAAGTTCAAAGTTCAGCACAATTGGTGGAAGAAAGGACACAGTATCCTCAAAGTTGTCTGCAGAGGAGTTTGTTGCACTGTTATCTTGAGAAGAAAATACAAAGAAAGCTATTTTTAACATATACACTAAATTACAATATATAGCATCATATTGGCTTCCTGTTTCTAAATATTATATATGGTCTATAGACATGTACTGTATTTATTTATTCACCCTGCTCCTCATGTAAGGTATACGGTAAAGGCATTTGCTTGTGCATTTCAAATAATTACATGTTTTGTTACTTACTTTTATGTTATTTAAGGAAATGATATGTGTCATAAGTGTCAACTGAAAACTAGCAGGGAAAGCAGCGGGTTTTTAATCCGGCACGGGAACACAACAAACCGGAAGGGAATACATTCTAGTGCACTCCATTCTGGTTTGATCAGTTTTGTCCCCATTGAAAAAGGAGCCCTTGCAGTTAGTTAAATATTGCTTAAAGAGTAACTTAACTTTTGAATAAAATTTTATTAAGATGTTCCTAATGCTATATTAAAACTTTTTCTAATATTCTTTAAGGCTTTTTGTATTTTATTACAGTTTTACTGCCTTAAAGCGCACCATTCCCTGCAAGCTTAGAATTCACTTCTCTGTACATCGCTGACAGCTCAGTGGTATACGGAGTACAAACATGACATTTTATGAATGGGGCAGCAGCAGCGAGTACGGGCAGGAGTGCACATTGCAGCTTCTGCCCGTGCCCAACTGAGGTTTACTAACTCCTGGCATAGCACATGGGTACAGGGTACCCATGTGCTATGCCAGATTAGCTGAAAGGAGCGGCTCGTGCTTCTGCCTGATTCGCTAAGCTAAGAGCTGACATGCAGGACCCTTAGTTTAGCTCCGTTCAGCTAATCCTGACATAGTACATGGGTACAGAGTACCCATGTGCTATGCCAGGAGTTAGTAAACCTCCATGGGGCACGAGCAGGAGCAGCAATATGCGCTTCTGACCGTACTTACTGCTGCCCCATTCATAAAATGTCATGTCCGTACTCTGTACACCGCTGAGCTGTCAGTGGTGTACAGAGAAGTTATTTTTAAGCGCACAGGGAATGGTGCGATTTAAGGGAGTAAAACTGTAATAAAAATATAAAAAGCCTTAAAGTATATTAGAAAAAGTTTTACTATGGCATTAGGAACATCTTAATAAATTTTATTCAAAAGTTTAGTTACTCTTTAAAAAAAATGCTGGTTTCTAAATGACATGTCAAAACAGTTTTACCAGATATTTTCATAAAATCATCAAATGCAAAACTCAGCCCTGCTGAAAAGATTTACTGCTGCACTTTAAATGCTGGCAAACTACAAACTGATTAAAAAATCTTATTTCTAAATCCCTAAATGTCAACTCCCCCATTTCATAAATCTATATTGTTTTTAACCATTGTCAATTTATTACTCACTTTTGATAGATATTACAAATTCTGAAGGTAATTCCAGACACAGTTGAATCTCTCCTCCAGGAGCAGCATCTGTCCTCTTAAATTCGTCTTTAGAGTAAATACTGGTAAGTGCTAATAGTTCGTCCTCTTGTCCCTCTTGGTTTTCTGTTGACATTGACTTATCTGTGGCAGTGAAAAAAGAATTTTGGTTTCATTTATGAAACTGGTGTAAAGTAGAACTGGCTTAGTTGCCCAGAGCAACCAATCAAATTCCACCTTTCATTTTCCAAAGGAGCTGTCAAAAATGAAAGGTGGAATGTGATTGGTTGCTATGGGCAACTAAGCCAGTTCTAATTTAAACCAGTTTGATAAATGACCCCATTTATATTTACATACTGTATTCCTTTAACCTATCTTTAATGGGACCAGGTGGGTACAATATTATAAAGGGCAGAGAGTCTTTACTAGGCCATATTCATATACATGTGTAGCCAGATTTTATTAGTGAAATGTGAAAAACATCTACGTACAAAGACAAGGATACTTAAAAGGGTTGTATGGGTTCAGAGCTGAACCCGACATACCCATAATTTCACCCAGGCAGCCCCCATGATGTTAGCATCGGAGCATTTTTATGCTGGATCGCGCAGGGCAAGGGCTCTTTTTTTTATAATAACACACTGCCAGGCAGAGGCTTCCGCCCAGCAGTATGTTCGGGGACATCATCGGCTCTGATGGACGGGTTTTAGCACTGCCCTAGCCGTTATACAGGCTAGGGCAGCTCTAAAGCCCGCCCATCAGTGTCGGCGATGTCACTGGGCTCACTGCTGGGCGAAGCCTCTGCCTGGCAGCCCCATGGAGAGCCCGGTACGTCACCGGATCTCCTGAAAATGCCTTTGCCCTGCAGGAGAGCTTCCTGGTTGAAAATCGGGGTTATGTCTGGGTTCAGCTCTGAACCCGGACAACCCCTTTAAGGACTAAAAAGCTTCAAATTGCTGCCAGTTTCTATATGCATCATACATTTTTAATAAAAATTGAACCAGGTCTTATGAAAATCTTAAATTGACTCCCTGGGATTTTGAAGACACTAAAGCCATTTTCACATGTGTGTATATGATCTGGAATATATGGTCTGTGTGACAGCTACATTTCCCAGACCAACCACGGCTGACCTGAACTCACTGCGTCATAGTCCAAATCCGGCAGCGATATGGCGACAGGACAGGCACTGCTCTGTTGCTACTGCAACTAGCCCCGTTGACAGTGGGGCTGCTCAACCTATCAGGGAGCTAGGACACCGGACCAATCAGGCTCCATGCCAGCGCCACATGCCTCCTAGGTGGGTTATGTAAACAGGCAGCTGCTGACCACAGGTGCCTGTGATTGGTTTTCTAAGCCTTAGGCCCCTTTCACACGAGCGTCATGTTTGACGCCCGGATAAGAGGCGGGTGCGTCGTGGGAATATGCGCGATTTTCCCACGCGGGTGCAAACGTTTGTAATGCGTTTTGCACGCGCGTGAGAAAAATCGGCATGTTTGGTACCCAGACCCGAAGCCGGACTTCATCACTGAAGTCCGGTTTCGGGTCTTCTGGAGAATTGATTATTTTCCCTTATAACATGGTTATAAGGGGAAATAATAGCGTTCTTATTAAAGAATGCATAGTAAAATGAAGTGGAAGGGGTTAAAAATAATAAAACTGAACTTACCTTAGCCACTTGATCGCGTATCACCATGGTAAGATGGACTATGTGATTGGACCATGTGATGTGACGTCATCACAGGTCCTTTAGTTCTTGGCTGATGCTGGGAAAGAGAGGACAGAGCGCAACTACGCGATCAAGTGGCTAAGGTAAGTTAACTTTTATTATTTTTAACCCCTTCCTCTTCATTTTACTATGCATTCTATATTAAGAATGCTATTATTTACCCTTATAACCATGTTATAAGGGAAAATAATAAAGATCGGGTCCCGTTGCTAAGCAACCATGCGGGAAAATCGCAACGCATCTGCACTTGCTTGCAGATGCTTGCGATTTTCCCGCAGCCCCATTCACTTCTATGGGGCCTGCGTTGCGTGAAAAACGCACAATATAGAGCATGCTGCGATTTTCACGCAACGCAGAAGTGATGCGTGAAAATCACCGCTCATGTGCACAGCCCCATAGAAATGAATGGGTCCGGATTCAGTGCGGGTGCAATGTGTCCTCCTCACGCATTGCACCCACGCGGAAAACTTGCCCGTGTGAAAGGGGCCTTACTAGCAAGCTGTGTGTTTGCTACTCTGGATCACTGACCTTTGCCTGCTAACTTTGATATTGCCTTTGATTACTGATTTTGCCTCTGATATGACCTCCTGGTATTAGACTCTGCTTATTGTGACCTCGCCAGACATTTTCTCCTGGTTTCACTTTGGTGTGTACTGTATTTGTATCTGATTTTGGATCCTGATTCGGTCCTGGTTTTGCCTGTCTGGTTTTCACCACTTTTTGTCTGAATACCCTTTTCTCATTTAGTTTAGGCCGCTACACTTAGCTAAGAAGGGACTGCCGTCCAGTTGTGGGCCATTAATTAGGACGGTTCGTGTAGGTAGGTAGGGACAGTGGTGCAGATGCAGAACAGGGCTGCGCTGTTCCCTACCCTTTCACAGGTATACTACCATGCATAGAGCTGAGCTGCTGTATCTAAGCCTGCTGTCTAATTTATTTTACTCACATATATAGCGCTGACACATTCTTATTCAACCCATTATCTCGGAGCCCAGCACCGCCCCGCTGTTAATTATTTACTCCTCTCCTCGCTGCTTTTCTTTTTCTAGTGCGCAGTAATCTCGCGCATTCGCCCTGTGTCCACTGGTCCGGTCCTGTGCAGTGTCCTGGTAGCAGCCTCACCTAATCAAGCGTGCATGCGCCAGCTGTCTGCAGCGAGGAGAGGAGTGAATAATTAACAGCATGGCGGTGCTGGGCTCCAAGATAATGGGCACAGCTGGGCTCCAATAGCCAGAGGGAAAGCCCCTTGGGCGCCTTAGAGGGGTAATTAGCATATGAATAAAAGTGATTTTTAGCCAAAATGACCAGACATATGGGGGTAAGACTAGTATGTTTTACACTAAATCAAGATAACTGATGTGATGATGTAAAAAGCTCTGTAGCTAAAATCTGGATGACAGAATCCCTTTAAGAAGGGTAGAGATCAAGGCGTCAGAAAACCCCTTGCTACCTAGTAGGTACCTTTCAAGTTCCAGGCTGTCAGATGGAGATTTTTTATGCCAGGGTGAAATACTGGACCCTGGTTCAATAGGTTCCAGATCTCTGGAAGTACCCAAGGGTCCGAGACCGACATGATCCGGAGCCATGTGAAACATGATCTACTCGGCCAAAACGGGGATATGAGGATAACCCTTGCTCAATCTTCCCTAATCTTTCTTAGAACTCTTGGAATCAATAGGAGCGGAGGAAAGGCATAGGCTAGGGAAAATTCAATTTCTGGAGAAAGGCATCTATCCCACAAGGGGATCCCGCTGGATCTAGGGAAAAAATTCTGAACCTTCTTGTTCTTGAAAGTGGCAAAAGGTCTATTACTGGATAACCCCAGGGAACAGTTATTTTCTTGAAAATGGACTGGTTCAGACTCCATTTGCTTTGCGATAGAAAATGGCAACTCAGAAAGTCTGTCTGTCCATTTTCCAGCCCCTTACCGCTGAGATTGAAGCACACTGTTGTTCTGATAACAAGAGGATTTTCTGACCTTCCTGCATCAGAGTCTTGCATTTTGTACCCCCTTGTCTGTTCAGATAAGAGACCACCGTTTTTTTGTCCGTCATAATTCTGAGATTCTTCCCTCTTATTCTCGGAAGGACCGATCTCATTGTGAGACCTACTGTTGCCAGTTCTTTTAGGTTGGAGGAGCTCCCTTTTTGGTCCCCCCCCCCCCCAAAGACCTTGTAGGGAGATTTCCTGAATGTAAGCCCCCCACCCCCAGGGACTTGTATCAGTGGTTAGACATACCAGGTCTTGTAACCTCCATGGAACTTCCTAAATTACATTTTTTTCTTTCTAACCACCATCCTAAGCTCAGGAGTGTTCGGTCAGAGATTCTTATTTTTTATTCTAGGGAGTTGTTCTTTTCCCAGAAAGAAAGGATTTTCCATTCCCACTAGAGAACCCTTGAAGCTGTGCCCATCTTACCACTGGTATACATGATGTGAGTGATCCCAAGATAGACATTCCTTTCCTCATAGAAACTATTGGGTTTCTGGTCAGATCTCTGATTCTCTCCTGAATATGTCTGACCTTTTCTTCTGGCAACAGAATTTTTTTATTTGTAGTGAACCGGTTTAACTTTTTTAAGTTTATTATCATTCTGAAAGAACCATCCATTTTGTTTACTAGAAATATGGGAGAGTAAACCCCTTGCCTTCTTCTACTTTTGGAACAGGAACTAAAACTGAATTTTTGAATAATCTTACTACATCTTCTTCGATAGCTGATGTTCCTTGAGCCAAAGTCTAAGTTTTTGTCACTAGGAATCTTACTGGAGGGACCTTATGAAATTCTAGTTTTAATCTAGTGAGAATAGGGACTAGAATCCACGAGCTGCAAGAAATCCTAGACCAGGCGGGGAAAAAGAGTTTTAATCTGCCTCTTATCCGACCTCTGGCGTCATTGCTGATCTTGTTTTTTTTTTTTGTCTGCAAAGGGCTGGTTGAAAAAATAATTTCTCCCATTTCTTTGGGTTCTTAATCTATCCTCCCTTGATTTTCTTGTCTCCTTCTCTGTTGTTCCTAAAGGGACAAAAAGGACGGCTTAATCTATTCCTATTTCGCGGAGAAGGAACCCTGAAACCCTGGACATTTTTTCTTTTTATCCGCAGCTTAGTCTAATAGGTCATCTTTATTCTTCTTTTTACAAACCACCTTCCTAGGCTTTGCCCCTCAGAGGTACCAGGGCTGGGGGGGGACTCCAGACTCTTCTGTGTGCTTCTCCTCCTCCATGCTTTCTACAGGACCATCAAGCCAGAAACTCTGACTAGGACGCTGTCCTCCTGCTTACAGAGCGCCCTTCTCATAGGCGCTCTGTGATGACGTCATCGCGTCCTGCACTACACACTGTTCTGCATGCTCCACATCCTTTCTCCGGCCTATCTCCTTGCCAGAATCTTCTCCTCCTCCCCCTGTGGCCAGGAAGTCCGTGCCTCAGCACCGCACTCCAGCACCCAAGACGCTCCCTCCAGAGGCTTGCTGTGCCTCTGCCCGTTCCCAGCAGCACACCAAATGATGCCGCTTTACCCAAGGGGAAAAAACAATGCTCCAGCCTAGAAACTGGGGCCAGCATAGGAGCACCACCAGGGGGAAGGATCTTGAAAGAAAACTGCAGGCTTCCCCAGAGACAGGAAACCACACTGAATTGAGAGGAGAGTGTCCACCCTTTTATTCTGCAGGTCGGATCCTCCACCTTTGGGATTTTTTTCCTACTTCCCACTACATTCTATGCAATATTAAATGGTGGTGTTGGAAAGTACAACTTGTGCCACAAAAAATAAGCCCTCATACGGCTATGTGAACAGAAAATTAAAAAAGTTAGGGTTCTGGGAAGAGCCAAACAAAAACGCAAAGTCAAAAAAACCTCTGGGCAGAAGGGGTTAAGTCCTAAAAATACCTGATGTTTCTAAAAAGGTAAGTAAGTAACACTTTAAAACTGTGCCCTGTAGCTTTCAGCCATTTCCAGGGTATTATATAAGCACTGCACATGTAATGACATCAGCAAAGACTAGTTTTACAGCTCGGTTGCTTAGTAACAAATGACAGGTAGATGAGTCACATAGAAATCATACAGCTCTGTTCTCTAAGATAAACAATAAAACCTCAATAAAAGCAACAGTACAGTACACAAATACCAAAGGGCACAGCCGGTGACGCAGCATTTTCTCTCACTGAGCTTGCTGAGGAATACTAATGGACCTGAAATGTGTCATGGGGTTTTCCAGTCTGATGTAACTAAAGATGAATCATTCAGTGAAGAACCCCTCAGTGAAGCCCCATTTCTCATGTATCAATAGTGTTCTAGAAATGTCACTTTATAGAAAAAAATGTATGTGGCACAAATGCCACAGAGTATAAATTATATTTCACAGCATACCTCAAGGCTTTTATATACTGTATGTTTACTGTTTCTGGCACAAAATAGTGGAGCATCCATAGCAGTTTATTCAGTCACGCCCATTTTATACTTTTTTTTTTCATTTGTTGGAAAACAAGATAAAAAATAATTTGGCAAAAAAAATAAATTAATATTAATGCAAAGATCCATTTAAAGCAAATCAGGGGAGAGTAACTTACCAAAAAGGCAAAATTGCATAAAAAAGTAGAAAATTTGATGTGTACCTAAGTTATTGTATGTTTTAAACAATTTTAGCATCTTTCTAAACAGTTTTGTCTAGAAAAGAGCTGTGAATGTGACAAATTTATGTGTGCAACTTTTTGAAGGTGAAGGTTTTTAAGGTGAACCAGCCATGAGGTGGGGTAAAAGAAAGCGGCACATTTATTAAGCCGCCGTTTTAGACGCCAATCTTAATAAAGGCCCTTGGCTGGCAGTGGATCTGCCAAGGTTATGAAGCGCATGACTCTCCATAACTTTGGCGCATCCAGCGCCAGTTCTAAATGTAATATAGCTTCCTACTTGTTTTACATTTAGACCTTTTTCTGCGCCTAAAACAGGCATAGCAAATGGTGAATGACACGGGCGTGCTGGCCTGTCCTCTTCCTCGTCCGCGATGTGCCAACAGTTTTAGCACTGACGTGAGCGGGGAAAAGTCAAGGATATCGGCGCAAAAGTTAGGCATATTTAGGAATATTTCAGCTTAGTAAGTGACCCCCAAAGTGTCTTAAATGGCTAGTGGGGGCTTATTCACACGTCAGTGAATCGCGGACGTGTGCTACCTCTGTTCTCGACTAACAGTACACTTTTCTATTGACTTTTAAGTGTCTATTCACATATCAGTGGGTTTCCACCGACCATAAGCCAGTGGAAAAACAACTGAGAAAGGCAGTACTTTGGTGTGTGATGCAGACCAGACATGCTAGCTGAAGTGTATGGGTTCATGAAAACCAATGGCATCAGTGTTCTGTTAGTTATGTTTCACTGGTCATTGGAGGGAGATGCTCTGGAAATCCCTTTTCAATCTAGTAGTGCATATGACATAGGGATGACACACAAAAGTGCCAAAAACAGACAGATGGAACTTTCATGGACATCTTCATAGATGAACCACTGACCATGTTGTCACTGATGTGTGAAAGAGGTCTCAGACTCCATAAAGGAAGTCATGACTGACACAGCTCTACTGTTTACATATAGAGTCTAAAACTTAAACAGGCCTCCCGGTCTTTATAGTTTGTTACAGTGTATCAGTTGAGTCATGTTACCTAATAGAAATCAAAGATCTTGAAAAAAGCTGAGGAACTGAAATGCAAAGTTCCATAGATTCAGTATTATTTACATGAAATCAGCCCCCCTTTAAACAGCACAGTCTGCAGCTACTTACAGTTCTTTACTGTTGTCCTTGTAGATATCTGATTTTTCTTTAGCCTCTCACACTTGAATTGTAGGTGTGTGAATAGGGAAGTAGACTTGAACCGTACTTGTAAGAAGAGACTTTACATTAGGAAGCCGATAGAAGCAATCCATAGAATGAAGAATACAGAGCAATACACACCCAGCCCTAGAAAAGCACGTGACCAAGTCCTGTCTCAGGTTTAAAGTGACAGTAATACATATTACTATATTTTGCAGATGAACATGTCTGGACACATCACTGCAGCTTTACTTATTAAATCAGGCATTTCAGGGAAAAAACAACATACAGTGTATACAGACGACAGGGAGGGAGGGACAATATGACCTGTCATATAGGAGAACTTATGAACCTAGACTTTCACTTGTCATTTTGTATGCATATTGCATTTTCACTCTTTAAAGAAGAGTTAGTTCTGATGGACAACTAACTAACTAACTAACTAACTAACACTTATACATATCAATCAGGGCTGGGACAAGGTCCACCATCAACAGAGGCTGAGCTGCCCAAGTGCGCCCCCCGGGGGCATTCCTTGTAATTTTACCCCATCCAGAACCCCATCAGACCTCAGATCAGACGGAAAAGAATATTATCTTTATTTAAGAACTTTCTTACTTCACTTCAGGGCAGACTCTCATGCTCTATCCCTGCTGGGGCCTGGGCTGGGTCGTGACACAGTTCTGTGCTGCTGCCTGCTGCTGCCCGCGCTGCTCCTGGTCTCCAGAGGGCGCATATGTGACCTGACTGCATACAGCGCGTCAGGTCAAAGTGCACGCTGTACGCAGCTAGTCAGGCAAGCGACTGAGGGGAGACCAGAGCAGCGGAGCGGCCGAGCCAGGAGGCGGAGCAGGGAGGGAGCACGTAAGTTCCGTGCCAAGTGCTCACTACTCCTCCCGTCCTCCAGCGCGGCCGGCAGCCCGGCAGGCTCAGCAGCAGCAGCGATGTGGTCAGTGGCCTGGGGAGCTTGCCTGCGCCCTGAGGCTGGAGCCTCCCCAGCCTTTGTGTCGGCCCGGCCCTGATATTAATCACTGATAACATCTCCTCCATGTACAACTATCAGTAATTGATAGCTATGTATGTATACACACTTATACAGTGAAAGATATCAATCACTGATAACACCTCTGTGTACAACTATAAGTGACTGATGGCTGTCTATGCACTTACACAGAGAATACTATCAGTCGCTGATAACACCTCCCCTGTGTACTACTATCAGTGACTGATGGCTATCTATGTATACACTTACACAGAGAATGCTATCAATCACTGATAACACCTCCCTGTGTACAATTATCAGTAACTGACAGCTATTATGTATACACACTTTTACAGTGAAAGATATCAATCACCGATAACACCTACCCTGTGTACAACTATCAGTGACTGACAGCTATCTATGTATACACACTTACACAGAAATTGCTATCAATCACTGATAACACCTCCACTGTGTACAACTATCAGTGCCTGACAGCTATCTATGTATACACTTACACAGAGAATGCTATCAATCACTGATAACACCTCCCTGTGTACAACAATCCGTGACTGATGGCTATCTATGTATACACACTTACACAGAGAATGCTATCAATCCCTGTTAACACCTCCCTGTGTACAACAATCCGTGACTGATGGCTATCTATGTATACACACTTACACAGAGAATGCTATCAATCACTGATAACACCTCCCCCATGTACAACTATCAGTGACTGACAGCTATCTGTGTATACACACATACACAGAGAATGCTATCAATCACTGATAACACCTTCCCTATGTACAACTATCGGTGACTGATAGCATTCTCTGTGTAAGTGTATACATAGATAGCTATCAGTCACCGATAGTTGTACACAGGGAGGTGTTATCAGTGATTGATAGCATTCTCTGTGTAAGTGTATACATAGATAGCTGTCAGGCACTGATAGTTGTACACAGTGGAGGTGTTATCAGTGATTGATAGCAATTTCTGTGTAAGTGTGTATACATAGATAGCTGTCAGTCACTGATAGTTGTACACAGGGGAGGTGTTATCAGTGATTGATAGCATTCTCTGTGTAAGTGTGTTTACATAGATAGCTGTCAGTCACTGATAGTTGTACACAGGGGAGGTGTTATCAATGATTTATAGCATTCTCTGTGTAAATGTGTTTACATAGATAGCGGTCAGTCACTGATAGTTGTACACAAGGAGGTGTTATCAGTGATTGATAGCATTCTCTGTGTAAGTGTATACATAAATAGCTATCAATCACTGATAACACCTCCTTGTGTACAACTATCAGTGACTGACCGCTATCTATGTAAACACACTTACACAGAGAATGCTATAAATCATTGATAACACCTCCCCTGTGTACAACTATCAGTGACTGACAGCTATCTATGTAAACACACTTACACAGAGAATGCTATCAATCACTGATAACACCTCCCCTGTGTACAACTATCAGTGACTGACAGCTATCTATGTATTGTAAGAGGGTGCAAGGTACCATGGTCGATGGCAGGTACGTGTCACCGAGGTTCCTGGCCTCGGTGAGGTAAGAGCCGGGTTTTCGTGTGTCAGCAGCAGCTAGTGCTGTTTGACACCTTGTTTTTAGTTTGGCTGCAAAGCCAATCCGGGCCGGCTCTTACTGGGAGTAGGCAAAGAGTTGGGTGGGTGCCTATTCCCCACGGTCCAGGCCGGACTTTATCCGGGCCTTTAAAAGGCAGCCTCCTCAGCAGCTGAGGGTGATTGTCCTGGAGCTGCTGTTAGGCTGTGGAATCACTTGAGTTTGGGAGTGCTGATCCATGCTGTGCTGTGTGGAGTTCTCTGGGCTGGAAGCAAGACCCCAAGCAAGGAGGAGTGCAGACGGCCTGGAAGCCGGAGGTCGATCGCCTTGCAGCTGGACTGACAGCCAGGTGCGAACCTGCACCTAAAGCCTCCCAGGTGACTGGAACCTGTTTTGGACTATTTTGTTTTGCTGCACGTTTTCTGATGGGTGTGAATTAACACCAAGTGACTGTTTGCTGTGTATTTGCTACAAGTGTGAATTAAACACTGTTTGCTACACTTTCTGGACTCCGTTTTGCCTCTATACTGCACCCGCACTGCTATCTACCAGAGCGACTCCCCACATTTGGTGTTGGATGCGGGCATGCGCAGTGAGGCTGGCGTGAACGCCGAAAATCTTTGTTTTTGCTGGGCACGACTGGATGTCCTATATTAGGCCGGCAAAGTTGCAAACAGGAATTTCTGGCAACATGGAGGCTGCTGTGAAGGCTCTCATAGAGGCTAACGTGCAGCAGCGGGAGACCAACCAGCTACTATTACAGCACGTGATGGCGTTACAAGCTGCAGGAGCGTCCCACCATGTCCATGATGCCTGGAAAGCGGTCCGTGCGGCGATCCCAAAGATGACCCCCTCGGACGACGTTGAGTCGTATCTGGCGGTCTTTGAGAAGGTAGCCGTGAGGGAGAAGTTACCCCGTGACCAGTGGGCCGAGGTGGTCGCTCCGTTCCTGGCGTCCGGACCCCAGCAGGTTTTTTTTGACTTGGCAGATGACCAGGCTGCTGACTACCCCCAGCCTGGCCAGGATCTCCCCCTTCACCGTGGGGTAAACGTGTTAGTCCGGGCTCAGCGGGTCCACCAGTGGGACTTTAAAGCGGCTGAACCCGCCCGGCCGCAGTACTATGAGTTGCTGCACAGGTTGCAAAAATGGCTGCAGCCTGATGCTCTAAGTCCGACTGCTATGCTGGACCGTCTGCTGGCTGACATGTTCTGGAGGGCCTTGCCTCACCCCCTTCAGCACTTGATCGGCCAGGTCTCACCCACCAATGCCCTAGAAATGGTCGACCTGGTGGAGCGCTATGAGGCCACAAAAAACTTGAAAGGGGGTGTTGTTGGGAGGGGGCCGGTCAAACCCCGGAGGTCTCCCATCCAGTCCCGACGACTGGTACCCGAGAAACCTGCTCGGGGTGTACCCTCTGTAGACCCGGCCCCGATAGTCTGCTGGCGGTGTCACGAGCCTGGCCACGTAAGGGCCGACTGTCCACAGTGGGGAGAACCCATGGAGATTAATTATGGGTACCGGGCTTCAATGTATGCCAGGAGACTGTGTGCAACCGGCACCCCCGAGACAATAGACAATTGTCACCTGTGCCAGGTGCAAGTGGGTGATAATCTGGCAGTGGCGCTACTGGACTCAGGGAGCCTAGTAACCCTGGTAAGTGCTGCCCTGGTACAGCCCACCCAGTATACGGGCCGGAAAGTTGGTGTGGTGTGCATACACGGAGACTTAAAGGACTATCCCACTGCTGTAATGTCTCTATCCACGGCGGCCGGCACATGGACTTGTGAAGTGGCGATCTCCACAAAGCTACCTTATGAACTAATAATTGGGAGAGACATCCCTGGTTTTCCGTCACTATGGCCTGAGATGAAAGTGACTAATAGCCCTGAGACAGGGGCAACCCTAGCAGAGTGGCCTGGTTCCAGTGGGGGGCCAGAGCCCTGGGAGCCCGAGTCCGGAGGGCCTGCGGTAGGGGTGACCACCACTGCTGTGATAGAGGGGGAGACACCCCCACTGAGTGTAATGGTGGGAGACATGGAGGACTTGCCACCAGGACCTGAGTTGGCAGATCTCCACGTCTCCGGAGACAATTTTGGGACCGCCCAACACCGGGACCAAACCCTAACTAGGGCCTGGGAGAATGTGGTGGAAATTGATGGTAAACCCCAGAAGCCAGGGGCTGAGTTAATATTTCCCCGCTTTGTCGTTCACCAAGAAATGTTATATCGGGTGAACCAAATCCGGAGTGAATCTGTTGAACAGTTGGTGGTGCCCACAGCGTATCGCAAGCTGGTCATGGAGCTTGCCCACCAACATGTTCTTGGGGGACACCTGGGGTGGCAGAAAACGCAGGACCGCATACTGCAGCGGTTTTATTGGCCTGGTGTGTTTAAGGAGGTAGAAGAATATTGTAAATCATGTCCAACCTGTCAGGTAAATAGCCCCCAGCCACATGTCCGTAGTCCCCTTGTGCCTCTTCCAATCATTGAGGTCCCGTTTGTGCGTATCACTATGGATCTAGTCGGGCCTGTACCGAAGTCTGCCAGGGGCCACCAACACATTCTGGTAGTTCTCGACTACGCCACTCGGTATCCGGAGGCGGTGCCTCTGCGACATACCTCGGCTAAGCTCATTGCCAAAGAGTTAATGGAAATGTTTTCCCGTGTGGGCCTGCCAAAAGAGATTCTGACAGACCAAGGGACCCTCTTTTATGTCTAAAGTTATGAGGGAACTGTGTAAATTATTGCGTATAAAGCAATTGCGGACGTCCGTTTACCATCCGCAAACGGACGGTCTTGTCGAAAGGTTTAACCAAACTCTAAAAAATATGTTAAAAAGGGTGGTGTCTAGAGATGGGAAGGACTGGGACCTGCTTCTGCCCTATCTCATGTTCACAGTGCGAGAGGTGCCCCAGTCTTCTACTGGGTTCTCGCCCTTCGAACTGCTTTATGGCAGACACCCTCGGGGCCTGTTGGATATCGCCAAGGAAGCGTGGGAACAGCAGCCTGTCCCCCACAAAAGTGTCATTGAGTATGTCACCCAGATGCAAGACCGGATGGAAAGGGTGTTGCCGCTGGTCCGGGAGCATATGGAGGCAGCGCAACAAGCCCAGAGTAGGGTGTATAATCGTCAGGCTCGGGTACAGGGCTTCAATCCGGGAGATCAGGTTTTGGTTCTGGTACCCACCCTTGACAGCAAGTTCCTAGCTAGGTGGCAGGGCCCCTATGAGGTGATTGAGAAGGTAGGGGAAGTAAATTACAAGGTACACCAGCCAGGGCGGCGCAAGCCGGAGCAGGTGTACCACGTGAATTTACTTAAGCCGTGGAAGGATAGGAACACGACAGACGACGACAGCCCCCGGCCAGGGCTTCTGGGTGAGAAGGGTCCAGCCCCACAGTTCGAAGCCTGCGAAGCGGTAGCCACGGTAAAAATTGCAGACAGCCTGTCTTCCAAACAAGTTCAGGAAGTCAGGGAGTTCATCAGTCGGAACACGGATGTGTTCTCGGACCTCCCTGGCCGCACATCTCTCATCCAACATGACATCGTCACTGAGCCTCAGGCCAAGATCCAGTTAAAACCATACCGGGTACCCGAGGCTCGGCGACGGGCCATCACGGAGGAAGTGCAATTAATGTTGAAGCTTGATGTCATTGAGGAGTCGAAAAGTGAGTGGGCCAGTCCCATAGTTCTAATACCCAAGCCGGATGGGACATTACGGTTCTGCAACGATTTTCGCAAGTTAAATGAAGTGTCCAAGTTTGATGCGTATCCCATGCCCCGGGTAGACGAGCTTGTTGAAAATTTAGGACAAGCCCGGTATTTTTCTGTGCTAGACCTCACTAAAGGGTACTGGCAGGTACCCTTAACGGAGTCGTCCAAGGAAAAAAACGCTTTTGTTACCCCGCAGGGCCTGTATCACTACAAGGTGTTACCCTTTGGCCTGCATGGCGCCCCCGCCACCTTCCAAAGGTTAATGGACATAGTGCTGCGACCTCATCGTCGGTACGCCTCGGCCTACTTAGATGCTGTAATCATCCACAGCACCGACTGGGAAAGCCATTTGCCCAAAGTGCAGGCGGTAGTGGATGCCCTAAGGAAAGCTGGTCTAACCGCCAATCCAAAGAAGTGTGCGATTGGGTTGGAAGAGACTAAATATCTGGGATATGTTATTGGGCGGGGAGTCATCAAGCCGCAGGTAACTAAGGTAGAAGCCATACGTAACTGGCCCCGACCGGTCACCACCAGGCAGGTAAAGTCCTTCCTGGGAATGGTAGGGTACTACATGCGGTTTGTGCCCCACTTTGCCACAATAGCAGCGCCATTGACAGACCTGTTGAAGGGGCGAAAGTCTGGGAAGGTTAGCTGGAGTGAGAAGGCGGAGGAGGCTTTCTCCGCGTTGAAGTCGGCCCTGTGTGGGTCCCCGGTTTTGGTGACACCCGACTTCAACAGGGAGTTCGTCGTACAGACCGACGCCTCGGAGGTAGGCCTCGGTGCGGTACTGTCTCAGGAGGTCAACGGGGAAGAACATCCCGTTGTCTTCCTGAGCCGTAAGCTCAGTCCCGCCGAGTCCAGGTATAGTATAGTGGAGAGGGAGTGCCTGGCTATCAAGTGGGCACTTGAATCTCTCCGCTACTACCTGTTAGGGAGGAGGTTCCGTCTGGTGACCGACCATTCCCCTCTCAAGTGGATGAGCCAGGCAAAGGAGAGGAATGCTCGGGTCACCAGGTGGTTCCTATCCCTGCAGAACTTTAAGTTCTCTGTAGAACACAGGGCAGGCCGCTTGCAGGGTAACGCAGATGCCCTGTCCCGCGTCCACTGCCTCACATGTGTTCACCCCCTCAGGGTTAAACAAAGGGGGGGGGGGTGTGTAAGAGGGTGCAAGGTACCGTGGTCGATGGCAGGTACGTGTCACCGAGGTTCCTGGCCTCGGTGAGGTAAGAGCCGGGTTTTTGTGTGTCAGCAGCAGCTAGTGCTGTTTGACACCTTGTTTTTAGTTTGGCTGCAAAGCCAATCCGGGCCAGCTCTTACTGGGAGTAGGCAAAGAGTTGGGTGGGTGCCTATTCCCCACGGTCCAGGCCGGACTTTATCCGGGCCTTTAAAAGGCAGCCTCCTCAGCAGCTGAGGGTGATTGTCCTGGAGCTGCTGTTAGGCTGTGGAATCACTTGAGTTTGGGAGTGCTGATCCATGCTGTGCTGTGTGGAGTTCTCTGGGCTGGAAGCAAGACCCCAAGCAAGGAGGAGTGCAGGCGGCCTGGAAGCCGGAGGTCGATCGCCTTGCGGCTGGACTGACAGCCAGGTGCGAACCTGCACCTAAAGCCTCCCAGGTGACTGGAACCTGTTTTGGACTATTTTGTTTTGCTGCACGTTTTCTGATGGGTGTGAATTAACACCAAGTGACTGTTTGCTGTGTATTTGCTACAAGTGTGAATTAAACACTGTTTGCTACACTTTCTGGACTCCGTTTTGCCTCTATACTGCACCCGCACTGCTATCTACCAGAGCGACTCCCCACAGTATACACACTTACACAGAGAATGCTATCAATCACTGATAACACCTCCCCCATGTACAACTATCAGTGACTGACAGCTATCTATGTATACACACTTACACAGAAATTGCTATCAATCACTGATAACACCTCCACTGTGTACAACTATCAGTGCCTGACAGCTATCTATGTATACACTTACACAGAGAATGCTATCAATCACTGATAACACCTCCCTGTGTACAACAATCCGTGACTGATGGCTATCTATGTATACACACTTACACAGAGAATGCTATCAATCCCTGATAACACCTCCCTGTGTACAACAATCCGTGACTGATGGCTATCTATGTATACACACTTACACAGAGAATGCTATCAATCACTGATAACACCTCCCCCATGTACAACTATGAGTGACTGACAGCTATCTGTGTATACACACATACACAGAGAATGCTATCAATCACTGATAACACCTCCGCTGTGTACAGCTATCAGTGGCTTACAGCTATCTATGTATATACATTTACACAGAGAATGCTATCAATCACTGATAACACCTTCCCTATGTACAACTATCGGTGACTGATAGCTATCTATGTATACACTTACACAGAGAATGCTATCAATCACTGATAACACCTCCTTGTGTACAACTATCAGTGACTGACCGCTATCTATGTAAACACACTTACACAGAGAATGCTATCAATCACTGATAACACCTCCGCTGTGTACAACTCTCAGTGACTGACATCTGTCTATGTATACACACTTAGCTGCATGCACCTGCATTCAGGGACATGCTGACTGACCCCCCCCCCCCCCTTTGTGTTTCTGTTTAGTATGTATGGGAGGTGTGGCAACCTTCTAATGTCAGTCATGCACACCTGACTAGTTTGTCTGCCTTAGAGGCTGGTTTAGAGAGTGAGTATAAAGCTAATCTTGCATTCATAGTACCTGCTAGTAACCATCTGGCTCCAGGAAGATTACACAGTGGGCTCAGCATGCATGTTGGTACCTGCATCCCTGGATCTAATGGAGGCTGTTGTAGCACCAGAAAGGGTTAATAAGTATGGTTTATCCCAGCATGCATGCTGAGCCCGCACTCCCTGGATTTTATGTGGCTGTCAGGGCCAAAAACAGGTAGGATTTAGCGTTAGGACCACTCATGAGGCGGCCTTGGCATGGCGAGTGGCTAATTACCTTTTGATCAAAATGTACACTAACAACCTCTTATAGCTTCTAACATAGAGGCAGGGCAGAGTTCTGGCTGCAGAGTGCTGTTGCATTTTTTTGTTTGTATGTACTGTATATTTGCCATAGCTGCGTGCACCTGCATACAGGGACTTGCTGACTGACCCCCCCCCCTTCCCCTTTGTGTTTCTGTTTAGTATGTATACACACTTAGGTCTGTATTACACTTACCGATTTTTGGCTGATTATCCTTAATGAGCGTTACATTTTGCAGTGTAATACTGTCGCTGATTGCCTGAT